>CM076967.1:32072966-32102966 GCA_039105355.1 Benthosema pterotum | reverse complement strand
TTTTAGGGTAAAAAAATCAGAAAACAAATAAGGCTGCTGAAGCAACCCGCAATAAGAATAAAGAAAGACCTACTGGTCGAGATAAAGGAAGACCTACTGGTCGAAACGCATACGTTGCTGCTCACCATGAGGTAAATGAAAGTACATCAGAAAGGACATTCAATAAGTACTGGCATTTTTCTCGTTTTCAATTGGAAAAAAAATCCTCAAATCATCCAATTACCATCAATGGCATAAGACAACATGGCACCCTTTTCACAGGGTATAGTACCACCAGGAGGCCACAACCTGACCTGGTGGAGATCTGTGCCCGGAGATGCACTTTTTCTAGTTAATTCTGCTTTTGTGAAATAAGCCCAAGGATAGAGCTGAGTTGTCAGCGAGCAGCATACTGTACTATCCAAGTGTGAGGTGATGGACGCTCCCAGCCCCCCGAGACAGAGTTTTAATGTCCATGTATGACTAATGACTGCTAAAAAAAAAACATCTGACATGGCACAACTAAATTCACACTAAACATTCTGTTTACATGCACACTAACACCACAAGCACTGCAAATAACCAGCTTATGGCAATAGTGTGATTGGAGCATTTACGTAGATAAAAACAGATTGTTTACAGCTGTTAAACATGCAGTAAGCTTTACAGCTTACCGTATGTTTGTTTACATGTTTTACTAACTAAACAGTCGTGTTTCTGGCACATGGTTGCTACCAGTGCTGGATAAGCGACTTGCAAGTGTAGTGAACCAAGAGCTGCCAGTTGCTCTACTTTAAGGTCATATTCACACCTCTAATTCGGTAGACTTGATGCGGATGGGCAAGAGACTTGCATCATCCTTCTATATTTAATTTTCTGCATTTGCCTACTTTATCAACGTGTTCAATTTATAAACTACACAGTGGTATCTACAGTATGGTGTTAAATTTATACACAGAAATAGCTAGGATGTTTTTCACAACACTTCCACACGGAAGTGAAAATAATTAAAAATAAAACATACATCAGGTATAGGTGGTATAGGTCCTTCTATCTGCATATGCTAGGCTTTCTCTATATATTCTGCTAAGACAAATATCTTGTATTCATCACCACATTAGGTCAATATTTTTATATCTATTAGGCTCATTAACTTTTGACGTAACGTATGGTACAGTGGACAATAGAAAACAAAATGCAAATACGTTGTTCGTCTATAGTATCTCTATCAGAGCTGCAAAGTTGGAGGAAATGGCAATAGTGAGAATTGCTGCCTTAATGTGGTCAGACAGAAAAAATTTCAATGTCGATTTGGCCTTTTTTAACATTAAGGTGGTTTGAGCATGTGATTAGGAACTCCCTAGGGAGGTTCTAGATTCACGTCTCACTGGGAGGAGACCCCGGACCAGATGGAGGGATTAAGTCGACTCTCTGGCCTTAGACCACCTCAGGATGCCTAATAATGTTGCTCTGGAGAGGGAAGTCTGGAGCTCTCTGGTGGAGCTGTTGCCCCCACGACCCGACTAGATAAGCGGTTGAAGGAGGATGGGGTGGATGTATTCTAGATAGATGAATACAGACATACCACCCTAGAAAAAAAAAGTTAAATATATGAGCATTTATATGCCACCTATGATTAACATACCATAGATTAGATAGTTGCAGTAAGCTGTTATTTATTTTTGCACTGGCCACTGGTTACAGTTCTTGTCAACCATGTTTTTAATGCAAAATTTAAAAAGTATAATAAACATACATAAACAGGCAAGGTCTTTTCTCGTTTTGATTTAATATTGAGTAGCTTCAGTTAATATTGGCAGCTTCAGTTGCTTAATTGATTTCTGTGCAAACAGACTGGCATCATGTAATTAGGTCATTTGTAGAACAGCTGTGTAAGATTCCATATTATAAGCAATTAAAAATGCTGTAGCCTACTCTTAATATATTCTATCTGAGGTTTGTCCTTTTAGAGAAAAAATATGTGCTTGTTTTCTTTAACAAATTAATTTTCAACCAGTGGGAAATCCCCTGGGAAATCCCCAGACGAGAGCACAAACTCTATAGGATAAGGACTGGCTAATACGGCGATATTTTCCCTCTCCTATTGTTTGATAAACGCATATTATAAACGCATGACTCAGATAAGAAATGAACTACACTTGGAATTATATAGATCGGGTGAGAATTCCCTGGGAAATTCACATTTGGAATATCAACTTTCTTTATGCAGGTGGGTGGTTTAAAATGCATGGAATTGTCATGTGTGGCGTGGTGCGTAGTCAGGGCTTGAAATGGGTGACAGACACCCAAAGAGTGAGATTTGTTAGCTGTGCTCTATATCTAACAGTGTCTAGGGTCAAATCCCAGAACGAAGTTGAGCACAAAGAGATCTTTTCCTTTTAGATAATGGGGTGCGAATATGCTTTTCACTAGTGTAACAGCTTTTTATCGTTACAAATGTTCTCAGCTTTGGTTCGTACAATACGTACATATAAAAAACTGATATAAACTATAAAGTCTTTCACCATGGTGATGTTCACAACGCTGATATTTAGAAAGCTGTCATATAATCCAGTCTTTATTAGAGAGTCCTTTCAGTGATAGATCCCAATTGCAAATCTTCTTGGCTTTTCTATTTCCTGGCATTCTTATTAAGCGATTCCACAGAGCCTCCATGCTGCCTCTCCATCTTTTCTCACACAGCTCCCATCCCATGTCTTCTGCCGTCGCCAATACAGGTGCAAAATTATGCACTTCTAGAAAATACTGAATGGCCCTATTTTGGATCATCAAGACTATGAATCTCCCGGCAGAGGTCAATGGACAAATCTTATTATTTGAGTTGAAAATGGAATTAAATACCTCTCTTGAAAACATTAACGGCCCGCCAGAGGGAGTACCGTCTAATTTATTCCCACTCAGATTCAGAGATGGCCCATCGATATTCTTACAAGTTCTATTTGTGGTGATAGCTGTTCTCAGGTAACACTCTCCTCACCCAGTATGACATCAACAACAACAAGCCTTGGCATAATCACAGCCAGAATACCCTGTGACCCCTGGCTCTCGAACCACAGTCTGCCCTGTTGACCACAATTAGCAAATAGACAGCAAACAAGAAAATGGCATTAATGTTGGCAGCTAACAAAACCAATATCATAGGATAGGACTGGCAGTGCCAACATTTACTAGAGGGCTTCACTCTCCTTGGCAGTGGCCTGTCTTTCCTGGACACTGTTGTCTGCCAACTGGGCAGCAATCTGTCTCCCTAATGCAACATACAGTAGCTGTGGTCCTGACATGCACATAATATGAAACTACAGCCACTGTTATGTTGCATTAGGGAGACAAATGCACAGTATATTATCCTGGGCAAGCATACAAAATGTATATGATTACTGTCTCAGAGATTTGGATGAAAGACACCCCTTGTGAAACCTTCATCTGTTGTTGAAAGGCTTAAAAAAGGACTTTCACATTAAAACAAATTGCCCTGGAACCCAGGCTATTTCTCCTGTTTCTGCTTTTTGTTGTTGAAGTGGATTTACTCGCTTAAATCTGGGATTAAAGCATTCAATTGCATCCCCATGCACTGTCTAATGGTGTCAACTACTTTGAACGTGCATTGAAACTATAAAAGGGAAATGTTTCCTCACTGCTATCTGTCTATTATTTTTTCAAACATTCTAAGGAACAGTTTTTCTGATATTTGGAGGGTTGTTTAACTTTATTGCTAGAAAGTGTGAGGCAACGTTGAAGAATTCTTTCTCTGCCAGAACTCTTTCAGTTAAAAAGCACCAGTTTTGTCTCTAAAATTCTAGTTCATTAAACTTCACTTTTTGTTCATGGGGAAACCCCACCATCAAAAGGGTAGGGTCCCACCTGACTGACTAAATGGATGGGAAAAGAAGATAATTTAGCTATAAATCGTAAAAGAAGTGACATTGTAGTCATAAACCATAGTAAACAATGCAACAGATTAACCAAATTAGTGACTGACAAAAATGTCAGATTTAGCTTTTGCTTGCCATCCAAATCCCTTCAACTCTTCCCAGCCTGTCAAACAATACTGCGTTATAATCAGGAACATCCTCAACATTACATTCCAGTCTGGCTGACTTACCAGCAAAGCAATGCTGTCTGGCAAGCTGAACTCACGCACAGTAGGAGATGCGCTGATAGTGACCTTGTCACATCCCCCCCAGGCTGCCCAGATGTCACTACAACCATAGTAGGGATGGAGGCAAATGTGCAAAGTAATGGCGGCAGAGTGCAATGAAGTGGTACATGGCCCTAATGCAAAAGAACAGCGGTAGGAAATACAGGAAAATATATATATACTGTAGACCAGAGCACCGTTACAACATCTTTATTATTTGATTACTGTAGATATTGGGCTTCAACTCAACTGGGATCTGACTGTTCCAGTGAGATTGTAATTTTCAGAGCGTTGGTTCTAAAACATTTTCATGTCAAGTACATGGACATCCCTTAAACAGCATATCCCCATAGAGTACACTCAGTATGGGATGGTATAGATTCGTCCACTTCAGATACAATCACTCACACACACATACAAACGCATACAGCCACGCAGACAGGCTGCATGGCTTTACATAAACTTTACATTTAAAGTAGATGATTAAGATTGCAGGGCTACATGCATGACCCTTTTGGATTTGGATTAATCTTCGGCAGTGGCGATAATTATAAGATTGTGTGATTTTAAAGCAATGCAGTGGCTTCCTGATAGCGTCCATCCCTTTGTCTGTTTTAGTTACAGTCAGCTTCCGTAGCACTATGCCAACTGTTTGTTCTAGGACCAGCAATAAGACCGTTGGAAAAAACGGTGACCTTTTCTTGAGTTTATTTTAAATACATTAGAATTTCTATCGCTCATCCGCCGCTGAAAATTGGTTTTAGTTGAAAGGTCGCATTTGTTTGTTTTCTAAAAATACGATGCCGTGCTGTGGAAATTTACCGGAAATATTCATTGTGTGAGCTGGATGGGAGCACATTAACCTTTCATACAAGAAAAGCTACTCTTCTGATTGGTCAGAAATCAAGGAAAGGTGCTGAGAACGTGGGAGAGTTTTCAATTCAGATATATAGATATGTTATGTACAGTACAGTGCATGTGTGTAAAGTTTGTTTCAGTGCATGTACAACTGTAAAGCTTTGTGAATGACAGAAGGGTTAGGGTGTGTGTGTGCGTGTGTGCGTGTGCACGTGCGCGCGTGTTGACCTTACCTGCCAGACCACTGGCTCCATGCGGTCAGCTGTGGTAGACAGGCAGACACTCAACACAATGGTGTGAGAGCAGGAGGTTACAATGCTGGCAATGATGGCGTCTCGCATGGAGAAGGGCAGCATAGTGTACACCACAAACACAATGAACAGGAAGAAGGACACCTGTGGTGGGAGGGAGAGAGAAAGAGAGGGGTTTGTTTATTTGTCTCAGTCTCATAGGTTTAAAGATACATCGCATGGATGCAACTGGGACGTATCCTCAGTGATGTATCCCAAGGTCATCGGGGTTTCGGGTCTCGCAACATCATACCCCTCACTCAGGCGACCCAGCCGGGGTTGATCAAGTCCCGACTTACGTCCCAGTAGCTACTCTCGGTCAGTCCACTAGGGAAAGACCCAAGGCCACACAATCCACTGCTCCAGAACTATTCTGCCGGTACTGGGAGACACCATACTCTGGTACATGGAAGGATTAGGCTCTGTGGGTTGACTCCTGTCCAGACCCCTCCTACGTCTCACCAGGTCCGCTCCTGCTCTCACCAGGTTGGCACAGGACCTGTGCGTTGCACCAGACTCCCAGCACCGGCATTTCATTCAGGAGCAGTGAATCACAATGGCCCTCCTAACGGCCTCACCAAGGGTTGTTGGGCTTCCTCCTCACGGAGGACACAGGCTGGGGCGCTAACCCATACTGCTCACCCGAGTGCCGTCTACATTCCGGCTGTCACCCGTCTCTCCGGTGGTCACCAAGTCTTTCCCTGGTTGTCACATAGTCTATTCCTATGAGCCACTATAAATAGAAACTAAAGGTTTAAAGATACACATATGTGTGCAATGAAATGGTGTGGCAAACAGTGTTCACAGATAAACAAGCTATGAGTAAAAGTGTGCACATTGTGTTACATATAGAACATTTAGCAAATGCGATATATGGTACAACCAGAGGAATATACAGTAGATGTATTTCTTTTAATAAACTAGAGCAGTGCCCCTACTTGGGCACTGGCCTACTTTTATGTCTGCCTTTTATGCCCATATGGAGTTCCAAATATGAAATCTATGCAGATGTCAGAACATAGTTGTGATGTCAGAACATCAAGAACATCAAAGAAAGAAAGATGAGAGTGGATAGGGTGTGTGTGTTTTAGAGGGAGCTTTTGTAGATTGACAGTACTTGGGGAATAGATTTAGATCACACACATACAGTATATGCATTAATACATCACATTCATTTGAACTGTATCCCTGTTATACTGTATGTTAGCAGCCATCTGCGGCCAAATACAACATATCAATCTGGGGTCCTTGGCATAAAAACATTTGGGAACCACTGTGTTGTTTTTCCAGGAGACCCTGGTCATCCAAGTAGATATAGGATTTAAACCACTGTCAGATCTGTACAAGCAGTTGTTGTGTTGACATTGCTGTGGGGAACGGAAGTTTGAACCACATGACTTAGTACGTCTGACTCTGAACACTGCTAGCCTTGCTCTCTAAAATGCAGTTTATTTATAGCTCCATCAGTGCCACGCTGAAAGGAATAAAAGGGGGTCGCGTTGGGTGAGGGACCTTGGTATGTCACGATGTGTTAAATACAAATCTGAAAAAGGGGCACGGTGGAACAGTGGTAAGTGCTGTCGCCTCACGGAAAGAAGGTCCTGGGTTCGATTCCCTGTGCGTGCTAGCGGCGTGTCTGCACCTCTGCGTCATACCATACCCGAGGCGGGGTTGGTGAAAGGGTCTTTCTATGTGGAATTTGCAATGTTCTCCATGTGTCCCCTATGGGTTCACAAAACATGCAGTGATTGTGGTCTCTAAACTGCCTTACCCTGGCCAGGCGGGGCACCTGTTATAGGGGACAGGAACTAGTTGGATTAACGTGTTTCTACAATGTATGTCCAGCCAGGGAAACCCCCCCTGTGGTAGCGACTTGGCTAACATGAAGGTTAAATTCTCAAGTATGGCAAAAGTTGTGATGGTTACTTTTAAATAGTAATCCCAAACACCATGGCAAGTGGACACTGTTCATGAATTGAAGAATTTTGTTAAAAACTGGCATGCCTTACAGTGGTACGCTACCTGCCATGCATGCCTTGCGTAGCTCAATGTTTTGTTGCACAATATTATGATCCTAAACCAGCCTGAAACATTGCAAGTTAAGCATCACTTCATTGCACTTCTCTTTCCCCAGTGTGCTGCAGGTGCACACACGGTCACAGCGGTTCTCAGATCCATTTAGGTAGTACACATAATGGAAGATCTCTGGGAATACAGACAATTTGCAGCGCGTCCCTGAGTTATTATGATAAAACACGGATGAGACACATGCATGTCTTAGGTCCTGCCTGGTATTTCCAGATCTGTGACGTGGAGAGCTCTACCAAGCTAGGACACAATCGGATGATCGATCATTACAATAAACGTGGGTGGACCACTAATGGTTTTGACACGTTTAAGTGGGACCTGCCCCAGAAAAGGTTGAGCACCACTAATGAATTGTGATGGAACGTCGTCTACTGTACTGTCAACTGTCAATATTCTACTGTAGGATGAAGTTAATATGCACAAAAGAATGTATTCACTAGCGTATTATCCCTAGGATTTGTTAATGAGGAATGTATCCACTGATTCATACAAGTAATTAGTAACTGGCTTCTTGACCCATGGGAGAGATGATAATTGTCACAGAATATCATGTTAACATGCCAACAAAATTTGCTGATGGTCCAGCATGCTTTCCTCTATTAATGTCCTCCCATGTTGCTAATTGAATTATGAAACTCTAGCAGGGTAATGGAAGCGGGTTGTGGGAAAATGGGCTTTTATTTTTAGGCGTAAGGCAGTCATAAAGCAGGGAGGTGATCCATTCACTGTGTGCCAGGCAATAGGTATCTTGGACTGGGCTTTTTCATGGTCAGACCATCACTGAACACTAATCTCCAACACAGACGCATGGATCATTTTCTTGATAAGGACCTGCAACGGTCCATAAAACAAATTACACAGATGGAGTGTCAGATTACTTCAAGCTTTTAGGCCGCTGTCATTGCAGATGTGTTTATACAGACAGATATTTACAGTGGGGTATCGGTAGGCGGTGTGTGTGTGTGTATGTGTGTACTTGCATACTAGTATGTGTTTTACGTTTCTTGTGTACAGTAGGTGCATGCACATGCATATGTATTATGCATGTACTGCACAGTGTGTGTTTGTGTACGATATGTGGGCATATGTGTGTGTGTGTACGTGTACAGTATATGTATGTGTGTATTGACATTCCATTTAACCCTATATGAGTGCCTGGTATAGTCTTTGAATTTCCAGATAAGTGCACGTTTAACGTACAAGGGATCACATCTCAGGTATGTCAGAACTCAAATTGGCCTTCCTGACTATAGGCTATTTACTGTGATAGTGAAAAAAAGAACTTTTTGAAAAACCTTTCCAGAGAAAAAAATTGAATCTGCCTACCATCATTCGGCCTGTTCATTCAGCCTGTGCAAGGCAGTAATGTATTACAATGTTGTAATTTAGCCTCACATTGTGTAAGGTGCAGAGAGGGAATGCTAGTCAATTTGGTTTTACCTTTCAGAAGGCAGGTGAGGCACAGGGCAGGATGAGTGTATTATCTAACCCAATAAGACCTACTGTAAATAAGCCTTCTAAATCAGTGATTCTCTATCGCACTCGCTCAATATTCTCACTCTATCACCAGAGAATACGTGTTATATTCACAATATTCAAAATGGGAAAATGTCTTCACACCTTCCTGCCTTGAACTGCACACTGCTTCCCTTCAATTTCTCCTCCATGTGCTGGTGGTCGCATTTGGTCTGCATTTTACTAAACATAAAGGCTGTCATCAGCAGTTACTTCAAATAGTGTTCTTCAGGGCATAATTGCAAGATATCGGTATACAATTAATTGCCTAATTATTTTAGAGCCCTTTCCTCCTACTTTTCACTCTCACCCTCTTTCTCCATCTCACTCATGTCTCCCCATCACTCTCTTCTCTCCTTGTTATAGCGCCAACACCCTGTCTGTACTTCCTAGTCCTGCCTGACTGACAGTATTTGCCATAAACACACAGTACACCCCACTATGAAGGAACATAACTAAGTACAGCGGCAGTAACCCGTAGTCTAACAGAGACACGTATGCATGCATGCACAGGGGGAGGCAGAGGTAACAGGAGAACTTGGGCCAGTGGGAATCCGGACCAACGAAAAGTGCGGAGAACCCTGACCTATCGGGAAGAGACCCCGGACCAATCGGGAAGAGACCCCAGACCAGGCATGTGGAGGACCCCGACCTCTTGTCATTTTTTTCTCTAGTTGTACAGAGAAGAAACATTCCTTTTGCCTGTTGCCTGAGTCATTCCATGACATAATTTCTCATCTCAGGCATTCAATATATTTTTATATATCTGTTAATATGGAAATTGATAACAGAGTTGTGTCAATTAAACAGAATCTTTATCTTTGTATTTGTATTTTTTTAGGTCGGACCTTTCCACAGACTTTGGGCGGCCTCTCCACAGGCTTGGGACGACCTCACTTTGCGATTTGGGCCGGGTTCCCACCGGCCCGAGTTCCCTGGCATTCGAGGCAGACAGACAGACAGAGAGGGAGAGGGAGAGAGAAGGACCAGGAGAGGAAAGGCAAGGGCTGGACCACAAAGATAAGAGCTTTCCCTGCTGTCAGCAGAAAGGGAAGGCTGGAGTTGGGATAAGCATCCAATTGATTCCACGGCCGTAAGGGAAAGTGTGCAACTACCGTACATATTCAGACTGGCGGTGGGGAGCTGGTGAGGGGCGCGGTAATGGCCGGTGACGGGGTCGGTGCTGTTTGGCAGAGAGTTGGTGGAGCAGAGGGCAGCAGGAGGATGTCTTGGAGATGGGAACGGTCCATATTTGAAGAGCGCTCATTATGCACTGAGGCAAAGTCCTCTGACCTCACTTCACCTTCAGCGAGCACAATGAAAACAATGCATGAATGTAGCTGCGGGTAGTACCGGGTACCAAGGAAGGGAGGGATGAGGCGAGGGAGGTGTCTTGAGACACAGATGTGCCTTGCGCCAAGGGCACAATATGCGCTAAATGTTTCTGTTCTAGAGCAAGAAGAGAAGCAGCACAAGAAATGCTTTTTATTGTGTCACCTATGATTGCATTTTGAAATATTAATTCTAAATGGCAGTCCAATGACAGTCTACCAGCAGCATAGTTGCTGTCAGTGAGTGTTTCTATAGATTAGGAAAGTCACATGCCACATGACGGTTTAGGCTCACAATACTACAAAAATAACCACCAGTATATTTCTCAAATCAATGTATAGAATCCTGGTAGTGGCCTCTCAAGGTTAACTTTTTTGACCCGTCTGGTGCATTCTCTTCTCCACTTAGGCCCTAAGTCAAGTCAAGTCAAGTTTATTTGTATAGCACATTTAAAAACAACAGCAGTTGACCCAAAGTGCTTTCCATGATTTTTTTTTTTCTTCCCCATACTAATGAATAAAATCTCATAGCATACAAAAATAAAATATGATAAAAACAGAACAAAATAAGAGCTAAAAACAGAATAAAATAATAAGAACATCACACAGAGCAATAAAAGAGGCAGAAGACAATCACACAGAATCGATAAAACAAGTACTAATTAAGAGCTAAAGGCAATTGTGAAAAGGTGAGTTTTTAAGGAGGATTTGAAACTGCCAATGGTGGGGCTGGATTTGATGTGTAGCGGGAGACTGTTCCAGAGTTTGGGGGCTATGGCGGAGAAGGCCCGGTCGCCTTTAGATTTTAGACATGTTTTAGGGACCGCAAGGGAGAGCTGGGAAGTGGACCTAAGTAGCCTGGGGGGAGATGGTGCAGAGACCAAGTCACAAATGTAATCAGGAGCTAGACCATTTATGGCTTTAAAAACGAAAAGTAAAATTTTAAAATCAATCCGGTATTTAACAGGTAGCCAATGAAGTTGAGCCAGGACCGGAGTTATATGCTCGCGTATTCTGGTTCCTGTTAAAAGTCTAGCTGCAGAGTTTTGGACAACTTGTAAGCGGGAGAGGTTTGATTGGGTGATGCCATGGTACAATGAATTGCAGTAGTCCAACCGTGAGGTAATAAAAGCGTGTATCACAATTTCCAGGTCATGGTGAGATAAAATAGGTTTTAGTTTGGAAATGGTCCGTAACTGATAAAAACTGCTGCTAACGACACTAGATACCTGTTTATTAAAATTCAAGCTTGAGTCCAAGTAGACACCTAGGTTCTTAACCGTATTGTGCAAATTCGCAGAAAGGGGGCCAAGGGAACTTTTGAGGTGGTGTATGGATTTTTGAGGACCAAAAATGATGACTTCCGTTTTGTTATTGTTTAACTGAAGAAAGTTTGTCGCCATCCACTTCTTGATGTCGTCTAGACAATTTAAAATTCTGTTAAAACAGGAGGGGTTATTCGGTGTAACTGGTAAGTAAAATTGTGTATCATCTGCATAGAAATGGTAGGGGATATCATGCTTCTTAAAAATAGAGCCTAGGGGAAGCATATAAAGGGAGAAGAGGAGGGGCCCTAGTATTGATCCCTGAGGGACCCCACATGTAATGGGGGCCAGGGACGATGAGAAGGTGCCCAGAGTGACATTAAAAGTTCTATTATTCAAATAAGAAGTGAACCAGTTTAGAACAGTGCCTTTAAAACCAACCTCAGATTCGAGACGTTTTAGGAGAATATCATGATCGATGGTATCGAAAGCGGCCGTAAGGTCCAATAGGATTAAAATAGCACAGGAGCCAGAGTCGACTGTTAAAAGGATATCGTTGTGCACTTTAAGTAGCGCGGTTTCAGTACTGTGCAAAGTTCTAAACCCAGATTGGAATTTGTCCATAGATTTAAAAGAGTTTAAAAAAGCAGAGACTTGGCTAAAAACAACTTTTTCTAAAATTTTGGAGATAAAAGGCAGCTTAGAGATGGGCCGGAAATTATTTAGATCGGTCGGATCTAAACCAGGTTTTTTAAGCAGTGGATGGACAGTAGCATGTTTGAAGCTTGAGGGGACGACTCCAGTTCTGAGACTGCTGTTTATAATTTCAAGGGTGAATGGGCCGATTGTGGAAAAAACCTCTTTGAAAAGGCGGGATGGAATAATGTCAGAGGGGCTGGAGGTGTTTTTCAGATGGGAGACCACATCAGAAAGGAGTGTAAATGACATAGGTTCAAAGTGGTGGAGGTGGTTGGCTGAAGGGTTAGTAATAGCAGAGGTAGAAGTTGTAGGTGATATAGATGCTCTAATAGTGTTAATTTTGTTTGTAAAAAAGTTCATGAATGACTCGCATAATGCTGGGGTAGGGGCTGGAATATTAGTCATCGATGAGACAGGATTTAGAATGGAGTTGATTGTGTTAAACAGTACCTGGGGCCTATGAGCATTCTTGTTTATTAGATTTGCATAATATTGGGATTTGGCGGTCTTAACAGAAGCTTGGTATGCCTTTAGGCAGTTTCTAAATATGTCATATGAGATCTGTAATTTGTCCTTTTTCCATTTTCTTTCTGCACTCCGACAGGCCTGTCTAAGCGATCGACTTGCGTCATTTAGCCAGGGGGTGGCAGCACTAGCGGGCTTTTTTCTGGTGGGTTTTAGAGGTGCTACGCGGTCCAAGGTGGCAGAGCAAGTGGAATTGAAGAGTGTGACTAGGGATTCGGTGTCCGTGCGAGAGGAGATGGCATCTGACAAGAGGGATGAGTGGGTGGTCATGAAAACACTTGAAAATTGGGTGGCCGAATTAGGGTTAAAGGAACGGATGAGAGAGTTTTCCGGAGGGGGGCTTCGCGAGTGATGGACAATAAGGATTCGAAGAGAATCAATTTGTGGTCGGAGATGCCAGTGTCAATTTTATCGTTGACAGAGATCGATATACCGGCGGAGAGCACAAGATCCAAGGTATGGCCTTTGTTGTGAGTTGGGCCAGAGACTGACTGGGTGAGATTAAAGGACTCCACTAGTTGAAGAAAATCCCTAACCATAGGTTTTTCGGGGCAGTCCACGTGTACATTTATATCCCCAATAATAAGTCGACTATCACAGCGCAGTTCCATATGGGAGAGGAGGTGTGAAAATTCCTCAATAAAGTTGCCCTTAGATTTTGGAGGCCGATAAACCAGGGCACACAGAATGGGGATAGGAGCTTCAATTAAAACTAATTGGACTTCAAAAGTGGAATATACCTCCACCGGAAGACGTCTGCATTTAAAAATGTCCTTAAAAACAGTGGCTAAGCCTCCCCCACGGCCTGCTCTTGGAGAGTTAAAAAAGGACCACTGGGGGGGGCATACATCGCCAAGTGAGGTGAGATCACCAGCATCAACCCATGTTTCGGTTAGGAATAGGAAATCCAGGTTGTGGAACTTAATTTTGTCATTTAAGATAAATGCCTTTTGATTTAGTGATTGGGTGTTTAATAGGCCGAAATTGATTATTTTGAGGGGTGGATTCTGATCATTTTTTGTTAATGAGGGGGCACAATACTGTAAGGGACGGAGTGCATTTCTGAGCTGCTTGGGTCTGAGGGGTTTGGGTTTGCATTGCGATCTTAGGCCCATATGAACAGGGATAGAGAAATGCTGAGGTGGAATGCTACTGATAGAAGAAAATGCTTCGTGATTTTTGGTGGAAGGTCCGCCCGGCCAGCAGGGGGCGATAGATGGAACGCGGGACTGTGTACTGGAGTGACCTCCGAGGGAGGGGTCAGCCAGAGCAGACGAGGCAGCATGTCAGAGTTGTTGTTGTTGTTGTTGATAGTTTTTATGAGCCGCCACAGAGCGACGGAAATTAAGGGACAACATTTCACGACCTAATTTGCTAGGGTGCAGACCATCGTGATACAACGAGTGGTGGTTCCAAAACAAAAAGAAATTTGGGATGTATTGGAGGTTTGCGGCGAGACAAGCAGATTGGAGCCAATAATGAAGCTGAAGAAGTTTGCTGACGCGCACATCACCGCGGCCCAGCGTGGGAAGTGGACCAGAGATGTGTGCAGATAAACCGGAGTTTCGGAGGAGGGTGAAAATCGATTTAAAATTGGAGCGCGTTACTTCTGAATGGAAATCATTCACTCCACAGTGGATAATAATGGTGGTGATGGAGGACGGGAGAGATGTCAGAATTTCGGGGAGTTCATTGAGGACATCGTCGGTGGTCGCGCCGGACCTGGAGAGATTTATTGCGTTGACAAATTTGAGAGACTTTGTCACTGAGTCGCCAACAATGGCGGTGGTGGGGGTAATAAGCGGCGGTGGGTTGGACACCGGGTGATGCTGCAGCAATTCTGCCGGTGCTGGAGGGCTGGTGGGCCGCGCAGCAGGAGCAGGCCGCTGCGGTGGGGGGGGCGGAGTTGCTCTTGCTGAGGAGTAGACCGGAGAAGTGGGCACTGGGGGCTGTGTTGGGGGGGACAATGATTCAGGTGCTGGGGGGCTATTTCTGCTAGCCTCTGCGGCCAGTACGGGGGGCTCGGGCGGACAGGGAGATGGGAGACCCCCCGAATGTCTAATAACAGCCGACCTCAGCATCTTGCGGCGGCTGGAGGCGCCCGAACCTGAGTCCAGGGGGGTGACGATGTGGTCAGCAGGACGGGAGGCTACTTTGTCATTTGCCAGAACTGAGAACTTATTCGTAATTTCAAGTGTAGGTCGGGGACGGGGCTTAATATCTCGTCCACGGCCGCGGCCCCGGCCGGCCGTTTTCCATGGGGCCGCAGGAGTGGAGCTCGCCATGGGCAGGCGCGGAACATCAACCCGGACACAACGACCGGTGGCGTCCACGTCCACAAGGGCCGGAACGGTATCGTCCAATTCGGCCGTTTGGCCAGTCGAGGCAGGGCGGCTAGGGGCGGCTAGGACGTCCGGGACAGGAACAGGAGCCGGGAGAGTGTCATCATAAACAGCCAGGGGTGCTGCTGGTGCCGGACCGATGAAGACCTCGGAGGGGTCCGAGGCAGGACCGGCGTATTGGAACAGAGAGTCGAGGAGGATCTCATCGTCGCGTATCTGATACAGCCTGGAGATTCTATCCTGGAGCTCGGACACCTTCTGGGTCAGGCGGAGACAGCTGTCACAGTCGGAGCCGGAGGATGACGAGGTATGTGCTGGTGGCATGTCTGGGGGTGAGAAAGAACTGTGGCCAGTAAAAGTGACACTGGTGGTAGATAAGTGCGGGTTTTTGATGTTTTATTAGCTTCCAGGCTGAGGCTTATGGCGGAACGCACCGGCGGGGGCCACATACAGTGGCCCGCAGCGTTTAGACGGTATAACAGTGGCAGCCAAGTAGCAGTAGCAGGTCCAGTTACGGATCGGAACTTACCCACACAGGCCCAGAGACTGGGCCTGTTGCGGTGAGACGGCGCTGGGTAAGCCGAGATGTAGTCGCTCCTCGCCGGTACTGTAGGGTGGCTAGCTGGGCTGGCTGGCTGTCGGCTGGCTGTCAGCTGGCTGTCAGACAGCGCTTCCGTATAGCTGTCATACAGCGCTGCCAAGCCGGCGTCCGCAGGTAGGAAGATTGCACATAAAACTATCGATAGAACTGTCCGATCGCTAAAAACTTGTAATAAAATAAAAGTGGACAGATAAAACTATCGTGTCTAAAAAAGTGATGTAAAACTAACGCCGAGAAATAGGTAAAAATGACCATTAAAACGAGGCTGTCAGACGGAGTTTGGCGTTCGGGGTGCGGCTCAGACCCACTTAGGCCCTAAGTGTATTGGCAAAAGTATTCAATCGAATTTCATTGATACAGAACCAGTTTTTTGAGTTACTGAATATACCATTTTTTAAACCAAGTTCCTGCGTGAACAAATACAAGGATGCAATTCTTCCGTCTCCAAGTGTACAACAAATAGGCTACAAACTATTTCCTGAAGTGATGCCATAGCCATTATTTTCAGTTTTGTTATTTTAGTTTATTTCAAGGGACCCTATAATAACGTATTGATTCTGTGCTTTCCATTGTCCCATCGTGTCTCAGGATTTTCATGGCTGATGTATTGCTCAGTAAAAATAGATTTTCTTCAGAATATAGTTGACGGCTGCCTCCAGATGGAGACTACTGAGACCACTGAGGCTGGCTGCAACAACCTGCTGATGCACATACTCTCTAGAGGGAAGGATGCCAAACACATCTGCTCTGACGCCACACTGCCATAAAATACACATGACTCTGGCTCTCATTGTTTTGTACTCCTGGTGATTCCATGCAGCAGTTGAAGCACCCTTTCTCTTGTCTAGCTATAATTAATCTTGTCTGAGAGACAATGGCATTACTATAGCTATACCTACTCATTATCAAGATAGTTTAATTTAGCAAAATGCAATGCAAAATTGCTCCCATTTGGGGAAGGGGTGGGGTGTCATTTCATGCCTGGTGTGAAAACTGTGATGAGGTGATTTTTTGTTTCATATTCTATCACATTCATGAAACATGTATCAACACTGTCATGACTTGCATACTCAACTAAACATATGTGCACGCACGCACACAGACCCCCCCCCCCCCACACACACACACACACACACACACACACACTTACTTAAGAATCTTAAGATTGTACTTAAGAATGTACATATACACAGCTAATACAGGCACGGAATAAAGAACAGAGAGTCTACACACACAAAATGGCACACTTGGCACACAATATCCATACGTGGGACTAGGCCATACAAAGGGTTCCTGGTTCGATCCTATTCAAAGTCAAGGTGTCCTTGAGCCCTGATGATCAGGTTGGTGCTTTGCATGGTTGCCATGCTAGTGTTTGAATAGGGGGACGTTAAATACATCATAAGGCAAAATGTAATCTGTGAAATGTCTATTTTTTTACGTCTTTACTTTTGCTCTTTAGGATGTTAGCACATTATAATCAGGGAATATAACCGTGTTCTTTGTCATTCAGCTAATTAATCTATTTAAAGCACATCGCATGGTGGTATCTTAGCAACTCCATGGCAAGAAGGTAAGTCATTTCTTCATGGCATAAAGAGCATTATGAGATATAAGCCTACAGTGAAAGGCAGCAACATGTGTCCCTGCTTGCTGGTAATGACGGCATTGTATAAGAGACACAACCTAAAAGCCAACATTCTTAATGTGCTTCAGCTAGTTGTCAGGTGAAACGGTTTGAGAGAAACTACACCTACCTTCCCAACACTTTTTTTTTATTCCCCATGTTCCCATACTTGTCTTTGTCCTCACTACAGTATCAAATGCATTTAATTAACTCAGACTTCTACTTTCCCTCCCCTACTGCTTTCTTCCGGAGTTGACACCCACTTAGCAACTGCACTGTAACATCCTGGTGACCAGAGATTCAAAGAGCAGCTCATTAATTTAATTGGTTGATAAAATGTTCGGCCTACACACTACGCCCTTGATATTTAGATGGGAAAAGACCCATGTTGTGTAGCAGTGTGGCTCAGAGCCTCTGTCTGATGGTATCCGGAGAACTTGCTAGTTTTCCGACAGTTTGGTGCATTTTTGTTTTAATTCACCTTCATTTGATTGTATTGATAACATCAGACGAAGTAAGAAAACTACCGGTAACATTTAAACACCAAAGTACAAAAATAATGTATTTTTTTACTCATTGGTAAGCAATTTCGTAAAATGGTGGGCATACAGCAAAAAGAATTTAATCAATTTTGAAATGAACTGAATTAACTAACTGGGTTTGACATACTACACTGATGAAGACAGCATGTTAGCATAACGAAAACAATGATGAAGAATTTTCGCTGCAGTGATTCGGTAAACTGGTGAGTTCTTTGTTGCCCTGCCTGATAACAAAAAGCCCAATATCTCCCCTGGCCAAGTAGTGGTTAAATATTTTGTCCCTGACTCCCTTTCCGCATCATGCCACATGGGAGAACCAGTTCTGTACGTGAAGTTGGTCAGCCGTACGATTCCAGAGGTACGTGAACAACAGACGGTCATACAGACAGACATACAAATGTATGTACAGTGCAATTTGCTCAGTGAGTATTCTGAAAGTTCGACCATCTAGAGTACAGTAGCAGCATTAATAATGCAAGACAAAAGCCAGGAGATGAGGAAGCAAACTCCCTCATCTAAGAGGTGGACCACATGCAGGGACCGCACCGCTGGTATTGGGCATGCAGTTCAGAATCACCTCTTTATCCTGCAATGTGTTCTCATTAAGTCCAGTAAATCCAAGAGATGTGAAATCTTGGCATATTATCTTAATAATCACATGCCAATTTAGCAGGACATCTCACCCAGTCAAATCGCCTTTAACACCTCACTAAACGAACAGGTAGGAGCGTTATAAGGTTTCTGTGTGTTTCTATGCACAGAGTATACACGGGAGAGAAAAAGAAATCAACAGAAATGTCGACAGTGTGATCGAAAAATGTACAGTACACGAGACAGCATTAATGCTGGAGGGAGAAAGAGGAATACAATCAAGGTCTGGTTCTGACAGAGTGCAGGATAACGACGACTTCATTTTCTGTCCATGGCCTGTCCATATTGCTGCCTGCCATTGGAGGAGGGTGATGTGATTCTCAAACGTTGTGTGCCCAAGAGCACAAAAGGGCAAGTCAAATCCAAAGTGAAATCACAACAATCACATGCTGGATTCCCACCCGTAAACAAACACTGCCAAATGTATTCGTTAGTGCACCATGGCCAAGCTGGAAGCACTGCTGCAGGCTGTCAAACCGTGGCAACAGCACTGATAAATGATGTGGTTTGTACAAATATGTTGTACCGTTTCATTTCACGTGTCAGTAGGGTAGAGCATAGACAGCATTGTCCTTAGTACATGAGAAAATTGTTCTATTTTTAGGTGGTGTAAGTGATACCCCATTTTTATGTTTTTATTTTTGTTAAAATAGGCATTAAATAGCTGTAGTAACCATTGTTATGGAGTTCTTGTTCGGCAACAGGGGTTTGGTTTCACCGTCTATGCAGTTCTCTCAGAAAATACGTGTCGAGGTAGCAAAGGATACCAATTTCATTCAGTTAAGTGAGGCTCCTACAAAAATGATAATGAACTAAAACTGTAGGTGTTGAACTTGAATTAGATAATCGAGCAGGCAAAATTGTAACTGGAATTATTTAAAATGGAAGCAGAACAATGTGTTCTCTCCTATACTGTATATCTCGAGCTGAAATTATATTATATGCTTAAGAGCTGGCAAGATAGATGGGACCCTGTTACTGAATTATTACGCTGTAGCTAGGCCAGTTTTCACTTTCACCATTATAACTAAGTGTTAAGACAAAAGAAGGAACACTATATCACAAATTCAAAAATGTCTTGAATGCTAGTCTAGCATCAGTTACATCCAGTATTGGGCAGTAACAAATTACATGTTACTGTACAACATAATATGTAATATTTTTTTCCACCAAAATACGCCATATTTCTTATTACAAATGACCTACTTGTTACATGCGAAAATAGAACAGATTTACAGTCTATCAACAGATAACAACAGAGATTTGCAGTAGTTTGTAGATCCTAATCCACCACAGCATTCTGCACAACACTACAAGTTGTTGCAGTTGTCGCAATTTGTTGCTAAGCAGCTTGTATTGTAGTACATGTCTGTTCTTTTGTGAGTGGTAGGGGGAACTTGGCAACATAATATCTACATATACATTTGAGTTCTGGGATAAAGGTGTAACGCGTAACATGTGTAACGCCGGGTGTAACGCTTTAGAAGTCCATATATAGGCATAGCTGAGTGAGGCTGGCGGAGCCGGCCGAACCTCTAGTTATTACTACAAGGGGCCATGAGTAAAGTAAGTATATTATGCTCCTAAGTAATACTGCCCAACACTGGTTACAACATCATTTCATTATACCAGAAAGGATCAACATGAATGGACACTGTGAAATCATTGATAAAAGCACAACACATTATTTTTGTAAAACACACAGACCTACATGTTGTATTGCTTTCCTCATCTGTGTCATAAAAGGGCCAGAAACCAGTTGTTCATGGGGTCACCAGAGGGCTCACCCCACAAGTTTTTTTTTTTTTTTTTTTACAATGAATCCAATATAAAATCTTGACAAGTTTTTCCCCACCTTTTTAAGAATACCAGGTGATTACTGCCCAAGGTCAACTTGGTATTATTTCAGGCAGGTAGAGTCATAATCACAGTGTCTCCACTCTTGACTCCCCAGTGTAGGTCAAGCTCGAGGCATGTTTTGAAAGTATCTTAAGCTGGAAGCATTTTAAAAATATATATTTTACAGTAGTTTTCTGACTCACTAGTAATATCTAAAGACAGTGAAATATGACCAATTACCGGTATTGTGCATGTGTAAATGTAGCAAGTGTGCTGCAATCAAACTGCAATTAGACTAAATTACTTTGGGGGGAAACAATGCACCGATTTTATGCTGGAGATCTGAAATTCAAACCTACCAAACAGGCATTTTACCATGCTGAGTTTCTCTCATCAGAGGCCTTAAAATACATGAGCTAAGAGAATACTAATGTTCCAGCAGTCCTTTTCACTTAGCTCCAGTTATTGACAGCCTGTTCATGTATTATTCATGCTTTTTTGTAATTGCCATAAGAAGTCACTTTTCTGTTCCCTTCTGCGAAAGATGAGCCGAAAGTTGACCGAGGAAAAGCAAAGTGGAAACATTAATGGACAATTTCTACTGTATGACAGAGTTTCTCACCAACATTATCTCAAATCGTATACAGTGCCAGTCTCTTCTCTAAAGGTCATTGTTGATAAATATGACTAAGGCTTTGTAATCACAAAGCAGCAATGGTACTTAGTCCGATATTTTCATCAAATGAAAAAAGAGGAATGAATAAAATGGTGAGTCTATGAATATATTCACGGCATTCAAGGCAGGCAGTGTCTTGGTCAGGCCTTTGTGCTATGGTCACTCCATGACTGACCATACATTATGCTTGTTCTGTTCTCGAATGAATGCCACAAAGTCTTCCTAGAGTGATGAAGGGGAACGTTACCTAATAGATACGATTTGTCTGTTGAAGATCTCAGTTTGACACCGGTTTTGAGGCAGTTCCACTGTGTGTGGCTCCTATGGAAGTAAATGATCCCTTGCCAGCATTATTTTAAAGCAAGATGGCTCACAACTGTTACACTGGCTGTGGTGAAAAAAAAAAAAAAAAAAAAAAACGGTGTATTTCATTTACCCGACTGAAACATTTCTTAAAGAATATAGGGACCTTGCATCTGTGTATTTATTATTGACTTGTATCCAGTGTTCATTTGGACAGCAAATTATGATTAAAATTACATGCCATTCAGTTTTAGACCCATGTCATCTAAAATAGTTTAGTCTAGGCTTAGTCGACTGAAATCTGAAATCTTAGTCTTACTGAAATCTTAGTCTTCCAGTATTTTATTGTTAGTCAACTAAATTATTATTGTTTGTATCAGATGGCCTGTTACTTCAGTTATAACTACATCAATATGGAAAGATGATTATATGCAGGTGGCCACTTTGCGTTAGCTCATTGTAAAATGCTTTAATGTGTGCAGAAAGCCTGAAACCGTGCTAATGTCTTAATTAATTTAAACAGCCTGAAAAATGCACGGTTTTAAGTCATCGATTGCTGAAATCACATTAAAGAGTTTCAGATAAATGTCTGCCATCGACTTCGTTTTTACTGCTTCACTGCTCTGTATACTTTCTGAAGGCATAATAGTTATCATCTTAATCTTTAGCAACAATGCAAGTAATCAGGTGTGTGCTGTACATTCATAGTAATCATGGAAGTATGCCTTCCAGTATCTTAAAATACAGTAAAAAAAAAAAAAAAATTAAACCACTACATCAGTGGTCACATCACATGTTGGTGTGCACTGTAATATTTCTAGTCTGCAAGTAAACACGTGGCCACAGTTAGTTTGTCTTTACCTGGAACTCGTCTCCTCCTATTATGCTGGAGGATTCTACAAATGTCATTTTTAAGCCATTCCTCCTGTAGTTATGAACAACAGCGCAGATAAACCAAACGGGAATAACAAAAACGATTGTGGGCCTTGTCCACCAGTAATCCCCAATAGCCACATACCCCCCGCCACACATACACAGGCAAGCACACACACACACACACACACACACACACACACACACACACACACACACACACACACACACACACACACACACACACACACACACACACACACACACACACACACA
The DNA here is from genome assembly GCA_039105355.1 of Benthosema pterotum. Classification (NCBI taxonomy): domain Eukaryota; kingdom Metazoa; phylum Chordata; class Actinopteri; order Myctophiformes; family Myctophidae; genus Benthosema; species Benthosema pterotum. The sequence goes on along the minus strand of CM076967.1, from coordinate 32,080,527 downwards.
CACACACACACACACACACACACACACACACGCGCACACACGCACACACACACACATGTCTGTCTTTGTGTTCTCCTGTCACTGTTCCTCTCTGTGCCTGCTATACTCCGATAAGGTAGAAGAGACATTAAAATATCGTAAGAAAGGAAGCCTTACACAATAGGTTAAGCTTCACTTTGATTCAACCCATCGGGTAGACCCGGTAGAGCATGTCCATAGAAATAGCAGAGTTTGGGATTCAGCCGCCATTAAAGTCTCCCAAGACTAGAGCGCTCACCGCTCACCTTGCGATTCTGCCAAGGCCCCTGACTGATAGGAAGTGTCATATACTCGCATCAAGAAATGTACTCATGTTTTGGTTGGGAACGACAAAATCTGTTGGAGTGCACACGCAGATCCGGCATACCAAACATCCCCTGTACCCAACATTTCTTGAATCTCGGTTCAGCATCAAAGTGGAGTATAGATCACCAAAACAAAGATCTGTCTACAATATACGTTGTAAATATTAAAAATAATAGTGAAAATAAAAGTATGTTCCGGCATCATGCCCTTCAAAGCCAAAGTTTTTTTTTGGACTATTGTACTATACTGGCCATTTGACTGACCAGTGGAAACACTTTTAAACCCATTATTGGCCCATTTGTTTTCCTGTAGTACTGCACTTATTATATAGCTACAGTTTGTCAACTGCAATATTGCAAATGTAGGCTGCATCAGTTACCATGGAAATAAAATATATGCAATATTGTGGCACATTTTTCTCTCAAAATAACAACCTTTCTGCAAGTGTTACTATCCTAGAGTTGGTTTGACAGACAGACAAGTCTGTGGCTGAGACAGTCTCCAGTGAGTCCCCACAGCTACTGACGCCGTCAACTTTTCTCAGACTGAACGCAGAGATAAACCAGATAACCACTGAAACATTAAAAGAGACATTGATTTATAACAGAAATCTTACATGCTTTCCAGGAAAAGCAAAGCTTAGTTACAGAGGAAGTGCTGTGATTTTTGTGTTTTTGGAAATGTTTAAGAGGTGATAGTACTTCATTAGACCCATTGGTGTGGTTTTTATGTAAAATGATGTCTTCCTAGTATGTTTCCTTTTCCCTTTTCCCTCCTTACATTTGTATGCCTCTAAAGACTAAATATTCTGGTGATGTTGTTGTAAACAAGTGTACATTTTAATCAGTGTCCGCAGTAATAGTATTGGTATGGAGTTGTGCTTTCATGTGAAACCCACAAACTGTTAATACTTATCAATCAATATAGTTTCATTTTGGACTATTACCACAGCAGAGTCCTTAAATATTGAATTATAGCACAGGATTGTGACAAAGACTAAATAATTGAAGGCTTCATGCAGTGAGTATTTGATAGATTTTTTTCCCCTTTTCATTAACATAAAATTATTTAATTAAATAAGTCTATCTCTCAAGACACCTTGAAATAATTCTGACAACCCCCTGGGGTCCTGGAACCCCTGTAGAAGATCCATGATGTAGAATATAGGGCAGGAATTTCTTTGCAGAGATTAAATACAAATCGAAACCACAGGAGATTCCCCCCATTTCTAGGCCACCTCTTTTTTCACATTCATCCATGTCTTTTATAATTAGACTCCACCCCAGATCCCCTTTTATCACAGACTTCAAATTCACATTTGGGCTCAGTGCTTTTACACATGAGGAAAAGAATAATATTTATGTGTATTATGTTTCTTTTTTTTTTTTTTTTTTTTTTTACAACAAAGCAAGTAATTGGGCCGCGTGAAGCTACTTGAACTGGTAGCAATTGTGAAGTTGGTGTTTGTGAAAATATACAAATACATTTTTATAGTTTGATGAATGGCATAACTTTCTCTTAATTCTCATATCAGTGAAGTTTGAGAGAGCCAGTATTACAGAGGCAGTAAATCAAAAGAGTAAACAACAAAAACAAGCATCAACAACCAGCAAAATCGACTGATCTGCATTTACATTCGGTCCATCTGTTTGCTCAAATATTTTGATGTGGTAGGTTACAATGGCACTGTGGCACATTGCCATTAAGCCCAAGAAATATGCCACAATTACAGCATATAAAATCAAATGGAAACACATTTAAATCGCTTACTTAGTGAGCCTGTGCGTGCCATGTATTCTCATTACAGGACGTTGCAGCAGTACGAACACAGCCAAGGTGTTGGGAAAACAACTTTCCAACTTCTGTTTGTTTTCTGTACTACCTAATCTGAAGAGTGAGGTTTCCGGAGCTATAGCACACCTGCAGAATGCTGACAAACTTCAAGCTTAATTCATACTGAGTGCATGTATGAAGTTTGAGTCAAGTTTTACCCCAAATAGGAAATGGTAATAATGGCTGTCTCGAGAGACTAGTATAGGCAAAGACTTCTAAAACACAAATCAACTATATTATCAACATCAAACCTCTGAATGAATGAAATTGAAGGCTGTAGCACACATGGTGAAATGCTAACAGATGGACAGATGAGGGGCAAGTCATAGGGCTGGGCAAATAACCTGGTTGGATAATTGAATAAACAAGTGCTTCTTGATCATTAAAGAAGCACTTGTTTAGATTTTCACTAATAGTCACACATCAGATTTCAAATCTTTCAACCCAATTGATTAGTCTGTGACGTAACCCTGTGTTATACTTGATCGTACAATGGTGGTATACTATAATACAAACATCTTCGGCGGCTGTGATATCGATTCAAAGGTAATATTGCTGCACCATAGCATGACCTATATGCCAGTGAGAGGCATATAGGACACAGAGAGTAAATGAAAATTCGCATCTTACCTGATCCCAAGGACAGATGATTCCCCCGAAAAACATGAACAGGTATCCCATGGCAACCAGGCAGGCCCAGATGACCAGGGAGAAAACCCTCAGGAGTTTTTTAAAGACGGACTCAATGCAGACCAGCACAAATACAGCCAGGAAGATGGCCATAGCTGTGGGAACGGTGATTACAAAGGCCACATGGTCCTCGATGTCCTAAGAGAAGGAAAGAAACGACTGGGGTCAGTGGAAGACAGTTAATTAGGAGAGAAGGCATCTGCATAAGAGAGGTAGTTACTGAGAACAGGGATAGAGAAAGCGTCAGATTCAGAGAGAAGAGTTTACATGTATTTTTGCGGCCGCATGTCGCAGGTCCAGTACTATGAAAACTTCTATGATATAAGCAGTCGTTGTCATTTCTTTCTAGACATTGAAAACAGATTTATCTGCAATACCACAATATCCATGGGGGGCGCTAATATGCAGATTATTTAATATTTGAATATCGATGCTAGATAAATCCAAGCTTGTTACCATTCCATACCAGCTTGGAAAATCAACAATGGTGGACATTGTAAATAAAGTGGATGTGTGTGATGTTTGGCAAAATGGAGTAAATCTGCGTCATAGTGGTGCTGTGTGTGGTATGCATGTTCTCTAGGGAGTGTGCATACATGATCACTGAGATAGTCTGTATTTAGATAGTGTGAATTGTGAGATATGTTTTGCATAAATTGGTCTCAAGGTGGTGCTACAACAGTTTGTGCGGCAGATATGTGCAAGTTTGGCATCGACCAGGTTAAATGGGAGGCGAGTGTAGCTCTTGTCCAGATTTCCACTGCTTCCGAGTCTGACTTGCATTGGAGCTCTGCTCTTCTACGTGCAATCGGCCATTACCCCACCTGACCAGCCTCTCTTCTGGAGTGGATATATAAAGGTTTTGTCATTAGAAAGCCTACTTACCTTAGTGTTGGCACTCTCAGCCCCCCTCTACACGCATAAAATTGACTTTTTGGTCAGACTGTTTTTCACTGAAGGAAAAATATTTCCTATGAAAGTTTTCTATTTGGGCAATATCGGTAGAGGGTGCAAGTCCTGGTTGTTTTTCCGGTGAAAAACGATCGCGTTCTGGCCAAAAAGTCCATTTTGTCCATGTGGAGCGGGGCTGAGAGTGCCAACACTAAGGTAAGTAGGCTTTCTAATGACACAAGACGTGTTTATTTTGGTGAGTAGGTAAAACGTTCTTTATATAACCACTTCAGAAGACAGGCTGGTCGGTTGGAGTAATGGCCGATTGCACGGAGAAGATCAGAGCTCCAATGCAAGTCAGAGTCAGAAGCAGTGGAGCTCTAGACCATCCCCATATGCGCTCTGATCTGGCCTAGTCTTGAAAGTCACTGGGCAAATATACAAATTCATGCAAAAAATAGAGGGGGATAGAGGTGTTTTACAGTCAGCAGTTCGGTCGAATTGCAACCTCAGGTTAGTGCTCTTTGAGAGTGATTTTGAAGGAGTCTAAAGGGTTCACATTCCATATTATTTCAGTCACATTCACATTTCACAAAGATAAAACACTTCTAAGAGGTGAATAGACAAGTGAGTTTAAGAGATCATAATGGAGAAAGTCACATTGACAGACCAAATAGAGTTAGAAGAAGACTCTATTCAAATACGGTTTCGCCTCCTTCAGATTTTTCTCCCTCTTCAAGAATCAGCAGTCATTATCTCGACAAGCCACAGAACATAATCTGCCCTTGACTTTCCCTCTATTTCTATTTCAACACATTGCTTTCACAGAATAAGCTGCAACGAAGCAAACACTGCCTTTAAGATGAGCTGCGTTGTTAACTACAGTGGACACTGAGGACTAGCAATAACTACCAGTAAGAGGACACTTTGGAATTGGCGGGCAGGTCAACATATGGAATTAATTATTTCCAAAAGAGTAATGAGAGGGCAGGTGCCCAAACCCCAGAAAAAGGGAACATTTGGGGTTGTCCTTTTTGTGAGGTCTTCCCCTTGTGACATTTCATGTCATTAATAACAATAAGCAATACAGTCTGAGAATTAATAAGCAATTAGTCTGAGAATAAAAATGACTGATGGCAGCCAGCACTTTAAGGCATAGATTTTCGTCACCGCTAAACCCCTTATCCCTTAACTTCTTTGCCTTTTTAAACTATTAAAAAAACATTTTTCAATAGTTAAAATGGCATGTCTACAAGCTCACAAGGTGTCAATAGATTGAGCAATACCAAAAGGTGTTTAAAAATAGATCAGCGTATAATTGATTATGATAATGGAATTATCCATTACTTGCTAAAATGTTGTATTTACACACAAGATTTCAACCTCAATTATACAGATTTCATGAAAATTAATTGCATAAAACCCCAGCGGATGAATCGAAAGTTTCTAAACAATTTGACATAAACCCTTACCCTTAACTCATTATGTAATTGGAAGATTGTAGGACGAACCAGACAGATTTTGTTGACGTTGTGGCCTTTTCTCTAGGGCCTGAATCAGTACATTATGTGCCACCCGCCATCAACTCCGGCCTTTCCCCTGTTTAGTTATTATTTATGTTTGCTTGTTTACTTAAAATTAATTGTTTTATTGAAACTCCAAAGCTATAGTTAGATTTCATAGTCAATCTTTACTTTTACAGTATTTGAATTAGAGAAAGGTGACATCCTGTTCAGTTCAGTAGTAGCACCATTTATAATGGATTTGCTGCTCTACTGCCTTCCTGGAAGCTCTGAGAGCTCTGATAAAATTTTCAGCAGAGTTCCATCAAGGTGGATGAGGGACGATATCACTGCGAAATGACTAGCACTATACCGCCGCAAACCTCCATTCCAGCAAAGCTTTTCCAATGGTGTGAATGCGGATTGAGGGGAAAGAAACTTGTTGTGCCTCGTTTATTTTCTCATTTCAGAAGCGGATTGTGGAGACACAGATTTGAATATAGAATGAAGACCTTTTTTTCTGTCTAAGCAGCACATCTTTTGAGAAGGTGAACAATTCTAACAAAAGAGGTGTGCTCCTCCCACTATAACACAGCACATCACTAACAAATGAATGATGAATAACAGAGGACCCCCTGTCACTTTCTGCCTTGAATGAGATAACATCTCATTCAAACAAGAACATTTATTTTTCTTACCATGCCCACTGAGGGGCTCTGTCTGTACATGAGCCCCTTAAGTTGTAGTAGCAACTTATTTCAAAAGGGGTCCTTTTGTTAACACACATGGAGAAATAGCGCTGCGATGCAACTGGATGGTTTCCAAGGGCTGTGGATAGCTTTGTCTCTCCGAGACACAGAGCTCAAATCAGCACAGGATTTAGGTCAACCAGCCAGTGGGATGGAGAGAGAGACAGAGAGACAGAGAGAGAGAGAGAGAGAGAGAGAGAGAGACACAGAGAGAGAGAGAAACAGAGAGAGAGAGAAACAGAGAGAGAGAGAGAGAGAGAGAGAGAGAGAGAGAGAGAGAGAGAGAGAGAGAGAGAGAGAGAGAGGGAGGTGCCCAATCTTGCACACCCACAAATACAATAATGAAGGTCTATTTGGGGAAGGACTGACTACTGTGCAGTGGAAATAATGTGTTTACCAGGACGCTCACATAGTGCCCAGTAAAATCCTTAGTGTTAGACTTTGCAAATGGAAATAATTAACACTTTAGGCCTTTACTGTGTCACTGTGACATTTTTAATATCCCTTTGGGCATTTTTTTTATACGTACTTGATGCTTCTTGTTTCCTGGATAAATTCTGCTTTTACTGGGTAAAATGTTGGCACAGGTGATGCACGACTAATCGTTTTGTGAACATGGGATGAACATGGGTATTTATCTAGCAGTTTAAATAATCAGACAAGACAAAAAAAGTCTAAAAATTGCCAAAGTAAGAAATTCAAATGAATTATTATTTTCAAAAACAGCTTCCAATGTGTCAGATTATGAGTTTGTACATGCAGTCTGAAGTGAGTTGTGCAGTGGTGCACCAGGTTGGCGCCCTAAACATAGGGACATCGGCAGGGACGGACGTTCCTGTCCTTTGAACGGTTGCACCACTCAAAGAAGGTTTCCCTTCTCTCTCTGTATTGATGTAACTGTTTTCCATGTGATTGGCTCAGCCTAATTATCCAGAAGTGATTTGCTTGTCGTGTGCACTGTCTCTGTCTCCTATTGACCCATCCATGCTGCAGATGTTGGTGCATGGATATCACATGTCTCCCTGTCTCCTCCTTGCAAGGCCACACAACGTCTCAGCCATTCTCCTGCCAGTTCACACCTAATGCAAGAAACCTCAATAAAACTAAATAAAACTAAAAACATGTTATTTGTCTGGTGTATGTGCTGTAGAGTTACAGCCTGAGCATGCGGGTGTCTCATACTTAAAATACTGTACTAGCTCACAATGGTGACGCAAGTGTATGTGTGTGTGTGTGTGTGTGTGTGTGTGTGTGTGTGCGTGCGTGCGTGCGTGCGTGCGTGCACACGCACACGCATGCGGACGTTTCTCTCATCTCTCTCTCTCTCTCTCTCTAATCCTTTCTTAATAGCATATTGGGAATGGGTCAATAGGTCTCCTACTGAAACGTGTGCGTGTGTGTGTGTTGTGTGCACGTGTGTGTGTTGTGTGCGTGTACTGTACACGTGTGCATGTGTGTGCATGCGCATGATTTGTATTCATTCTTTTTAACTCGCCTTCCTTTCCAGAGCTAGAGATCAGGGTGGAAACAGACCTTTGGCTCTTTACGCTC
>CM076967.1:31667966-32067966 GCA_039105355.1 Benthosema pterotum | reverse complement strand
CTGTTGGAGGTAGATTCTCAGTTTGATCATCCCAGCCGTTGCCTTGCATGAGAAGTTGCTGTATCGAACTTCACCCAGAGTAGTACCTGGTACATGTAGTGGAAGATCACAGTACCAGCCCAAAATATTAGTATGAGTACCTGTCAAATAGAATTGTTTTACCATGACCAACGATAGCAGAGACCATATCACACCCAGTGAAGGCTTGACAGAAAACCAGGTAGCATCTCTGTTTTTCAGTGAGAGCTTCTCGAATCCTCCTGACATCATAGAGCCCTTTGATGTCATGAAGAGTGGGTGTTTGGTGCCTGGGCTATGGTGCACCAACATTACAATATGTCAACTGCCTGGACCTGAAAATATAATAATATATGCAATGCATGTCCAACTATGCGAAAATAATAAAATATATAAAACTAGTCAAAGCTCCACCTTTCCAAAGAGCCACCTGTAGCAGCAGACAATGGCTCTCTCACAATTAAAGTGTCGGCATCATTGTCAGTCGGCTCCACGTTGATGTTAAGCTTCCAAATATTGAAGAGAGGAGGTGAATGAGCTGACTCTTTTTGTGGCAGTTGTCCAAGAACTTCGCTCTTGGTGCCCAGTGTATCAGATCTGGTTGAATCTGGACATCATAGCATGACTTCTTGCTATGGCGAATGTGATCATGATCTTTTGGCAAGTTGTAACCACCAAAGACCACAATGATGAGAGTTCCGGCCAAGATGCTGCAAGTAGCTTAGGTCACTGGTGGCAATCTCCTGCCAAGTCCGACCTTGTTCTCACCATATAGAGAAGCCATCCACCATCAACCACCAGATCTCATACACTGAACACCAAAATTTCTTGAACAAATGCCAGAAAAACAGTCAGCTCATTCACCTCCTCTCTTAAACATTTTGGAAGCTTAACATCACTATGGAGCCAAGTGACACTGATGCTGACAATTTAGTTGTGAGAGCAATTGTCTGCCTTGTCAGTAACATACATACTTTTATTAGCTATGACTCTTAAAAGTAAGAGCTTTGACTAGTTTTACGTATTTTCACATAGTTGGACATGCATTGCATATATTATATTTTCTGGTTTGGGCAGTTGACACAGACGTACTGTAATGTTAGTGCATAGCCCAGGCACCAAACACCCACTCTTCTTCACGACATCAAATGGCTCTTATGATGTCACCTGGATTCGAGAAGCTCTCACTGAAAAACAGAGAGGTTACCTGGTTTTCTGTCACACCTTGTGTGATATGGTCTCTGCTATCGCTGGTCATGGTAAAACAACTCTGTTTGACAGGTAATAATACCAATATTTATATCAATGCTTTTTTCTATATCGAATGAAACAAACCTTCAAGTGCATTCTTCTTCAGGTTTTGGGCAGGGGACATACAGTATATACAGTGATTAAGACTGGTACACCGATCTTCCTCTACATATACTAGGGACTACTCTGGGTGAGGTTCGATACAGCAACTTCTCACACAAGGCAGCGGCTGAGATGAACAGACTGGAGACTCTACCACTGGAGACTCTATTTGCTCCGTGCCTACCTACAGACTCTGAACTGGCTCCTTCTACAGAGCATGTCCCTGGACCCCAGTAGGGGTAGTTGGTGGTTGGTAGGTAGTTAGGTGTTCATGGTTATGAGCCAGTTCCAACTCTAGCCAGTTCCAGTTCCCAATGGCTCCTGAAGAGCTGCTCCAGTTTGCAAGCTGCAATTGCCATGGAGATTGCAGCAGTCAACGATGCAGCTTCAGGAATAATGACATCAAGTGCATCTCAGCTTGTGAAGTCTGTCAAGGCATTACCTGCTATCAGTGTTGGGACATGTGCACTACGTAACTTAATATATTATATAATATATTACCAAAATGCAGTAACTTGTAATATAAATATATTACTTAACTAAAACAATCTACTATATTATACTTTTCTTTCTGCATTACTTTCAACATTACTTTCTGTCAAACTGTCTCATTGAAAATGTTCTTGTGAAATTATATTGACAACTGGAGAAGTTATCAAATTATTCATTCAGGAGTAACATTTTTCAAGTTGATTTCATATGGATTTGGCCAGATAGCCAAGTGCACTTGCTTTATTGTAGGTATGCCGCTGGTCTACGTAATATTTGGTTATTAGTGAACTAAATATTTCATTATATATTTTGTAAAAGTAATATGTAATAGTAATATTAATATATTACACTTGCTCAGACAGTAATATTGTAATATAATATATTGCTTTAAAATGAAGGTAATAATTAATAAGTCATATATTAACAAGGTAAAGTAATATTCCCAACACTGCCTGCTATTAAGAATATACAGTATAATAATATAAGAATGCTATTCATGATTAAGGCATTGAGGATCAGTGTTGGGCAATATTACTTAGGAGAGTAATATCTTTACTTTACTTTACTTATGACCCCTTAGAAAAAGTAATACTATTACTTTACTTATTACTAGATTTTAAATATTACATGTTACTTTCCTCCCTACCCACCCACACCCACGCAAAGGAATAGAAATGTACAACACAATCCGTTTAGTGAAAACTGTGTTAATTTGTAGAGTAGGTCATGTGTGGTGGGTTAGGATCTACTAACTACCATGGATCTCTGTTATTATCTGTTGCTACCTTGTAAATCTGTTCTATTTTCACATGCAACAACAAGCTCAAAAGTAGTAAAAGAGAGTACGAGTAACTAGACATGTTTTGACAGAGTAACATATTACTTATTACACATTTTGGCAGAGTAATATCTTTACTTGCTGGAAAAAGTAATAATATTACAATAATTAGTTACTGCCCAACACTGTTGAGGATGTATATTCACACATTGACTCATAAAGCATTCCACAGGATGGAATCACTGTTTGCTCTGACTAATGTTAAACGAATTGTAATAAAATACAAGTTTATGTAAATGTAATGAGGTGTGGGCCAGTTTTTCCACTAAGGAATGGTTGTAGTGAAAAACAAATGCTATACATGAACTCAGAATGATGAAAAACCCCTAGTTTGACTCCTCACAAGTAACTTAAGGCCAAATTAAACATTTCCGAATTTTAGAAAATCGCCTATTGGTACACCAACTTTGTGCAGTTTTTTATTAGGTTTCCCACAGGAGTTGAATTTCAACTTTTTAGGAGATGTTATTAGACACCTTTAGAAACACATTGGTGAAGAGTTTGCTTGGTAACGAATTTATTCACAGATTTTCAGATATTTCCCTCACTATATGGGAAAAAAAAATTATATGCAAACTATTCGGAAGAGGAACCTTTCATACAATTTTTTGTAAAGTGGCTTGTATGAAAGTTGTCCCTTTCAAGAGTTTCAATAATAATGTTGGAATAAATTATGTGATCCACTCTGTCCACTACTCCTGAATGAGAAATGATGGACTCTAATGCATGGTTGGCTGCAGGAGTACTATACAGCATTGACAAACAACCCCTTCAGCCAATCAGCATAACAATCAACTTCAGTCTCAAACTTTATCAGCCGCTTCGACCTCTATCCATCGATTGAATAGACACTTATCAACAGAAATGTTACGATCCAATCGTGCCGGTATAGCAGATATTCAGATACCCGCCGGGCAAGTAGATATTTTGTATTCATTGCATCGGTGGATCACGGATACTACTAGTAGGGCGGGGCGAAGCATAGTTTTACTGAAGTTTTGTTTAGGGTTAGTTACCGCATAAAGCACCGTCTAACCCTAACCCTAGCCTAATCCTAAACCCTAAACATAACCCCAGTAAAACTAGGCTATGCCTACACCTAACCCCAACCCTAAACTTAACCTCAGTAAACTTATGCCTAAACCTAACCTAACCCTAACCATAACTTCAGTAAAACTTCCTTCGCCCCGCCCTACTAGTAGTATCCGTGATCCACCGATGCAATGAATACAAAATATCTACTTGCCCGGCGGGTATCTGAATATCTGCTATACCGGCACGATTGGATCGTAACATTTCTGTTGATAAGTGTCTATTCAATCGATGGATAGAGGTCGAAGCGGGTGACTTTATGGCTTGGCCCGTTTTATCGCTGCTTGCAGCTGTATTTGTTGTTGTTATAATTATTCTTAGAATATCCCAGCAGTTTTTCAACTACAAGTTTCCTCAACCACTGTGTTCTTCCCAACAGCCGCTGTTGACCACACAACACACAGAATATGAGTGCGGTGTGGTCTGTATCCAAAATACTGACATAACAGCTTTTCACGCAAAACGCCCAAGGCAGTTAAAAAAATGTCATGCAATGAAATTGGCATTATGTTGTTGTATGTCAGGCAGAAAGAAACCTTGGACAAAAGTTGTGTCAATAGCGGATCTACGATTCACAATTATTTTTCCTTTTGACATGGGGTTTCCTCCTGACAATAGCACCGATATAAGGGCTACCAATATAAAGGCTACCGCTAGATTGTGTTTTTCACACCCTGAGAGTAGCTAAACACTTGCATCCTCTGCAGGGACTCTTGGTAGATATTGCACACACACTGCTGTCCAGAGCGGTGGTTTCCTCACACAGAAGGCACAGCGTATTGTACTGTAACCTTCCCTTTACCATTCTTAGAATCGTCAGGAGGAATATGGATGCGTTATTTGAGGAGGGGAGAATGAAGGCTGGGAGGGGGGGGGGGGTGATCTTGCATTTACTGTATAGTATTTTTCCGAGAATGCCTTTTCTCGAACATGACCAAATCTCACAGCGCTTGTTTTGTTCAGACAAACTGAGAAAAAGTCTGGTTTAAAAGCACTTCCACAATTTGCATGATTAATTACATTTGCATCTGTGGACATAATTAGTGTGGCTAATAATCTGTAATGTGCGTGATGATGAGTCATGGTAGTAAAAAAGCTGTTGGATTCACTGGTTGGACAAATGGATCAAACTAGCCCTGAAACAGTCGTGCAGTAGCTTAATCACATTCTACGCATATGCTACCTTTAAAAAGGAAAAAACATGCTCACAAACATTCCGATTTCAAACATAAAGTACTCACAAAGTAGTGAAGTAGAGTACCTCACAGGTGTTATACTCTTGCTGCTACCGCAATTAGTATTGCTGCATACCGCGTTGTTTAATGAAAAACATGTTTATCTGAGCTCCCCAGCTGCTTTTCTGCATTGGGGTAAGTTGAGTAAACTCACAGTTGCACACCCTCCTATTAGTTCATATTTGCAGTTCAGTTCAGCCAACCTAACCCCTGACCCTCAACCTAACCTCACAGACCCCATGCCTAAACCTAACCGTCCTCACCATAACCGGAAGCATGTTGCAGCTGATAGTGGATTTCCAGTGCAAGTTCAGACTAATGGGAGTTCTGATCTGTGGGACTTCGGAACTTAGATCAGTCCCGGTGTTTCAGAGTGCCACATCCGTCCTGGCCAAGAGGGGCGTGTAGTTGAAAGTCAAGCTTGGATAAAATGCTTATTATTAAGCAACGCAGCATGCAGCAATGCTAATCGCGGTAGAATCAAGTATATAACACCTGTGAGCTACTTTGTGAGTACTCAAAATCGGAATGTTTATGTGCATTTTTTTTTGTAAATGTATCCATCTGCATAGAACTAGATTCAGCTGCTGCATGTGTAGTGCACACACACATGCACGCACACGCGCACACACACACACACACGTACAGTATGTAGCCAGTGCTTTTCTAGTGAATCAGTGTTTTTTTTCCTGCAAATTAATGACACAAAAATCGTCTGTTTTTTCTTGTTAGGAGTGTTTACCAGTACCTTCCACTGTTCTTTTTTTGTTATTCAGCTTACCAATGTACACTGTTGTTCTCTGCAATATAGTATGCATACATTTGTACTCTGTATTACAGATACAATTGTACAATCTTTAAATGTGAACTGGTTACATAACTTCCTCTTTCCATGGAAGGATTTGATTTGCATTATAATTAGCATAATATTACCATGATGACGAAAGCGATGGGATGACTTCTATTTGAGTGGTCACTCTTCAATTAAGAGCAGCAGAAGAATGGAAAACATTTCAAGAGTCATGTTGGAATTGACATTGATATGGCTTCACGGCCTTTTGAAAATGTCTTCCGTTATCCCCATCACTGAATTCACACTTTATTCACGGTTCACAGGATGTGACATATTACACCTCGACTGTGACCATCCTCACATTCTGCAATATTCCCTTCCCCGCAGCTAATCAAGTGTGCCACCGTGTTAAAATAGTGCAAAACTCTGCAAGATCACATCTAGCATCGGAAATTGATTTATAGGCAGTAATGATAAAATAGTAAATCGTGATTGGAATGGAGTGTGATATAAAACTAATACACCTGTATTCGCGTACATACAGTAGCACCTATCAGGATATTATAAATGCAGCCCAAAGTGTTAAGGTGCTAAACAATTAAGTGACTTACTGTATAATGATTCTATAATATTTTACTACCGCATTGTTCCGAATATAAGATGATTCTGATTACAACACGACTCCCATTTTTCAAGACTCACTCACGGAAAAAGAAAATTGAATGTCAAATAGTATAGCCCTCCGAATACAATACGACCCCATCATTAAAGATATTTCCACTGTAAAAAAAAAGTATTCTTCTATAGTAGTGTGGCCACAAAATGACTAAATTGTAACTCTAAATCCCCTTGATTTGGAGCAACTCGTCCTGAGGCCACATAATACAACAACACAGAACAAAACAAACAGTAACATACACAAAGGCTCTTGACAGACAGCTCCTCAGAGGGTCAGGAGCAGTGGAGTCACCGGGGGCCACATACAGATATACAGTAACTGTGTTTGAGTGTTTCTGCAGTGTACTGTTGTGTGAGCACTATAGGCTGCACTGTAGCTACACACAGTGTAGTGTTTGTTTAAAGGGTGCACGATTAGTAACACTTGTTACTTGCAGTTGTTTCCCATGTATTCCTAATCCTACATCAGAAAAGGCGAATTTACGAGCTCACACATCGTTAAGAGATTGTAGTGCTGCCATTTCTGGTGGTGTGAGCTTGTCGAACTGCCATATTTGGCTAATGTTTGAATAATACGCATCCAGAGATGCAAGTCTTTAAAATAAGACTCTGTGTGCATGCCATTATTTCTGCCAGGCTTTTAAATTATAAGAAGTCGACATGACAGCATGACAGGCAGGCAAGTCAGCGTGTGACTCCTAACATAATGAGAACAGCTAGCCTGGTCATGGGGCTCCATCATGTTGCTCACCCTCACGCTCTCTCACTTGTTTGTTTCACACAAGTGTGAAACAAAAAAAATAAATGATGTGCAGTTAAAGGGGAATTCCACCCAGTTTCAGCATTTTACTACGTCATTAATATACCTTAGAATTGTTGTGTGGTCATAATAAGAATGTCTCCCCAATCTGTGTTTCCTAGAACTGGAAAAATATCATAAATGGTGAATCATATCGTGTGTATGCGTGCGTGTGCGTGTGTATGCATGTGTGCATGTGCGTGTGTGAGTGACTCTGCACAACAGTGCCATCCAGTGGAATTGCTGAGGTGTTTCAGCTATCTGTGCTCACACACAGGGACACATACACAGAGGGAAGATTTTGGATGGCTGCACCACCCAAAAATATTGAACCAATGGAAAAGTGTCAACAAGCACTTTGGAAGTCCAATGGATCCTCCTAACTAACACAGCTACAGTAACTCCATCACCTCTCCACCTCGTAATTCTAAAGAACAATATTAATATTGATACTACTTTTTTCTATTTCCTAAAATACCAGTAGGTACATCTAGGTTAGTTTGGTTGTTTCATTCTGACACCAACAAGTGTGTGTGTGTGTGTGTGTGTGTGTGTGTGTGTGTGTGTGTGTGTGTGTGTGTGTGTGTGTGTGTGTGTGTGTGTGTGTGTGTGTGTGTGTGTTATTGATACACTGTTGTATTGCGCTTCCTTGTTTCTGTAGTGTTTTCCTGTTATATTGTATTTCTTGTTATGTTCCTGCTTTGGCAATGTAAATGTATGCTTTTGGATGGATTGAATAATCCATATCAATTGATAGCCCACATAACACTCCTGTAGCAGTCAATTAAGTATCATTATCCTTGGTTACAAAAGAGTAATGTTTTGGGTGAATTTAATGACAATCTTTCAAATTGCTCTAACGTTGAAGTCAACGTCAAACGTCCACACACGAAATCTGATGTCATTCATAGGCCTGGAGCAAAGGTCAGGGATGTTGATTTTAGAAATGTCACTTGGCGTACACAGAAAGGTCAATCAGGATCAGGAGGTCAGGAAAAGTAACCATAGCACTGTGCAGCAAGCCACATTGTACATCATAAAAGCACAAGCACGTCATATACAGGATGTATATAGATAGAGATCAGAAAATTAAACCAAATGGACCCTTACGGATCCATTTGGTTTCACTTTTCCGCCCAAGGGTTACTCAATTTTCAACTACACAATTAGAAAAACTGTTATTTTGAAAAAAAATGGCCAGTTAAATTCTGGACAAAAACTTGAAAATCCTTGGTTTTGGGTCAGAGACACTAAACTCAACATCAAATGGTGGTCCGTGGCTAAAATGCTGAATAAATAGTGGGCCCTGGTATCAAAAAGGTTGACAGCCACTGGCATATACTGTAGGTGGTGGTATGATGAAACACAGGTGGTCTGATGTGGAAGTATCCATTCCACACAAGGGGAAAAACCTTCCCACTGATTGCGGTTGTGATCACAATCTGGTATCAGTGGGAAGGTTTCATGATTCCATTTCCATTTGGTTTCATGATTCACAATCATGAAACCAAATGGACCCTTGCGGGTCCATTTGGTTTCATTTTTACACTCTCAAGAGTTAATATTCATCATCTTAATTAGCCCAGGTCTACACAACTAGAGAATGTAGCAGATTAATGGTCATTTTGATGTGTATGTTAATTTGCCTGTTTTGTTTCCCAAATCCAGCCTGGAATTGTGGACAGCTAGAAATCAGGGAAAGACACAGAGGCAGAGTGCAATGGCCGCCTTCAAGACAAATTTATCTTGTGTTGTGTTATAGTGCACTATGTTGCACAATTGCCCGATCGGGCAACCAGGTAGCAATCTTCACTTGCCCCACCATTTTTTTTTTACTTGCCCCGGGCAAGTGGGCAAGTGTTAGTGTCAAGCCCTGATTTAGGCATAGTTCTGTTTAGGTATTTGAAATTGCTTAGTCTTAGTCTAGTCTTAGTTTAAGCTTCTTAAAATCATACAGTTTTACTGAAGCTTGGTTCCTGGGTTAAAGCGTGCAACCCTTGGATTTGTGTGCAACACACGCAGATATATCAAATTACGAATGTCAGCCATTGGATGCACATGGTTGTGTTAATCAATTATTCAGAGCTGCGCATTGTCGAGGGCTGTGTTTTGTTGCTTTGTTTTCACGATTGTCTTGCGTTGTATTTGTAGTCACAGATGGAAAACAAGGAGTAGGGGAGTGAATATGCTCCTGCACAACGTCTCAACATGCTGGAGGTCTTGGGCAGGTACAGGTACTTAGTTTGGCCACTAAGAAAATTCAATGTATATATTTAGAATTATTTGATCCCAGAAAGGCAAAGGATCTCACTATACTGTATGTAATATGTTTTGGGGTTAGGGGAATAGGACTACAGCTTGAATTGGACATCTTTCTCGAAATGGCAGCTCTATCTTCAGAGCCACGACTGCAATGAATTATAATTGCAGGGGTGCAATTATAATTTGGGTATTCGGTTTCAATATCCATCTACAATGCATTAGATCCACATCATACTGGCAAATGCGCGCTTTTAACCTGCTGAATGGTGAAAACCTTGACTATTATAGCTTTGGTGAACAGACTAAAATATGGCTCCTTGTGCTTTTATAGTATGAAAACATATTGCTGGGAGTAGTGGGAGTGAGAGCAAGAGTGAGAAAGTAGAGAGGACAGGGAACAGGTCTCCTCTAGGCCAGATCATGTTGTGGCCTCCTGGTGGCGCTATAATAGGCCAAAGGGTGCCATTTCTTATGAGTTTTGGATGCCTTTGATTAATGGCATTTGGATAATTTGAGGTATTTTGTCCCCAAAATGTGTTTTGCAAATATCCACCTATTGGTGGCGCTATAACAAGCCATAGTGAAAAGTGGGATATTTTTCTGAGCGTAGTGAAAAAGTGTGTTAAATTAAATATTTTATGTAAATTGCCTGCTGTGGTCCACATTTCATGCTTTTTTTAAACAGGGCAATCTTGCAAACGTTGAAAGTGAATTATAGCCAATTACGATGGAGTATGAAATCTGAAACACATCCATCATGAGCACATGACTCTAGAGATAGTGTGACGAATTGTAGGATTTTCAGACATAACCTGGATGGGTAATATGAAAAATGTGTTTTAGAAAAAAACAGCCTCATGGTGGTGCTATAAAAGCTGAATTGAAAAATTGTCCGTGTACATGCAACATTTCATGCAGATCAACGCACGTATATGTAAAATTGCGTGCTGCCTAAGGGTGGTGCTATAACAGGCTGTTCTGGAAAATGGAAAATGTATGGGTAGAAGTTCATTGTCGGCATACAGGGAGTGTGTGTGCAAAATTTGGCAGGGATCGGACTAACAGTGCCAGAGATAAGCTATGCCCAGACGGACGGACGGAAGGACACACACACGGACGAAGGGCAAAACATGCTTTCGCCATGCCTTGAATATCACACACATGTGGTTGGCTGGGATTAGGATGACTTGTTGGCTGGCCTAAAATGCAAGTAAGACTAAATGGGCAAGGTCTGTAATTAGAGCTGTACCTTCATTAATGGGCCACAGCTGCTGTTGAGTACTGTTGGACTAGACAGGGTTTACAATTTTGCCAGGAGCAGACAGCTGTTACCGGTAACTGAGGGAGAAGTGTTTACAAGACAGTGGGATAAGAATCTGTTTGTAGTCCTCCACCCACCTGTCTGTCTGTTTGTCGAAATCACTGTCCAAGAAGATATCCCCTATACAATGATACCACAGTGGTTCGTACAACCATAGAGCCATTTTAAACCTTAGAATCAGAGATGCCAGTTTTGAAGTGCCCTGTGCCTGCAAGGGTTGGATCATGTCCTGCAGGGTTTCATGTATTTGTCCTACTGCACAGTGCTGCTACTGACACCTAAATGTCCCCACAATTATCAATACAAATCTATCTGGCTATTTATCTTTGTGTATCCAATTAGATGGTGCCATGCCCCTTTCACCTTGTCGGTCATCACTTCAGTGGTTTGAATTTCGAATGACGATTATCCATGCCCAGTGGACATGGACTTTTTGGGAGGTTGAACACCAGGCAGGATACAGGATAACATTTTGGATTTGTTTGCAATCTTCCACTGTTGCTAGACTTGTATATTGAAATGGCTGATGATTTTCCTCACTATTTCCATTATCTTTCTATATTACCAGTAATTGCCCCTCACTTCCAGAGAAAAACATGGCTTGCAGCAGAACACCGTGACATGAGCAGCACTCTCCTATTCATTTTTATCTATGAATCTAGTTCCTTGTACCAAGTGTCCTGATCCTGTCACAACTACCACTTTCCATTGACACTAGAAAAAGATCGAGATCTAACCCAAGGCGAATTAATCAGCCAACAGTTAATGTACCCGTCACTCTCGTTCATAATCCTTTATATCCTCTGGCTATGTTCAACTCAAATGTCAGACTAAAATAGCATCTACATAATGTCTTTCAACTTCACATAAGACCTTGTTTGTATTGTGTGTGGACAGAAATGGTTGCATTATGCAATCAGGCCGTGTTTATAACAGTCTTGCATGTATGGATAAGATATGGTGCCGTATTTTATCCATATTGGAACCACATTAATTCTTTCATCCCTATTTTGAACAAATTTTCACACATTTGACTTCTGACAAAATCAGGGCACAATAACAAGCAAGGGAGTCCCACTTCAAATTGTTTCTTGGAGCTTTAAAATGACCAAATGTATGGTGTGTCATATGTTTGTGTGTCTGAAAATAGGAAACCTATATGGGATATGATAACACACCAATATACTGTATGTGACATTGTGGGGGTTCTTATAATTTATGGCACATATAGAATCATCAAAAAAAAAATGGCTCAACACTGATACACCAGATTACAAACAATGGTGAAACATGGTGGCCAACATTGAGGATATGGAGATATAAATGTTTAGGATAAGAGTGAGAAATTACAGATACCTTAAATGTGTGAAATACCAGATGTAGGACTAATTGCAATTGTACAGTGGCCCTAGGTTTTGATAAGATTGTTGGAGGGGAAAAAAATAAAAAAAAAAAAATAAAAAGCTTCTAGCTATTGATTCAACAAAATTAACATAAATCAGTGATATTAAGGCCAGCTCACTATGCACTGCCTCTGTGAAAGGAGCTTGATTTGGGAAATGAATAAGAAGAGCTTTTCTCTAAAGAGTAGACTCTGCTGTAGATATTGATCCAAGCATGAATGGATGTAAATCAGGGATAATGAAGGCATATGGCAGAAGGAATAGAGGGTATACATGAGTGCTCTCTCAGGAGCGCTGAAGACATTACATGAACTAAAAGGTACATCTCTTTTGTTCTTACATCATTACATCCATTTTGTCCACTTTGTGCCATAACCTTGCTATGAGGTCTAATGCTTGTAAATGTGCCATAGAAAAAAAAGTCCTCCCTCTTCCCTGAGAGCACACACAACAAAAGAACTCCTGTTGAATGTTATTGAAGGGCCTTTGAACACATTTCTATGTGCACTTGCGTTTGTGAAGGAGAGGAAGATGGACAGACAGACAGACAGACAGACAGACACACAGACAGACAGAAAGAGAGAGAGTGAGAGAGGCCATACATTCCATGGCTATGGTCTTTTTATTCTTAAATTTTAATTATAGAGGGTATGACATTTACATATTTTTACCTTTCCATGAGAAATGTTGACGGCAGGCCATAGTCTTTGCTGTGTCCCTTGTGCCATTGACTGCTGCTCCTCCATGTTGAATAGGTGGCAGAGGGAGTCGATAAGGATAATGCTCTCTGTTTAGCTGTTCAGCCGGGGCAAATCAGAGCACCAATAATGGAAGTTAACAACAGTGAGCCAGCAGTAATAAACGCATGAGACAAAGGTACCAGTTGAATCAGTTATCTATTGCCTGAATTAGACATGTTGAAAGGCCTCAGGCATTTTCACTTCAGGCCACAAATGCAAAAAGCTGCATGCTGATGCATCATGTCACACAATTAGTCCCTGTATGGCTTTGATATAATAATTCAGGGTAGGGAATGTAGCCTATTCCTGATTTTCAGTGCGGTCCCATTTTGCATTGTTGCCAAGTAGGCCAATAGACCAACAGGCACACAACTTGCACACAACTGGAAATGCCACCATACTGAGGGGTGATATTGATATATGGCTTTTTTTTTTATCTTGGGTAATTGGAAAATTCAGTACGGTCAATCACAGCCAGTAGGGCTACCAGGATGCACCCAAGTATCACAAGCAGGCCAGGGGAAACTGGAGCTGGATTTGTATAACTTTCCCTTACTATAGACTGGTATGGTATGGTTCTTAATTAATGCAACTCACGCTGACCCGAGGCAACTTCCTCTTCCCTCCCTGCACAAACACTGCTTTGACAGCTCTATATGATGCCACCCGCCTCTTCTAGCACACTGCCTCATTAGACCCCAGGGTTGAAACAAAGCTAGTAGTTGCATGTCAACTGCCTTCTCGAACACGAGATCCACAGATTCGAATAAGACCACTCATATATAAAATGTGGATTTTAGTTAGTAGAGATCAATGAATCCTCGCAACGCTGATGTGATTACATGGCCTTGCTTTAAGAAACGAGAGCCAGCTTTTAGCTATATTGCCATCTCAAGCTAGTGCCAAAGCTACATTAAGACACTGATTGATTCAGTAAACATATAGCTAGCTAAGCTTAAACCCTCTTTCCCTTAGTCAGCCATTTTTAAAATAGCAAACGGGTTAAAGGCCATTTTAGTAAGAATACTGCAATGGTGCCAACAACCAACCTTCAAGTAACGGAGAGCGATTTCATTAGGGTCCCTCCTGTTCCTGCCCCCTTTGCGTGGGACAGTCCCTCCACTCTCCCTCACTTCAAATACTTTTAGTCCCAAAATATCCCCCTGTAGTCCATGCTAACTTTGAAGATGGAGAGGCCTACTAATAGTAGTTCCGGAAAACGTCACAGAGCGTTCGTCTGTTATAGTAGGCTACTATAACAGACGAACGCTCTGTGACGTTTTCCGGAACTTGTATAACTGCTATTTTTGCAATATTTGAGTTGAAATCTCATATCACGTTAATAATTTGCTAACCACATTTCGAGGCCCGCTTGTCCCATACAAGTGGACATCAGCGGCCTAGAGCCAGAAAGATGTCTTCCATTGCATTATGGTGCACCAGTGCCCCCAGCAGGAACATTGGATGATTACACCGTTTTACCAGCTGTAAAACAGTGTAATCATCCAATGTTCCTGCTCATGAAGCCATTAGTCAAGAACCAAGATTACCAACATTTCTTTAAATAGCATAAGTAAATAGTGCATCATTTTTGTACGAATCCAATTTGGCTGGGGGCAATGTTGGGTCATGTGCACTACGTAACTTAATATATTTAACTTAATTTTACGTAATGTATTATTACCAAAATGCAGTGTTGGGAATATTACTTTACCTTGTTAATATATTACTTATTAATTATTACCTTCATTTCAAAGCAATATATTATATTACAATATTACTGTCTGAGCAAGTGTAATATATTAATATTACTATTACATATTACTTAATCAAATATTGCGTAGGCCAGTGGCATACCTACAATAAAGCAAGCGTACTTGGCTTTCTGGCCAAATCCTTATGAAATCAACTTGAAAAAAGTCATTCCTGAATAAATAATTTGATGACAAATTATAGAAAATAAGTAATTATTTAACTTCTGCAGTTGTCAAGATAATTTCACAAGAACATTTTCAACGAAACAGATTGACAGAAAGTAATATTGAATGTAATGCAGTAATGCAGAAAGAAAAGTATAATATATTAGATTGTTTTAGTTAAGTAATATATTTATATTACAAGTTACTGCATTTTGGTAATATATTATGTAATATATTAAGTTATGTAGTGCACATGTCCCAACACTGCCAAAATGCAGTAACT
The DNA here is from genome assembly GCA_039105355.1 of Benthosema pterotum. Classification (NCBI taxonomy): domain Eukaryota; kingdom Metazoa; phylum Chordata; class Actinopteri; order Myctophiformes; family Myctophidae; genus Benthosema; species Benthosema pterotum. The sequence continues at coordinate 32,052,740 of CM076967.1, read as the reverse complement.
TGTAATGTAAATACAGTATAATATTACTGAACAAAAAAAATCTAATACTTTTCTTGCTGCATTAATGCACTACTTTCAATATTACTTTCTGTCAGTCCGTCTTGTTGCAAGTGTTCTTGTGAAATTATCTTGACAACTGCATAAGTTAATTTGTCAAATTATTTACTGGCTTCAATGAATTCCTGGAACCCATTCAACTCCTGTGTTAACTGTCCATAGCTGAGTAGGATGAGGTAGGTCTACAGAACTGTTTTCCTTCAAATGGATTTGGCCAGATAGCCAAGTGGGCTTGCTTTATTGTAGCTATGCCACAGGCCTACGCAATATTTAATTATATTAAATATTTAATTATTTTGTAAACGTTTTAGTAATGCATTACACTTGCTCAGACAGTAATGTAATAATATATTACTTTAAAATGGAAGTAATTATTAATATAGTAAAACAAAATATTCCCAACACTGGCTGGGAGAAATGGCAAACCTTATAGCAGCAGACAGGCTGCTTTTGTTTATAGTGGGAAATTTGATATATGGTCTGTTGGTCTAAAACTAGTATACACACACATATTCATTAATCCACTTGCAGACCAGCTGTCTGTATAGAGTGATTCGTTTCTTGTGACTACCAATAACGTCCTGTATACGGCAATGATTTTATTTAGCATTAGTTGAAAATAAAAGCATTCAGTATTTAGGTTTTTTTAAAATGTTTATTTAAAAAAATAATCAAAATAGAAAACTATACATAAAAATGGTGCCCAGAGGAAAACACAAGATATACATCCATGTGTCACTCATTTACACATTATAACCCATCCTATTATGGCACAGACAAACAGTTGGAGATTTGGTTCATGGCAAAGTTTGCAGGTGAAACTATCCTTTATAAATCAAGCCAACTCCATGTCAAAAGCTGTGCCCTCTAAGGGGTGCCATTGTGAATATTCTTCACATTAACATTGGTAAAAAACAGGAGTTGACCATGCCGTTATTTATAATCACACCAGTAATATACAGAATACAAGGGAATGGTATCCTATCATTTTAGAAATGGTTTCTGGCATACACCTAACCAGAAACCACCTTAGGATCTGGTAAATCCCATCTTCTTGGCGGTTATAGTTGTATATGCGTATTTGACCAACAGCGATAATAATACTGACTTTATTGGAGCAAAAATGCCCCTGTGAAATGGCACAGACTTTAAACATTCATCTAGTCATTCGATATCAAATTGTGAAGAGGGGGAAAAAGAACTACAGGAAACAGATTTATATTGCAACTAGTGACCATGTTCCTGATATGAACAGTCACCATGAGGCTGTGTGAAAGCATGAAGCTAAATCTGGCAGTGGTTATAGTCAATGGACAACACAAAAATAAGGGCATTTTTGAAAAGGCATTAAGGAATCAAAACTTAAACCCACTCCAACAGGAAGACAGCCAAGCCCAGGAGAGCCTGAGGCTTGATGGGCCAAATTCCATTACTCCAAATCTCTGCAATTCGCTCACTCACGGTCACTCTAGCCTGCTGGTGTTATGGTAAAAAATGGTGACCTGCCAAAAAATGTGACCATCTTGTGGACTTCACATTGCATACATGGATGTCTTTAAAGATGCAAATTGTGTAGAGATGATCAGCTATAACAATTTAATTCAGCAGTAACACTACGATGGTGGAGTGACTCAGTGTATGAGAGGGAGTGGCAGATTTTGGGCATTTGGAATTCAGCTATAGAGAAGCACCAAGCATACCAAGGCAGGAAATGGTTTGATGAAAAGATGTTACCGATTAGCCTGGGATAAAGACAAAGGACAACAGAAACAGGGATATTAAGTTAATTGACATTAAAAAGAAAAACACCATGTTGTGTAGGCTGTCTCCATTATGGGGACAAGAGAAAAACACACGCTGGAAATCCAGCACAAGAAAGTTTTGTCAGTGTTGGCAGACAAGAAGGTCTTGTCTGGCAACACCGACAAGGTTCCAGGAGCTGCCCATATGCACTACAACACTGCGTCTGATGGTCAAAAACAAATTTACATGAGTCACCATAAAGACCAGCAAGTATCTGCAAGGTGCTTCAGGTTGTTGGTTCTGGACTAAGCTCTACGGAAAGCAGATGGTGTAGACAAACCACATAGCTCTGAGATGACAGTGAGACAAGTCTATTACTGACCAGTCAATCTAACCGTAATAGAAGGAAGTAATGCCTTAAATAACCATTTTACTGGTAACATAGCACCAAAAACTGTTCAAGTCAAATCCCAATTAATCAACTGCATATTGCCGCAAATTATCCCAAGTTGAAATCAATGAATAAATGAAGTTTAAAAATGAAGGTCAGTGGCAGCAACAAAATTACATTTGGGCAGTAAAATTTCAAGGGACTAATGGTGGCGAGACATGTAATGCGACATGTAAGAGGTTAGGGTCATGATGTGGCTTTTTGGCACATTTCTAATCCCAAAGCTCCCTCTTCTGTTGGGAAAATGGAAGCATATCCCTTTCAAGGCCTTCAAATCCATCTATTGCACAAGGTAGTATGGGAAAAACTAAACTGGGCACAAGCCTACAAATAAGGTAAAATGTCAATAAATTAAAAACCAAATGATATTGCACAAAATTTCAAACTAAAGTATGGTGGTACAGTAAACAACAAAATTACTAATTAGTAGTGCCAATTTGATCAAAATAAAAATCCCTTTGTGGATACAAACTTTGCATCCTAGTGATGTGTTTCATTTCAAAATAGGTCCAAGACAAGAAATGTTGACAAAAATGTTCAAAAGGTGAACACACAAAAATGAACAAATGGTACATTCAAAAAAGTCGTCACAGTTAAAGCACTCGAGACAAAAGCCTGCTTGTGCCGTTACACAAATAAAATGATTTCAACAGCATGATGCTGCATAGGTAGGAAGGTAGTGCTTTGATTCGGTCCATACAGACTACAAGACATGACTGTCTGAATCATAGGTTGCCTTGCTTGTCATCACAGCCATGAACCCAACTTCCAATCAAAAGCACAGTAAAGCCCCAATTCCACTGCGCCCAAGGAAGATCTGTATAGGTTCAGACAGTGAAATGCTGCCATCAGAAATGCATCCAGACCGATTCAAACCATCCAAGGGAACCCAAGACTCAGAACAGATGAGGGGATTCCAAGACAACATGTGCCATTAATCTCAGGGGGGAAATGGCATCATTTCTTTTTGGAACCTAGTTCTCAGGGTATAGTTTGGGTTTATTGACAACAACGCAATTTTAGTTACCATTAGTGATCTCAATATATGGACAATCGCTTTAAGAGACCTGTGTCTGGAGAAATAAGAGCTTGGCCCTGCAAAATGGAAGCTTGCCAACAGTAAATGCATGGTTAACGGGGCCGGACAACAAAAACATTTTAAGCCACAGATGGAAACACAGAAAATACGTATATACTTACTGAATATCTTCCTTTTAAGACCAATACTATATCTAGGAATGATTTCACTTGTTGAATTATGCCAGTGTGGAAGAGGCTCCAGTGTGTAGTTATACACCAGCATTCTTCAGCAAACAAAATAGTCCTAAGTTGTAGTGTCAGTCTGTGTGGAGAAAGAGCACCTGTAATACATGAAGAGCTCCGTCATGTGTAAACCGTTTGTTAGCCGACCATTTGCCGCCATAAAATGTGGGGAATTTGCTGGGTGTCAAGCGGTCATATCTCTAAGCACGGCAGGAGCTGCCTGAGCCAATGTCCATATATTGGTGATGTATGATGTCAATAGTATGCGATCAATAGTGTGTTATCTCACCATATGACAAAAGACACCACACCAACCACGTCTTTTAAAATGTCCTCAGCCACAGAATTAAGTGTTCATCTGTTGCATCAGCAATGAAATTCACACAGCTTGCTCGTGTCCTTGCTGGTGTGCATCAAGTTAAAAACAAGAGTTCGATAGTCTGGGACGACCTATGGCCAGGGATTACAAATGAACTGGCACCAGCAAACAAGCGCTTAGTTAGACCAGTTTTGTCAGTTGAGTGGCATCCCTGGATGCCTTCCGTGTAAAAGCGGAAGAGATCATTCTAAACCTAGAACTACTTAGACCTTCAAACCAGAGCATGTATGGTGGATCATTCAGGGCTTTCAGGCGCCAAGTCATACCGTTGAGAGCCCTCAGCAATTAAAGTCAAGTGGAATAAACGCAGGACTTCCATCCACCAAAGACATGAGCTTGCTTCAATGTTTCATCTACTGTGGTTGAGAGGCAAAAAGCTGTCCCTCTTCCTGTGTCTCCAAGGGTTGCGGTTGCACTGTTGTTGGCTCCTGAACTCTGGCAATGAGCTTTGTGTGGGGTGACTGAGTCCACCTTGAGGACTGAATTGACCTTGAGAATTATTTTGATGGCAGAGGCCACTGGCTTGGTTGTGCTTGAAGCTCAAGGTGTGTGCTTCAACAGGGGAAGGGTAGTTCAGTCTCGTGGCATAACCGTGGCCTTGTTGTCCTCCTACCTTAGCATGGTTGAGGTGGTGGGATATGGGCAGAGTGCTTGGAGAGTCAGTGGAGTGGGCGACAGGTGAGGCTTGCATTGTCTGTCGGTGGACAGCACTGATGGTGGGTGTATTCTCACAGTAGAATTGGCAGTCTTGGAGGGAGGGAAGGGTCATGTTGCCTGTCATCTGAACATGGTGTGAAACAAACCAAAGAAAACACTGTTAGAAGGTGGCAATACTAACATGTTCATCTGAACTGTGGAAAGACAGAACCAAACAGTCAACCTGTGTTGTATTAGAGATGAATCCAGTAGAGTGCGTGGCTCTGAGATCAGTGGGCAGCTGTAGCAATGACTGGATTGGGGCCAAGCTGATGGTGTGGAGAGGCATAGCAGTTATACTACTGGGAGGAGAGTCAGACTCCTGGAAAACAATGCACACACCCAAACACATTAAAAAAATGCAACTTATACTTACAACAGATAAAAAAATGCAACTTATACTTACAACGGATAAATAAATGACAACATCTGTAGGATGGCTGTTGGATAACGTTTCTCCCACTCACATTTCCTTGCATTTCTAGTTTATTTAAATGCACATGCTTCAGTGCATAGTCTACTGCAGGCCTTGTTGACTGGACCTGATGGGTCTGTGAACTTTTATCACTCATGTAGCCTAGTTATGAAACAAGGGTTTACCCCAGCATGTTGTCTTGAACTGAATTATTCCATTACATACCCTATTGGCCTGAATATAAGACTATGTTTTTCCCCAATGGAAATATCCCAAAAATGGAGTCGTCTTATATTCAGGGGCTATACCTTTTGACATTCGATGTTCTTTTTTCTGTAAATGGCTCTTAAAAAATGAGGGTCGTCTTATAAATGAGTCGTCTTATATTCGGGACCATACGGTACAATGTAGTCACCAGGGGCCATGCTTAAACTTACTACATCACTCCCAGAGGACAGCGAGCATGCAGACAAGGATGATGAGGACGATGAAGAAGAATGGTGCTGAGGGCTGGGGAGTGAGACAGGAGACGGGGACAGCGAGTCAGCACTAAGCGGAGACGAAGAGTCCCTCTGATCCTCCATGGAAGACAACATCAGCCTGGCAAGCTGCTGCTCACAGGTTTCTACAGCTGGGATCATAATCATTCCAATTTTTGGGTAGAATTAGTAATTAATCAAGATCTTCATTTCATGCATAATATATAATCTAAAGTTTTTGCAAACAAATGTCTAGTGTACACGGCAGATTCAAGTACATAGTTCTTCCTTTAGCTTGTAGTCCAGGCAAAATGAATTTTCAAGTGGAATAAATTGTAACATGGGATTTTTCTTCACAGATCATTTTTTTAGGTCTCCAGAACAACATATTAAAAGTCCCGAAAAATCCCAGTTGCGCAAATATGTTTAATATCATAAAGTAATAGAATACATAGGCTCCAATGGAGTGATAGCCCCGCCCCCTCCTATACAAACACATTATAACTTAAAACTCCATTTTAACCATGATGGATTATTCAAAAACAACCCATCTTTTTTCTGGTGACTGATATTGTCCTCCTAATACGTGAGAGGACCATGGAATTTCATTCACAAGTTTCAGTTATTTTTAAAATATTGTTTTGGAAAATGTAGCTGCCTCCATATCTGGCTATGCCCATCCAAATGAATATTAAAATAAATAAATGAATGAAACCTGTAAATGAAATTCCACTGCCCTCACCTTTTTCTGGTGACTGATATAGTCCTCCTAATATGTGAGAGGGCAGTGGAATTTCATTTACAGGTTTCATTTATTTATTTTTTTAATATTCATTTGGGTGGGCATAGCCAGATATGGAGGCAGCTACATTTTCCAAAACAATATTTTAAAAATAACTGAAACCTGTGAATGAAATTCCACGGTCCTCTCACGTATTAGGAGGACAATATCAGTCACCAGAAAAAAGATGGGTTGTTTTTGAATAATCCATCATGGTTAAAATGGAGTTTTAAGTTATAATGGGTTTGTATAGGAGGGGGCGGGGCTATCACTCCATTGGAGCCTATGTATTCTATTACTTTATGAAATTAAACATATTTGCGCAACTGGGATTTTTCGGGACTTTTAATATGTTGTTCTGGAGACCTCAAAGAAATGATCTGTGAAGAAAAATCCCATGTTACAATTTATTCCAATTTTAGGTAAAACCTGAGCTAAAATTACTGGCCTATTGGTTAACTTATGATCATTAATATTAACCATGCAGCAATATATATATATTTTTTAAACGTTCATAATTTATTCCTTATGATAGGATTCTTAAGACCAGGCAATTTTCACTTTCTGATGATGCAATTTAGTTGAGAAGAAGCCCATTTCTGCATCACTGACAAACATTTAGCATATTCAAAAATGTTGAGCACTTTCCAAAAGAGAAAAAGTTCAGGCTCAAAGTTCCTGGTGTCCGATTTATACAGTTTCACAAGCCGAGACACGCATGTTGTGAGCCTATAGACGCCTTTACAGACGACGTCACACGAGTAAACACCAGTATGCGCGTGCAAACTGGCTGCAGAAGAACCCTGCCTCTCATAACATGCATAGAAAAGTTCCAACTTCACCCACTTGTTAAAAACGCACCATCAAACTTTCAAATGCTGTTTTTATCCCAATATGGAAGAAAAAAAAATAGGGTTGTTATTGTGTTCTCTCGCCCTTGAAATATATAATCCTCGGGTTCTGTTGTGCTTCAACAATAATAGCAATTCAAAACAGTTTTCCTCAAAACCACTCCTCCAGTCGCTGTCATAAGAACGAGAGGTGCGCTCAACATGATCACGGCAGCTCAGCCTGTTTGTGTCATAACCTATAGACAGAGTTACGCAAACTCCGTTCACTTCATGAGGCTAGTCTAATGGCGGCTCCTCTGACCTCTAGGGATACAGTCATAGATAATGGGGACAAGTACAACAAATAGGGACACATCTTTTTTTATTTTACTGTAGATCGTTTTGCAGTAATTTAGTTGTTACTTGTTACTGTAATACTTTGAAACAGCTGACATGTTTTGCGCAATATATTTCAAGTCCAGCTTGTCCCTCTTTCAGGCTGCATGGGGCATGAACAGCAGCTTTAGCCATTGACATACATACATATAGTACTCTAAGGCTTGAGCGCTCAGTTTCTTACCCCTCAATGTCGCAACTCTTTTACTAGATGGCTGCACCCCATGCGCACCTGCAACTCATCTGTGTAATTTATGCTTCGTCGTGTGACGGTATCGCATACGCAGACGTCTAAGCTCACAACAGTCACGTCAATGACGCGATGTGAGCTTGTATATCAGCGGTTCTCTGTGCGCAGTACTGTTGCACAACGAAGTATAAACGTATCCTAGGGTGCACCTCTCTAGCCAACACACAAGAGGAGGTTGAGTGAAGTGAAACCAACGCTCCCCAAAACAACATGTTTGGAGATCTGTTGGGAATTGATTACATGAAACGGTCACCTGTGCATCCAGTCCCAATGTTTGTAAACAAATAATGTTGTGGCCTATAGATGTGTGCAGTCTGTGCACATTCCAAGTATAAATCCGGCCTTATGGTACGTTTTAACAGCTGGCAACACTTTCATTTCATTGGCTGTTGCTCTGCTCTGTCTGACGTTGCTCTGCCCACTTTCGACCCTTGCCCGTTTGCCTGCCATCACCAGAATCACCGGGTCCCTTCCGGACATGGTCATGTCCATCGCTGCTAAAATGTCCAGTTTGGGTTAGTGCAAACACAACACAAACTTACCATGATTCCCAAGCTTGGCGTACTGCTTGATACTCCACTTTCTGATGCTCCAGTCCCGGTAAAACAGCACTTCTGGGCTCACTTTGATGATGCGTCCTAAAGTGCTGTGAGGAAAGGAGCGAGGATATAGCACAGTATGTTAGCCAGGCCAGTGTAAAAGCAATTAGTAATAGTGTTGAAAGTGGTGAAAACACCATTTTCTTGGCCCTTTATTTAAAGTGAGGCTTGAAACTGCGGTAACTCAATATTAGTAGATAACAGTAGCCAATTTGAATTTTGGCTGTGTTTGGACTGCATGGAGGTGTGACTTGTGTTGTAAAAGAGGGGTAGTGACCCTTTAAGTTAAAAAACCCAACCTGTCATACTCTTTGTTGGGGTAGTTGGATGCGTGATGAGACACGCCATGGCTCAGCACCATGAAGGCAAAGTCAAACACCTGCTTGACTTGCAGCACTCCATACGAACTGCGGCCCACATCATTGGCTGTAAAAAAGAATAACATTACAAAAGCGGAACAGCATGGAATAAATGGCTGACATTATAATGTAGTACAGTGTTGGGCAAGACACTAAACCCCAAATTGCTTTCAATGTGCTGGTTGGTAGTTGGTACCTTGCATGTCTTTTGTCAGTATGAATGTGCGTGTGCGAGAGTCTTTTGAATTAAAAAAAATAAATAATAAAAAAGGTGCTATATGAATGCACCATTTATCACTACAAGGTCTCCTTTTGTATAGACATGTACTTTCAAGAAAAGAGGCTTGGATGTACTTCTTGAAGGTTACTGTTATGCATTAATATTCCCTCTTCTGAATACTACTTGAGCATTTCTTTTAACTGTAAGACATTGTGGAATGATCACTCAGATTTGATATTGGAAGTTTTCAGCCACACAGTGCTCTAGCCTTCAGCTATCCAGCATAAAAATGGATGCTTTAATGCACTGACCTACTTTACTATGTCAACCTGAAATGTCAAGCTATTTTTCACAGCCTCCACCTGGTCTCATTTTTACCCTGTTAGGTATCCCTTGAGAGGAGACGTTTGTTTCTGTTCTTATCTGGATGAAAACTATATTATGCATTACCCTGAAGGAGTGAAGACTGAGAAAGATTTCCATTAACCACTTAAACCCTAAACACACACTGTTGAAAGGGGGCTCCTCCAGGACAGGACCCTACTTGCCCTCAGCCCCTTCATCTCATATACACGTGATTTTAGATCCATTATTTGCCAATAATAGATCTACAAGCTCATGCATCACCACAAATTGTGAGCTTGTAGCCTTTACCCCACAATATGGACACCAAGGTTCATGTGCTTAGCCATTATTCTCATTCTAAGTACACCTTTCAATATTAAGAGGAACAAAATGAAAATCAGCACCACATCTCATAGTCCACTTGTGAGTCTAAGTCTCTAAGATCCATTTGTAAATCACTCCATGGGTAATCAACTGAGAACATAAATATCAGTGTTTCCCCCAGCGCTTTAATACTAAGGCGGCCGCCAGAGTAAAACCCGCCCCCGCCTTGCCTACCTTCCCCCCCCAAAAAACAAACAAACAAAAAAAAAAAAAAACAAGAAACCAGAGTTAAAGTTAAAATGTGTCGTTCATACAACGCATGCCGCATGACGAGCCTGTAGATCAGTTATATTTCGCATGCGACGCTGCCTCGGCTCGCTAACACTGTTCCGCGCACCTAGGGCACGTGTGCCAACGTTGGCACGCCGGGTGGAATCGGCTGGCACGCGGCCAGATTCTGAAAGAAGTTTTTTTCCCCCCTTTGGTAACAAAATAACTGCATTTCTCTTCAATGTGCACGTTATAAAATAAGGTTTTCTGTGCTAAGGCTTCAAACCGAAATTGCGATTTGAAACCATGCCATTAGCAAATCACAACGGCCGCGATTATGGATTAATTTAATCAATATTCAACCGGAGCGAATCTGGTCCAGTGTTTCTGTGCTGCGCAATGCCCAATCAGTGTGTCTGCAGCGCTTGTGTGCACGCACGCGGAGCAGAGCAAGTTGTTTTGCTCCCAAAGCAGTAAAAAGTCGCGTTGCGCGGCTGTCTGGTTGCTGGTCAACGCATGCCGTCTGTGTCTGCAGAGCCCGCGGACCCCCGGTATGTCAGCCTAACCAGACAACAACCACGCTGAAATTATTGCGTTTCGACTGTTATGTGGCTTCATACAGTTAACGTTAGCCTCTCTGTCAATATTGTTAGCATAACGTTTAGCTCGTGTGTGCTGCTGCTGCTGCTGCGCGCGTGCGCGCGCGTGTGTGTGTGTGTGTCGGAGCGGTGTAGTTTGAGCATAAGGCTCTGAGTTTGAGGGTGACCAGATGTCCCGTTTCTGTGGGACAGTCACAGGGTGACCAGATGTCCTTCTTTGCGTGGCACAGTCTCTCATTTCAAAGGCTTTTCAGTCATCCCACAAATTGAGACCCTGTCCCACATGGTGACTGAGAGACTACAGTTGGCAGAGTCCCATACAGTTGGCATTCTGTTGTAAAGTTCTCTCAATGTCTCTTTTCATGCTGGATGTGCTTTTAAGCCTGGTAAAATATGACATGTCATGAAAAAGACATGTGATGACACCCTATACCTGAAAAGGAAAGAAATTAATTATAAAACGTAATGGCCTATCTGGTTCCTTAGAATAAAAGGTCAGGTCCTGGAGTCAGATGATGATAGTGGTGAAAAGTAGCTGTTATAGAGGTGAGTGGTGTAAACACATGAGTGAGGGGCTGTGTTGCTGTTTTTCACCCCACAGTGTAGCCTACGGTATTGTAATTACAACACATGCACGCGCACATGCACAGACGTGCACGCGCACAAGCACAGACTCGAAGCCTCACCACCTTGACTAAACAATTTTCTGGGGGAAACACTGAATATGTAATGGATATATAGGATAATCATTTTCATTTTACATAGTGTAGTTACTTTGTGCTGCATTTTGACATTTGGTGTACTGTAGCTCTAATATATAATAATCAAAATCTCCCAACAAAAATGACCATTTGTCACAGGCACACATCCTGCATTTCTCACCTGGCTGTAGAGGATCTTCTATACATAACATTGATGGCCTGTTCCCATTGCCCATGGCTTCAGCCAATTCCTCTTTGGCCACGTATGCCCCTCCATCCCTCACCCGGATCCCCAGCCTCTGGTAGTTAAAGTCACGGCCATAGAGCGCAAAGAACTCGATTAGCAGGATACCCAGGTTGATGTTGGCACGACGCGTGTCGATCCGTGGATGGCGCTGTAACAGACAGTACAGAGGAGACATACCGTACAGTTAAAGTTAGATGACCAACCAAGTTGATGATGAGCTCCACCTACTGCTGTGAAAATGTTAATCTTAATTATATCATTGATGCATTTTAAACAGCTTCTGTGCATGTATAAACAAAACTGAACAAAAAAAATGGATTAAGTGATGAACAGTCTCAATCTGAACATATTTCCATAATAAAAAACAAAGCCAGAGATAAACTGTTATTTGCACAGTAAAGACCTTTAGTGAAAATATACATTTATGGATTTAAGTATGAATAAATGTGAAAACATCCAAAATGACTGGATCTAGTCCGACAACTATTGCATATGTGGTCCTGCCCTGAACTGGGTCAGAGGAAAAATGGACACGTTCTGAAAACAGGATTTTCAAATGTATAAGACCCGGTTGGCCCAGGTATCTGGATGCATACTGGAATCAGAGCTCATTTAAAGGTAAATCGCTGTGATATTCATATTAGCCATGTGTGTCAGTCAAACACTGCTCCGCCCTACTTCAGAGTAATCACAGACCAGCTGCATTGTGCACTCTATTAACACAAGCCAGAACATCTTCACCGACTTTATATTGCCTGTCCCTGCAGATGATTACAACACATGTCTCATCTTTGGTCGGTGCTTGAATATTCCATGGATGAGCAAAAAAGGCAAATAACTGCAAAAAAGGAAAACCAAAGCCACACACGCAATTCTGGCTAGGGAAAACACCACACACACAGGGAAGACTGTGCATGTTTGACGACACGTGTGACCGTTGGAGGCTAATCTGCATGTGCACCCAATATGTTTCAGTTTATGATTTTGGCCTCATAATGTCATCAATGCACCCTGCTTTGTACAATTCCTCCTCTTCTTCAGTCTTCAGTTCCAAATTTGCATTTCCACTTTGTTTATAATGTCCACCATTGCTGATGTTCCAAGTTGACATGGAATTTAAAAAGCCTTGTTTTATCTAGCATCAGTATTATGACTCCACTATAAAATACCCTCCATAACAGCACCCACCACCACCTCAGGACATTGTAGTACAGCAGCTAAACTGTTCATAAATACAATGATACATGCTCATACAATAAGACCTAACCAGTGCCAATTGGGGAAGGGAACGCTACGGATAATTTATGTTAAATAACCTTTTCTGAATGAATCTCATCTGACATCAGTATTACACTACGACACACTAGGAATCCACAAGTGTACATGAGAGCTAGCTCAGTGCAGACGCAAGGCATTGTGGGACACCATCATATGTAGAAGGATAAATAAGCCCTCATAGGGAGAGAACTGACATTTATCGAGACAAGCCATTGCATTCTACTATACTATGTTGCATCCTTAAAAGAATCTCTAAACTGCCATGATGGTAGAAAGCCTGGTGACGTGGGTTTACTCATGATGCATCCAATAATTCCTCTCATGAAAAAGCAAGACAGCCATGGCATTAGAAACAGCACACAGAATTTTGACATTCAATATCCCTATAATAAATACAATAGCATACAGTACATACATATACTAGTTATACTAGCTTCTACCTTGGTTCCAGGTCAGAGTACTCAACCATGACACGCTCATTAATTCTTAAGACCCTTCATTACTGCTGAACAGACTAGGAAATGGCTGTCCTTTCTGCAATATCAGGACAAGGGTCACATACTGTTGAGGTACTTTAATCTTTTATTCCCTATCGACATGTTCACAGATTTAAAACCATTTTACTTGACTATTGTGTGCATCTGCTTTAGGTTATTATAGACCTGGCAGGTTAGCCAAGATCAATCACTCGAAATGAATTTAGAACTCAATTAATACCCATACCCCTCAGCGTAGAGGCACGACCTGAAACTGGGGGAAATTTAATACTCATGCCTGGCTGCAGCCCTCCGGATCGAAGCATTGGGTCTTAATTACATTTTTTGTCTCCCACTTCACTTGCTGTGGCCAGTACCTCAACTAAGAGGTGCACTGTAACTCCTCCTTTTTAAAGATTGATCGCTTGGATTAAAAAAAAAATCCAAGAACACATGCAACTACAGTAGTCTGTTCAAAAACACTACTACTTAAAAATGGCCTTTTTTTAAAAACGCAATATATACTGTATAGCTACATTGTAGAAATCGTATTATGAAAACTCTGGCACAAACACCAGGATAGAACAGATGCGGTGGTGCCTTGGGGCTTGACCAATGCACAGACCACATGCTACTTGTGAGCCATGATTTATTATGATTTTTTTGTTCATCCCACAATTCTCGCAACCTAAAAGGGAGACATTATTCCAACCAGTTCCGTTCCCCTCCATCAGGCAACCCAGCTGGCTGGGGGAGGCAGTATATTTTTTGTGAGAGTACCTACCCTTGTGAGCTATGATGAGGAGTTTTAATCAGGTAGGGTTGTGTGTGTGTGTGTGTGTGCGCGTGCGTGTGTGTACCTGTAGGAAGCTGACAGCCATAAGGATAAGACTATAAGAGCTGATTCCCCCAGTGAAGACTTCATTCAGATCTCTCTGCAGTAGGAACTGCTTCAGCACAAAGATCAGGGGAGGAAGCACAGTATATTTCTGAACAGAAAGAGAGAGGAAAAAAGACAGGGGATTAATAAAGCTACATAACATACAAACTAACACCGTTCATCTCCACAAGGCTTACCTTGAGGTAGCTCTTGATGAGCTGCGCTGCTCTGACTGCAGTCTCCATGTTGAAACTGATGTCCACCTTTACCTCAGTCTCCTGGTCGGTCAGTTTAATGATCGGCACCTATTGGCAGGGCAGAAGTCAAGAGGAGAAAATCTGAAGCAAAGGCAAAATAACATGGAAGAGACTGGTGCATTTCTTTTCAAGACAAACAGATGAACAAACAGTGACCTACTATGATACACAAAACACTGCCTTTCCTAGATGCACCTTAAACCAGGCCTCAGGGAGATATGCACACGATATAGTTCATTTTTTTCATAGCACAAGCTTTATGAACAATAGTCAGTCTGAAGGCATAGTTCAATCTTATCGTCCTTCTCTTATCGCAAAATCCTATCATTCTATTATTATGATGCAGACATAAAATAAATAAAAAAAGTAAAAATAAAAAAAACCTTGGAGTGGTTGCATCATTCAAAAATCTGATGACTCTTGAGGGGCTGGGAAAACTTTTTGCTATGCACAACACTAGATCATTTTAAGATTTGCCAGGCATTTCTTTAGATTTTATTAACAGGGACAGTGGAGAGAGGGAATGCTCTAGAGAGGGGGGGGGGCTCTTATGGAGGACATTGTGCCCAGTGCCCTTCGGTCATCCCTTGGCACTGGATTTGCAGTGCCCAACAAACCAAAGACATAATTTAGTTTACTATGTGGGTTTACCCCTCAGTACTGACCGAAGCCTTGTCCAGGACTTTGATAGGATAGGATCCAGCTATATTTCGTTTCCTCAGGGCTTGTTCCAACTCCTGGAGAGGGGGATGGTCCCACTTCCCAAACACTACCAGGTCAATGTCACTGAAAACAAGTTAGTTTAATTAGCCCTTTCAGGTTAATATCACTTAACATCGCAGTTCTTAAAATGTGTTTGTCAACATTTAGGCCCATACAGAAGTTGATATTGCACAACATTTACCTTGTCGGGAGATATAGCCCAGTGCTGAAGCTGCCAAATATCTCCACCTGCAAAACGTAAACAGAAATTGTTTTTGAGTATTTGGAGTTTTTCTTGATTTGGTCGAACACTCTGGCATGACATGGATTATTGGAATTATTGGGGACACTCGCTCACTTTATAATATATTGGAAGGCATGCGCTTTTAGAAAGGCAAAAAAATAAAAAATAAAAAAAAATATTCCCTGAATTGAGAAACATCCTTCGAATTTATCAGATGCCTTGGAACATGGGAGCTGTACTAGATCAAATAATGACAGGGAATTCCCAGGGCCCACACAGACTTTTTTTTGTAAAACAGTTCAAGTCAGTGATCATGCTCCACTGTGTATCAGTCGATCCAACTGTTTGTAATGTTTAACACTTATGCCCAGGACATTACACCCATGGGAGGCCCAGGATTTGTGGACATGTCTTTAAGTCTTTTGATCTCTAAAAAACATTTGACAGCGGCTGTTGCTAGTAGAGCCCGACCAATGCCATATTTTTGGTGCCGATACCGATTTTTGGAAAAAAAAAACTACACCGATGTTACCAATGTCTTGGACTGATGTTTAATAATTAATTCAAATTAAAAAAATACATTTGAAAAACTCCTAAACAAATTTCAAATTCTTCTTCTAAACAAATTTCTCTTTCAAGTAAACAATAGAATAAGACATTGACTTCATTTACTTTTGTGAAATAATTCCATTTTCTGTCTTTCTTTTTCTGTTCCAGTCCTATATATATCGGCCGATATATCGGTACGACCGATATATCAGTCTAGCTCTAATTGCTGGGCAACGTGGCACTCGTCCATCACGTTTTGCATCGTTCACAGCCATTCACTTCCTGGATTACAGGTCAACAGTCATTATTTTACTCTGAAACGGTGCACTCTGGTTTTGATCAGAACAATGTTCTGTTTCATTTTCTGGCTTCAGCATGAATTTCGTAGTGAATATTAACACTTCGAAACTGAGATCAGACTTATTAGCTGGAGGTAGTAATGATATAATTCACCTTCAGCTTTGGGGGGGGGGGGGGGGGGGGGGGCATGGAAGGTTGGGCTTTCCAGGGTAAAATTTGCTTGGCATCCTAGGGCCTTTATTTTGAAAATCTGTGGTATATAAAAGTATTAATATGTATAAATGGAGGCATGCCTACACAATGTTGAATTGTGCAACTCACCATTATACATGAAAATAGCTACTTTTCACGATACAAGGAATGCGTCCCAGCCTACTTAAACACCAGCATTCAAATTGTGCGGAAAGATATTGCAGATCGACAAGCTTACAACAAGTGAGCATAGAGCCCTGACTCATCCATTTAAGGAAAAGCAACTCCAAAATTACACAAAAACACTGCTCTTGCTTAGAACAGTACATCTGTATGTCAACATTGTCAAGAGCCTCCAGATCTCAGAGGGCTTCTCACGGCCAGGATAGCCCAAAATGTTTAGAGCGCTTCTACGAAAAGCCACTTGTTCCAAGAACAGTAATTCTAGAATGCATTTAGGGGGGGGGGGGGGGGGGGGGGATTTGACATGAAACATCCGGCTACAGTTCTCATTTGGCAATGAAAAGTAAACCAGGCAACTGAACAACATATAATATACAAATTATTCATCAGCATCTTTATTGGTCAGAAATGTATACCGACTTGTTACATTAGTTAAATGTTGCCGCTAGGACGTTGACATCTGCTGACATTTTACCAAGGTGTACAGCAGGCTACCTGCCATTATTGCACACTTACCCGTGCTGTGGGCCATAGATCCTTAATGACACTTTCTATTCTGTTGACCACATCTCTCCGCATTGATTCTTCCTCAGGGCGTGGAGACATAAAGTTGAAGAAGTCTACTATCTCCTCGTGTAAACTACAATGCAAATGGACATATACAAGTGTTAGAAATCTGCACAATGTTGGCACTGAACCAACAATATTTGCATTTTCATTTTGAGCCATGCTAGGGAATCAATAGTTGATTTGACCCCCAAGCCAACCCGTTGATGCTCAGTGCCAATTAGAGAATAGTATATGGGAAATAGTGCAGATCTGTGTTGATTACATGACTGCAAAATGTATTATACCAAATAGTGTGAAGTATGGATATGTGTACTACTGATACTAATCTAAACAGAAATGTGTTTTGGCAAAATCTGCCTCATGCTGGTGCTATAGAAGGCCGTTTTGGGAGAGTTGTATCAAAGGCAGTGGAGGAGAAGTGTGTGCAAAGTTTGGCATTGACTGGGCCGACAGTGCTGGAGATGAGCTGTACATAGACAGACCAAAGCCTGCAGAGTGCGAAGCATACCCTCTCCCCAAGCCATGCATCCCATGATGCTTGATCGCCATGCAGTGAAGTGACTTAATCCAGTTTTATGCGAATTGCTACATTTACATTCAAAACGTGTACATAAACATTCAGATTAAATTATTAAAGGGATATTCCACTCCATTTTTACCATGACAGATTATTTGAAAACAACCAATCTTTTTTCTGGTGACTGATATTGTCCTCCTAATATGTGAGAGTGCTGTGGAATTTCATTTACAGTTTTCATTCATTTTTAAAATATTGTTTTATTCATTTGGGTGGGCATGCCCAAATATGAGGCTGCCCACAGTTTCCAAAACAATATTTTAAAAAATAAATGAAAACTGTAAATGAAACTCCATTAGGAGGACAATATCAGTCACCAAAAAGATTGGTTCTTTCAAATAATGTCATGTTTAAAATGGAGTTTTAAGTTATAATGGGTTTGTATAGGAAGGAGGCGGATGCGCTAAAATGAACATCAAATATCTAAATATTGAATGGAAAAATTTATAAACAGTCTTGTGTGTTCACACATGATACCGAGTAGACCATAAAATGACCAGTAGTTTTTTGGAAAGTGTAATATCCCTTTAAGTACTCACACATGTAGTACCACGCTCCTCCCTACCGATAGGGGCGCATGCAATTGAAAGCCAATGGCGGAAGAAAAGCTCGGATAAAAATGCTTTTTATTAAACAACGCGGCCCGCTGCAATCCTAATTTCGGGCGCAACAAGTGACCAACACCCGTAGAAACATATGCGAGTAGTTTATATTTGAAATGGAATGTTTAAACACGTTCTTTATGTAAATGTAGCGATCTGGCAAAAACTGGATAAAGTCAATGCATGACGCTGGTGAAGTACAAGCGTCATGCGATGCACGCCTTCTGGCCTGGCTGGTGGAGACAAAGAATTAGCTCCCTATGCAAGTAAGTGTCCATGCTCAAGTTGTGTTTCACTATGTTGTTTTTTTTCCAGACCCCTCATTTTAGGAAACACAGAAAAGAGGGAACTTTTTTTATCATGTACACACAACATCTCTAAGGTCTACTAATGTCATAGTAAAATGTTAAAAATAGGTGGAATTCCCCATTACCACTAGTAAAGGCCACTATGAAATGCGTTATAAGTAATAAATATAATAAATAGAATAAAATAAAATAAACATTGAACGTTAGCCAGTGAGGGAGTCGCCCGTGGAGTGGATCCTTTCTTATTGGATCAAACCAATCCATATCCATGAAAACTTCTTACCCGTTTATACCGGGGCTGTATCGCCTCGTTTTCCATATACTGTACGAGTCCGAATAGTTCCCGTTACAGCTATTGGGGAGCAGATGATTGATTCCGTGGAAGGTGTTGGCTCTGTTCAGCTGCCTCTTGGGCCCCGCAGCAGCAGTAGAATAATGATGATACTGGGGTTGATGTTTGATTCCCCCGCCGCCGGGGGCGGGGCTGTGGTGGTGGTGGTGGTGGGTTTGATTCCCGTGGTGATGTTTGACTCCCCCGCCGGGGGTGTGGCTGCCAGATTGTTGCCTGCTGCGACAATGTTGCTGCTGAGGAGCAGCAGCGCTCTGGTGAACAGACTGTTGAGAGAGACTAGTAGTGAAATGCTGCTGCTGTCTGAAGAGATTCACGTGCTGCTCGTCGAGGTGCAAAAACCGACTGGCCTCCTCCACGATGTTCAGATTGTCGATCTGCAGCGAGGAGCCGGAGGGCGACGAGCCGCCGCAGTTCTCCGCCTCGTCGGAGTCCAGAGAGGACGAGGACAGGGAGCCCTTCCTCCGAATGCAGAACGACTCGCCCCCACCACCATTAATATCCTGCTGCTTCGTCAGTTTCCCAAATGCCAGCCCTCCTCCTCCTCCTCCCCCTCCTCCTGACGGCGGCGGTGCGTGATTATATTTACACGAGTCCGTGGTCTTCTTCGCCGCGCACGGCAGTAGACATGCACCAGCACCACCACCACCGCCGCCGCCGCCTTGCATTTGAAAGTTGCTGCGCTGCTGCTGGCTGACGATGCTGCTGGAGTTGGTTGTTCGAAATCCCTGAGAGGTTTCCCAAATGTGCATCATCCCTAAGGAATGGTCAGGTCCCTTGATCTGCTGCTGCTGGATCCAACAGACGCCGCCGCCAGTGCTGCTGGGATCCATTGAACTTGAGTTGGCGTACAGCATGCAAAAAAAAATCTCCCCGCGGGACAGACAGCGACACGCAGACCGGCGAATAATAATCGGCTTTGCACAAACAAATCTACCGCTGCGGAATTAAATTATATCGTGTACTTATCCTCGAAGAAGAAGTAGCCTCATGCCCGGGGAATCTTTAAGGGTTTTTTGTACGAGCAGCTTGTTCAACTCCACTCCCCTGTAAGCCAATATGGCGCACCCACTGGCAGAGTAGCGGCCAGTGCGCATGTCTGTGGGATTTAAACCTTTGGACACGCCCCCTTCAGGCCTGACTGGTCTGGGCCGTAGGCCGCAAATAGCAGATCTAAAAGCTCACACCACGTAGCGTACGAGACGCGTATTGAATTTATAGATCGGCTATTTTTGTACAAACCAGGCGATATCGTGATACAATGTGATGTGACAGCAGTTAATTCAAAAATTTAGCAGTGGGTGGCCACAGTGGTCTGACTCTTGACATTATAAAGCCATTTTTGTTGCCATTAAATCAATGTAGCAAACAAATTTGTAACAATTGAAGTATTTCATAATAGACTGAAGTAGGCAATGAAGACTTTGTGCCTGCACTGTGTCTAAACCAGTGGTCCCTGATAGGGTTCCAGGAGGTCCCCTGATGGAAAGTTGGTTAACCAGATGTATTGTAACTCTTTGAGAATGTAAACATGAAACCAAATGGACCCTTGCAGGCCCGTTTCATGTTTACACTCTCAAGAGTTAAAATATTCATCATCTGAATTAGCCCCAAGTCTACATAACTAGAGAATGTAGAAGATTAATGTTCATTTTGATCTGTATGTTTGACTGGTTTGTCCCAAATCCAGCCGGAATTGTGGACAGCAAAAGAAAACTTTAGTTTTGGGGTCTGTGGGGCTAAAATGTCCTCAAATGGTGGTCCGTGGGTCAAATTCTGAATAAATAGTTGGCCCTGGTATCAAAAAGGTCTCAACAAAAAATAAAATACATTTATACAAAATACACTTTAATGTTAAAAATAAGTCTCTCTTTACAGTATTATATACATCTTTACAATGTGTAAATTTTACAAATACAAAGCATACCGTATTTGCACAAACATAATGCACAACCCTGCACAGTGCACATCAATCCTCCTGAGGGAAGTAAAAGTTTAGCATCTAGTTATTTTGGCAAATAAAAGCAAAATGATTGATGGCTTGTCTGCTCAATGAGGCAATATAGCCCTTATCCCCGTCGCTTGCCAACTTTGTGAGCATTTACAATACAACCAGCAGGATTCAATTGAACGTGTGATCATAGACTTAGACAATGTCAAATTCTCATTACAAAGAAAGTTCAGTATATGAATGAAGACGAACAGCTGACCTGATAACCAGTAAACAAGACAGACCAAAGTTGCAACAGTACAGGGCACAAATCATTTCTCTCCAAAACAGCGAATCTACAAGCTACAAACACATTCCAATCTAAAGGCACTTGTCATCTTATAAAGTAGATCAGCTATCTTCATTCAGCTAATGTTCCCCCAGATTAGAGATGCTGGGGTCCAAGTTTTTTTTTTTTTTTTTTTAAAGAGGAAGATGCCATAGCATATTTAAACCCCTGTAACATAATACCACTCACGTCTCCCATCCATCACGTCACACTTACGTAACACTGTTTGGCTTAAAACCACAGGTTTGAAGTGGTTATAATTCTGACTCTTACATTGTCTTTTGCTTCAACAGGCAAAATCTAAAACTGTTATTTCCAGCCCTTGTTGCATTTATTTTATTCCAGTATTTAGTCAAGTTCAAGAAAGATGCAAAGGTGGCTTGTGTCTTACATTGCAAGACATCATTACATTCTAATAATAACTGCTTGAGTAGATCATGAGAAAATGTTAATAGACAGCAATATCATCGTTGCATTTTTACCAACAGCCTTAGCCAATTCACATTCCAGGATCTTGAACAATAGAGGACAGACAAAAAACCTTCCAATCCAACCCCTTGCCAGTGCATGCCTATAGTCTATATGTATATATGCATCTTTCTCATGTCTTAATTTGTCTGCAAACAGAAGCTATCTGGTTGATACAGCTGGTAACCGCAGCAGGGACGCTCCGAGTGGTTTCTCCTCTCCATGCTGCCAGAGCTTCCAAGGCTTCCTTGGGGTTACTAGGAGAAAGGTCATAGACGCAATAAGCAGCCGCTAACTGGACCTCCCATGGTACACCTTGATGGAAAGAGGAATAAATAAAACAGAGTTGGCCATTATCCAAACGTTACTCAATCAAAACTCTCATTGTCAGTACTTAGAGTCAGCCAGACAATGAAGCTGCGATGTTTCATAGGATCTGTAAAAGAAAATAGCAGATGTACAAGCCCACATGTTGCAAAAAATGTTTGAGCTTGTAGATTGGCCAGTTTTGATGAAAGAAATTTGGTGTAGAGGGGAAAAAAGAGCAGACCACAACGACACATTACGCACTGTGAGCTTGTAGATCGGTTACTTTAGAAAATAGGCAAATTGTAAGTTTAAAGCCCTCACATTAACAATCAGCTAAAGTTATTAGGGTTTAAATTAGTTAAATATTTCCACACACAATATACTGTACATATCAAGAGAATATGCTTACCCCACTTACACGGACAGGGAGGGAGAAGTGATATAATCATCAGTCTGATTGATGGCATAAGTAATTTCAGTTCCAAGCCATGTTATGGATAAAATGCATCTTCAGATGAAAAATGGGGCCATCTAAGGCTGTCACGATTATGAAATTTAAGTTGCTGATTAATTGTCATAAAATAATTGTGATTAACGACTTGACTGTTTTTGGAACATATGAATTAAATTTTCTGTTTGCCTTTTAGGCTTTGTGATAAAACAACTGCACAGCTGATCTACAAGCTTACAATGTGTCAGCTTGTAGGTCTTATATTTGAAAGTGTATTTTTCCATAGATACAATTGTGACAATTATGCAAAATAATTGCGATTATCTACTTGAAATGTTGGAAAGAAATGTTGAAAAGTGTCGCTGTATATTACATACCTTCTGCTTTTGCATGCCTAACAAACGTGTTGATGACAGAGGCGACAGTTTTCACAGAGGAAACACATTTCTCCTTGATTCCCCGTTGGCCAAGACGTCCTGATACAAAAGGTATATAAAAATAATTAAGTATCCTTATGTATAACTATGTCAATATATGATAAAATATTCAAATGCACAACAAACAAAAAGGCAGTTTAAATAAAACAACTGACCTATGAGTCTGAGGACAGTGGCAACAGTCAAATCAGAGACCAGCTTCAGATGCTTCTGTTGCTCTTTGCTGTGCATCACCCATGAGTGCATCAGTGGCCACAACTCTTTGCTGTAAAACAGATCCAAAACAGTATCATTTAATCGAGAGTGTAAGAAAGAAAATGAATGAGTGCATCTACCGGTAGAAAAAACATGTCAACCTAACAGATAAGAAAATGAAAACATGAAAAAGGGTCTGACTAGAATAGATCTGCTCAATATTATTTACAAAACAAGAAATAAGATTACTAAGTTCCTCAAGTCAAATTCATGTTTTGGTGCACACCGGTCAAACACCAAAAATGGCCTCCAACATCACAACTCTTACAATGTCATAAATTGAGCTTGTAGATCAGAAAGTGTTGTTGCGTAAGGTTGAAGGAAAACCATTCTCACGTCAATATATTCTCAAAGGTCCACCTCCATGTTCTGTGTGTACAGAGAATATCCAGTGTGAAGACGTGCTCCCAGGCCTCTGTACCCAGGTCATCCCCACACCGACTGTGTTTTCTGAATAGCCGATTGGCCCGAGATCGCACATCAGACATTGCTCTGGAAATCAACTGGTCTATATCACCAGGTGGGCTCTTGAAGAGATGCAGCAAAAAACGTTACCGTTATTAATGTAATATACAAACTACAATGGAAATGAAGGTCAGGAGTACACCTGCCACCACAAGGCTTACTATAAAGAAAATACATTGCTAGGTTTTCCCAAGGGAAGTATTAAAAATGTATAACATGTATTAAACCAGGGATTTAAAATGTGGAAAAAGCAACTCAAGAGGTGAAGAAATTTAAAAAACAGAGAAAGTTTATGAAATGAAATGCTAAAGGATATGCAAAAAATCTCTCTTTAGAAGAGGAGGCTTTACCTTCTCCCAGCTAAGGTAAGCTGAAAGGCAGTCAAGGACCAGTCCTTGTGCTCTCTGTTTGATGACAGCATGTATTGCATCACACAGTCTGCTGTTGTGTGACAGTACACTGGGCCATGTGGTTACTATAAACAGAATAAGCTTAGCAGCATCCGGAAAATCTGTAGCAGTAAAGACGAGAATGCAAAAAGCAAGCGTTACTGTAGTCACACAGGCAGTCTCTGTTTACCATGCATGGAAAAATGTGTGTGATCAATATACTGTGTATATATGTGTGTGATCAATATATATATATATATATATATATATATATATGTATATATATATATATATAGTGATTTGGTGTTGACATTTGAACGTGAAAAATCTAACACAGAATCTAGTAATAAAATACCAGCATCTGTGAGCAAACCTTTGCATTTTCTTTTAAATACTCTATGCAATAACAACAATTGCGTAAGTTTGGCCAATTCAGATTTAAAACTGTAGAAGTGGACTTGGAAAATGCAGCGAAAGATCAGTTATCTAATAGAGTACACATGGCAAATATCCTGTTTACCTTCTCTTATGATGCTGTATACAAGAATATGAGATTTCTCCAAATCTCTCTTCTGTCGACAGATTGCTGTATGAACTCTACAGAGAGCCTGCATGTAGTCCCCACTGAGTGTCCCTCTCTCCATTTTCAGCTTGGTCAAGATGGCTAAAATCATATCGTCGGCTAACTAGAAGGGCACAAGTTACACAAATTCAAATTGGGATATAATTTCTTTTTTATAGTTCTTTTTTATACTTTTTTATAGTTTAATGCACACTGCACAACAGAAATAAACTGATGAATCCTGGTCATTGAACTGTATAATGTATCCAATTGAAACACTGAGTTAAGAACTGAAGATAGAGCAAACACTGATTTGGTAAATTTCTAAACAAAAACCTGATATGCAGGCCATATTCCAATGTAAATACATAAATATTAATGTGAGCTGATGGGCAAGAGATTCAATTTTTATCCCCTTGGCAAGGAGGGAGGTTAGATTAGATCAATTATAATGTATTCAGCACTTAAATCAATGAATCAATGCTAAAAGCACTAACTTACCCAACTCATTTTGCAGAATTCTGAGATGACTTCTTTCTCCTCATCCGTCAGAACAGGCTTCTTGGGCAGTTGCCCCACTTTCAAATGACTCTCAATTACAGGCAGCAGATCGAAACAGCAAGCTCTAATTTTCTCAAGAGAATTGGCAATCCGCATCTTATTGCCTTCCACAGATTGGCAGGCCATCTCATCGTGTCCTTGAGATATGGAATCCAGAGGTAAAGTGCTTCCATTAGGGCTACCAGAGGCAGAGGGGTACAGCAACCTTCGGGTAAGACCAACAGAGCAGCCATCTAGCCGCCGCCATTTGGAATCTTTGGGCAAAGGCAGATCCTCTGCAGGTCTCTTCTCTCCTCTTGCCTCTGTCTTGGTGAAGGCCGTTGTAGAGGAGTTGATGAAGCCAGATGATTGACTGACTGTCGCTGTGGTCAGTGTCCCACTGTCGGAAGAACAAATTTTAAGACCAACATTTCCCCGGAGGATGCTTAGTGTGCGGGCCCGAGCAGATAGTTCTGGATACATAGTATCAAGCATCCTCATGGAATTTTCCTGTGATGGGTTGGAGGATGAAGGAGAGGAGGTATTCAATGCGGACGAAGGCAGGCGACCAGGAACGGGTACAGCATGTTTTGGAGTGGCAGAACCAAACTGAAGTGGGGACATAGGAGCTACAGTAAAAGGCAGTGGACTAGAGAGGTTACTGTTGGGTCCCACTGTAAACTGAGGCACAGGGATGTTAAACAGGGGGGGAGAAGGCAGTTTCTCCATGGGTGAGGAAAATGTAAGTTTTCCAATAGCCTGCTTTGGATTGATTGGCTTAAATGTCTTTGGGGGTGTTGCGCTTAGAGGGGCTAGTAGAGGAGGAAGTGGAGGGCCCATTTCGGAGCGGACTTGGCCTATGAACTGTGGCTGTACCATAGCGGACAGTTGTTGTGCCAAAGTAGACATTTTTGCAGGTGAACATGCTGGGTTGAGTAATTCACCCACAGATGGAATTGAATCTGTATTTCCATTCGTGGTAGTCTGACCCTGTGTTTTCTTGTCACATGTGGAATTTACACCCTTGGTTATAGATGTAATATCAACATCTGCCACTTCAATTTCAAGTGTCAGTTTTTGTACTTCTAACGTAGGGAGCAGACAACTTGGACTTAGCTTCCTACACAAAGTATGTATACTTTTCTCCTGGGTTGAACTCAGTGTTAAAGTACCAGACTGTCTCTCTGATGTTGTTATGGCATCACTTTCATCCAGTGATGCTCTTTTATTACTAATAGGGATTACTTCGGAGGTTGTGACATTACAAATACTTTCCACTTTTGATTCTCTCTCCTGATCCTCTTTTAACAATCCTTCAGTTTCTCCTTGAGTGTGAATGACTACTAGCGATTCTGAGGTACTATTGTTCACAGAGACTGCTTTTTGAGGCTCTATAGTGTTACCGGTACATGGATTATTGGTGTCAAAGCTTAATGAGGATACCTCAACAAGGAGTACTATGTCTGATGAGGAAGATGATGTTGATGATAAAGGTTCAGAACACTCTGAAGTCTGCAAGTCTTTTGGATTAATATTTGCTTCTCCATTATCTGTAGAGTGCACTTTGGTTTCTTCTACAGTCCTATGATTTTGCTCATGTTGCTCAAAATCTTTTTCGTCATTTGCACTGGAAATGCACTCCTCCTGTTTCATTCCCTCTGGTGATTTTACAGTCAGTGGAGGTGCAGATGATTCTGAATGATGACTTGATGCAGGTGTTGCCAAGTTTGGTTCAGGTGTGACTGGTGCAGGTAAAGTCGTATCTGTTGTTGGCATAAGGGGTGTTGCATGGTGTTGGCTTGACTCCACCACTATGTCTTCTTCCGTTTTCTTTGGAGAGCCCATAGTCTGATCTAAAGTTATGCCAGAGGACTCTGGTGCTATAATAAGCAATGCATCATCTTGTTGAAGAGTAGGCTCTTCTATAGGATTAGTGGGGCACTCCTCAACACTCCCTGCCTGCAGTGGGTCAACCTCTCTGTCCTGAAAGAAATTACAAGACATTAAAAATTAATTTATGATACTCAATGTTTCTTGTATCTAAATATGTGGTCAAAAGGGTACTGTGGATTAAATAATCAGCAATAACTACAGTATGATACCATCATAACCTGACCAGCAACCGACGATTTAGCAAAACTGTATTTTAAAGTCCTTACATTCTACTCATGTAGCCCAAAATGTCTGGGATCACTTGCACTAGAAATGCATTCTACCTTCTGTTTGACTCCCTCTGGAGATTCTGCAGTCTGCATTAGAGGTGCAGGGGATTGGGGATGATGGCTTGATGCAAGTGTTGCCATGTTTGGTTCAGGCTTGGGTACAGTTTGTGTTGGTGACGTAGTCATAGAGGGTGTTGCATAGCGGTGGCTTGACTCCATCGTTATGAGATCTACTTCCATTTTCTCCGGAGAGCCCATAGTGTGATCTGAAGTTAGACCAGAGGATTCAGTTGCTACAAGGGGCAAAGCTTCCTCTTGTAGACTAGACTCATCTATAGATTTAGTGGAGCACTCCTCTCCACTCCCTGCCTGCAGTTGGTCTTTGTCCTGAAAGAAAAGCATTATGAATTAGAAACCCTGCCTTCTGAATTTGTCTTTCAATTGGTCTAACAAGTACTGCAGATCAGCAAGTTGCAAGTGTAATTATAAAGTTAAAGCATTATATCTGAAAGCTGAAATTTGAAATGAAAATTCAAATAGATTGAAAAAAAAGTGTTACCATGCTAGGGATTGGTGATATGCATTGAGGCAAAGGTTTAAACAACTCCAAAATCTTCTGGACAGATGAACCATGCCGAGGCTTCTCAACACCTCTCTTGTGGAACTGAATACTCAACCTGCTGTTTGTGCAAATTGAGCCGTCTTCTGTCAAGTGATCCTTAGACGGACCTTTGCCTTTCTTTGCTGTGTGCTTCTTTCCAAATGTATGTTGTGGAGAAGACTGGCACTCAATCGTTTGTAGTGTAGGTGGATTGTGCTTCAAAGGTGCATAAATAGTTTTAGTCTCTAGTGGGTGATGGTGGGATGCATGGAGTTGTCCCAGAGCAGGCTGGGGTCTCTCACATGTCGCCAGCTGAGGGGGGCTATTTACTGAAGAAGAGGCACATGTAAGCTGGCAAGTGGCTTCTGAAAGACAGCACAAAACAATTCTGAATTACAAACACAAAGCGATTGGTTGGGATGACATTCCCCCTTGTGTATGTTAAGGTTGTGGTGGGAATCAATGACTTTATGTTTCCAAGGAATAACGCTATAAGGGCAATGCTGCTGCTATTATACCCGGCGAATGTTAATAAAGAACAACTCCTTACCAGGGAACTGCAGTGTGCTTCCCATCTTTGATTTCTGAGGATCCACACATTGCCAAAGATTCTCCAGTAGTCTCCAGAACTTTTCTGTGAAGCACGCACTATCAATAAGATGCCTCAATAACACAATCTGCTCAACTTTTAAAATACTGTGAATGAGATACTGTATAAACAATCGGATGCTAAATACTATACATACCTTTGTCTACTTTATGTTCTTCAGGTGGACTTGCTTGAGTAGATGTGCTCTTACATTCTATCCAAAAACAAATAATCAGTGTTTTCATACATCTTAACAGAGAAGAGACTAAATTGTTTTCATACATCTTAACAGAGAAGAGACTAAATTGTTTTCATACATCTTAACAGAGTGGGTCTTCACACAGTATATGACTTCATGTAGCTGTTTTTGCTCATTTCTCAATTCTTGAATCTGTTTTTGATCCAACAGCAATAAAATGTGATTAATGCTATTTATAAATACTGCCCAATATTCTTACCTTTAATTCTTTCTCGCTCTAATCGCCTCAGTCTGACCTGGAACAAAGAATAAAATGTTCAAAATAAGCTATCCTGAATGCATAATTGAGCAGTTGAGAGTCCATAGATCCATAGATAGGTCCACAGGTCTCAATAGAGATTGAGGGGAAAAGGGGTTGCTGTACCTGAAAGTCCTGCAACTCTTTCTGTAGCAGAATCTTGTCTCTCGTCAGTTGGGATATTTGTTCACTTTGATGGTGATTTGATTCTGAACAAAAGAAAGTAAGATGTAAAATGTGTGCTGTTGTATATTTTGTACCCATTTAAAGCTGATCCATCTTAAAATGTTTTAATGCATGCCTACTTGGAGACCAAATATTGTTACAAGAATGGAACAATTGTATTATTGTGGTGTTCATTTAACTCTGAGAGTGTTGAAATAAAGGGATAATTTTGTACACTCAGAGTAAGATCTGTAAGGGTTCACTTGGTGGTCCCTCAATCAGAAATTAAGAAACTGTGATTTAATACTCACCTTCAAAGATTTGTAGTTGTTTTTCAAGATCACCTTTTCTGTTGTGGTAGATGACAATGAAAAATAGTTACACATTTTGTTGGTTTATCCTCCAAAAAATTAAACAACACGCTGTGTGGAGTGAGGGTGCTCATCT
Source organism: Benthosema pterotum (assembly GCA_039105355.1). Taxonomy (NCBI): domain Eukaryota; kingdom Metazoa; phylum Chordata; class Actinopteri; order Myctophiformes; family Myctophidae; genus Benthosema; species Benthosema pterotum. The sequence goes on along the minus strand of CM076967.1, from coordinate 32,023,253 downwards.
TAATACATAATATTTTATGAAATGCTTACATGGTAGCTGATTTGGCATTTTCCTCTCTCAGTTTTTCAACTTGATTTGCTAATGCCTCAGATGTCTTCAAAGATGCCTGAAGTAAAAACATTTAGAAATTAAACATCCAAGAATAGGAGTTCCAAACAAACCAGCATCGTATGATTCGTATCCAATGTATGGTAGCTACTATAGACCTGCGCAGTGACATCACCAGCCCTGTTCCACTAGTGGATTCCTCATTCATTTTTCTCATAGACTTTTCGAAAATGGTTAATAAAAACACGCCGCGGCCAAAGCCAACTCGGGTCGTGACAAATCATGATAACAAACACAATATCGTCATATAATATATAATTAGGAAGAAGTAGAAAACGGCATGATACAAGACTTTTTGTTTCGTTTTTCATCTTAGAAATGATTTGATTGTCCCAAAAGTTTGTGTGTGTCATCATGATTCGTCACGACTCGAGTTGGCTTTGTCTGCGGCGTAATCGTCTTTATATAAATTATTTTCGAAAAGTCTATGAGAAAAATGAATGGGGAATCCATTTCTGGAACAGGGGCGGTGACGTCACTGCACAGGTCTATAGGCCATTAATCAAGCCCAGCACACCAAGACTTGCCACTTTCCATGGAGAAGATGAAAGTTGAATGAATCTAATTACCAAATAGAAAGTAACCATTGTAACTGCATAGTGTAATTTGACCTCTGCATATAAACTGATAATCATAGCTGTTTATCATATTTACTTCTTCATATACTATTGATTTCTCTAATTCAGATCCAGCTCTGAACTTCCATGCTTTTGTGTATAATACACATAGTAAATAATCTGCCGGCTGAATTGTTTCTTCGGCAGGCATAGGGATGTAGGTATAGCTATGTGGGATTAGACACAACATTCCATTGTGAAAATGGAAATGAATGTGACTGACTATGCATAGAAGCAATTTAAGCAATTTTCCTACTCGTCATACAAGAGTATTAATCATGGGTATGAGAGCAACTAAAATTACTCAATTTTGTCTCTCTCCCAGTGCACACTGCGATGATATAGCAGCAATTATGCTATAAAAATACCCATCTTTTTCCGTGTCTATTTTTACTGTTGTGCTAGTTATATAATATAACTACCTATTGCAGAAGCATTGAGCAAGTCAGTTTCTTCATGATGAGTGACTGGGGAGAACAATTGGTACAATCCTGTTTCTGAGGCAAAAAAAAACTTTGGCAAAAAAGTTTAGAGAGGAAGTCTGACAGTAAGATTTCACCCTACACTCGGTTCATTGCTCACCTGTGTTTTCAGTAACTCATTTTCAAGTGAGGCCTTCTCCCTCTTCATTTGGGCATTCTCGAGGTTCTGCTTTTCTGTCATTTCTATGGATTCAAAACACAGTTAAAAATACATACTTAGTTCTAAATATCACATCCTGATTTGCACAAATAATTTCGTTATACAATTAATTATACATACCTGCAACATCTCTTAGTTGATTCTCAAGTTTTGTCCTCCTTAAACACGAGAAACGCAACGGTCAAAATTCTGCAATGGAAATTTTTATTGTACATGTAATAAATGATATCATCACTTACAGTGCCATTGTTTTGTTGTTCTCTTCCTTCAGTTTCCCCAACTCTTCAGACATCTCTTCATACGCCTTTAAAGTACTCTATGAATATAAAACATTGGAAAATACTTTTATGTCAATGGCAACAGGAATCAGAAGCTGAAAATAACTGCTGAAACATCTTGATTAAGAAGTATTATGGTACATACTTTATTTTCTTCCAGCTCTTTTTGCAAAGTGCAATAATCTTCATTTTGTTTCTCAAGAGAAACTAGTTTAGCCTGTAGCTCTTCTAGTTGTTTCTGGTGTCTGATGGTTTCACTGCATAAGACACAGCAAACATGGGTTACTATTGGCTACACAGTGTTAAAGCTATAGACTGGCAATATACTCTACTACAAAAAAGTAGGTTCCATTTAGGAATATGGTTAGGGTTAGGCATGGTTTTAGTGAGGTTACGTTTAGGAATTTAGGATTCTTGAATTGTTTACACCTACAATAAAAAAAAACACATTCAAAGACCTGTGGTGCTCCAGAGCCTTGATTAGTTATCATGCAACAAATGCTCACAAGACAATGTTACTTTTACATAACATCCCTATATTGTTTGATTCACTAACAGCACACAATTAAGGGCACCTGCATAGGATAAGATAATTTATCCCTTGTTTAAATAGTCTAATAGTTGTAATGAATAATATTGCTTCTTACAGTGCCATTGTTTTGTTGTTCTCTTCCTCGCGTCTCTCCGCCTCTTCAGACATCTTTTCATATGCCTTAAGAGAACTCTATGAAAACAAAAAATAGTTTTATGTCAAAGGTCAAGAGGGGGGATAAGTTTTAAATAAATTAATTGCTGAAAGCACACATTTTTTCATTACGAAGAATTGCATACTTTATTTTCATCCAGCTCTTTTTGCAAAGCACAATAATCTTCATTTTGTTTCTCAAGAGAAACCAGTTTAGCCTGGAGGTCTTCTAGCTGTTTCTGGAGTCTGATGGTTTCACTGCAAAAGACGCAAACATGTGTTACTTACTGATTTGTATCTAAAATAAACAAAACCAAAGACCTGTGGCATGTGTGCTCCAGTTCCTTGTCATCACTGCTCAAGAAATTATTATGTACCAAATGATCATGAAACTTGATTGAATAAGTTGCAGATAAAATCACAGGAAGCTACAGGTGTAGTTTATAACGTGAGCCATACTTACTCTGAGCTGGTGATGTTTTGTTTCAGTGTCAGAAAAGATGCCACATACTCCTTTAGACTCTAATAACACACACAGTAAATAACAGTTTAGATCAGTATTTCTTAACCATTTTCATATCAAGGCCTATCATGTATGGGCTTTGACTCATAAAGAAACAACAGACAAATGTTGATTAAGGTAACATTTATATTACTTTTATATAACATAACATTCCTAAAAAATTGATATGCCAATATATCGCGAATCTTAATGTTATGACATCAATATCGTATCACCAGGTTCAAAATTGTTTTTTTGTTTCTATCCATGCATTTATTATTTTGTTCATGTCGCTTCCAAACACCAATACAAAAAGAATCACCTGCAGAGAATTTATTGACCAAAAGTAGCTCATAACTAGCCGCATTGCAACTCCAGATTCTTTTATAATTGGAATTTATTGCATCTGGAGTCGCATAACGCTATATTGACTCTGCCGTTGCCAAAATGTCATCAGTGATCTGCTTGTATTAAACGAGTCAAACAAATAAGAGCTGAGCAGAGTCAATATAGCGTTATGCGACTCCAGATGCAATAAATTCCAATTATAAAAGGATCTGGAGTTGCAATGCGGCTAGCTCATAACATGTCTACGGTGGATTTTTATCAAACATTAAACATTGTTTAATACAAGCATATGATTTTTTTTTTGTTATGGTAGAGTCAATGGAGGGTATTGCAACTCTAGATTCATCCCATAAAACTAAATTAAGTGATGCAGACATTTAACAGTGATAACCTATCTTTTGAGACCCTAAATGTCCATTTGGTTTCATTTTATGCTCTCAGAGACTTAAGAACTCTAGTGTCCATTTGTTTGCAAACTCTCCATCATTCAGCTGTTGGACCACCTAGAAACCTCTCAAGGACTACTGAGGCACTGCGTTAGATCAGTGTAAATGATGGAAAGTTGGTTAACCAGGTGTAACTCTTTGAGAGTGTAAACATGAAACCAAATGGACCCCTGCGCGCCCGTTTGGTTTCATGTTTACACTCTAAGTCTAAAGAGTTAAAATATTCATCACGTGAATTAACCCAAGTCTACATAACTACAGAATGTAGAAGATTAATGGTCATTTTGATCTGTATGTTTTGTTTCCAAAATCCAGCCTGATATTGTGTAGTTTTGTGGTCTGTGTGGCTAAAATGTCATCAAATCGAGGTCCGTGGCTGAAATTCTGAATAAATAGTGGTTGAAAACCACTGCGTTACATACTGACCCGTCAGATTAGCCGCTAAGCTAACACAAATCAAAACAAACACCGTAAAGCGTTACCAATTCCATACAACGTTTATTTCGCAATTAGGTATGCTTTACTCGGAGACATGCTCCACGATCATGGACACTATTGATACAATAATTGCACGATTCATTAATAGAAGGGTGATCATCAGTCATTTACAGTAAACGGGAGTTGGGTTCACCTCATGCAACACGGAGCAGTTCTGACACACTGTTCCAGCTGGAGCGTCCGCAGCTATGAGCGCCGCGGCTTCGCAGTGACTCTCCCCGGGCATCATGTTAGGAACTCCACGATCATTAAATGTTAAATAATTATGTTATTGTGACGGAGGGGAAACGCGAGAAAAGACAAAATACTAGTCCGATTTCCACAGAGATCGCGGCACACTCCACCAGCAACACAACAACAACAACGTCACGTTTTCGTGTCCCCCACGTTGACTAAGGACCCCACAATGCAGGACCCAAAACTTAGGACGTGCTGAAAATGCCTGTTAGCAATTATGTCGAAATTCAAGTTTTTTTTTTTTTATGGTTCACTTCGGCATGGATTCGTGGACGCTTTTTGATTCAGATATAACTACTTTATTTATTATATTGTAGTTTGGAATGGAACATATCACAAATTTCATAATAACACGGTGTTAGAGAGAAAATGAAAATGTGTTCAATAGCGCAACACCGCTCCCTGGTGGTCTAGTGGTTAGGATTCGGCGCTCTCACCGCCGCGGCCCGGGTTCGATTCCCGGTCAGGGAACACCGTTTTACACCAACCTCAGGGACCAGATGGTGACACAACCACTCCGAGAACTATGGTCTGTATTGTACTATTTATTCTAGACCAGTGGTCCTCACCTAATTGATGTAAAATTGGTTGATTAGGTGTAACTCTTTGAATTTGGTCGCCCAGCTGTAAGCCTATTTAAATTTAACTGAAATGAAGGCGAAAATGGGTGGAAATAGGCTTGATATGACAGAAAAACGTTTGTCAAAATATTTCAATCAATGTAAGAAAATGTTATAAGAATTATGATGAAGACAAATATTTTCACCCCTGGGTGTATTAGATTAAATTATTATCCTATGATAAGCATGGTATTGTATGCTACCATTACGCTACCAAATTATGGCCTTATAGGCCTACCTGGTATTTAATTCTTATTTAGGCTACTATCTGTCACTAAGAATGCACATCTAGGTCAAATTTAATTCACATGTTTACATTCATTGACACCCTTGACACCCTTGTTTCTTTATTGCTTTTCCATTATAGGAGTATGTCCAGCAGAAGTATTTAGTACAAAAATGTTTATTGTATTGAACATTGGAAAGGCATAAATAAGTCAGTCACAGGTGGTATTTAGAGGACAACAGAAAAACATCATCATTGGCATTATTGTTATTGTGCACAGAACAGAAGTAAAAAACAACAACAAGAACAACAACAAAAACCTCACACAGCAGTCAATCACACAGCCAACAGAAAATACATTGAATAAACCAACACCCACAACATGCATTTAAACAAACATTCAAACAAATATGCACACTCATGTTCTCACACTATCACATTACATAACATCACACACCTGAACACAAAGGAAAAGTTTCATGAAGTACAGTCTTACAGTCAGACAGCTTAGATCAAACTAAATGCATCAGCCTCATAGCATAAAACACAATTCACCAATAGTGGGGTAACCTACTCAGTCATCCAGCCACAATAACACATCTGTTGGTCTTGTCTGGAACCTAGAGCTGATCAGTCTCCAGATATTCATGAATACATCAATTTAAAGAGCAATACCAGCAAGACCATCATTCTTTGGCCATACCTACAGTAAGGTGGAACTGACTAGTCTATAGTGCATCATAGGATATAGTCATCTGACATACTTAATACATTTCTTTCCATGATTTTAACAGCATTATTGGTCTTAGAAGTTCGTGAGAGCCTGAGTTGAGTTCCCTCATCTTCAGACAGTGAGTATATGTCAAATGCTACAGTACAGTATTTTAATTGTGCGAAATAGTGGGGAGGAATATTTCTCAGTATACATTGATATTTGCAGAATTAATAAATATCAAAGACAATGTTTTGGAAATGCAACATGTGAGACATTCACAGACAGACAATTTAGTCCTAAATTAGTCCTAGGCTATATGTTGAATGAGGTGATAAGTGGATTTGCCTTTTGAGATGTGACAATGAGGGCTTGATTCAACCAATACAGTTAGAAAAAAAGGTCATATTATATTCAAAATTAACCCAAAGAAGCTTCTGTCTTTTATATTGTTTTACACTTGCATAATTTGTTTCATCCATAAATCTTTAAGTATACTATATTCAAGTTTTTCCACTTGAGAATTCAGTGGATATTTAAAATGCACCGATTCAGACAATTACAAACAGAACTTGCACTGGGCTGTGCCACATATAGTCTTGAATGTTCCAGTTGGCTCAGTGCTGTTGTATATTCTGCCTTGATTCATGGCAATAACTTGCATTTCCATCACATATTGCAAGAGACAGAAAATGAACGCTGCAAATCCCCACAGATCCACAAAATTAAAATTAAGGGGGGAAATGCACAGTGAGTGCAAACAGATACTCAAATCACTTCCATGTACCACACATTCACCATGCAAAAAGAAAAGGGATCTCTACTGAGTAAGACAATGTGAATTGCATTGTAACCTAAAATAATATAGATTCATTGTTTACTGTTCCTCTCCAAACCACAGAGGGACGGTAACATGCAGTGGGAATTCACATCTATATCTGTCTGCTTTGACCAAAAACATTGCATTAGAGTTTGTCAGATTTCACTCTCATAGGTGTGCATGTAGGTCTTGAGGGAGAGGATCTCCGGGTAGCTCCGTGTAGTTCTGCGGTAGAAGTCCAGGCCTGTCAGGATCTCCACGTCTCGGACCCGAGCTGTATGCATCTTCATCAGATCCTCCACCCAGCGGGATTCTTCCTCAGAACTCTACAGTGTGGTTGTGTGAAAGTAAAGGTCCATTTATTTGTATAAAATCATTGACAACATGTGCAGAGTTCAGAGTTCAACAAAAGTGTCAGCAAATGAAAAACCTCCCTCAAAGACTCAGGTCCCAGAAGATGTAGCTTAAGTTATTTATGAAATGCCCCATAACCTGAAATATTATTTCAAGTAAATAGTGCATTTATATTGGACTTTTATCTAAGGCACTTTACATAGATTGTAGATTGCATTCACCCCTTCACACACAGGAAAACATGCAAAGTACCAACCTGCATGTTGGGAGCCATTAGGGGTTCAGAGTCATGATCAAGGACACTTTTACTCTAACTTTGAGGGAGCCCAGGATAATTGAAAATGGAACCTTGCGGGTTCACATCCAGCCACTCTACCCTGAGCCACTGAGCTCCTGTAAGGAATTTGAACTCATACTCACGTTGCAGGTCTCCTCATTCTCTGGCCTGTGCGGTAGAATAAAGGCAGAGCTGCTCAGTGGACCAGTACACGAGTCAGCAGGCTGGGTGAAGTCTAGGCAACTGGTCACCACTACAAAGTAATGTGTGGGGATGGGTATTGTACCACTTGCATACCTAAAGTAAAGAAACATCAACAAGTTAAGGGATATAAACAAGTGTAAGATAGCCAAGCAACATCATGAAAAGGCGAGGGTAAAAAAAGTAGGGGTATGGTGTGTATGTGGATTTGGCTTATGAATTTTTGCCACTAGGTGGCACCATTGTTCTATATACACAATATGATACTGTATTTGGGTTTTTTAGGTACTTGGTTGTATATGCAAATGCAATTGTATCATTATTGTGTTTGCAGATATGCATAAATGAAAGCTCAATGTATACTATAATGTGCAACAGTGTCTAGCCAAAACATGATGCAATCCATTTTTATCCTTTTATCACATTTCGGCAGCGATCAACACAATTAAATGAGGGTTCATTCTTACTGTTTTATCTTCTCAGTTGAGTCCCTAAGGCCGTCATAATCATAGTCAAATATAGGACCAATAATTATATTCACTCCATTTCTCTCACTGGCAAACCTCTTCACCAGAGCCCTCTGTAAATAACTCCATATCCCTGAAACATAGACCAAAGAACAGCATACACAACTTGTATGTCTGAGACCCAATATTTCAAGTAGGCTATTCGGCTATAATATAGCCGAATAGCCTACTTGAAATATTGAAATATTTGTGTTTTATAATCATATTATGATTATAAAACACAAATTCCTATTGTGCAGATTTCTCAAAGCATTTAAAAAGTCTTCTAATGTCTTCTGGAAAAATAATAACATGTATGGCATTTCTGTGTGATTTGTTGGAGTGTACAAATTACATACAGGATCACAATAGAATAATTGAAACAACCAAATTTGACACTGCCATTAAACAGACTTACTTTTGAATGCAGGATACATAGGTACTGTGTTTGTGATAAGGACAGCATCATATTTCCCATCCATAGTTGAGGACAACTCTGTCAAGGTAGAAAATAAAACAGTTAAATTAGGACTAAGGTACAACAACAACATCATTCACTCACAAACCCACTGGACTCTGGATTACATTGCTTTTGGGACCCAGACATGTGAATGGATTAAGTCTAATAAATTATGGGTCTAGACGTAAACTTACGCGGCGGGTACAGAAAAGCGTAGGTGATTTGTCTGTCTGCTCTGTAGTTGGTGCAGGACTGGCTGAAGGCTGGAGGTACACGAACATCTGGTCTCACACAGTTAGAGAGGGCCTCAGGCAGCGGTGACACTTCCACCTGGGGACCAAACACAACGCAAAACATAACAAAACAAAACAAACACAAATTAATGCAACTGTTGCTTTGCATCTTTTTGTTTCATTTTTTACTTTTGACCTCATCAATGTGAACTTAGGCAGCCTACTATTAATCATTAAAAACGATAGAAAAATATCTTTCTAAGCTCCAAAAAAACGGCATGAGGTCCATGTTAGGTTCAACAAGCCTACTGCCTATTGATCATTAGCACCAGTCTTGTTGGTAGAACAACAGATAAAACATACCTGTCTGCTGACTGTGTATGAGGTCCAAAGGGGCATGAAGAGAGCCTCACTGTAGCCACTGATGTAGTCACCATGATGGAGGATGAAATATTTGCTACGATACAAAACAGCAGGTCGACCATATGGCAGATTTCTGTTATCTGGGAGAGCCGGACCAGAGCACAATGGAAGAAGGGAACAATAATGTAACAAGATGTTTTTTTTAAGAAAGACCATAGACACTCAGTTTTGAAATCTGTTTACTGAAATCTGTATTAGTTTTAGGTCACACACCATGGGTAATATTTATTATATTAATTGTATTTCCATACTGACTGACCATCATGTGGGACTAATCCTCAAGAGTTAGTTAGTAATGGAATTATTTTGTCCCGTCATTCTCTGGTGTATAATACAATAACATAATAAACAGATTATCAATATATATTTTAAAGGAATCACATTTTAACATGATCAAACTGACCATCAATAGCTTGCCTCAGTCGCTGGTTTAACTCCTCCACTTTGTTCTGTAAGAGACAGAGCCAGAGTGACTCCAGGTTATAGCCTCGTACAAGGGTCACTTTCAAACCTCTCTGGCCCCTACTTTTTACACGCAACTGCAAAAAGATTGGAGATTGAAACAATCTCTTGCCAGAGATGCACATGGGAATCACACAATCCCTGCAGAGGTAAAGTGAATCATTCAGCTGAACACAATAAAATCAGTGTTTAATTTAACTCAGAGTAGGAAAAAATTACCCACAAGAGTAATTTATTTTTATACATTTAGAATTAAATAAACACCAGATTTTGCAGTGCAGGGCTGGGCTCAGCTCACTTTCAATTCAGGTTAAGTATACATGATATTATATCCATGTAAAATAACAACTGAGAATGAAAGCTTTGTTATTAGCCAATGATCTGCAACTTAACCTATGACTGGAACTACAAACAAAAGTGATATGATTCCAGCTCTGCCCCAGAAAGCAAAGATATTCTGTAAATTAAACAGATATAGGGTTATTGCAGCAGGTTAGGGATACTGGTTAGAATGCAACCCTTGCCTGACACTCAGTCTGAATTATCATTTTGATCACTTATGAATCCCCAGGGGAAATAATTTAAGGTGGTGATTCAGAGCTGGAGCCAGGCAAATGCAACCCACCAGTTAGTAAATGGCACAGTATTTACATTCAATGTAAAACAAAAATCACACACACACGCACACACGCACACACACACACACACACACACACACACACACACACACACACACACACACACACGCACGCGCGCGCACGCACACATACACACAGGGGTTTGATTAATAGTGGGTGACATGCAAATCTATTATCTAAAATCTATCTATTTTATCTAGGTCTTTATACAGGTTTGCTCTGCAAATGAATTATGTGGCATGAGAAAGAAATGATAATTATACTTTCATTATGGTTGTTTTCATTGGGTGTTTTAAACTCAATGAAAAGCTGATCTCTAGTCAGCCCTTGGATTTCTTTTTCCCGCCTTCCTTACTGAGCAAACCTTGAGAGAAAAAACATCTGAAAACAATATTTCAACTGCATGAGCAGCATTGATTTAACTTCCCATGCAAAGTACTTTTCTGCTTTGGTGGGACATTCCCATTTTCCCCCAGAGGAGTTTCAGTCAGTAACCACTGGTATTCAAGTGCGTAAAATTTACTTCTCCAGTGATCACGGAATGAAATGATATGTTCTAGGAATGTGTGTGCACTGCATACTATGTGTTGCGGGGGTTAGAAATGGGACACCAGGCTAGCTTTATTCTAGGTGGATATAGTGGTATATGATAATGTTCAAAGTATACAGTATGAACTGGTTTACTAACAGTATAAACTGGTTTACTAACTTTACATTCAGCCTATAACGGTATATGTTGAAGCCCAATATGTGATTATACATCATTAAAATGTGCCATACTATGGGTATGTTATTATCAATCCATTCATGGAGCGCTGCCACTCTGCATTGCCTAAATGCATGTATCCCACGCGCCCACGCGCATTTGGCTCTCTGAGTGTTAAGTGCTGTTTGTGGCCAGAGCACCATCAAGGCTGACCTTGTCATCACAGGTGCAGCCCAGGTCATCTGTTCCCAGGGGAGAAGGAGAGGGGATTGGTCTAGAAACCTCTTCTGGCATGGTGGGCCTGTAGGTTGGGATTCTTAGTAGGTGGTTCAGGCTGCCATGGGTTCCGTTGTTGGGGGCTGGTTTCAGACCCAGCAGATCTTAGATGAAGTGAAATACATTTCATGTCAGTAATAAAAAATACTCAAACAGTGTAAAAGCTCAAAGTAAATGGGTTCTTACTCTACTGTGGCTTTGGTTTTTATTTTAAACAGATTCATTTAGGTTAAAAGCTAATACATTGGTCATTAACCTTTAGATTAATAATTTAACTCATACATGAGGAAACATATCTTACCACACATAACGTTGTAAAGCTCAATGTTTTCAAAGGCAGGAACTTTTGTCTTGAACTTAAATGAAGGTCCATATCCTAAGAAAATAGTCTGAAAATAAAAGATGGCTAATGTGTTCACTGATGTATTGCAACAGTTGAGAAGTGAATCTGTGCTGGGAAACTGCAGGGATTGCCAATAGACAGCTTTGTTATACAGTAACGACTGGTAAAAACAAACAATTTAATAGAACTCATGCCATTGTATCATCTCATAAGCTTTTGCATAATTATTCCATAAACAAAACAAAGTCTATTAATTTACCTCATTAAAACACAGTCTCAATCACTTTAACTTGATACTTGTTACGCCATCTCTGTTGCATTTAATTTATGCTTTTAGCCAGCAGGTGTCTCAGAAGCAAAAAGTACTTAGAAGTACCTGCATGCTGCTAATCTTATTGTCGTATCCATGATCACCAGATCGACTCATCCTCTTCCCTTCAGGAACCTTTCTGTACAATAAGGAAAGAAGCAACAACATTTGACATCCTATTAAATTCTTAACATTCTCAACAGTGTAAATTTGTGAGCATACTCTATCACTATTATCACAAAGCAGTGTGATGTTCTAACATCTTGACACTTGAAGATGTAAAAGTACTGTATTGGTCTTTGAACAGTTAAAGAACAGCATGGCTTGTTCATAGCACCGTTTTGCAAACAGTGGTTTGGGACCCATTTTGTGGCTCACAGACCAATGTACTGTATATGGAGGTACTTCTGTGGCACTGAGGGGTCCAGCGGTGACAGACACACAGACTGACCTTGTGGAGCCACACCATAATAAGACACTTGTAGTTATGGTATGGAAGAAGGTATGGCATGGAAGGTATGGAAACATTAAAGGTTTGGTATGTAATGCTGTTAATCTCTGGTATTTTGCAGGAATCACGTCCTTTGGGCCCTCAAGTCAAAACAACCATGCCTTCACACAAACTCTTGCCACAGTTCTCTAATTGAAAAGCAGCCATATTTTATTAAGTGTCCATTAAACACTAGATCCAGTGATGCGCGTTTAGTGTGCGTGTTTGCGTGAATGTGCGTGTGCGCGTGTGTGTCCACTGCTGTGCACATGCACAAGTGGGTGGGTGAGTGGTAGGTGAGTGTGTGTGAGTGCCCAGGGGGTGAAGCCACAAGCATGTAGACTATGTAAATCACTAGCTGACGAGGGAATGTAGAGGACACTACAAGTTTTTCATTTACTGTGAATATTTAGGCTCTGGTTTGGGATTTACGTATACCTTCATGACTGTGTTAGTCAGTGTGTGTGTGTCTGTGTGTGTGTGTGTGTGTGTGTGTGTGTGTGTGTGTGTGTGTGTGTGTGTGTGTGTGTGTGTGTGTGTGTGTGTGTGTGTGTGTGTGTGTGTGTGTGTGTGTGTGTGTGTGTGTGTGTGTCCTCTTAATATTCAGCTCATAGCAGTCGACTAGCCTATCTGTGTTTCACTTGCAGCGAAACCTCAAAGATGTATTCATTCATTCATTGCGAATGTAGTGTTTACCTAGATTGATGAATTGAATTAAAAACAATAAATATTGATGAAACAGCACTTCCTGTTTTCATGATGTCACTGTACCTGGCAACTTGCCACTTCCTTTCAACCAACAGGTGAATGTCTTCAATGCGTCGGTTGTTAGCGTAGTGCAGTCTCTTTGGTAGGTGTTGCTTCAGGTATGGTTTAAAATGCTGGTCTGGTCTCCTACACTGTAAAATAAAGAAATAAAAGTAAATGTCCTTGCCATGAATTGAATAAACAATAACAACACACACACACACACACACACACACACACACACACACACACACGCACACACGCACACGCGCGCACACACACACACACACACACACACACACACACACACACACACACACACACACACACACACACACACACACACACACACACACACACACACATGCAGTCAGTATTAAATACTTACTGTTAGATTTCCAACAACAGCTTTTGGGTCATCTGAAGAAAGAAAGAAACAAAGAAAGAAAGTAAGAAAGAAAGAATGCAAGTAATTCATTATACAAATGAGAGTATTAAATACTGTGATTTCCATCACTCCAGCAGTCTTACATTTAGGGTTGTTGTGATATCTGGAGCGTATTCTGCCGAGAGGACCAGGGATGAGGATGATGTCATCAATGTTGGACATGTAGTTACTGAGGAACTCTGTCCTTTCATTGCTAATCTCCTCCATACCTAAAGATGTGAAGGAAGATGACTGGGTGAGTGTGTGCATACCTTTCCTGTCTAACCTGTAAATATACTACATCAATATACTACAATTATATTACATCGCATGGTCTGAATCTGCATGTGTGTGTGTGTGTGTGTGTGTGTGTGTGTGTGTGTGTGTGTGTGTGTGTGTGTGTGTGTGTGTGTGTGTGTGTGTGTGTGTGTGTGTGTGTGTGTGTGTGTGTGTGAGTGTGTCAATACCGTGGTCGCCCACCATGATGATGTTAACACATCGGTGCAGATTCATCTGTTTGAGGCCATCCATCAGTTGGCCTACGATCCTATCAAGCATCCTCAGTGGGTTGTTCAACTGAAATAGAACATTCTTGATCAGTTTTTACTTGTCCCATTCAGTGATTATATTACAATTCCCCACACACATACAGCAGTAAATTATAAGAAGAAATCTAGTCTAGTCCACCAACCAAGACCAAGCCGACTGCCATGTTAACCATTAATAAAGTCATTGTTATCAATACCAGAGTTGTAAAACCGAGTAATCATGAGTCATGTTGTGGCATAAGAAAATAGGATAATTATGAATAAATATGTATCATACTTGATTTATTTAATTGGATTTTTACTGCAATATAAACAAAACAAAAAAAAGCCTGGTGTTTGTGATAGTGAATCATTGTTTTTGTAGGGCTTCTCATGTACGTTGTTGATGGTTATTGCAGGATGTGCTTTTTAACAAAAACACACAAACACACACTAGGCTACACTCACCTCCTGACTCAAGGGCCCCAATTTGTGTCCGTATGTGTCCGGCTGTTCATTGTGCATGGCATAGACATAAGGCCTGCAATGGAAAGAGTAAATGTTTCACAGTAGTTTCACGAGTGAGTGAGTGAGTGAGTGAGTGAGTGAGTGAGTGAGTGAGTGAGTGAGTGAGTGAGTGAGTGAGTGAGTGAGTGAGTGAGTGAGTGAGTGAGTGAGTAAATGAAACAACAACAACTCACTGCTTTCCATCAGGAAGGTGAAGCCATTGCAGCATTGTCAGTATCCTCCTCTGCAAAGGGATGGCACTAAACACACACACAGACACGCGCACACACACAGATGATGGATTACTGACTCAATTAATGCTTCAAACGTTGCAGAAACTCACAAATGAACGAGTGAATTTGAGACCCACAGCCGGCAAATAAGACTGTTGTGCACTTGAGTCATGTTGGGTAAATGCTGTTGCATTAGTGTACTGTTTTGTGTAAATAAAGTATTCAATCAATTAATCAAGCTCCCCCACTGGGGTTCCCTGGACCTCGTGCTGAGAGACAGTGTTTTAGCCCTCCCACTGGGCGAAAGTGTCTGGACCGTACTGAGTGCCCACACACACTGTACTGGCTGTGCAGTGACGAGGCCACCTTACACTCCACAGCTGTCAACCATCAAGCCCAGGCTCAAAGCCCCCGACTGGGGTTTGAGGTGTGGGGCAGCGGGGGGCAGGATGGAGGAACAAGGGGCTATGGTTACACTACTTTGAAACTCGACAGGGGGCCTCTCTCTCACTCTTTCCACCTCACTCGACACACCCAAAACCCTCAGTGTTAATTTAACCCTGTGAAAATGAACCTGTAAAGGTCCATTTGAGTAAATATTTTTTGCGTCAAACTTTTTATATTCTCGTATTGTCCTAACACCGATTTATTAGAGATTTCTGTCACGTTCTCTCTCTCTCCCCTTCAAAGAGCTCCCACACACACAGACATGCACACATATAAACGAAACATGGACCCATGTGCGAGTGCCTTTGTCTCTGTTTTTTCTGTCTTTCTCTCACATGCACCTCTGCTGGTGCCAAGCAAAAACACTTGAAATCGCACTTAGCCCCTGTGGTTTGAAAGAGTGGCACATCTGCGACCCTGGTTCATAGTGAAACCCTGCGTAGCGTAAACAGGCCCATTTGCACAAATTGCTGTAAAAACAGCCATGCAGCATGCCTCTCCTGAGATCTGCCCCTCGCTCTATCAAAGCCCTCTCTGTGTTGATAAATGTGGGCTCCTTTGTGTTCTAAATGCTATAGATACAGAACTGTGGCGGCCAGCACTGACCTGACAGAGTGACAGAAACATGACTAGACATGTTCTAGACTAGAGATGTTCTCCACCAATGAAACAAGCTACATTATAAACCAACAGCTGCCCATATACAGCATATCATTTAACAGGCAATGCATTGACATGTGACAAACACATTGTGAGTTTGTTGATTATCCATTTTTGGGATATTCGCACAAAACTGACAAACCCTCTCTACATACAGTCATAAAAAGGTATTTACAAAGTAAAATCTGCCAGAATGTATGGATTATTTAATTGCTGCCTGTGTAAATCAAATGATTTAGCAGGAAACCAAAGAATTTCATTCACAGAGAGGTCTAGGGAACAGTACTGTACAGTATGAACATTATTTTGCTAGAAAGGGCCTTGACATTCCTGACTTGCAGAATAGTTTGGCACTCAGATTTGCTGACAGAATAATACAGGGAGGGAGGCACAGTAGGGGAACAATCTACTGTGTATTATGTTGTATATGCACGCACGCATGCGTGCGTGTGTGTGTGTGTGTGTGTGTGCGCGCGCGCGCGTGTGTGTGTGTGTGTGTGTGTGTGTGTGTGTGTGTCTCCTACTGTCCTTTTACTCATAACTGCGATAATAGGGATTGTACAAAAATATATACTGTATTTTACTGGTTAATGTCTTGTCCTGAAAATGATTATTACTAATGATTAGTACTGTTTACATCCAACAATAATGCCCTCCAACTTGGTTATCTGCTATCTTGCAGGCCAACAACAGCAATATCCGTTTTAGACATCTGAGAGGCAGACTTACACAGGCCAGAAGAAAGTGGCGGCTTTCACTCCCTGTTTGACTGATGTGATCCAGATCTGGCAACGGGGACAAAGAGAAACATTCAATTATACCATGTTGAGTTATCAAAATGTCGAGAAGAGAAGAGAAGAGAAGAGAAGAGAAGAGAAGAGAAGAGAAGAGAAGAGACGAGAAGAGAAGAGAAGAGAAGAGAAGAGAAGAGAAGAGAAGAGAAGAGAAGAGAAGAGAAGAGAAGAGAAGAGAAGAGAAGAGAAGAGAAGAGAAGAGAAGAGAAGAGAATTTCAAGCACTCACAGGCTGTCCTCCCCACCATCGGTGCTTAAGTTTCTCTCTGCTTCTCAGGCTGAAGGTGGCATTAAACACAGGGTCATGCATGGTGTTGCCAACGATACCATGAGACTCTGGGTAGAGACCCTGACAGACATTTGAACAAAAATGACATGATCATCCGAGGCAATTACCATAAAATTTCAAAGTTGTTTGAAACGGTTTAAAAAACGGTTTAGAAAACGGTTTATACTGTTAGAAAGCCTGTTTTTGTATTTCCCTTTTAAATGGTGGGCCTTGTAAGGAACGTGCATTTGTGGGATGAGTAGCACAGCTGAAAAAAGTAGAGTTGCTGTTAATTGCATAGAATGTGTACTGCACTCAAGGCTTTCAATTTGCATATATTATATCATCGCTATGTGCATCATAGCAGTTTGTGCACGAACCTGAGCCATCATGCAAATATGCTATACAGCAGCCACTGCAAGTCATGGCCAACAGAAAAAGAAGAATAATGTCCCATACTGTAGCCAGGGAGTAGAGGTTGGGGAAGGTTTTGGAGGGGTAAACAGGTCTCATGTATGGAGCATGGGTACCGCATGTTCCTGAGGAGACATACAGACAAAAATAACACATTGATCAAAATATGATAATGATGATATTTTCATCTTTGTTTAGAAACACTATCATTGAAGACTTATTACGGCAAACTAAAGAACACCATCTTGATGTTATTCTAAAAGTAATATTATAACTAGTATTCATCTTATAATAATATCTATCATTCATTCATTCATTCATACATTCATTCTGGTCATACTGAGTTTGTCGATGTTGGGGATGATGGTGGTGCCTCTCTTCATGTAAGACGCTCTGAATCCATCTACAGACAGCATGATGAGTGGTGGACGCACAAACCTAGATGCACGCACATCACAAGGAAATTAATAAGCTAGTAGTTCCCAAACTTTTTAGTTCAAGATCTAAAAAAGAAATGTTTGTCTGGGACCCAAATTAGTAAAAATAGCAGCTCTGCTAGGGCTTGTAGATCTGCTCTTTTCACTAATTTCATCTTCTTCTTGTTTATTGTTTGGCTATTTTCACTGTACATACCTAGCGGGACATTCATGTGTCCTCATCTCCTCGCATTCATCCTGCAACCATGAAGTGTCTCCTGAAAGAACAGAGGATTATCCAGCAACAGCGAGTGTGAGTGTGAGTGTGAGTGTGAGTGTGAGTGTGTGTGTGTGTGTGTGTGTGTGTGTGTGTGTGTGTGCGTGCGTGTGCGTGTGCGTGTGCGTGTGTGTGTGTGTGTGTGTGTGTGTGTGTGTGTGTGTGTGTGTGTGTGTGTGTGTACAGATGTGTAAACACCAATGTGTGTACATCATAACATAGAACTGTTCCTAATGCATTGGTATTTAATGGTATCCTAAAGTTATTTTTCTTCTTGGTAAAAAATAAATAAATAAAAGAACATGCTGGATTCAGTTGAAAAATGTTCTAGCAACTTAACACTACTAATAAACCTTGAAATCCTTTTGCCCAGCCTTTTACAAGCATGGGTGCTGTAATGTTTTGTAGAGCATGGTAAAGTAGATTTACAAACCTTTACATAGTGTCTTATAGTTGGTACAACAATCTCCTCTAGCTAGACAGTCTTCAGAGCAATGGCAGGCATGCTGTTCATTTCGAGTCTCCCCACAGCGCTCCTTGCTGCATTCATACCCGCCCTCTGGATATCGGTAAGAACAAATAAATTCTATTAGACTCAAAAATATAGTCTGGATATACTGCAACACTGTTCTGTAATAACTTCATTGACACTGTCAACTAAATATAACGATACTTCCACCAACTTGCATTTGCCATGGTAGGATGTTAACCGCTTAACAGTATCATGTGCAGTGTTGGTCTATATTACTTAGGAAAGTAACTTCTTTACTTTACTCGTTACCCCTTAGACAAAGTAATATCATTACTTTACTTATTACTGGATTTGAAGAGTAATATATTACATATTACGTTATTACTTTCCCAAGTTCTCAACACCGCTTTTGAAAAATTAGAGAAGTACAACATAATCCGTTTATTACAAAATAAAGCAGCAATGCGATTTGTAGTGTACATAACTGCGCAGGATGCAGTGTGTGGACTGGATCTACAATCTACTGCACATCTCTGTTGTTACAGTACCCGTCAATAGCTTGTACATCTGTTCTATTTTTGCATGCAACAACAATCTCATTTTAAAAAAAGTAACTTGGCGTTACTTGCAAAGTAATGCGTTACTTATTACCCATTTTTGTAATCTCGTTACTTTACTTTTTGGAGCAAAAGTAATAATATTACAGTAATATGTAATCTAAAATTAGTTACTGCCCAACACTGATCATGTGGTAATGGTTTATCTGTCAAAAGCAAGCTGAGCCTGATCAAGACAATGGCAAGACAGGCCAAGATCACATCTGCTCAACCCTAGATGCAAAATGTTTGAGGATATTTGAGCATACCTGCATAGCAACTATATATTTGGGCATAGAAGGGACACAGGCATAAGTGTGGCAAGCATTTCCAACTTGCATCATTCAGATGTAATCATTGCAATAATAGGGGCTGGTCAGTAGCTTGCATGATTTCTACCACCATTGGTGTGTGAATGGGTGATTGGGATATACAATCTATATGTAAAGTGCCTTGGATAAAGGCACTAAATAAATGCATGGTTAACATACTGTAGTTCCACAGCAAAGTCGCATTTTAGATTGCACGGATTGGTCATTACTGGCACATGACCCCCAGCAGCTAATTTCAGTGGTCAGCCTCTCTGACCTTGTATCTACTGTATATTATCTAAACCCTCACCAGGAGCATATAAATGCAAGGTATACAGTTTTACTACGGACTTCAACGTTTTGGTGCCAACCCACACGTTGACAATATGCCAAAACACACTTGTAAAGGTAAACATTTGATCATAACATCACTGAACAACATGATCTTTATGCTTTTTTTAAATCTCACAAATCTCAGGACACACTCCACACAGCATGCTAATTTGTCTCACCATACCAGATAAGAAACACAAGTAAAACGCTGCAGGTCCTACTTGCGCAGGTCTTACTTGCGCTGTTCCCCATACAGTATAGTTCCCAATATACTGTACGGGGAAGCAATACCCAAATATAGAGTGTATGTGACGCATGCACAGACAGACACACACAAGCACATTTCTGCCTGGCTTACAGGCTCATACCAAAGACTCCAAAATGATGTCTAGGTTGTATTGGGTGTCCCTGTGAGGCTGTGACATACTGTACTAGCACCTGTCATGTCCATGGGGTGTACTTGTACATCAAGCTGCCTCACGCTACAGAGATACAGGAGATATGCTTGGCAAGGCTTAAGTCTGTCTGTCAGACCACAGTATGGCCTTGACCAAAACGGTAACAGTGTTGTTTTCAGACAGTTACACCTGGAAGGTGGTAATAATAAGCCAAAGACCACCTAGTTTAAAAAGGGAGCATTAAAAACAGACCACCAACACTGGAAGCAGCAGGGGGTGTTTTAGAGAGGAGGATAAGAGCTGAGAAGGAGAGAAGACGAGAAGCTTCAAGCTAGGCAACAGAAGAAGAAGATATTATATAATTAATATTAATATAAAACAATACCTGTCCTAAGGCAGAGCTGGTCAAAGTCAGAGCAGCAGCTGTTGTAGGTCTTACACAGGTTATCACAACGACACAGTGGTGGCTCAAGTTCAATTAGCTCAAAACACCTGTTCCTACAGGAGACAGAGGTATCTATGTTGGGAGATGCAGTACGAGCTGTTGAGGAGAGACAAGTGGACAAATTAGTACTAAAACATGAAGACTTTAGTGCTGTTATCCACACAAAGTCTAAAAGATGCACATTATGGCAGCTTTGACCCATTTTGGTTTCTGACCCTAGTTTGAGAAGCTGTCTAACTGAAATTCTAACCGATGCTGTCCTGCAGATTTTAGAGAGACAGAAAGCAGTTGTACTGTTACATTCCTAACAAGATGTTCTTTATCCACTCAATCATGAGAAAAAACATCCTACGTAGCAGACTGTCCATACATGTACTTAATGTATATGGAAGAATTTAGCATTACTAAATCTTCAAAGTTATTCTGGCTGCCAAGCCGGTAGCCACAGTAGTGTACCGTGCACCCTTGACTGTCACTTTACTCTGTTTGTGTTCCAGTGAGTTTGGAGACTTCGGACAACAAATAGAACAGACACAACTCATTGGATGTCTTAGTTCTTGGCCCACAGTGTGCACAGAAAATGTATTCTCAGCTGCAAGGGTTCAAAAACCTGTTGCTGGAGTTCAAACGACAGAAAAGGTCGCAGTTACAGTATCATCCACAGCCGTGGCAATTTTTTGGTGCAGAATTCGCCTTCCCATGCAAGCTAAAGTTTTTTTGTAGGCTACTGACAAGGTCAGAAAATCTGGGGCACAAAATGGGCTCAAATGCTCTCTTAATATTGACTCAAGGTAGAGCTGGGCAAACACATACTCTCTCCCTCTCTCTCTCCCTCTCTCTAAAAAAACAACTCACAGACTGCCCAATCACAGCGACATGGGGTCACACTGATGCGTTGTTTTTCACCCTACTTGCTCATTCTATATGCACTGGCACTGGCAGACACTTTAGATAGAGAATACATATGTAAACAAGCAATACGTTGACTAAAAGCATTGCCATAGAGCTGCCGGTATGGAAAGTTAGTTCTCATTTAGTTGCATGTAGCACATGTTTAGAAGAGCGATCACTGAGACTTGGTCAGCGGTGGGTTTATGTCACTGCTGTTGATGTCAGGGGTGATTGATTGCTCTTGAGTCTCATGTTGGTTTCAAGATTTAGTCTGTTGAACAAAAAAATCAAAGGTTGTTTTCCACGTCTGGCAAGCGCGGGGAACATAGGTCCAAGCAAGTCCCAATGCACAGTATGCCAAGGTACATTAAAATGTGTCCAAGATACACTACGGATTGCTTGTGCTGAGCCGTTTTGGAAACTAAAGAGCAAATGTATGTTTTTTCTGTTCTTTCTTGCTGAAGCCATGTGTAATGTTAAATGACTGTTGATAAAAGTTATGAATTTTGCAACACACTTGATAAAGGTGCATAAGAAAAAGCAGTGTTTATTATAAGAGAAACAAAGAGCCATACAGGTATTGTAGTCATTAAGCCTACACAGAGACACTGCGGGTATAAACTGTGTAAAAGTGTGTGGTTTCCATTATTATTAACTGCACGGTTAATTTGTTATTAAATGATTAAAACAGTCAATGGCATTAAAGGAGAACTTTAACTTTATTTTAATATAATTGATCCTTACACTAATACTCATAAGATTCAACAATTTAGTCATGATGTCAATTAATGTCTCCCTTTAGACATTGTATGTGTTGCCTTTATTGGTAGAGATAATAATAAACTACCAGGAAATCGTGAGAGTGAGATGGGGAGTGACATGCAGCAAGGTCACCTTCCCACCAAGAGAACATGATGGAGATGGCACAATTTATGTCTCCTAACTCAATGGTGCACTATGGAGAAACCTGTGACATCACCTACAGTGGTAGTCCAAGCTAATAGAAATTACATCCTATGCTAGCATGCTTTGATAGAAGACATTGTTATTGCATTTTTGATGCCATAATTTGGCTAATATGATCCAGACTACCAACCACTCCAAGGAACAGCATGTCCAGCCCTACCTATGTTCCTATGTTTAGGGTAACAACAGGGGCGGCGGGATTGCACCACTCAACATTTAAATTATGACATTTAAATGATGTCCAAATTCCAATGTATGTCCTTATTTTACTTCCTAGTAAAATAGTCTACTAATTCTATACATTTGATCAGCCCCTAAAGCAAAGACCAAATGGACAAAAATGGTGCCATCTTATGCTGATTCCAATGAGCTTGAGTGGGGACCAATTTTGTGGAAATGTTAAAAATGTAAAAAAAAAATAAAAAAAAAAAAATAATAATAATAATAAAACAGTTACAAAAGTGATGAAAATGACGGTCAGAGTAGCATTGCATACGGACAGAAAAATCCCAGTAAGGTTCATTATTACACAGGAGTAATACTATTATGATACAGGTGAGCCAATATACTCACACTCTGTCCTGGCTGAAGCCCCCTCCTCTCCTGAGCGTCTGGGTCGGTCGTAGACGTATCCTAAAGACACATGGGAGCCATATAGGATGGACACAACCCACACCACCTGGAACATTACACTAACATGTTAAAACCTGAGAAGGCACAATATCTGTGTCAGTTTGGATTTTAGCTGCAGGTATACAAATTTGCAACATACAGTACATTTTCCAGAAAATTATATAGGATGTAGATGTTTTAGGGCTGTAATTCTCAAAAATGTACAAATGTACAGAGTTGCTTACCACAGGGCCAGCTGAATTAAAAATAAAAATAAGCCACAACTCAGCCAAAATGCAGAAATGCTTAATGAGAAACCAATGTTTTGAACAAACAGTTCTATTTCAGGGATAGGTATTAATGAGGCAAATGAAAACGTACTCCCAGTCACCACTACAAGGGTCTAAGTAAAAGCTTGAATCAAATGTTATGAATTGCCACATTATAGTTAATCGTCACTCTGAGTCCTCACTTACTGTACTTCGAGCTTAGCTTAAATCATTAATTCTCAAAGCAGGGTCCAACAATGCAGAACTTTTAGATGGGGGTCTGCATTGCTCAGCCAAACAATTCAGTGGTCCTTAAAACGTTTGCTAACCACAAGAAACAGGTTCCAGGCAACAAAGCTTCAGTGAATGTGTTGATTCCACCTGTGAACTGTGCGGTCTCAGAGGTGGTACACAGCAGACCACCTGGTCAATATCACTTTGATCAGATTTAGATTTCCAGGAGATCTGTAAAAAGCAATTCCAATCAGCCTACATGTACAGTATATAACTGTAATCATCAAAAATTATATTAAGATTTCATAGTCACAACAATTGAAGGCAAACCAAATTTCATAGTGTTGTCTTATAAATACATTTTTAGACAATCTCCTCTAAGTCCAGGGACTGTTTTCAAGGTGAAGTAAGAACCCACTGTGCATAATTTTATCTTTGGCACACTAGTATCAAAGCAACTTGATACATTTCTTTGATAAACAATTCTGAAGTGAAACATCTTCACAAACACAACAGAGGCATATGTAGCATAATGTGTTGAGTAATTGTGCAAGTAATGACACAAGCCAACACATGAACAAAGTTATAAGGGGGGAAAGTAGTCTCAGATTAAAGTGCAACAGGAACTCTTGTCTTACCGTACCAGTTTCCCCAGCAGCATGTTCCACTGTCAATATGAAGGTATTCCAGTGCTGCGGGTCAGCTCAGGGGACTGAATGATGCTGATTCTGAACAGGAGGGCCACTAGAAGGGATAGGAGGGAGGGAGAGGGGTGTGTGTTTGGGAGAGAGAGAGAGCGCAAGACAGCTTGGTCGCTCATTGGATTGGTTGTGAGAGGAGGGTATTCATTTTCCTGGCATATACTGTATTTGGGTGGTTGAAGGAAAGACAAGGCATAAATATAGCTGCAAGCAGCAATAAAACGGGATCAAGCAAGCAGCAATAAGGAGTAAGAACAATACGCACAAATAAGCCATAGAAACATGGGAGCCTGAACTTCAGAAATACATCAGGTAATTATGGGAGCAGGGCAGGGTTTTTGATTCCTGCCCTGACTGACTCACAATCTGGTGTGACTGAGTGAATGATTGGTGAGCTGTGAGTGAGTGGTGAACTGAGCTATGAACTGTCATTAGTGACAACATGGCCGAATAGTGACAGTCAAACAGCCTTGCCCAGCCATGAGGCCCATAGGGCAGGTGCCTATCTCCTGTTTCTGTAGCATGAGGCAGCTTGATGTACAAGTACACCCTCTGGACATGACGCTAGTATGACACAGGGTCTTACCCCCAATCCAACCCTTGATGCTGAGTGCCAAGCAGGGAGGCATTGGATCCCGTTTTTAGAGCCTTTGGTATGACCCGGCCGGGAATCGAACCCCGGCCTCCCAGTCTCAGGGCGGACACTCTAACCACAAGGCCACTGAGTTGCTGAATGAGTAAATGATTGGTGAGCTGTGAGTGAGTGGTGAACTGAGCTGTGAACTGTCATTAGTGACAACATGGCCGAATAGTGACAAAACACAACATGGCCGAATGGTGACAACCACCATTACATTGAGTTTTACCCTGGGTTACACATAGAACCATGAACTTAGATGTAGAAGACCACATGAGATTGTGCATGATTGACTCATATTACTAGGTGTCCGTGCCGGGATTTGAACCCAGGAACTCTCATTTCCAAGTCATGCGCTCTACCAATGAGGCTAACCAACAGACACAAGACGTACTGGAAACAACACACACATTCAATGGACTGCTTGGTAAATGGTAAATGGTGCATTTATATAGCACCTTTATCCAAGGCGCTTTACATAGATTGTGCATCACATTCACCCATTCACACACACATTCATACACTGATGGCAGTGGGACAGGGACACATCGACACTAACTCTGCAGGAGCCCGGGATCGAACCGGCAACCTTGTGGTTACCATCCGGTTACTCTACCTCTGAGCCACTACCGCTCCTTAAATATGCACAAATAAGCCATAGAAACATGGAAGAAATACATCATGTGATTGTGGAAACACAGCAGGGTTTTTGGAGACTCAGACTTTGTATTGTCAGCAGTGGGACTTGAACCCTCAATCTTGTGTTCCGAAGTCAGGCACCCTACCGACTGAGCTATCCAGGCACAATGATTTGCTTAGTTGTTGTCATCAATGAAACAACCCAACAACACGCCACCAAGCAGTAAGCAATATGAACAATATGCACAATTCAGCAGTCCGAGGGTGGAGCTTAGTGGTCAAAGTGACAAATGGAAACAAGTTCCACATGCTTATTCCTCTCACACAATCTGGCACAATGTACTTGCTCCAGTGTTGCCAGAGAGAAACAAGCAGAAGAAGACTCTTCACAAACGAGCAACTTTCATTGGCTTATAAAAACGTCATTTTTTGATGAAAACAAATTTGCTTCTGAAGTTTTGTCCGGATGGGGCCAAAGTTCTCATGTAGCAGGTGTCATGCAAATTGATCAAAAATCCAGGCATAAAATCAGGCATGAGCATTTTTCAAACTGCTTAAAATGGCAGACACTCTGGGGGTGGAGCTTACCAGTCGAAATTACAGATGTGTTCCACATGAATCAAGGAACGTGTAGAAACAAGTCCCATGATTTTAAGCCAAACGAAGCCTGAGTTATGCTTGTTCAAATGTTTCAGTTTCAAAGAATTGCTATAGCGCCCCCATTTGAGCGATTGGAGCAAGACTGGTTTTAGTGTTATTTGGCATCCCCCTCTACCAAACTGTAAAATCTCATAAACAGATTACTTTGCATGTGTAGATTAGGGATAATAGAAGAATTTTCACAAACAAGCAATTTTCATTGGCTCGTAAAAACATCATTTTTTTTCACTGAAAACAAAATTCACACTCATTTCATGTTTGTATGGCTTCAAAGTTCATATGTAGGTCATTGTTATGCATTTTGATCAAAGATTGTAGGAGAAGAGACATTTTAACTGTTTTACATATGATTAAAGATTGCGGCTCATCTAAAGGTCAGAGGTCAAAAGTCAGAATACAAAAGTTGTTTGACATAAGCAGACGCATAAGTGAATATAAGTTACATTTCTGAGAGTCGAGCAGTTCATGAGTTATGAGTGTTTAAAGTTTGCAATTTCAGTTGAGTGCTATAGCGCCACCATTTGACCAGTGGTCACAGGCTTCGCATCATCACCGTTTGGCATCACCCTCTACCAGATTACCAATTTTCGCGAAAACCGACTGCACGGTTCAGCCAGAACAGCTATTTCTGGCGGAAGAAGGAGAAGGAGAAGGAAAAAAGAGACAGAAACAAGAAGGGATCAAGTCCACTTCGTGGACTGCTTGATCCCTTAATAAAGAGTGGATACCAATAGGCAAATACATTTACATGTCACATATAAATGTACACTATATATACATGTTTAGCCTAATAGTAGAGGGTTCTGGCACTCCTGTGCAAATATTAAAAAAAATGTTTGTGGTTACTTTACCAAACTCAATGGAATGATTTACTGTATGATCCAAGCAGCAAGCTTATAGTCCGTGGGACGCCAGGAAAAATACCGCCATCAAAAGGGACAAGACATATGTGGTATCATTACGTTCGTCTGACATCCAGGAATGCAAAAATGTGTGATAGCAGTTTCAGAAGAGTAGCTGAATACAGTTTTTTGGCATTTATATCTGATAAAATGTTGTAATAACTTCATAACTTGAAATGCATTGATTTTACGCCCCATAAATGTATTGAACGTTAATATAAAGTTGAGCATTACGAACGATTTGGTACCAACTACATGTCTGTATCTCCTACGGTTCTCGAGATACAGTATATAGGTACATTCACAGATGGAGGAGAGCAAGACATTTGTAACATTGATTTTTAAGTCAATCAAATGGTGATACAGGCATGAGAATTGGTACACACACTCTTCAAACCCCACTATTTCTAAAAGTACTGCGTGCCCTGCAAAATTCCAAGATGGCACCCCCCAAAATCCAAGATGTCCGTCCAAAAATGTGGTTTTTCCTTCATAACTCAAATTACAAAGATCTTAAGCCCCATAAATGTATTGAACGTTAATATAAAGTCGGGCATTACGGACATTTTGATACCAAGTACATGGCTGTATGTACTACGGTTCTTGAGTTACAACATATACGTAGTGATGTGGCACCATAAGTGTAACATTTTGGCATGTTTCACTCTTTAACTCAAAGATCCCTTTATCACCATTTATTCTATTTTCAGGAAATGGACCTACATGTATCTGCTATCATAAACCACTTCAAGTTTTTC
This sequence comes from Benthosema pterotum, assembly GCA_039105355.1. Taxonomy (NCBI): domain Eukaryota; kingdom Metazoa; phylum Chordata; class Actinopteri; order Myctophiformes; family Myctophidae; genus Benthosema; species Benthosema pterotum. The sequence goes on along the minus strand of CM076967.1, from coordinate 31,995,295 downwards.
AATTGATGAAACTGGTCGGGAGTTATTAAGCCAATTGTGAAGGGCTGTTTCAGTGCTAAAATTGCTGCGTACATTCTGCGAATATAAGCCACCCAGAAATGTCTGTCTGTGCATCTGTCCTTCACATTAAGTGTATATGTGAAGTGGACGCACCAAGTGCACCATGTGTCATACTATAATTGTATAATGTGCAAAAATGCGTAATAGTGTAATATATGCAATAGTGTAATAGAGCTAATAGTGTAATATATGCAGTCTATAGCGGTATACTGTAATAGGGTAATGTATGTAATAAGTGCCACAGTGTAACATGTGTAATAGTGTAATAGGGTAATATGTGTAATAGTGTCATAGTGTAACATGTGTAATAGTGTAATATGTTTATATGTGTAATAGTGGCATAGTGTAACATGTGTAATAGTGTAATAGGTTGATATGTGTAATAGTGGCATAGTGTAACATGTGTAATAGTGGCATAGTGTAACATGTTGTAATAGCATAATAGGGTAATGTGTGTAATAGTGTAACATGTGTAATAGTGTAATAGGTTGATATGTGTAATAGTGGCATAGTGTAACATGTGTAATAGCATAATAGTGTAACATGTGTAATAGCATAATAGGGTAATATGTGTAATAGTGTCATAGTGTAACATGTGTAATAGGGTAATAGTGTAATATATGCAATAGTGTAATAGGGCTAATAGTGTAATGTCTGTGCATTATGGTAATAGTGTAATATATTACTGTAATATTGGTATAGCATAATAGCGTAATATGTGTACTAGTGTCATATTGTGACATGTGTAATAGGCAAGTATGTGTATCATGTGTAATGGTGTAATAGGGCAATTACACTAGACCACTATTCAACATATTACACTATTACCCTAATGCACATATATTTCACTATTACACCATTACATATATTACCCTATTACACTATTACATATATTACCCTATTACTCTGTTACACAATTGCATATATTACACTATTACATGATTGCGTATATTGCACTATTACCCTAATGTAAATATATTGCACTATTACACTATTACACATATTACCCTATTACACTATGACACTATTACACATATTTCCTATTACACTATTAGCCTAATGCACAAATATCACACTATTACACTTATTACCCTATTACACATGTTACACTATGACACTATTACACATATTACCCTATTACCCTATTACACATGTTACACTATGACACTATTACACATATTAACCTATTACAGTATTACACGTTACACTACGACACTATTACACATATTACCCTATTACCCTATTACACATGTTACACTATGACACTATTACACATATTACCCATGTTACACTATGACACTATTACACATATTACCCTATTACACATATTGCCCTATTACAGTATTACACGTTACACTACGACACTATTACATATTACCCACATTATACACATTATACCATTATACTATGACACATGCTACACTTGGTGCGTCCGCTTCACATATACACTTATTGTGAAGGACAGATGCACAGACAGACATTTCTGGGTGGCTTATATTCGCAGAATGTACGCAGCAATTTTAGCACTGAAACAGCCCTTCACAATTGGCTTAATAACTCCCGACCCGTTTCATCAATTGAAAAACTTGAAGTGGTTTATGATAGCAGATACATGTAGGTCCATTTCCTGAAAATAGAATAAATGGTGATAAAGGGATCTTTGAGTTAAAGAGTGAAACATGCCAAAATGTTACACTTATGGTGCCACATCACTACGTATATGTTGTAACTCAAGAACCGTAGTACATACAGCCATGTACTTGGTATCAAAATGTCCGTAATGCCCGACTTTATATTAACGTTCAATACATTTATGGGGCTTAAGATCTTTGTAATTTGAGTTATGAAGGAAAAACCACATTTTTGGACAGACATCTTGGATTTTGGGGGGTGCCATCTTGGAATTTTGCAGGGCACGCAGTACTTTTAGAAATAGTGGGGTTTGAAGAGTGTGTGTACCAATTCTCATGCCTGTATCACCATTTGATTGACTTAAAAATCAATGTTACAAATGTCTTGCTCTCCTCCATCTGTGAATGTACCTATATACTGTATCTCGAGAACCGTAGGAGATACAGACATGTAGTTGGTACCAAATCGTTCGTAATGCTCAACTTTATATTAACGTTCAATACATTTATGGGGCGTAAAATCAATGCATTTCAAGTTATGAAGTTATTACAACATTTTATCAGATATAAATGCCAAAAAACTGTATTCAGCTACTCTTCTGAAACTGCTATCACACATTTTTGCATTCCTGGATGTCAGACGAACGTAATGATACCACATATGTCTTGTCCCTTTTGATGGCGGTAAATTGCCATTTTTTGCCTGGCGTCCCACGGACTATTAAGTGTGTACATGTTAGACTGTGATATCAAGCATTATATGTGATATCATTATAGCATGACTGCTTACAACACACCATTAACAGACAAGATAGACAAACACAGAGAGAATTATATTAAACTGGAAGTTATTACAGGCCTTGATGTGTTGGTCAAGAGGTGCATAGGAATGGGGGGGGGGTCATAGATCAAAATATTGTAGGTCACACCAGGATACTGAACCCAAAGAACTTCACGCAGGACACACACACACACACACACACACACACACACACACACACACACACACACACACACACACACACACACACACACACACACACACACACACACACACACACACACACACACACACACACACACACACACACACACACACACACACACACACACACGGACACACACACACACACACACACGAAAACAGATCTAGCTCATTTCCTGTTTAAATCCCTGCTAGCACTCCTGGTAACTGGACATGACACCTATTCCTGCTGTCAGTTGAAAACCTTTCCAATCCAAAACAGTGAGGTGAGCCACAGCAAAACCCTGAGCATTAGTTTAATTGGAAGTATAAAGAACTGTTAATCACTCACAGAATTAGCAGGGGTGTTCGTGACACAATACATGATTATATTCATGTATATTAGTAGTTTAATTTGTAGATAAAAATGCTGGGCATGACTTTCCTCCATCGTAAATATGAACATACTGTTTATGGTTAACATTATGTAAACACTATAACAATATTAACCCATTACAGCCACACACAGCAGATTTAAGTTCATGTGTTGCATAATTTACAGTTTGCTACACGAACACAAAATTATGCTTTGGTTCAAGGGGTTGATTCCTCACATTCATGTCACATGTTTTTACTCATTAAGAACAACAAGCACAGGATTTTGAGAAAAATCTGATCCTTTATGTTAGTGGAAATCCATCTCAACACTTTGTGAAAGTTATGCTAGTTAAAACACTGGTTTAAAAAAACAAAAAAAAACAAAACAAAGTTGTGTATATAATGCAGTAAAGAACGACTATAAAAGACGTGTACATGGTTCTCATGTTTAAATTCTAAAGTAAAGTTACACAATGTTTTGCATGAGTTTTTCACAATGTGTGCGCATGTGGATGCAAAATACAGGGCCAAAGATACATCCTGACAAACTACAATCATATTTAAATCATGACCCACTTCTACAGGAAGCACCTATTAAGGGTTACCAACATACCTGTATCAATATGGCACCAACCATTCACACTGATTACTTTTATTAATAATTAAAGTAATTAATTTGCCATCAGTTCAATCTGATCATTAGCAGAGTGGTCTAATCTGCTAAGAGATGCGAGGCCCAGTCAAAACAGAATGGGTAAATCATGCCATTTCCCTTCACTGGACATTTACTGAATGTTGGTATTGAGCTGTGGACTGTGTGGAGACAAGTTTCTCCAAAAGTGGTGTATGTGTGGGGAGAGGAGTGTGTGTGTGTATTTGCATTTCTTGTGTGTGGTCACCAACGTAGTAAAACGGGGGCTGTTTCCACCACCAGTCCTAAATTAATTCAACCAAGAGGGGAAGCTGAATGGCAAAGTGGTCTCTTGTTTGGGCAGAGACGTCAGCGGGAAGGGAATCACCTCCGTTTGGAAATGGCTACGGTGGCAGAGGCTCAGTCAGACAGCGAGGGAGAGCGCAGAGACCTCCCACTGGCTGGACTGTTGCTGTATGCGTGGGACGTATCCCTCTCCCTGTCCTTCTCCTTGTCCTTGCTCTCATGCTTGTGCTTATGCTTGTGTTTGTGCTTGTGCTTCTTTTTCTTCTTCTTGTGCTCGTGGTGGTGGTGGTGGTGATGGTGGCCGTGCTCACCTCCTCCGTGTTTGGAGGACGAAGAGGAGGTGGTCTCCTTGGAGAATGATGGCACAGGTGTGGCGGGCATGGAGAGCATGGGCTGTTCCACTGATGGTGGCTCTTTGCCTAAAGGCCAGAAGGGGAGGAGAGAGGATTACAGCAGTTGGGTATGTGACTGATGTTAGGTTCCTGGATTGCTTATGACTATTTCTATGCATTTGATGTTGTCCTTATAGACATAATATGCATTTTGAAAATTGTATTTTGTATGTCCTTGATTAAATGCAAATCACCCATGTCAAAGTAATTTTATAATATCACTTCTTGTGGGCTAGTATTGTATTTATTAGATAATACCGTTTTCTCTATGTCTGTAGATTTTTGAGGTAAAAAAAAAAAAAAGCATGGCTGTGTGTGTGTGTGTGTGTGTGTGTGTGTGTGTGCGTGTGTGTGTGTGTACCTGGTGTAGAGGGTCTCTCCAGCAGGTTGAGGTGATGGTGTATAAAGGCTTGGCTGTCATGTACAGTTTCCATGTCAATGTCTTCCTCCTCCATCGCACTGAACTGAAATACAATACAACCAAGAACAACAACCAGACATCAGACAACCGTCTGTGAACATGTGCTCTGTCCGTTTCCAAATAGGTCTTCATTCAAATTAACCTATTTCCCAGATAGTAATTTTTAATAACATTTTCTCTTGTCTTTTATCTTCTAATAGTTTTATTTTTACCTGGAAGTACTGTACTGTAGAGACTGAGGTGAATTAACAATGTTATACTGTAAAGGTTAGACCAGAGTGGACTGTGCTTTACCCTGATCTTGAAGCGGCTTCTGTTCCCATCCTCGTCTTGCTGCTGTAACACCTGTCCTGGCTCTGGAGGAGATCCCAGAGGTGTGTCAGCCTTCCTCTTCACACCCGGAGGGGGCTGCCCCACTCCACACACTCCTGAGGAGATAGGGTCTGGTTCCTCATCCATCTGCACCAGGAAGAGAATACCACAGTAATATCCCATTTATAATGTGATTTTGCAAAAACTCACAATGTAAACTAGCAATTAACTATGGACATTCAACTCACGGTGGCGTAACCCATGCCAATGCCATGAATGCCTATACTGCCAGGAGTGTCTATCATGGCATTGCCCCCCAGCTCAGGCTTGATGGTGGGGTTGAGCACGGCTTTCTTCTCTTTCAGGTTGAGCACCAGGCCCAGTTCTGGTAAGGGTAAGCAGGACGGGCGCATCAGACCAAACAGCGTGTAGTAGAGGTTCACCGCATCGCAGCGCAGCCGCCAGTCATGGGAGGTACCTGGAGCATGTGGGAAAAACAAAATATAAATATTATATTACAGCATAGCATATGATCTAATGAAGTAAGAATAGTAAAACATTATTGGGCACCGAGGAGGCTATGCCAGCCTGACGGAGTGCTGCGGGTGTCCCTCCCCATCTCTCTCCCCATTCCCTGTCTACCTACTGTTCACTATCAATAAAGGCATAAAACGTCCCAAAACAATTAAATAAAAGAAACTGGGCAAGCATACAGAGTTTGAGAATCCCTCTCAATGGAGTTGAGAAGGAAAGAGAGATGGGGTGGGGGTCAGGAAGGAAGTTAGAAAGTGAGGGGGGAAAGGGGGCACAGGAAAAGAAAAAAGTAAAACTAAAAGTGGCGAGGGAAGGGGGGTGGGCTGTCGAGAGAGCGTGTGAGACACATGAGAGAGAAGGTGGGGGTGAGAGGGATTCAGATTTCCTGAGAGACTCGAATTAAACTTAAGCTCAAGGAGGAGACATTTAATTTTCTTTAACCACTTTTAATTTCCCCATTTCAGTTTTTAGTACGAACGCTGCATAAAAACACAAACTCACCACAACTCAGGGACACAAGATCCTAAATACATCATTAGAAAGAGATCCATTTCAACAACAGTACTTTGAAAGCTGGAATAAATTAGAATACTGCTGATGCTGACAATCCCAAGGCTAGACGGGCTAACATGGGGGGTGGGTTGTGGGTTTGCGTGAAGTGTGAAATAAATGTCTTTTAACATGAACGACAGCAGAAACCATTCAAACTATGTTCTCTGACAGCACAGATGTCCAACCCAGCAAAACATCACCCTGTGTGTGTATTTAACAAATGGGGGGTTGTGGGCTGGGGAGATGGATACAACAACCAACACATTATCGTACCACAGCATTAATGTTACCAAACTCTGGTCAGCATGTATTTAGGTTGGCACACGCAGTCGGCACAGCCAGAACACATTGCCAACAGCCACCCACAACGACCTACTAAACTAAACTAAAGATATAGTATTATTTCTAAGCTATTATATAATTGTGCATCTCCACTGCCCACACAATATAAAGTACAGTGCTAATAAACATATGTCAAAAACAAAACAAGAACTAAATCCCTACTCAAGCATTGTGAGGTTGCTGTGTGTTTGTATTGGCAGCCTGGACTGGCCAGTCTAGCTAGCCAACAGACACATAAGACCCCTAGTAAAGAATCAACCAATGAAACGCAAGGATACAACATAAGAGAGCAGTGCCATGTCTAGTACTTAAAACGCCCAAGAATAGTCCAAGACTTGATAAAAAACAAACAAATCTGAACAAACATAAATACAACGTTTGGAACAATTTCACAGTTAAGGTTGTGTTCTTCACCTAAGTCATTTCTTCCAAGACGAATATGGATGTTATGTTTCAGTGCTCCCGAGTTTGTACCCAGGGACCTCAAACGAATGAGATCATAAAAAAGGGGATGGCAGAAAAGTAACTCAAGACAGAAACCGTCTTCTTTGGGCAAGCACAGTGAACCTGATTCATTTGAACAGCCTGGGTCACAAGCAGGAAGACTGCTCTTCAGAAGTAAATAAAGGCAGAAGAATTCAAGAACCCCTTCATCTTTGACTAGATGAAGGGGAAAGCTATCGATCAACGCACCAGGAAAAAACACCATGCAAGAGAATTTAATTGTGTGATGATGGGGCAGTATACAAGGTTAAGCATGTACAAGAAACACATCGCTACCGTAAGCGTTTAATAAAATAATATAACTAATATAAATTAATGATGGGTGGGTCACCCATAGCTGCCCGGCTAGCCAACATTACGATTAAATGTAGCTTTATTTTAACTATAAAAGCACGTTAGCAAGTTAGTTCAAACACCACGCTCTCTCTATATATACCTTTGACCTGGCATTAACAGCCAGGCCTGCAGATGGGGGAGAATAATGTTGGAAGACTCGGGGGAACAATTTCTCTGTGGTTTATGTTGGCAACACCTGACAGCTTACATCCTTATAATAACTGTGATTAAATTTAAAACAGAACAAACAAATGGTAACAGGATATAGTGGTTCACTGAACAGTTTTTCATACCGTCTAATATGCCAAAAATAACCTGTTTCAAAGCATTTTCATGATTATCGATCCTTTAACCTATTAAGACCTGGCTGGAACGCATCTGTGTCGCCTCATCTTTTAACCACTTTGACCATTACCGGTAGTTTAAACTTTAGCTGTTGAAAAATAGCAGATGTACAAGCTCGCTGTTGTTTTTGAAAAATTGCAAAAACATGCAAATCTTTGAATACATATTCTTTCACAGCTAATGTTTTTAAGTCACCCTTTCTTCTGGGGGGTCTCAGTCACGCACATATGCCAGTGATCACTGATATCACTCTCCCCTCTGCCAATGTTGGCATGCGTGCCTAAGGTTGCCTACCTTACCCCTGATCTAAAGTGACAACCAATGGAAGATTTTATACAAGTACTGTGACAGACTCCGTCTTCAGTAATGCAGAGCCCTACTGAGATTGGAACGTCTGGCAGTGATTGCACCATACTTTAGCCACAGGGCTAAGTGGAAATGGAAACCATAACCTGGGCCTGTGGAAGAAAGAGAGAACCCCTGTTGAGATACTGCCGATCCCCCAGGGGGTAACTGCGAGTGCTCAGACAACGCCAGCAGGCCCTCAGCCCTCTGTCAGAAGTATGTCCAGTAAAACTCTAGGAAGGAGGTGGTAAACGCAGCTCTCCTCCAGTCTATCCTTCTCGTCAGAAATCCTTCATTTGCGTACAATAATAAAGGCCGGCTCACGAAATGGAGTAGTTGAACCAGGGAACATGAACCACATATCGGCCACGCAGGAACACAAACCACACATTAGAGCCGTCTGAGGTTGTGTAATTACATTGGCCCCCAGGGGACTATGGAGAGCTTTTAGTCAATGCCAGCTGGTTGTGAAACACCAGATTTCCTCAGCAGACTGATTGTCCAGTAAACCAGAGGGAGGTAGTAAAATTCTCATCTAGTGAAAGGTGTTTAGAAAATGTTTATGTAATGGTGATCTTCTGAGCAACCGCTGGCTCCGATACGCAGTTCAGTAGGTCAGTGATGAATAAAAGTAGGGAGTTTACCCGTTAACCTGCTCAAGTTTAAACAAGGTCAAAACACTAACAATCCACAGCCATAAGCTTTTCTTTCTAGCAAAAACTTGCTTTTGAAATACACCTATTACTACCACTGCTACTGTACAGCTACAATACTACCTATCCACAAAACGTTTTTACAACTCAAAATAGCTGATCTAGAAGCTCACAACATGTCAATGTAGGCTGGCAAGTAAGTATATGCCCTGCAGTCTTGTTCATTTCAAAAACAAATTTTAATCACCATCTTTCAGTTCAGTCTTTGACTGGCTTATTAAATACAACCTCTATAAGCCTCTATGGGTAGATGCCCAACATTGGATTATAGGGCCGTTTCTGAGAGGCCCAACATGACAAAAGTAGTATGTTTTAATGGTGCTGGTTTCCAAACTAATTCAGCACTGGGCTGAAAATTCAGCAGAACAGCTGCCATATGCACTTCATAATTTTCCATCAAGGTTCATACTTTATTTCCAAACATGGTAGACAGCAGTGCAATATAAGAGTTGGGAAACTTTCATGAACAAAAACCTTCATTGTCTTTGAATATGCATTCATTGTGTGTCTACGACATCTACACTGTGACTTTAAAAGTGTACTCTAAAAGGCTCTAAAAGAAATGTTTATATGGGCAAGTTGACCTTTTGGATACAATGACCACAGAAACAGATGGCTAAGATATCAACCAAAGACTGAGACATTGTGATTGTGATAACAATCGAAATATATAAAGCAAAGACTGATAAATTACCTTGTTAAGAACTGAAATATCATTCAAAATATTGACATAGTATACTGTATAATTAAAGCAAAAGGCTGCTATAAGTTATCTATCCATTTGTGTTGTATTGTGTTTGTGGTCATGTCTATTATTTATTTGTGTATTTATGTGTGTCACCTGAGTTCATGAGCTTCCATAGTTGGTCGACCAGAGCTTCATTACAGAGAGATGAGTCTGTTGACTTGGTGAAGGGTGGGTTCTTGGCCAGCATGCCCAATATTTTGTGCCTGGATAGATTAAAGACAAAAAAATGTTATTCATTAATTAATTCCAAAGTTGAAATAACAGAAAAGCCTGGACATTACATTACTTGTGATTTACCGTACTGTAGCTGTATAGAAGGTAGTGTTTTTGCTGACCTGACATAGTGAGCTGGGTCATTCTGGACCATGTTGAGTAGCCACTGCAGCTCTGCTGAACTCCTTTCAACTGGAGGACAACACACACACACACGCACAGTTATAGTAGTACAAATGAACAGAAAAGTACAACATTAAACAGGGGGAAAAGGTTTGTACCAAATGTGAGCATGTGTGTGTGCTGCACCTCTTGTATAGTCCACCAATGCTTCCAGCGCAGCGACACGGACGTCCACAAAGTGCCCATACTCAGCGTAGGACAAGAAAAGTGACGGGTCACTGGGAATGTGACCATTCTTCTGAAGCTGACGGACAGCCCTCAGACAACTATAGAGAAGAGGCATGGGGGGAGAGAACAACAGATCTCAATCATGCATGCACGTGTAGGCAGTCTGTAGAGAAAGTGGCAAATGTGCCATGGCATTTTCATGTGTTATTGTGTGTTCACTTTAGACGGAGGCACAACAGTGAGTGAACGTGATGTAGTGTTCACGCCAGGGACTAGGTGACACACCGCTAAATTGATCAGTCACTCGAGTCATGTGGAACCAGTTCTGTTCTAATTCCTCATCCACAGCTATTTATTTTACATTTAGTGATGCAGAATGGTTCTTTGGCTCTAAATCTAATGTGTCACCACATTATGATCGCCGCTCAGCAGATTCATCTATAAAATAGCATACGTAACGTGAGCTATGACATCACACATTTTACTGGTATTTACCATTATCTTTGAGAATGTAGTATTCTAAATGGTCGTTATTTTCTTTATTCATTACTATGATATAACAGTCTCAGAAGTTCCATTTCTGCCTACAGCAGCTGCAGCCCAGTAACTTTGTAAATTAGGGAGGGATTGTTGTAAATATGTTTTCAGTTCAAAGTTGTAATAAGTTGGAGGGGAGCACCAGACTTTGAGTTGTGTTGTTCTAACATACTGTACAGTACCAAGTACCCATACCCATATAAGCAATCCGTTCTATTTTACAATATCTGAGGACGAGCCAGCTGCAGTCGTCCCTGAAGAACTAATAGATTATTATACACGTACAGTATAAGCTCCTCAATTTTTACCCCACTTTCAAGTAATCAAGTGAAATAATCCCCAAATAGTCTTCATAGTTTGTATTAGACCTCAAACAAACAGAGAGCACATCACCAACTGTCCTCAACTATACCTGACAGTGATGGTGTTTCTGAAGCTCGGCAGTAGTTTCTCCATATTAAGGAATCTTGTAATCTCCTCAAGGATGAGTCTAACGTCAGCATTCAAATTGTCCACTGTCCGCACTTCATTGTTGATACTGATGGCTGGAGTCAGAGAGTTGGTCAGCGCATCAATCAGATCGGCACGGTAGTAGTTGTCTGAAAACTGGAGAGAGGCAGAGAGGAATCAGAGAACAGACTCTTGGACTGGAAAAAGTGTGTGTAGCTTGAATACTGTATGTGTTTTACCTTGTTCTTCCGGTTGTCGTTGTATTTGATGAGGTCAAGGATAAAATTGAGAACATCTTTGGGGCACAAGTTCTGGACATCTCTTAACAATGCCATGGCAACTGGCATAGTCTAAATGACACAAAGAACATGAACATAAATTAACTGATCCTCACCAGAGAAATAGCTGTTTTGACACCTGACTGGCAACCAGTTAAGTTTTAGCATTAAAGATAAATAATAAAGCAAATAAATCCTGTGCGTTTGTGTTTAGGAATGCAAATTTACCTTCTGCAGAAAATAGCTCTGGAAACTGATGAAGTTGTTTGTTTTGACAATGTTGGGACAACTTTTACAGCAGAACATTCTGGTGAACAGGGACTTCATGGCTGGCGGACCCTGCCATGTGCTAACCATGGCATTAGCAATCTGTAAAACGACACAAACACACACACAGTTAATAAAAAAAAACATGTTCATGCAGAATGAATATGCATGAACACACTGTCAAACGTTGCCAATTGGTTAGATCTGGTATATCTTCTTTTTATTTGAGCCCTGATAATAAAATGTTTGATTTTACAGACGTATAGGTCCAGATGACAATGTCAATCACAGCATGAGAGGCAACACACTGTCTTCTGCTTTACCACTTGTGTGTATTAATAATGTTCCATTTCAAACCTGTGTCAATGCGTGTGCAGACTGTGCACGCACGCGGGCGGGCACATGCGTGCGAATGTGTGCATAAGTATTATGTGGCGGTCTATCACTCTCAGACCAGAGATTTGAACTGCTGCCTCTGTAAATTACAATAGCAATAATGAATAGGCTAGAGGCCTATGCTAAAGCAGGGTCTTGGACTCATAACTGTAATTTCTCGCTGTCTGGGTGGAAAGCTTGCATATCCAAAACCGTTACTTTTTATTGTTATAAAATCTGTGCAAATACCCAATCTACAAGCTCACAACACCTTGTTAATTACCCTTGTAACTTTTTAAACACAAGAAGTTGAAATTCGACAACACATGGTTTAAATCATTGCCCAACAGCAATGATTAAAAATAGGCTTCGAGCTTCTAATTTGGTTTGGTTTTTAGCATTCAGGCCTTGTGAGAAATTTAGTTTGCTATTATGAACCTTTTGAAGGTATTGACCATTCGAATTGCCTAATAAATATAAGTACTGATAAAGAGTATAATTGCTATGCATACTTGTGCCAAGCCATGAGGCTCTGACTGCGAGTAAAAAGTAAATACATCATATGTGCGTATGAAAAGAACACTGAGTTGCCACAGGTAGATATAAAGCGCTGTGGGTCAAGTGGTCTATGGGTTAAACAGGATATTGTGGAGATTTGTGCTAGTGTGGTAATATGGGGGCTTGGGGTCACTGACACAGGATGTTGCCATTCAGCAATGTAAACACAGAGGGTGAGGCTAGTAGTACAGTGTGCAAATGTGCATGTGTCTGCGCGTGGCAATGCACACTAGTATTTTATGCTTGCCTGTGTGAAACCTGTGTGTTTTTTGAGTGAGTATCCATTAGTGTGTTATTGTGTGTCTATTCATTGTGTGTTCATACAATATATCCCACGTGTTTTCCTCCTTCAGGCCATTCTTTCTTCCAGCACAACCCACCAATGGCATACCAGCAAAAACGCAAACCAATCAGAATGCAGTCCAGTGCATCAGTGGTTTCAAGTTAATTATATATAGTATTTCACCTTGTGGTCAAACATTGTGTAAGTGTGTGTGCGTTCATGTGAATATGTACAAAAATGTGTGTGCGTCCGTGCCAGGCCATTAAGACCAAGTCCACTGAGGACTCAGTGGTCAAACATACACTAACTTAATGAAAGAACTGAAACGCTGCCATCTCGACCTCCGTTCAGTTTGTCATGTTGTGAAAATATTGGTTCAGGTGGAACTCGAAAGGGGGAAATCCAGCAGGATTAAGGTTAGAATATATACCAAATCCACAGAATAGGTTTTCCTGGAGTCAGAGAACACAATTATTCACTTGAGGGTTTTCTTACTTTTCTCCTTTCTTTTTTTTAAGTGTGGGTAAGGTTGGTGGGTGGCCTAGCTGGGTGGTAGCTAATATGTTGATGTTGAAGTACCTCAACTGTACCGAATTATTCAGATTGTTTGAAAGGAACTGCATTTTGTTCTAATTAATAAACAAAAAAGGTTGTAGAGAAAGAGAGCAGTAATGTTCAATCCAGTTAAATGTGGGTCTGAAGGGGGCTAAGCACCTACAATACTGCAAACTGCTGACACATCAGCACAGGAGTTCTTGAGCACACTGTCAGTGTCACTAGGCGAACATGAAACCCCACTAAATTAGCTTGTGGTATTGTACCACAATACCACATGAAATCAATTGACGTTTACTTCTGTAAACAAAAAAATAAACGACTTGGCTGCCATATGACGGGTATGTGTGTGACATCATCATCATAGCCAGACATAATTCAGGATTGCCTATTGAGTGGCAAAAGAATACTTTCTGACCTTGACAGCCCTTACATTCAAACAGATTCCTATTTGACTGCATTAAATAAGGTTAAACTCATTTTGCACACACATGCCCTCTATACCCCAACCTACAGAGACACACACGTTCAGTGTATCCTCCACAGAGTTGCAGGCTGCCAGACATACACATACAAACACATTCATGGACTTTCGTTCTCCGGACCTTGGCAAGACAGAAGCAGGCTTGCATGCGGACTTTGTAGAAACACTGTTCATGTTCCAGAATGTCAGTCAGAGCCAGTCTGGATGCAGGAGTAGGGAACTTCTCCAGTGCTGCAATAGCTTCCTCCTGGGGACACAGATGGCAAAAGTTGTTGCATTACAATCAGGTGTTGAAGTAACCTTCTGGCAGTACTACACATGCCGTGTCATGTTTAGCCATGAGTTAAGAGTACAAAAAAAGACAGCAAAATGCAACTACTGTTCTGGAATGAGTGGGGTGCCTGTGAGTCCACAAAATCCAGTGTATAATAGTAATTTGTTCTAATTGAATGGTGTGGAGTGAAGAGAAGTCGGATATTGCCATTATGTAGCCCACCTGTGCAACCACGTCTCTCTCAAAGCGGAGCTGGTACTGCCACATGAAGTCGGCCTGTTCAAACTCCACCTTCCTCAGAATGGACATGTCTGGGTCTATACGAATCCACAGGAGCGGCGAGTCTGCACTGCTCAGGAAAGAGAGGAAAAACAATACAATGACATGAATGAACGCATAATAAAACCTAACATAGAACAAAATTGACAAATGTACAGACTATCCCAATTCTCACACTTCCAATCTTGCAAATTCTAATCTTTTCACATGTTTTTACTCTAGTAGTGCTGTATAAGTTCAGCTTGGCTGCAACATTGTGCAGTGTGCACTTGTGTTTTCAAGCCAATTAAATTGTCCACTGCCATCACAGGACTGAAACGATGCCCCTACCAGTGCCAGCTGAGACCTACAGTCAGAACATTCTTCATGAGTAGGCAGAATGAACAGGATTTACACAGGCAAAGTCACAAGGTAAATAGAAATGACATCAGCACTGGATGTTGACCCACAACTCTAGGATGTCACTCCAACTCAAAGTCACAACCAACGGTCAGGTTTCCATTTCCAAATCCCCTGATTCAAGTCTTGAAAGCCTGTCTGTCAACTCCTGGCTATGGGATAATGAATGTTAACCACTTTCACATTTGCCACACAATAAATACTTTACAGATGTACAAGCGCACCACAACACATTGCATCTTCTACTTTCACAACTTTGGGGAAAATGATTATTGTGCTTAAAACATTGGTTAATTCACTGCACACTGATGCTAATTCAAAGTGAGTGCAATCTCCACATTTCTGGAGATCAACTGTGCACCTACTGTGGTAGGAAAGTGAATATTATAGTATGGATACTAGCTGTTTGCTAACTGAACCTAAACTGTACAGCAGACTGGAAAAGCAAATGGGTGGCAATGATGATCCAGAGAGCAGCCATGACCGCTGGCGCCCCATGGCTAGCCGATGCTACAGTACCGTTGAGTTGGACACCACTAAGTAGGAAGGTACACAGTGGAGAGTGGAAAAGCCTGTCATTCTCTGTGGTCCACAGGTTAGATGTCTGAATACATTCAGTAATAAAATGACACACCTCGGGCTCCATTTTCATTGCACACTAAACCCCTTAACCCTCTTTTAGTATTTTCATAAACATTTTGAAATAGTTCAACATGTCAATCTACTGACACGTTGTGAGCTTGTAGACTGACTAATGAAAAAATGTTTTTTAAAATAGTTTAAAAAGGCAGAGAAGTTAAGGGATAAGGAGTTTAGAGGTGATGAAAATCTAGGCGCTTGACTCTTATTCAGTTTATTTAGTCACCAGGTTGAATTAGTTACTGGCAATTTTGTGTTCTTGCCTGGCCAACTTTCTTAGTAGGAATGTCCTAAATGCCTAAATGGAGATGCACAGGCCGAAGTCAGACAAAAAATAAAAGTAGAAAAAGGTGCCCTTCAGGGCATGGGTTTCCATCAGGTCAGACTGTGGCCTCGTGGTGGTGCTAAAGGCCATTGTGAAAATAGTGCCTCTCATGCCTTTCTCATGCCTTTGATGGCAATTGGATGATTTGAGGCATTTGTTGAAATTTGTTCCAAATTGGGGTTTGCAAAAACCCACCTATAGTGGTGGTGTTAAAACATGCCAATGTGAAATAGGTGTGGTTATATTTGTCCACCTACTTGTAAAGTGTGTTAAAGATTTCATGTGTAAATGCTCATTTACACATGAAATCAAAAGTATCAAATCATGCTACATTCATTATTTGATACTTTTGGTTCAAAATGTGCCAATCCTGCGAAATTTGAAAGCCAATTATAGACACCTGGAATGGAATATTAAATATCTGACAGAGACGTCTTGAGCACATGACTGTAAGAGATACTGTGTAACGATTTGCAGGATTTTTGGACAGAATCTAAGAGTTTGCTTTCCAAAGATCGGCATGTAATGTTACCTGCATATCGGTGCTATAACAGGCTGTTCTAGAAAATGTGGGGCAGAGGTTCATTGTTGACATCCAAGGATTGTATGTGTAAAGTTTGGCATTGACCGGATTAACAGTGCCAGAGATTAGCTGGTAACGGACGGACGGACAGACAGACACACTCGGACGGAGTGCAAAACATATTCTTTGCCTTCGGCCTGGTGGAGACAATAAGTTCTAAAGTCTTACTCCATTGCTGAGAGGTCCATGTCAACCTCCTCTCCATTCATCAGAGGGATCTTCTTCTTCTTGTTGCTAGGAAACAGAAAACCAACATGTTGATCTGCACAGTAAAATTATGAGGATTAATTCCAATTCATATTTGGCAGACATTTGACCTATGTACAGTTTTTCCTTTTATTGGTAAATGACAAATAGTGCCATTGACGTGTGGCAAGACAAGATTTAAGTCATGTTTGGATGACATTTGAGCTCCTTTCACCAATGATCATCAAATATTGAGACGTGGGGACAAAAGCTCTAGCAATTTCATAAGAGCCAATGGACTACTAAACCATCAGCAATTTGAAGCGCTTTTGTGGGAAAATGAAGTACACTCGTTAGTTCATGAATTGCTACAGATGCCTAAATTAAGTATCAGTTCTGTTGACTCTTGCCCTCTTGAGTGCCTTCATTAATTAAAATGACATGCCACCAATTAACAAGAGCATGTTGGATTCATAAATTTATGTTAGTCAGTAGTTTCAGGATTTCAGTACCAACCTTTACTAAGAAAATCTAGAAAAGGTATTGCTTTAATTTTGGCAAGTACTTCTACATGAGGCTCAAAACGTACATACGGGACTCCAGACAAGAATAAAATACAGATAGAGATCATGCAACGTGTTTCCTGTGGCCTTTACCGTCTGCTCTTGGAATGACAGGGGATGTCGTGTTTGAGGCTGTTCTCCTCTATCTGGAGAGTGTGGTTGAATGATCCATCCAACTCCTGCACCGTGACCTTTATGGGACCCTAGAGTGAAAAGATATACAGTGCATGCCTATTGTGTTATATTTGTAGATCATCGATAAAACCAAATGTTTATTTGGTCAAGCTTCTGGCTATGTCAGCTGTCAGGCAGGCTGTAAATTGTTACATTTTACCAACATAAATTACAAACATAAATATATCCTGTATCCGTGGTGTTATAAGAACACAGTACAGGAATTCTTACCACATATTTCTGAGTTCCTGATGAGGTGTATTCCTGTCGGATCTCCAGCTCTAGAACATTCCTCTTCCTGTTGAAGGCAAAACTGCCGAAAAACTTCACCACAGAACTCTGATCTCTGGTTATGCATTAAGGCATCATATCAGCAAGACTGTTATTATTGACTATTGAGGTTGCTCATTTCAACTGGAGAATATACAGGTCCTTTCCAAAAAATTAGAATATCAACGAAAAGTTGGTTTATTTCCACAATTCCATTCAAAATCCCGAACTTTCATTAATTATAGATCCAGTGCTCATATTGTAAATGATTTCAAGTATTTATTTGTTTATTTTTACACAATTTTGGCTTCCAGCTCATAAAACCCACCAAATCAGGATTTCAAAAAATTAGAATATTTTATGAACCAACTAAAAAAAATGTGTTTTAAACAAGAAATGTTGACTATCTGAAAAGTATATGAATGTATGCAGTTAATACTTGGTCTGGGCTACTTTAGAACAAATTATTTCATTAATGGGGCGGGGCATGGAGGTGATCAACCTGTGGCACTGTTGAGGTGTTATGGAAGCCCAGTTTTGCTTCACTAACAGCCATAAATGAATTTGTATTTTTCAGTCTTATGTCTCACACCTTCCTCTTGACAATACAACCCAGATTCTCTGTTGGGTTAAGGTCAGGACAGTTGGCAGGTCAGTTAAGCGCAGTAATGGCATGGTCAGTACAGCAGCTACTAGTAGTTTTAGCTCTGTGGGCAGGTGCCAAATCGAGCTGGAAAGGAAAATTAGCATCCCCATCAAGCTTGTCAACATACCGAAGCACAAAGTACTCTAAAAAGATGGCTGTGTTGAAGTTTTCAGCCGATAACATGGCCTAAATCATGTGTTTTGCCATGTCCAGTCTCCAAGCCATGTTATTGGCTGGTGTTAATCCACTGACAGTGAAAACTCACCAGTGGTTGCAACACAGCCATCTTTTAGAGTACCCTATGCTTCATTATGCTGACAAGCTTCATGGAGATGCTAATTTTCCTTTCCAGCTCGATTTGGTACCTGACTACAGAGCTAAAACTACTAGTAGCTGC
Source organism: Benthosema pterotum (assembly GCA_039105355.1). Classification (NCBI taxonomy): domain Eukaryota; kingdom Metazoa; phylum Chordata; class Actinopteri; order Myctophiformes; family Myctophidae; genus Benthosema; species Benthosema pterotum. The sequence goes on along the minus strand of CM076967.1, from coordinate 31,976,695 downwards.
TGTACCGACCATGGTATTACTGCACTTAACTGACCTGCAAACTGTCCTGACTTTAACCCAACAGAGAATCTGGGTTGTATTGTCAAGAGGAAGGTGTGAGACATAAGACTGAAAAATACAAATTCATTTATGGCTGTTATTGAAGCAAAACTGGGCTTCCATAACACCTCAACAGTGCCACAGGTTGATCACCTCCATGCCCCACCCCATTAATGAAATCATTTGTTCTAAAGTAGCCTAGACCAAGTATTAACTGCATAAATTAATATACTTTTCAGATAGTCAACATTTCATATTTAAAACACATTTTTTTTAGTTGTCTCATAAAATATTCTAATTTTTTGAAATCCTGATTTGGTGGGTTTTATGAGCTGGAAGCCAAAATTGTGTAAAAATAAACAAATAAATACTTGAAATCATTTACAATATGAGCACTGGATCTATAATTAATGAAAGTTCGGGATTTTGAATGGAATTGTGGAAATAAACCAACTTTTCGTTGATATTCTAATTTTTTGGAAAGGACCTGTATGTGCTAAATGTGACATTTTCAGTAACTGCGTCAATAAATGCCTAAGGAGAACCAAAGACAAATGCTGTGTTGTTATGGTAGTGTCATTACCAACCCAATATAAACCAGAACAAGAACTTATTTGGTATTATTTAGTATATTACAGAAATTCCACATCCACTACCTTAGTTGCGCAGGCAGTGACCCCTAACTATAGAAGCCAGGATGCAGTTACACCAAAGGGAAAGTACAGAGAGCATAGATTAACCAACCAACTATGCAATAACAATCCTATTAGAGCTGTGATTATTTTAGATAATTACAGCAGCGTTTGCTTCCTGCGTTCACACATCTTACTTCTTGTAGCTACCCAATATATTTCTTACACAACCGCTTATCTTGCACTCTCATCAGAACGAACAAATAGGATACACCCATTGTTTGATGAGAGGGGCGATATCCTTGCCAGAGACATTGGAGATGGATTTGAGGAAGCCGTGAGTAGAGACAAGCATCTGGCTCCACATGTGACTCTGGTACTTCTGAGACGAGGCCGTACTGGCCAGGCTAAGCAGTTTGTTGAACACCTGAAAGAGCACAACACAAAAAATGTGAATGCTTACACTGTTTGTTTGAATTTATAGGAGCATACCATTATACAGCTAGTGAAGTATTGGATGTGTGATGCGTGGAATGATTATTCGAGTTAAATATTGCTGTTGCCGTATATACTGTAGGCTAGCCTGGCTCAGCCGTGAACTCGCCACCTTAAAAAATGGAGGAGTGGGGTGCGAGACGAACGGTTGTAATCTGCCCAGCAACAGTGATGCTGTAATGGTCAGCCGCTCGTTTATATACATAACTAGTAAATCCGCACCCAGTCAGGACTGGCGACAAGAATGTTAACTGTCTCTGTTGTTTCACATTTTGTTTTGTCCTTTTCTTGTTTTGTTGTCGAGATTGTGGATCTTTTGAAATAAAGAGAGAAAGAGAATTAATTATAATGGGACTGAATTGTGGTATCTAGTTTACACAGACATTTTATTAGCATATGGGAGAGACTTAGAAGGCAGAGAATCGTGGCTGTATGTTAACCTGTAACATGAACTCCATGCTGATGCGGTTCTCGATCAGTCTCATCACCAGGTGGGCCTTGCACTGGAACATCTTGTAATACTCCCAGGATAAGGTGTGGGGGTGTTTGATAGAGAAGTGGAGGTGAGGTGTTGGACTGTGAAGTCAAAAACAAATACATTGTTGGTTTTGGGTAGAAATGCTAAAGGGCCAAATATATGATTATAGCATGTTGCACAATGTGTACCTTTGCTAACATGATTGTTATGATTTATTTTTTTTAAAAAAAAGTGTTGGCATGGATAAGTACAACTTTTGCCCATATATATTTTTTCTCCATACTGTATGACAAGAAAAATTACCAAAACGGAAAGATTAAATTGTCAGACCCTGTACCATAACATTTAACACCCTGAACATTCAAAGCATTTAAATGCATTTTCCAAACTCAGGGAATCAACATTATGTTTTTCTCATTCATACTACTGTACCGCATTCTGTAAGTACAACTAAAAAAGGATATGAAAAAAGTTCTAAACATAATATCTCAGTATTCACTCCGACAGTCCACATTTCTACATCTCCTTCCTTTCCCTCCACTAGCGTGCTAACCTCATCAGTACCAAGTTTATGAGCAATGAGCGAAGTGTTGACAACATGGCTATGGATGAAGTTCAGCTGTGGACAGGCAGAAAACAGAGCTTGGTGCTTGTATAACTACTGAATCTTTTCTTCGTGTGTGGGCATGCCTCTTTCTAAGGGTCTTTCTGTCAACCCCCAACAATCTCTTTCCTCCGTGAACACATGCAAACCTCATCAACTCTTTCAAATGGCTTTGATCTCGACTCTCACTCTACATTCTCACCAGGAGTTATTATTGTACTTTCTGAAGTTATTATTACTTTGACAAGGACATAGAGACCCCTGTCTAAGTATTGGCATGATCAAAATTTGGTTGAATATACTAGTCATACCATAGACAGGTAAGCTGCTCAAGTTGTCATGGAAAAATATCCTACGAGAAAGTTATATGCCTGTATTTTAAAGTCTTTAGTGGTGTGTTTTGCTTGCAGTAATGCATAGTTTATTGTCAAATGCATTTTTAACAAGAGCAAAAAAGTGATTTGACCTCACTGTCTTATAATAATAAATAATTAGTTAAGATATTTTTAAGGAATATTTGCCAAGTCTGTAAATACAGTCTACTGACTTTGGTGGCAATCCATATCCTATTAACTGAAGAAAAAAAAAAAAAACAGATGGATTAGTACTTCTGTACTCCTCTATTCCTATTTGCCCTCTCAATGTTTGGTCATACTTGTCCTTCTCTTTGCCTCCACTGAAGGTTGGATGCAATAGAACTCCTCCCATCTTCAGTTCATATTCCACGATCTTGTCCAACTCCTAGGGAACATCAGGAGATATTTAGTTTTTTACGGTGTGGGCTGTGTGGCCAAAGCCCATGCCAACTACAACAAGGTTTTTCTTCACGTCTGTCCCCTCAAAAGTCAGCTAAACACAGCTCATGCATGATGTCATGAAAACAGAATCATCTAGGGGCCAGGGCCATAAGTGAACACAGAACAGTCTGCACAACAAGCAAAGTGAAATGCTTGAAGACTCAAGAGTGTGAAGGTCCTATCAGATGAGGACTTTCGTAATTACATTAGCATACGTATTAGCTAAGTCTTTATAAAGATTGCGATTTGATTTAGAATCAATCTGAACCCTGCTATGTTAAAAAAAATAACATCTATGTTCTTCTACCCTTGTTGGTACATAATGTTCTGCTGTCAAAATGCATCATGTTGCACACAATTTTAATCCTCTAGTACCTCTTTGATCCAGTGCCTGTACTCGTTGACTCCAAAGGTCTTCTTCAGGTATAGGCCAAAGATGTAGCCTGAGATCCCCTTCAGCACCCATTCATCAGCCCTGAAGGATATATGGATAAAACAACATATTACACTGTAGCTACAAAATATGTATCGATCAGTAAATCGTTCAATTTGACCATCAGTTAAGTGCTCTTTCTTTTTAGGGGGCACGGTGGTGCAGCTGGTGGCGATGTCACCTCACAGCTAAAAGGTCATGGGTTCGATGCCTGACACCCACAAAGGATTGTGTGGTAGAGTACTTCGGGTAAACCCGAGATCCAGAAAAACCCGAGCACCGAACCGACCTGTAGCCGGGAAATGACGTCCGGGCACAAACGGGCCGGTTCCGTGATTGTGCGGGTTCTTTCAGACCGGTTCCGGCATGTCCCGGGTACAATCAGGCCGGTTCCGGGGTGTCACAGACCTCGGGTTACACCCAAAGCCTGGGTCAATCACCACTGTCATCCCCCTTGTTCTCCTCCGGCCACTGAGAGGCGAGCAATGAGTCACGTGACTACCAAAGCAGGAAGTTACTGCACACTTCATCATCATCACAACCAAATTGCTACAGTAATATGAGAGTCTCTTTTTGACATATTTTCTTTCTCCCTCGGCACGTTGCTCTACTGGGTGTGCATATTGGGGGTATAGATAGACACAGTGCTGAGTGATGTTTCATTTTGTGTCAGAGCTGATAAATATACCAAATTACTTTACTTTAACTCATTCCTGCAATGAGTAATTTACTTTGGCTCCTTCATTTCTTGTGTTTTTTTTATAACATTTATTTTTTATGAGCTTTTGTGAACACAACAATTACACATAACTATCAGCCTGATTTATTGGATAGTAAAACCATTCAACCTTGGTGGTTGCTCAGTTTCATGTTGAGTTGAAACCAGGCTGGCTTCAGTAGCAGAGATGATTTCATTTCTTTTCCTGCATCTGTTATTAAAAGAAACCCCATACTGAAATCTGACTACTCTATTATTATTTCTTTTATAGCTGTTTTGGTTACAGCTCACATATGGCTCCAAGAGTTGGCTCCAAGAGTTGTTGCCAAGTATCAAATTATTAACTCAGAAATGGGATGAAAATGATAGATCTCAAGGGATTCACAGCTTCATGGGGTGTGTAATTGACAGAAAATAACTAAGGATGTTGTGAAAACCACCAATAACATATTAAAATCTGACATTAATATATAAATCTTCACATCTGTGTTTTGTGATTACCCCTAATCTATTGGCTTCTTACTGAGCCAGGAACACACAACTTGCATCATGGGCATAGCTAAACATATATATTTTTTTGTTTAATAGCCAATACCACAAAATAAATAAATAAAAGAAAAAGTGTTTTGTTCATGCTTCAATAATTCCCTTAAAGTGATAGTCAAGTCCATCCACTATAAGGTGTTCAACAAGCTGCTAGAGCTGGCTCCTGTCTTCAATTACAGACCAGCTACAATTAAACCACACTGATTAATCGTTAGCAGACGATGCCACACTTCTCTGAAATCAAAGAGAAGGCTGACCTGAGGACTGTTCCGCACAGAATGCCAGCTCAACAACATCACCAGGGGGACAAAATAAACCCCAAGACCCCAAATATGAAGGTTGTTTTGCAGGAGAGAGAGAGAAGTGAAGTGAAGTGGATGGAAAGACAGGACAATAGAATTAAAGTGGTGGAGAAGAGCAGAAAGGAAGGAAAGGAGAATAGGGAAGACAAGGCAAGTGTCAAAACATAATGGAGAATACACAGGTTAAGCAAAGGAGAGGCAGAACAGGAATGATGTTGAGGGGAGGAAAAGGGATTATTGAGGAGAAAAAACGACAAAATAGTAGTAGGGAGGGACATGATGGAAAGAAAAGGCAAAAAAGACAGGGGCTTCATTGTTAGTGGGGATCAAAAGCTTGGACACCTCTGGTGAAACTCCAGCATCTCTGTCAACAGTAACACTACTGGCAGCACTGGAGAATGTTAAAGACCCCATAAGGGCCTCCTAGGCCAGCACATACACATGTACGTGGCATGTGCGTGTCATCGTATCAGAATCTGGCTAAGTCCAATCTTTAATGTAACCCTAACATCCCTATTCTGAATTGATCATGTCATAACAGGTGAACATACTGCAAAAAACAACAAGCTCACAACACATTCTGTTGGGTCCCCATCAACAAAATATGCAGGGTTTAACTAATGTTCTGATCCAGAAAGCTTTAAATTCACAAATGCAATGTCCTCTCACACATTTTACCGATCTGAACTTTTCCTCTAAACACTGAGTCAACAGGTTAGTTCTGCATTCAATCTCTCAGCAGTGGACATATACTGACCTCAGAGCAAGCGTTGCCATACAACATCTGAACAAAATCAGTACTTTTCCATTACAGCAGACTCTGGTGAGTGTTAGCCTAGAACACAGTTCAATCAAGGCAAGTCTATTTTTTTACGCAGGGTAGGCACCAAAAAGGGGGGGGAAGAGTGGTTGGTTGGTCTGCATGCATGCGTGCGAGAGAGAAGTTGTGTTGTGAGTGTGTGTAAATAAGAAATAATAGAAATAAGCTGACAACTTGCCGTTTACACACAAGTTGGCCATTAATGGCAGCTGCTGCACAGTGTGTGCAACTTATCGCTGACTATGTCCCCGACATGCGCAGCTGAAAACAGTACTTGCTCACGCACTGCTCTCACGAGTAATAACTGGGTGTCACCTTGAGTCTAGGTCCTAGACTACATGTTCCTTCCTGTAGGAAACACTGTAGATGACGCACAAGGTGGCATTAAAGCCAGGCCGCCAGGCAAACCCTCCGACTACGCCCTAGTTTTAGCTGGGACAAGCCCATTGCTTTAGTAGTGAAACATGAGGCTACTACATTAATACAATGAATACCCTGAAAGGAACTGCTGTGTCTGTCTTTGCTAGAGAGCATACCATTTTGAATGTGTTGGTGTTTCCATGTGTGCGTGTACTGTGCATGTGGGTCCATACCAAGACATTCTGGAGATGAAACAACCAAAGAACTGCTGTGCCAGGGCCTGGGCTAGACAGCGCCGTGTCATTGGTGTCTGGTCAATGATCATACCACTGTGAAGCAGGTTGGTGCTGAATGCAGAAAGCAAAATAAATTAATAAAGAACAATAAAGAACATAAAAACATCTTCCTAGTCATGCCACTGGAAAATGCCAGACAGTTCTGTCTCGTCCTACCTTTCTTTAGCATAAGAGACATGCACTTTTCTATCCACTCCTCTATATTTATGCCTTCATAGTTGCTTGTACATTCTGTCCTAAGGTTTTTTAAATGCAAGCCGTTATGCACTCCCAAACAGACAAAATTGTCCTTTAAGCTTACCTGAATATGCTCATGGAAGCATAAGAGGACACTTGTACATAGGCCTCGTCCACAAACACTGTCTTGAAACAGGCGTACGGGTAGCGACATGTCAGAATTTCCTCATAAAACTCAAAGATCTCATGGAGAAAAGACATGGAGTGTTTAAGCAGTGGCAGGAGCTGGGGGAGACAGAAATGTGTCACCTGGAAGGAAAGAAGGAATGCCAAGGAGAAGGTTACAGTTTAGTGAGTATGCAGGTAATTTCTCTCTGGACAAAACGTGGTTTACCATATCAATTTAATGCATAACACAAAGCCATGTCACTATGGCACCCATCCATTACATCCATATAACAGTCTTGGTATAGGCTAGTTCTAGTGGCTTGGTGACACCTAGTGGTCACTATTAAAATGGCAATGGCTAAAATGTTCCAAGTACAGGTAAAATGTATTTGCCTGCTTATTTTTTCTTCATTGTGTGGTAAATTGTCAGCAAATTCACTTACTATAGTTCACTTCCATGAGATTTGAAAGAATATAATTTAGATGATAGTTGTAGCATGGTTGCAATGCAGCAGAACTTTGAAGCATTACAATACATTTGCTGAATTATCACAAATGTTTAATGTCAGGGTCAATCAACTGCTTCCACAGCCTAAATATACAACTGCCTGGACCGCTGGCATAGTGGTACAGGCACATGCAGCCTTTGCTGCATGTCACTCCTAATCTCTCCCCCATTTCGTGCCAGACTACTATCCCATCAACAAAGGCATAAAAGCAAAAAAAAAACAAAAAAAAAAAAACAATGATGTACTAAATATCTGCTACACATCCACATCCCTTCAGTCCACAGCTTAACTACTACCCACCTCATGCATGTAGGGGTCTACAAGGATCTCAAAGGGCCCCACAGCCAGTGAGATGTTTGGGGCAGCAGTGGGGATAGGTAGGACATAGTGGAATGTCTTCTTCCTCATGTCATGGGTGTAGATGGTCTCTACCAAGTCCCCGCAAGACACAGCCACCATGGATGCATCCACTGTGAATTCCAGCTTCCATGTACACAGCTCAGAGAAGGAGTCCACACAGGGAAACCAGAACCTAGTGATGTTCAAAAAAAAAGTGTTAGGCACCTTCAGAGGAAAACCAGTGATGTTTGGCAGTGGGAATTAAAACAAATCTTAAGCAAGTTCAGGGAAAAGACTGTGAAATGTATCATCCTTAGTATGGGTTCAAATAGGAAATCAAAATTCAAGACTGTATAGCACTTGAGGGAAATTGTGAGCTTGGGTGAAACAAGTGGAGAAAGAGTTAGTCACAACGTGTGACCCAGAGAGGCCAGCTCAGTGAATCTGAACGTGTGGTTTGTTAAATGTTGGAACTTTGGGGCAGATGGGTGGGGAAAGATCAAAAATATGAAACGTCAGACTCGGATCTAAGGGTTTGAAGGTCGGATGTAGAGTTACCAGGCGACTCCATACATGTAGAATGCAGATCTAGGTGATGATCCAGCCTTCACCATGTATGGCTATCCAGTGTTTGGAAAGGTCAGTGTTATGATCTTGATTGGCCATATATTGAGCTTGTCACAAGGTTTAACAGACTGATGACCATATACGGTGGCACGATGTGTCACAAGACAACCAGATATGGAAGCAGTGGTAAGTTACATGGATCAATTATGATCAGGACATAAAATATGTGATTTAAAGGATCACTTCACGTCTTTTCACTATATCTTCATATAATAGGTCCTCACTAATGTACATCATAAAATACCACTTTTTTTTCTTCTCAGGCTGTGTCCCATAGGAGGGCTGAGGCCAATTCAGAAACCTGTCCTCCAATGACATTGTCGATGGGGAATCCAAGCTAATAGAAAGTGCAGGCTTTCTATTCCTAAAAAAGTTGCAGTGCAAAACGGCAGCCATTATCATTTTATTATTTTTCTGATAATAAAAATATAAATATTCTTTCAAGATTGTTTAAAGAAAATCTGCCGAATGATGATGTCATTGGAGGATAGGTTTCTGAACTGCCCACAGCCTTCCTGTGAGACACAGTAGAAAAAAATTATGTGTGGTATTTTAGTGGGGACCTATTATATGAAAATACAATGCAAAGTTGTGAAGAGGTCCTTTAACAAATCCAATTGTGGAAAACATGAAGCATTTGTCCCACCTGGTGGAGTTCTGGTATCCAAAGGAGAATACATGAGCTGCACGTTCCGCCATGTTGCCCTCCACATCAGGGACAACAAAGTGAAGACCCCCTTTGGGCTGGTCCAGGGAAAACTCAATGTACACTTTTAGCACCTTCAGATCTGCAGACACAACAGAGGAACGTTCCATGTATGAACCAGGTTCTCATTATTAGATCTTGGTACATATGTAGAATTTAAATGTATGCATTAGCTTCTAATACATTCTAAACACACATTTTAGTAATTAACACTGACATGGTAGTACTGCTATAGAGGAAATCATAGAATGTTTCATGACTCTAGGGTTTATGCCAATATACCTCCGGCTTTTTTTTTTTTTTTTTAAAGAAACAAACAAAATCATCTTCAGTCAGCATGTAAGGGATAACACCCGACGTACCAGTCATTTGTTTCCCAATAACTGACTGAGTCACAGCCGAGGAAGCTGTGGAGCATTCATTCAAAACATGTAATAATGTGTTATATCAAATGTCCCGTACCATCTCCCTGTTTCCAGAGCTCAGAGGGAACTTTGATGACCAGCTCTCCATGTCCAGCATCAGGATCCACAGCACTCACAGCTGCGGTGTAGGCACTGGAAAAATAGTTCAGGTTCCTCCTGCAAAAGCAGACAGATTGATTGGTATTACTCCAGGAATGGAGATGAATACAATAATGCAGTTATGCTCATCTGTATAGGACCTGATTTATAGTGCTGCAGTCCCACCCCGCTTTCATTTCCATTCATTTTTCCCATAGATGTCTCAAAATGTATTTAAAGACAATTAACACTTGAACAAAGCCAACTCTTGTGACAAATCATGACAATGAACAATGTTTTGTGCAGATCAAATTATTGTGAACCGTGAGCCACTTAGTATATAAGCCAGGCAGACTGACTCACTCACTCACACACTATGAGTGAGTGAGTGAGTGAGTGAGTGAGTGAGTGAGTGAGTGAGTGAGTGAGTGAGTGAGTGAGTGAGTGAGTGAGTGAGTGAGTGAGTGAGTGAGTGAGTCAGTCAGTCAGTCAGTCAGTCAGTCAGTCAGTCAGTCAGTCAGTCAGTCAGTCAGTCCATTTCTGGGTGTGTGCATCACACACATATTTGGGCATGAAGACTGTTTTGGCTTCCTGTGCGCAAGCAAGACACGCAGCGGTCTGTTACACTGGGTATAGCTTGTAGCAATACAGTATGATTAGACCAAAACCAACAGTTCAAGGTTCTTTATTGTCACAGGTACAAAATTAGTAAAACAAATATATATTTTTTGTGTGCACTGCCATTATGAAAATTGCAGTAACAATGATATTGACAACAACAATATGATATGACACCAAGCAAACACCTTATACAAAGGCAACCAGTAGAGGACAATGTAACCTCAAACCATAATGTAAACTATTTCATCAGCATGTAGAATGCTGTGTACTGTACAAGTGACCTGTGCCAATGTGCCATTGTCAATGATGCCTTGCTCAACACACCAGGTGAAGCACTAACTACCAAGTCAGTCACAAATGTCAGAGCAACAGCACTATAGTGCTCATGGAGATAAGGTAACAAATGGACTTGTGAGAGACAGGGTTCTTACTGCTTTGACTCATGATGGCAAACCTCCAGCGTCGGGTCATTGTAGATGAACGGAGCCTCAAGGTCATTCACACGGACCCGGTAGATGCGACACTGCTTACTGTTGAGTTTGATCCTGTTCAAGTTGACCACGGTGGGGAAAATGGTCAGCTCAACAAAACCCTGATGAAGAGACAGGGAAGGAGAGAGAACAAATGATACATACAAACAGTGTTCTGGACTCACAAATCACAATTGGACTGGACCACATGAAAATTACAGGTCTTTACTGTAAACAAAACCTTACTTAAATTAGTATGAACAATACAAAACAGATAGGCAGTGGTCTGAGTTAGAGACAGAGATGCAATTAATGGCAATAGTTAAATCTGAGAATTGTAAGAGGCATGATCGTTACTATTGCCACTTATAGTTGAATAATGCAAGGCATTAGGGAGCATTGTGTATTCTCTTGTGAGACAACGAAGACTGATCAGTCCTGTAGATAGGGTTCATTACAGCAAAGACTTACAATCACAGACTTCCTCTGGAAGTTGATGTTGTTGATGCACACCACCTGATGGGTCGTATAGACAAGACAGGAAGGGTAAATGCATAATGTTCCTTCTTTATTATGGAAAACCTGATCATGCTGCATGCTTGTCATGGTCCATGGAACCAAGCATCTGTACAGTTAAGGAAGTTAAGGAACCATAAGGTCCATTTAGTTCTTCATTATCATTTAGCTGGGTATTCAAGTCAAATCTTCAAGTAAAGTAATGGAATAAATAAAAAAAAATACTTATAATTTAAATGGACGGGGACTTTCAAATCCTTTATCCTTCTTCCTGTTCATCTTAGCTATTGGGGTAGTTGTTTGGCTTTCAACGTGCTAGAACATCATGGCTATATGCTGTTGGTCTACAGCTGGACATCCATTCAACCTGCATCACTCTATAACAGACTACCCATTGTTATACGAGGTTCGATTGCAGATCCGATTATATAAAACGTTACAGATGTCGATGAACAGTTGAACACTCCCCGCTGGTGCACGCCTGCAGAGCGGTGAGGATACTAAATGATCATCGCAGAGAATAGTGAGAATAGTGTATCCAAGTGTTGTAGAGAGCTGCAGAGCAGGTCAAAGTAGATAATAATCCAGCTGTTCAATGCAGAGCGTCGCAGAACAGACGCACAACAGAAATGAGGGGCTTCTGCATACAAAGCAGCAGCAGCAGCTGCTGCAGTAGACTTTTAGTTATCCAGTAGTTCCACGTTACGTTACTCCAACAAAACATGTAGAAATTAAGGCGCGTGTGGCGTCCGTGGTCTTCTTCGATACATGTAAACCCTTGTGTTGTGCTATTTCCTAGTTTCTATCACTCTTGGTTTTAATAATAATAATAATAACAACAACAACAACGCGCCGTGCGCTTTCTTTGAGTGCGTTCGGCCATTTTGTTTGTAACCTTTGAACTCCCGCGCAGGAAGGGGCCAGTGGGAGAGAAATCAGGGCCATCTAGTAGAAGAGCTGCGACATTGAGGGGCGGAAAACAGCGCTGTAGCGCTGCTCATGCAACCTGAATAGGGACAATCTGGAGTTGGAAATACATTGTTTTCAACGAGGACGATGGAAATAAGTGCTATTTTGGGCACGTGTGCAACATGCCAACTGTTTTAAAGTATTGTACAACAACTAAAGTCTCTTTAATGTCCATGTTGTACTATTTCAAAAGAGCAATAAAAAAGGAAGGAAGGCTGGACTGTTGCCTGCGTCTAATGCATTCCTGCCTACTTACGGTCTAGGACTTGTCCCAAGACATTGGACTCTCGTAGAGAGGTGTTTGCGATTCTGACTTGATCACTCTACGAGAGTCCAAGGTTTCCTATCGCCTGACAACGCGGATTTCGCTTCTAGGGCTTCTAGTAGCTCTTACGGTGCACAAATCCCACATGTAAAAGGCTGAACATAAGCTTCCACCCGTCCGACGCCAGTACGGCAAAAGATTGTACGACGTAGAGTCCTAGTTTTTAATAAATAAAATGTTTTATTCCACTCAGTCTGTTGATGTTTTTTTCCACTCGGTCCGTCCGGAAGCTGCCATCTTGGAAGGAGGGGAAAGGGGGGGGTGGGGTAGAGTACTATTATAGTACTCTAGGGTGGGGGTGCGCCATAACCAATGGCAGCTCAGCGGCCCTCCCACTCCCCTCCCCCCACTCCCCTCCTCCCCCCACCCCCTCCTCCCGGGGTGAGGGACGGGGAGGGGAGTGAGAGTGTGTGGGGGCGGAGGAGGGGAGTGGGGGGGAGGGGGAGGGGAGTGGGAGGGCCGCTGAGCTGCCATTGGTTATGGCGCACCCCCACCCCCCCCTTTCCCCTCCTTCCAAGATGGCAGCTTCCGGACGGACCGAGTGGAAAAAAACATCAACAGACTGAGTGGAATAAAACATTTTATTTATTAAAAACTAGGACTCTACGTCGTACAATCTTTTGCCGTACTGGCGTCGGACGGGTGGAAGCTTATGTTCAGCCTTTTACATGTGGGATTTGTGCACCGTAAGAGCTACTAGAAGCCCTAGAAGCGAAATCCGCGTTGTCAGGCGATAGGAAACCTTGGACTCTCGTAGAGTGATCAAGTCAGAATCGCAAACACCGTCAGAATCGCAAACACCTCTCTACGAGAGTCCAATGTCTTCCGGCCTAATACGGTCCAGGACTTGTCCCAGTTGGTTGAATAGCCGCCATTAGGCCGGAACCATGGAAGTGAACGGAGTCTACTCTGAGTCTGCTGCTCTGTCCAAGGCGCTGAGAGAAACAGAACAGTAAGTATGAAAATCATATACTGTAAATATGCACTATTATGTACTTACTGGATCGTATCTTTACCACTAGAGGGCTCCAAAGTCTGACTCAGTTTTTTTCTCTTCCCAGTTCCACCAGCAGCTGGCGCCAGATGAATGATTGAATGAATGAATTTGATTTTTTTTTTTTATAACCGATTTAAGATTGATTGATTGATTGGATTGATTGATTGCACTAGATTCAAGATTCAAGAAGTTTATTGTCATATTCAAGCAGGATGAAATCAAACAGGTTGAAATTCAAACAGTTGAAATGAAATTTGTCTTGCTCATGGGGGAGGGGTGTACCCAGGTTGTACTGGGGGGGTACCCAGATGGCGCTATATAGCATTTCCACTTGTTTACAACAAGGTTTACAACAACATGTTTACAACAAGGCCATAATGTTTATTTCATCAATAGGCTACATTTAAATATGTACAAACAATCACTTTTGTATAGCCAAAAGCTGGAAATTATAGTCTGATGGTCCTTGTTGCGTTCACCTCCACCATCTCCCACTCTAGTTGCAGCTCACTGCTATCAAAAATAGGTAGTAACCTAGCAACCATGTCATAATGCCATTCCTGCTATCAGATTATTTGTAGATATTAATTTCCTGTTCATCTTAATGCCCCAAATCAATATTGTCTGCTGAGTGATATTGTGCATGCTTGCAGTGGCCACCTGCCATATTTTCACCCCCTCCTTATCTAATTATTGAACAGTATAAAGATGTGGATTTAATATTCATCTTTAGTGGTCCAAATCACACCTTAGAAAGCATTGTCTATGTCAAACACTTTTTCACCTGGGGCTTCATATTTTGATGGCAGTAACTGCACCCCATGCTATAAAATGACGACAAGCTCAAGATTGGAGGACAGCCGGACAGGTCATAATTTCAGGATTTACAGTATTAGTCTATAATGCACTTTGTGTGGTCTGTGAAGACAGAGAGTGTAACCTTTTGAACTCCTTCCTCCCAGTGGCCTCCCAGGGAAGAAGATGGAAGAGTGGGCAGCAATGTAGCGTTACGTGTCCACTGTTTATTGACAAAGCAAGAGTGTGAAACTGAAGTTTAACACTGGTGGCCCTATTTTTGGGAACGTCATTAAGTTCAAATCTTTCACAAATGTTCAAATAGATTATATATAAAAATAATCATAAGAATAATAGAATAATCATAAGAATAATAATAAAGAAGGAAAAGTAGCAATTTAATGGCACTTTAAATTTAAATCAATATCAAAATTTAAACATATCTGATATGGTGTAAGTGGTGGAAAAAAATACCAATAATAAAATGGCTTACAGTCATGTTTTACAACAATATCACTTCTCAAAGAAAATGTAGTGTAGTGACGAGAGGAACCTGTAGCACTCTGAAGACGGAAGGATTTAGGAACATGTTAGGGGAGATACTGCATAGGAACTCTGGTAAAAATGATCACAAAGAAACTCAGCATTAGAGAATTGTACTGGACATTGATAGATATATAGTACAGATATAAAAATCTGAAAACCTGGAGGAAATTTGCTTCTGACTTATTTCCAGTCAGACCTCCCAGGGATTGTTCTGTTTAAGTGCGTTCGGCACCAAGCTAAAAATAATGTGTGTAGAAATGTGGTCATAAATTTTGATGTTCTATGTGCTCCAGCCAAGCAGAAGTGAAAATAAATGTCTCCATGGGATGGACACTGTTTGCCATGCTATAAAACTCTGAGAAGCTGTGAGGGCCCATCGCAGTGTCTTATGTGATATATGGAAATCAAGGTTGTTAAAATAAATAAATAAAATAAATTAACCATCAAATATTGGTAGAGGGCTTGCTCCAAAGCTCAAAAACACAGATGATCAATACCAGATGCTATTACAATACAATTGGCCGATGCGAACATATAATACTTGTGTTACTTCTAATTAACCTCCTCTATTTTCACCCCTTATTCTTAAACTACTTTGACTTTTTTTTTTTTTTTACTATTTTGATACATTTCAAGTCTACCTTGACATGTTCGATGAAATAGAGTGGTTATACGTGTCAGTCAGTTTGTCTTGCCCGAAATACATTTTTGTTATTTTTTCCATGGTTGTCTGGACCTCTATTTTAGCCTCGTCCCAGCCTATTCTCATCTACGAGGAGAAAAGTCCCAATTCAGAACGTTTCTATATGAGGGATCTTCAATTGTACTTCTCCTGGAAGCAGCCATTTTTTTTTACCAATGGGCGGAACATCCGGTGCTTGTAGTTCGTCACTCGCAGTAGCAGGTCTTGCCCAGATTGAGTTAATGTGGTTAACTTGTCATAAACAATGGTGTTTTTAATGTTAGTGCTGTGGCTGTCATGGGTGGTCCACGGGTGGTCCGTTGCCACCCAGTGTACAAACCTCCTCTGAGACTTCTTTCCGTAGGCAGGCACACATAACTCACCTCCTACCACACGATACTGCTCACCTTCTATCCCAGTCACCTGTGCTCTGTACTGAAAGCACACTTTTTGTATGAAAATATTGATTCTTGCTACTGCTTTCCTGACTGTCACAGACACATGGTTTGCACATTGACCTTGTCATGTACTCTTTGTTGTTTGTCATGCAAATTGTGTTTCATGCCGCTGCACCTTGAGGTTTTTGTACTGTAAAATGTTTCTTGTTCTTGCAGCTTGACGTGTGTCTTGTGTTTTTTTATGTTCTTGCAGCTTGACGTGTGTCTTGTGTTTTTTTATGTTCTTGCAGCTTGACGTGTGTCTTGTAAATTGTTATTGCCATTTGTTTCATTTTCTTTCACAATGACCAAAACCAGTTCCTGTATACAGGAACCTATACAGGCAATAAAGTGCTTCTGAGTTCTGGTTGACTGCATTGACCACTTGGCAAGAGAGAAGCCTACCTACCTACAGCAGAGGCCAACACACACACACACACACACACACACACACACGCACATGCACACACGCGCGCGCACACACACACACACACACACACACACACACACACACACACACACACACACCGACAGACTGGTACAGACAGACACACAATTGAGGGCAACCTACTCTCTGTTCCTTTCTACCACCCAGCATTCTCTCTCACTCCTCTTCACCTCTCACCTTCCCAGCTACTGGACATTTGGAGGTAGTATTTCCAGGTGTTCAATGGTCATCCTATCAATATAAATATCCCATGTCCAATTCACAGCTTGAGGAAGATGATTTCCTAAACAACACACCTGTGTAATGCAATGATCTAAAATTGATCGGGTAAATGCACAGCAAGCATAAATAGCACTTCACACAAGTACATGTGTTGCAGATAGATCACATAAAGACTGCCTAGTTATAGTGTCCTGCACAAAATAAAAACATCCTAGAGCTGGGCCATAGCCAAAACCAGATGTGGGTCCCCTATAGTTCTTTCAGATGACCCAGACATTCCACCCTGTTGCTATTTAAGGAAACAGTAATGATCCCAGAGAGAATATCAGGATTTTCCACTGCAACCTCCCAGGTATGGGTTCAGGAAGATAGTCAACAGGTCACTGCAGAGCATCCAGGGGTCTTGGGACCCTTAGTTGTAATGAAATATGTAGCCGTGCAGGGGTGTGTGTGTGTGTGTGTGTGTGTGTGTGTGTGTGTGTGTGTGTGTGTGTGTGTGTGTGTGTGTGTGTGTGTGTGTGCGCGCGCATGTGTGCGTGCGTGCGTGCGTGTGTGTGTGTGTGTGTGTGCGTGTGTGTGTGTGCACGCAAGCATGTGCGTGCAAGCATGTGCGTGCAAGCATGTGCGCATATGATATTTCTACACTGCCTTCTAATGACATCTTGATACTTAATATACAGTACAAGATACAGATAAAGCTTCTTGTCCTAATTACAGCATGTTCATATCCCATATCTTCTGCTTACTTCATAAGTCACAGTCCAACACATACCCTGTTTGTGTAATAAACTGTGTGAAGATATCTAGTGATACTGCCTGAGTGCGGTATCACTAGATATCTTTCTTTTTTTAAGCAATTCATTTATCACGTGATGATGATGATGGTGATGATGATGATGATGATGATGATGATGATGATGATGAAGAGGAGCAATTGCATTATAAGGGGAGTTATTATCAGTTATTATGATAAGGGGAAGTAAAGCTTCCAGGGGATTTCCTTCTCTTTCTCACTCATCTCAATGCAAGTTATGCAACTATCAATAATTGATGAATATAAGACGTCTCCCTATCTTCTTTCTGTCTACCCCCCCTGCTCAGGATCTCACAGTAAATTGCAACTCTCGCCTTCCTCCAGTCGTCTGCCAGAATTCCAGAACTCTGGGTGATCTCTCCAACATTCCATCCTGTTTGTCGTCATGGTGCCAGTGGAAAAGATCGGCTATAAAAGAGCCTCTTCTCTGAGGTCTTGACACAGAAAGACAACGGAATTACTACCTTCTGCAATACCACCACCAGAGACAAGGAACATTTCAACCTGAATTGAACAGAACTCAACCTGATACATTACATTACAGTAACAGCAAGAGACAAGACAAGACAAGACTTCTTTATATCAGTTATAATTTTCTGTGATTACTGAACCCAAAAGACAAGATGAGGATTTTCAATCCAGCCAAGAGAATCTTGTTTGCTTCCTACATCCTAACACAGGTATTTGTGTGATGAATAATATACTATTATATAATAATATATATCAATTTAATATATCCATATAAATAATATTATATGGATATATTATATAGAATTCCAAATGCTGATGAATGTCGCTTGAAAATCATATTATGAGAAAGCATTCTCCAGCCTAATTCTTTCCTAGGTTTTAACTAAACATCTGCTCCACTTTGTTCCTTTCTCTGCCCTAGATGCTTAACCTAGTCTGCTCCCAAGCATGCCCTCTGAGGTGCCAGTGTCCACGGGAACCACCCACGTGTGCCCCTGGGGTTCCTCTCATCCTAGACGACTGTCCCTGCTGCCTGGTTTGTGCCCGACAGAAAGGCGAAGTCTGCTCAGAAACAAATCCCTGTGACACACGCAAAGGCCTGCAGTGTAACTATACAGCCGACGTGCATAAGAGGACTGGAGTCTGTGTAGGTGAGTGAGTCATTAATGTGTTTTAGCCTGCTTGTCTATACAGTGCAGCATAGTTGAGTTCACGGCACACTAGGATGTTTATGTAATTTTGACATCAACCTCTGCATAAATGCATACCTAAATTAACAGTCCTAAAATTCATCAACTTTCTCTCACACTCAGCTCACCAGGGAAATTCATGTGTTCTGGATGGCTCCGTCTACCAGAGCGGCCAGACGTTCTTTCCCAGCTGCAAGTACCAGTGTGTGTGTCGGGACGGGCAGATTGGCTGTGTGCCCCGTTGCAACTTGGATGTGATGCTGCCTGGCCCTGACTGTCCACTGCCACGGAAGGTCCAGCTGCCTGGGGAATGTTGCGAGAAGTGGTTGTGTGAACCACAGGCTGAGGCCAGTGCACTTGGAGGCTTTGCAATGGCAGGTGAGTAGAAAAGGAAACATAGAGTAGAGGAAGCAAAATTATTCACACCGATGCATTACACACACAACCTGTACTGCACGCATACCGTAAATACTCTCCCTGTGATTCCTTCAGCTTTCCGCCAGGAAGAGACGGTGGGTATCGACAACTGGGACCCCAGTCAAAACTGCATTGAGCAGACCACAGAGTGGAGCGCCTGCTCTCGAACCTGTGGCATGGGGGTGTCCACCAGAGTTACCAATAAGAATCGTCGGTGTGAGATGGTGAAACAAAGCCGGTTATGCATGGTCAGACCCTGTGACGACCAACAGGACATGCAGCTGACACCGATTGGCCCTAAGGTAATGCAATTAGCCTTCATGATTTTATCATAGTATTTTATCATAAGTTTCATAGTACTGTACTGGCTGTACTGCACGTGCTGTTATTGTCTTGTATTATACAGTATCTCCTTCCTGCCTTTCAATCTTGTACAGATTTTATTTCAAAACCTTATATTCAAAACCTTGCACAGTTAATGCAGCAAAAGGTCTTCATAAATCACATTAGCATGCATGTTCAGCCCAATCCTGAAGGATGTCAACGGTTGAACTTTATTTGCATATACCTTTCACCAATATTCACTTTCTGTCTCCTCTGTCTTCCTCCAGAGAGGCAGTAAGTGTCAGAGGATGATGAAGAGCACCAAGGCTGTCCATGTCTCTTATAAGAACTGCACCAGTGTCCAGCTCTACAAGCCTCGCTACTGTGGCTCATGTACCGATGGCCGCTGCTGCACCCCACACAGCACCAAGACTGTCATGCTGGAGTTCCAGTGTGCCAACCGCAAAACCAGCAGGAGGCCTGTCATGGTGATCCAGAGCTGTGCCTGCCACAACCACTGCCCCAGAGACAATGCTATCTGGCAACCCTCAGACCTGGGATACAGTGGCATGAGGCTATAGGGTTATTCCATACTCTTCCATAATGACTAATGATAGCTGGCTGAAATGGGAGTCATCATGTCTTGAGAAATGCAGGAGGTGACTTAAACTGAGTTGTGGAATAGTAATATTATAGGCAACATGCTGTACGCATGCTGGTCTAAGGGCAGATCTGTGCCCCACAGTGGTGTAGTTCTGCTGCTTTTAGGTTTAGAATAATACTTGTAAAAACCAGTCGCCTCTCTAGAGGTCATGATATTTCTGTGTGTTCCTCTCCTGGAGAGGGTGTTTATTGTGAGCTTCCTGTGTGCACCATAGCGTTGACATGGTGAAATAGAATATAAGCACTTGAATGTATTAAATAGATTTATATTGACATTCTACATCTGAAGACTATCAGGAAAATGTGTGATTAGACAGTCACAAAAGTACAATTGGCTATAGGTCACGTTTTCCCATACAGTACAGTTGTTAAGTTGGTCACCTGCTATACAAACATATGTAGCAGATGTATTTTATTTTATTCGCCTTACCAGCCTTTGGAATACTTTGGAAGAGTTAAATTGAACTTTAGCAATGGATCAATTTAAGTTTTAATTTAACATACATTATTGGGTGTACATTTGTATGTTTCTAAACACTTTAACCCTAGCTGGTGCCTCGTTTCATTCCAGGCAAAAAAATATTATAAAAATATGAGTACTGTGTTTATGTTCATGCAACTTTCGTGATGTTTCAGACTGATTTCTTTCTTTTTTTTTTTCCAAAATGGAGAACGAGAGGACTGAAACAGTTCCTGTCTTGAGGTCACCAACATTCAAACATTTCAACTACAGAACACATTTCTTTGTTTTAAATAACCAAAGCCGTCCCTCTCCCAAGCTCTACCATCAAACAAGGGCTTGATCCACAAAGGTGAAAGGCCATTCTCATGACTTGGTGGCAGTTTCCACAACTATCTGAAATGCACCTTTGACCTAAAGTGTAG
The DNA here is from genome assembly GCA_039105355.1 of Benthosema pterotum. NCBI lineage: Eukaryota > Metazoa > Chordata > Actinopteri > Myctophiformes > Myctophidae > Benthosema > Benthosema pterotum. The sequence continues at coordinate 31,955,855 of CM076967.1, read as the reverse complement.
ATCCTCCAACTCCAGGCAAGCAAATGTATATATTTCAAGAAGACTAAAGTGTGTAGAAGACAAAGGGTATGTAAATACCGGTATCGTTTGTATAAATAAGTGTGTATCACATACACAATGTTTTCAATGTAAATAAATTGCAATGTTAAGCATTTTTATACCTTTGTATTTGTATTGTCCTGTCGATCTGTTCCTTCCTGTAATTATATGAACAATGTTGATCAAACTCTACATCTGGAAATAAATGTGTATTTTTGTATTTTGTATCAAGTTTGTATTCTTTACCACAGACTCCCTATCTTCCGCCACAGTCTGAAAACACACCTCTTCAGACTCCATCTCAGCCCATAGCTCTTGTATTATACTGTACCAACCCGTGGTACTTGCAGTTCCCTCCTAGGTAGTTTATATACAGTAGAGCACCTCATTAGACTGAGATAGCAGTGACTTGGATGTCGATATTGCCATGTTTCGTGAATTGTAAAGTGTATTGTATATTCAGCTTAAATTGTAAATTTTAATCTGTAAGATGCATTGCAATGTTTCTACTTAATGCAAGTTCCTCTAGATTAAGAGGGTCTGCTAAATGCCTAAATTGTAAATTGGATTATCAAAAAAGTGTAGTTATTCTCAAAGACAGGAATTGACAGGCATGATGAAAGCTAAAAATACAGTATTGAGTGTGTTGCAAACACTTATTTGAATGTCTTCCTGTACTTCAACCTTAAAAAAGATAGATTTTTAATTTAACTTGGGTCAAACATATGCCAAAATGATGACTTGAAAACAGTTTTTTTGCCCTTTTTACTGTCTCTCATAGAATGTCTGTGTCACTTAACCAGCCACCAACAGATGTATTCCAGTAACCCTCAATCTAAGTAAATACATATAAGTAACAGGGACATGTTAATGTTGTTGAGCATTGATGCCTTTGTGCAGTAATGAACAGTAATGTGTGTGCGTGTGTGTGCACACGCGCATTTGTGTGTGTGCAAACTTTTTCCAAACTATGTTCTTTACTACATCTGTTTCACATTTGTAAAATGTTAGTCTACCACCTCAATCACCTCAAAGCTTTAGCCGCACACTGACCTTAAGTCACTCCTGTATAGTATAGCCTATTATAAATGACCTATATTGACAGAGCAAGCCTTAACCAATGTCTGGGCTTAAAGACTGTGTAAACCAAAGCTGCGTGTCTTGTGTATATGATTGATCAGTGTCCTACAACACTCTGTCAAGCTGTAGTGAGTGAGCACTCTTATGTTATTTGCATGGTAGTGTTATATAGGTTTCAGGTCAGTGCATGATAACCGTTATCCAACAATATACATACAGTAGCGTGTGCGCGTGTGCGGGCGCGCACGTGTGTGTGTGTGTGTGTGTGTGTGTGTGTGTGTGTGTGTGTGTGTGTGTGTGTATTAAGTGATATACTGTATATGACTTAGTAAAGTAATAAAGAATAAATAAAACAGGAACAGAAAAATGTACCCTTTAGAGTGATCTATCACTCTTGGTTGAGACTTTGCTTCATGAAAGAGCTGGTGAATGTAGTGATCAGACCAAAACGCAGTTGGCGGTTCCTTTCAAGTATACACTGTGTTGACAACTTAGTATGTAAATCTCAGATTTCCGATTGCTGTCTTCCATAGTGAGTGTGAGCAGATATCCTAAACTAATGATGATGTAAGTTTCTGAAGTTGAAGTCGCATTGTGAGATAGGCTGAATAAAATATACTGTATTCTTCATTCTGTATTGTCTGAGAAGAGGGTTCATTTGGTCTTACCAAGTACGTTTGTAAGTAAATTGGTTGTTTTGCAAATGAAAAGCCAAAAAATGTATGAAAACCATTCGAACCTCAATATCAAAACCACTGAGTTGGAGGCTCGCCACTCTCCACTGAGTCAATGCACAGGAACGATAATACCATCAATTAACTCCTAGTCTACGTGGTCTTTCCACAACATTCTAGTGTACATACAAGTTGAGCAACCAAGAACACCAAGGGACAAAGATACGATAACTTACACTGCAGAAACACAGGTCTACCAATATCCTGATAAATAGCATTCAATCAACACTGTAATAGAAGAATAAAAAAAGCAAATGAAATGGTTGTTGTACTCAGATATCCCAACAAAGACTGTAGTTGGGTGAAAAGTACTCTATGAAACTGTGTTTGGTAAATTTCATCCGTGTTTGACATATGGCTCATATTGGTCAGATTGGTATGCTATGCAGTGGCGGGTCAGCTGCTGTATGAGTGTATTAGTATGAAAAAAAGAGTAGTTATGCAATCAAAAATATATATATCAAAGACGCTGTACAATATTCTATTTCTATATTAGTGTTTTCAAGTAGATATTTGACCAGCCACATCATTACATTCCACTGTTTCCACAGATAAGTAGAAAGAAATAGTTTATAGCATGTGTTGTGACCTATAACGTCATGCATCCGCATCTTAGGTCTGTTCCTGGGATAGGCACAGCTTGGGATCAACATGACAGGCCTTCTGGGTTTATAGTGAACACGCCAGAAGTCTTGGTGCTGTGGAGTGGCCTATCTGGAAGCCACAGTAGCTGCAGAGTGTACACTGGTACATTTCTTATAGGACAGTGTTGTAGCTCTTCAATGTCCTCTGACACTTTACCGATTTGTTGATTTGTTGATTACAGATTTGTTGGTAACCTGTCCACCTTTGTGGTTTAATAGTTTAATATGTTTTATTTATTTATAGCTTTTTTACAATAGTTTAATAATGGTTTATATACCGGTATGTATGTGATGTTGTTGATGACAGTTGTTTTAAATGCACTTTTGAATCATTCTAACTTGATTTAATCAGAAGGTGACTGATGGATATTCAAGGGCCTCAAGTTAACAACTTACCACAGAGCTAATCCATGTCAGCTGCATGTGGTGAGACAATGAACTAACCCACATAATTTAGATCTATTGCTATTTCATACTTCAGACAAGAATGTGTTTCCTCTTCTCTCCTCGAGCTCCTGCCCATCATTCGTTCTCAGATCATGTGGTCAGAATGAAGCAGCCCATCTGTTTGTCTTGCACAAGCGTGAGACTAACGTCAGAGAGGACTGCAAGTGTACATTCATGTCACTTTCTGTGTGTATGTGGTGCTAATCTTTTTGTGGGTGAAGGTATATGAATGTATGCATTTATTCCGCTGTGTGTTTGTATGTACATAGTACTGTACAGGTTTACTCACTATTCACCTGCCATGGTGAAGCCATGGCAGGTGAATAGTGGTGAAGTACACTGGAATATAATAAGTGACACACCCACATCTCACAGTAGGGACCTGACCTTCGAATAGCAAGGACCTGGCAGAAACATACATGTTTGCAGAAGGAGAGTAAACATGGGATGATGTAGCTCACAAATCTCTCTTAACTCATGCACATACAGTAGGCTGCAGCCGTGGCTTTGTAGTCACGCTGCAGACACCCCCTCATGACCCATCTGGCATAGTGTATGATCACGGACCATCAAACACACATGGGTGGTCCAGGCTCATACAGGCAGCTGCTCAGTGCCTTGTGGATGAGAGCAATTCTCACCGTACTTGGTAACAATGTGAGGGATTGATTGATTGACGTATGCAGTATGCAGTTTTTAATGTTAAAGATGGAGTGCTATGATTTTTTCTACCCTAAAACATGATCATCAAGTATTAATGTTATATGAAAAGTAAGATTTTTCCCCCAAAAAGTGTACAGTGTATAGATGCCAACCTGGTCGCAACAGATGTAAATCGGGTCGTGGTGGATGCTAACCCTGTCACAACTTTTTTCTTTGTTTGTTTTTTTCTTTTTTTTTCATTTTCGCCTGTCTCAGCCTTTTTACTGAGGTTACGTTTACGACTAAGCTAGGGTTAGGTTTAGTTGTGACCACTGAAAAAAAAGGTTGTGACGGTTTCACAAATGGTCGCGACTGTTTGTAAAGCGTTGCGTCGGTGTACAAAGGTCGCAAAATGATCTCGCTGTCTCTAATATCACAATGTGACCTGCATGACATGCTCTTTTAGACAAACTATTATTACATTTTGCATTGGACTAAACAAAACTTTGAGCTTAGCAGAGCTGATCCCCTGGAATAATTTTGAAAACATGATTAAATGAATGGTGGAGACTGTGTTAAGGTGAGAGTGAGAGTTGCAATTTACTGTGGGGGGCATGGAGGGTAGACAGACAGAGACAGATAGATCCCCAAGGTTCCTGGGACGGTGACCTTTTGACATTTTCCTCTTCCTGGATCCTACGTTGGGAGTTAAGAGAATAAACCACTGCATGGGTTACTGTTACTGATACAGGAATAATGGCTTTAAACGTCTCTCCTACTGTAACCAGATGGTGTGTGAGTTATTGTGTGGATTGGCAGTGATGTTAGATGAGACAGAGAAAGAGAGAGACAGACAGAGAGAGAGAGAGAGAGAGAGAGAGAGAGAGAGAGAAGAGAGAGAGAGATGCCTTCTTTGATGCCTTCTTGCCTGGGCTGCAGAACATTTTTGTCCTGTTTATTTATGTTGTAAGAGATACAAATCTAATTTTCAGATGGTGGGTTTAGACGAGGAGAGTAGTTGCATCATGTATTGAGCTGGAAGATTACGAGGTATTGAGCATGACTGAAAATAGTTAAACTCAATGGTTAGGTTATGTTTTTATAGAACCTTGTTTTGTAGTGGGATGATGACCGCTGGCGTTCCTATTATTCAAAACTTTGAAAAAAAGACTTGCATTGTTTACAACACCGTTGCAAGAAAAAGAACTGCCCTGGTGGGAATAGTATTCTGCCGTTTCATATTCCTTGTGTTTTGACTGAACTGTACATCAGTGCTATATCTGTGACAACTGTGTGCTGTTAGACGATTTGTAAAAAAGGATTTTCCTGATTGAACTGTGATTCCAGGGAGTGTTAGTGACACTGCCAAGGACTTGATTCAGTGCTGCTCAAACAGTTTGTCAGTGGAAGCTGGAAGCCAAAGAATGTCAGACTTCATAGCTCTGCTTTGTTTGCCAACCATGTCTGGGTTTGGGTCTGAGTCCTTCACCCTTATGCTTTCCAATAACGTCTGTCCCTCTCTTAGCACTACTCTGAAGGCAGTTTGCCTTAAGGGTGTTGGTGGTGGAAACCTCTGACCTTGAGTTATGTGAAAATGTAAAAAACGAATCATGTGGCCTATTATATGGGCCCTGACTTCAATGTAGATCTCAGTATTCATGTCTGTGATGTAATCACAGGCTTTGTTTAAAATAGTGTCACTATTATCCAACATCGCAATGAATGGATTGGTAAAATAATGTCACCAGCCAGTCTGAGACTATACTGTATGAGGTTATCAGGAGCTGTTTGTCAGATTCTACAGAACAAGAACAAGAGTGGTGTCATCTATGATGTCAGTTATCATAAATATATGGAGACAATGAATGACTGATGATGAGAAAGGTACAAAGCACGGATAAGAGATAAAAAATAAAAACATAATAAAAAAAAACAACAACAGCACAGATTGCATGGTGTTAGATGCGAGTGCATTGCAGGCAGACGCGGTTCTATACATTTTTAGGGGCATTTTTTTTTACATAGATGCACACACAGCGTGCGGCTCGTGGCATTAAGGAAACTGAATTACTGAATGAAGCAGAACAAACTGAATAGCATGTGTGTTTCTCACCTCGTAGGTTCAACCCTGATGCATGACCTGTGTATGTGAGATGTTCAAGTGAATCCCGGAAAGCATTGTTTTCCCTTGTCCCCTCACCAGTGAAGTGAAATGCTAAAGTGAGATAATATACAACCTGTTAGGCCTGAGGAAAGCTTAGTAGTACAATATGTCATCTTTTATAGCAGGGGTTTTCAACAGGTAGTCCGGGGACCACCAGTCGTCCTTGAGAGGGTTCCAGGTGGTCCCCAGGCTAAATAATGGAAAGTTGGTTAGCCAGATGTAACTCTTGAGAATGTAAAAATGAAACCAAATGGACCCGCAAGGGTCCATTTGGTTTCATTTTCACACTCTCAAGAGTTAAAATATCGGTGTCCATGAATCAAATCACAATGTTTAATACAACCAATGAAATTTAGCCTCATTTTTATCTAATTCTAGCTTTGAGGCATGCAGAACAGTAGTGCTACTTTGGGGACCATCCTGCAAGATATGTGACAGGCCTGGTCAACCCAACCGACACAATAGTGGTGGTCCCCAGGTTGCTCTTAATCAGATTGGTGGTCCCTGGGTCAAAAAAGGTTGAAAACCCCTGTTTTATAGCATTGGCCAACAGATGTTGCTGCACGGATTGTGTAAAGAGATTGTTGATTTCCCTGGGAGCTCAACTCAAGCTGTCATGAAAACCCCTGTGCTATAGGAAGAAGTGAGCGGTGAATGTCCCCAACAAGTTATCTTAAGCCTGATTGATTTACATATAGCACGTACATGAATTCATAGAAAGATATTTTCAGGATGTGCTGCGATTTCAGGATGTGCTGCAATGTGGAAAGCATGTATAATCATGGCCGTATGGGTGGATATGGGTGAGGGCGTACCATACTCTATAAGTGAGCCTGGAAAACGGTGGCAAGACACAATGCGCAAATTACCACAAATAGAACAGGTTGTACAGAAAACACATGCAGGATTACGTTGAGGAAGATGTCCGTTTATGAGAAATGACAGTAAGACCTGCAAGTATAAGTGAACTAACCGCAGGGCGTTGCCAGTAACACAACCTTGTGCTTGGAAGACAACCAAAACAATCTCTCACACCTTACAGCAAAATCTGGACAGGATGCTCTGACAGTTTCGCCTCTTATTAACCTTTTCAATGGGTCAGGTTGCTGGCATCTCCCTCTAAAGATAGGGTGAGAAGTTCAGTCATGCAAGAGCTTCTGTGTTGTTGCTTCTTCGCATGGAAAGGAGTCAGCTTGGGTGGTTTGGGTATCTGATTAGGATGCCTCTCGGGTGTTTCCCAAGTTCCAAGGAAGGTCCTCGAGGCAGGTCCCACTGGGAGGAGAGCCTGAAGGCAAACCAAGGAAACACATCAACTCACTGGGTTTGGAACATCTTGGGATCCCCCAGGAGGAAGTCACTATAACGTTGCTCTGGAGAAGGAAGTCTGGAACACCCTGGTGAAGTCACTCCCAGCTATTTGTACCCTAACATAAAATTACACTAAAGCCTTCAGAATATTTGCCCTCTACCAGTAGGCCTATATCTACACTACTTTTTGTGAATTCTTTATACTATATGTACCACAGAATACAGGACAAAAAGTGAGGACAACAATTGGCCAGAATATGACGACTTAAGACAAGTTCACACAAATTTGATTATTTATTTATTTCACCTCCCTTTGATTATTATTTATTATAATATATTATTAGACATTTTGATAGGATTCTTTTTTCCAATTAACCAATACATTTGACAACAGGAATTCGCCCACCAAGGCCACAAAACCTCTTTTCTCAGTTCACACGGTCTCACAAAATGTGTTAAAATGCTCTGTGACGCAGTTCCCTTGTACTTTATGTTTACCTCCAGCATACATACAGATAAAAATAGAAACGACTTCTGGGGAGCCATGGTACCTTCTGCCTTTTGTGAGCTTGTCACAAAGAGTGCATTTGGAGGTCAGACTAACCAAATCTCTTACTATGGGATGAGACCTGCCATGGCTACTCCTCTGTTTAGAGACATACGTACATTCAACTTCTAGTCCGCGCGCACGCACGCACGCACGCACGCACGCACGCACACACACACACACACACACACACACACACACACACACACACACACACACACACACACACACACACACACACACACACACACACACACACACACCTGTACATGGCATTGATGACGACTGAAATATGAGTTTACTGACATCTGGAGGTGGTGATGCACAATTGCAGGTCGTATGGGACAATGTTCTTCAACATTCAGCACATTATAGTGCATGCAGTTAATTAATTCGTGGGCACTACCCACTGCCTGTTCCTCTTCCTTTTTAATGTGTGCATTCTCACGATTACAATGTAAAAGATTGTTATCATGTTCACCACCTGTCAGCTTGCCTTGTAGATAAACCATTTTCATTTACCGTATTTCCCCTCCGCACTATAAGGCGCACCGGATTATAAGGCGCACCTGATTATAAGGCGCACCTTTTAAAATTGTTTTCATATATAAGGCGCACTGGATTATAAGGCGCAGATAATAGAAACTAATACAGTTAACATAGAATAGAAGCATCTGCAGTCAAACAATCCATATATAAGGCGCACTGGATTATAAGGCGCACTGTGGATTTTTGAGAAAATTAAAGGCTTTTAAGTGCGCCTTATAGTCCGGAAAATACGGTAGCCATTTCCCCTCCACACCATTACAACACAAATAAATATTTGAAATAATAGTTTGTAGCCTACTAAACAAAAAATCTATAGTGGTCTATGTCAGTTGGTTTTCCTATTTATTAGGCCTATTTTCTGTTAATCTCCCAATCCTTTGCTTTCTTATAGTGATAGCTTATTTATCAGCAATGATCTGAGAAGCCAGGCAACACACATGTATAAAATCTTACATAGATAATGTATTAAGCCTACACAACATGCACATTTGGCCTTAAGGTGTGATCATCGCTGCTCATACGACTTCTGCATTGAGTCCTAAATGCAAGCTCTCTGCTGCTGTTTGGAAGCTCCACAGTTGTTCCATTAAGACTCAAGAAAGAGCATGGGTTCAGAGACTGATTTCTGTTTCAGTGTTGTTGTTAATGTTTATTATCAACAGAGTGAATGTAGTATTTTACATTTTGAGACATGAGTATAGTACCTTGATGGACTGAAGATCTCGCTGTGATAATACAAATTAATTAGCGTCGGCCACCGGGCGATGGATACACTTGAGTCGACTAAGTAGCCTACACAAGGTCAAGTGCATACAATATGAACATGAGCACATTGAGCAGACTAAATTTGATCTGCGGCAGATTAGCTGAACTTGGCCGGCCACTGACTTGTTTGCCTATTTAGAGATTTTTTTTTGTATGTAGAGAGGGAGAGAGGGCTGTTAATTTGACATTGGTCCGGGTCTGAAGAGAGACTGTATAGCCGTATAGCCATGTTTGCTGAATTGTGCTGACGTTGGGCGTGTCCAGTCCATATATGGTCACTGTAGGCTAGTGGCTTTAACAAACAATTCCCATTTAACCCTTAGCCTCACCATGGAGTTACACTACAGTACCACAGAAGCACCTGGATACATGCAAACGTGTATGGAGGCAATATGTTGGATCTCAGCTGTGATCTGGCCAGTAGTGTGATGGAAAGAATTGATCTGCCCCCTGTGGGCCCTACAGACCTGCCACTCTCACTGCTGGAGATGGGTTGTTCCGGCAGGCTGGAGCTGATCACCCATCCTCTGCCACATGGCCATCCCTTACCCCCACAGAGCACACTTCCGCATGGGTTGCCTCCTACCGACGTGGACCTGGAGACTGAAATAAAGAGGCGGTTTCTACATGACCCTGCCTGGCTTCCAATACATGACGTCGATGCTGCCTTCCAAAGGTTTCTGAATGTAAGCCAGAGGGACATTCACGTGGAGTCTCTTCTCCACTGTGCTCCGTCTCCACTGCACTCTGGCTTATCAGTGGTCAGAGATCCAACAACAGGGATGCTACTTGATTTCACAGAGGTGTTGCTGGAGAACACAGGGCTATCAGCCAAGAATTCTTTGTCTTTACAACGTCAACCTGGTCTTCCATCAGAGAGCCTGAGAGGAAGCAACACAAGCTACCCCTTCCTACCTGGAGGTATGGAGGAGCTTACTTTGGAACAGATCAAAAAGAAATCAGAGCTGGAAGAGGACATAGACTTTGAGAATGGCTTGCTTACAGTTCCTCCAGGATTTAAATCTGGAATGGACCTAAGTGATAATGATGCCAAAATAGCAAAGAAAGAAATAAACCTCCTGTCACTTCTTTCTACCTTTGATGGCATGTTTGACCTACACCTTGAGGAGAAGAAGGAGCTGGGTCAAGAAAGCTGTGAAACGCAAACACCAGCAAGAACAAATAGTTTGGAAGACTTGGTCATCACAGACATGGTGTTGCCCACCTCTACACCAGAGAAGGAAAGAGCCCCCAAGCCTATAGAGACCCCAGAGGAAAAGAAGAGATGGGCCATCCCCGTAGATATCACCTCTCCTTGCCATGACTTCCATAAACGTATCCCCAACCCAGCATTCAAGTGGCCATTTGAACTGGACTTGTTCCAGAAGCAGGCAGTACTGAGACTGGAGGCACATGAATCTGTGTTTGTGGCTGCACACACTTCCGCTGGAAAAACTGTGGTGGCCGAGTATGCCGTCGCCCTCTCCCAGAAACACATGACCAGGACCATCTACACCTCCCCGATCAAGGCTCTGTCCAACCAGAAGTTCAGGGACTTCAAGAACACATTTGGAGATGTGGGGCTGATGACCGGTGATGTCCAGCTAAGTCCAGAAGCTTCTTGTCTCATCATGACCACTGAGATTCTTAGGTCTATGCTTTACAATGGCTCTGAGGTCATCAGAGAATTGGAATGGGTAATCTTTGATGAGGTTCACTATATCAATGATATAGAAAGAGGAGTGGTCTGGGAGGAAGTTCTGATCATGCTCCCTGAACATGTTGGCATCATTCTCCTCAGTGCCACTGTCCCCAACGCCATGGAGTTTAGTGAGTGGATTGGACGTATTAAGAAGAGACACATTTATGTGATCAGCACAGTAAAGAGACCGGTTCCTCTAGAGCACTTCCTGTACACAGGAAACAGCAACAAGACACAGAAAGAGCTCTTCCTATTGGTAGATACCCTCGGACACTTCCTCACTAAAGGCTACTATGCAGCAGTGGAGGCCAAGAAGGAACGTACCAGTAAACACGCCCAGACATTTGGAACAAAGAAACCATCTCAGTATACAACACCCAGCCAGGACCGAGCGGTGTGGCTGTCTTTACTTCATTCATTGTCACAGAGAGAGCAGACTCCCGTAGTAGCATTCACCTTCTCACGGTCACGATGCGATGACAATGCGTCCTCTTTGTCCTCCATGGACCTGACCTCGTCCCTGGAGAAGTCGGAGATTCAGTCCTTCTTCCAAAAGAGTCTAAGTCGACTCAAAGGTGATGACAAACAGCTTCCCCAGATCTTGTTGATGAGAGACCTGCTGAAAAGAGGAATAGCTGTCCATCACAGCGGGATCCTGCCCATTCTAAAGGAGGTAGTTGAGATGTTGTTCTCCAAAGGACTGGTGAAAGTCCTGTTTGCCACAGAGACATTTGCTATGGGAGTGAACATGCCTGCGAGAACAGTGGTGTTTGATAGCATCCGGAAACATGATGGTGCAGAATTCAGAAATCTGTTACCTGGTGAGTATATTCAGATGGCAGGTAGAGCTGGTAGGAGAGGGCTGGATGCTACAGGAACAGTGATCATCTTGTGTAAGGCAGGTGTCCACGATATGGGAGAACTCCAGGTGATGATGATGGGTAAACCTACAGTCCTCCACTCCCAGTTCAGACTGACATACTGCATGATTCTCAACCTGCTGCGTGTGGAAGCACTCCACGTCACAGACATGATGAAACGCAGCTTCTCGGAGAGTCACAGGGACACACAAGCCCAGGAGGAGCAGATTGCGCGGTTGAAGGAGACTCTGTTATCACTTCCCCCTCTGGAAACAGAGGGACAGCTCTCTGACCTGTTGCCCTATTACAGAACTGTCAATGAGCTACGGATTGCTGCCAAGGCCATTCAGCAAGCAACTGTAGAGTCCACGAGTGGTCTGAAAGCTATGTCTGTGGGGCGAGTTGTTGTCATCAAAAACACACAGCACTTCAATGCTCTGGGAGTCATCCTACAGGTGTCCAGTGACATTTTGAATCGTACGCTGACCTGTCTGATCATGTGTGAAAAGGGGAATGAGCACCTGGGAGAAAACAGTCTGAATGTTGGAGGTTTACCCCAAGTGTATAACACATCTCTTTTCATACCTGAAGGTATGTGTAGTCACACCGTACAGAAGTTAAAGCTACAGGACATCTCTGCCATTACGGTAAAAACTCTGAAGGTGAATCCTGAAAGGATCATTGACGATTATAACAAGAGACAACAACTGCGCTTCAGGGAGAACCCTCCTGGCCAAGCTGTCTCAACAGCAACACAAGAACTCCTGCGATTGGCAGAGGCCAACCCGGATGGTGTCGCGACCCTCGACCCAGTGAATGACCTTCAGCTGAAGACCGTGGATGTGGTAGAGGCATCCATGAGACTACGTGTACTTCAGAATAGCCTAAAAGACTTCAACTGCATCCACTCCCCCAGGTTCTCAGAACAGTTCACGCGGGTTCAGGAGAGGATGAGGGTAAAGGAGGAGCTGGAGAAACTGGAATACCAGGTGTCTGATAAATCTCTGGCCTTGCTCCCTGAATACCATCAGAGAATCGAAGTCCTCAAGGCCCTGAAATACATTGACGGTAGTGGGGTGGTGCAAATGAAGGGACGAGTGGCTTGTCAGATCAGCAACCATGAGCTACTGCTCACTGAGTTGCTGTTTGAGAATGCCCTGGGTACTCTGGCCCCCGAGGAGAGCGCCGCCCTGCTCTCCTGTCTGGTGTTCACACAAAACACACAGGTGGAACCACACTTAACCAACACACTGCAAGAGGGCATTGATCGTGTGCGGACCATCGCCAAGCGTATTGGCGAGCTTCAGATGGATTGTGGGATTGGACAGACAGTGGAAGACTTTGTAAACCAGTTAAAATTTGGTCTGACAGAGGTGGTGTACTGCTGGGCCAGAGGCATGCCATTTGCGGAGATCGCCCAGCTGACAGATGTGCAGGAGGGCACAGTGGTGCGATGCATCCAGCGCCTGGACGAGGTGCTGAAGGAGGTGAGGCAGGCGTCGCGCATCGTGGGAGACTCCGTCCTGGGCAGCAAGATGGAGAAAGCGTCCCTGGCCATCCGCAGGGACATTGTCTTCACCGCATCACTGTATACATACTGACAGAGGACACAGAGGCATGTCAGAGAGACAGATTGAATAGTGGCAGCCAGGTGGTTGAATGTCCATCTTTTAAACCTTCCAAGAGCACCAATGAGTATCTGGATGTGAGAAAAAAGGTGGACATCATTTTTGCCAAAGGAGCAAATGGACCTTACACAGACCGTGGCCTTAAGCCAACTAGCTGCAATTTGCCATTAACACAAATTACTCTAATAGCTGAATAAAGTCCCTCAGAAATCCACCATAGATATGCTATGAGCTACTTTCTGCCAAGTGGCAGAGTTGACAAGCACTCCATACGGTATGTGCAAATTCAAAACAGGGCCGCTTGAGCGGTATCCATCAAGCACCTTGAAACTCCCAACACTAGCAGAATTATTATATCACATCACATGTAAGGAGTTTCTCCAGAAAGCTATACAGATAGAAAGAGGATAGGAAAGAATGTATATGGTCAGCAAAAAAAGAAAAAATATATATATATTTGAATTAAGTGAAATCACTGAATATACAATGTCCAGCTGTTACTACCATGCTTAGGATGCAGGAACTGTCAAAGATACATTACTGAAACATACCACTGGAGTGCAGCATTTACAACTGTAATACTGTATCCCATTTGTGCCTGCTCACTCAGGCATGCAAGCACACACACATGCATGCACGCACGCACACACACACACACACACACACACACACACACACACACACACACACACACACACACACACACACACACGCATGCATGCACGCACACACACACACACACACACACGCACACACAGGATGGCCTGTCTGATAGCTCCAGGCAAAGCTGTTATTGGTACAACAGGTGTACAGTAAACTACTCAACATTAAAATGATCTCATGATCTAGCATCCATTTGTTTACTAGCTTTGACTGGGAGTATAGAAGTTGTCATTTAGCCTTCATGGAGCACTGAATGAAGAAATTGCTAGCTTTGGCACAAAAATTCTTGTTGTAACCATATAAACCCTAGTAGCTTCCCTATTCTGGGAATATCATAAAAGGTTCATATTCTGCAAATGGTAAACATTTGGTTAAAATGTGGATACATTCGGTTAAAATATGGATACAAAAGCTTACACTGTGAGCTTGTAAATTATATTTCTAACAAACAAAAGTGCATGAATATACTGTAAATTAAGGAGACAAAAGTCAATGAGTCAGAACTGAACGCCATGTCTGTTTTCTGATGACTGTGGAGAAGGTGTACATATTGAGGATGCATTGTTCTTTCAAATTATTCCATAATACACTGAAACTGGTCTTTATATAAGGACACCTTTGAGTCAGTATATCACCTACTGGCTTATCTGCTGATTGCTGAAAAATAATTGATTTCGGGGTTCTATGGAGAACCCTGATGTAAACAAGTCTTAGTGCTTATGGAGATGATCTTTACTTCATTTCATAGCAAATTCTGGTCCAGATCTGACTAATTGGCCTTGATGGGACACTCACCGAACGCAGTGGGATCGGTGGGATCTGGCCTCCAATAGAGACATTACTAATTTGTCCAGGTCTGGACGGTGCTTGCTGGGAGGCTTATGGTTATGGTTATGCTGATTCTTCCATCATACAATGTTTCACAGCTGTTGCAGATTTTAAAGAGGATGCACTAGATAGAGATGGACAAACGGACAAAAGCTTTAATGGAAAACTGTTTACTTTGTAACAGACCTTTCCTGTACCAGCTGCTCGGTTCACATTAATGTGCACATTCAAGACACATCAACACATACACCCAATGTTTACATAAGTGGTAATGAGTAAAATGTATCACTCATGCACCTGCACGCACTCACACACGCAGAGACACACGCACACCTTTGTGAGGACTTGGGTAGCTTGATGTGAGCAAATGCATTTAGGTCCACATCATTAGTTTCCTTTTAGTAGCCAGAGGGAATTTCCACCTATTTATTAACTTGTCTGACTGCTTACACGATATCTCACTGTTGATCTGTTGAGTAGTTGTGTAAGGTTAAGGTTACAGCCTCTTGGGGAAGCTGTGTAAGTTTAATCAGCACTTCCTTTACTTACTCATGTCCTGTAATTTACCCAGTTGTACAACTTTGTCATACATACTTCCGGGTATTTCCCCACTTTAATCCTACGTTGGTTGGTTCCATTTGTACACCATACAGGGGCTGTTGCTACCCATCATCAAGGACACTTTGAGACCCACTCAAGTGTTGGATTGTTTAGTCTAACACAAGAATTCCAACAGTCATTGATAGATAGGACTGAAAAGACATAAGAGGATTTGTAAGTTGAGGAGTATCAAGAATACAAGCCTTATGTATTTCAGGCAAAAACACCTGGCAATTTACTTTTGGCACCACCCATCCATGCCCAAATTAATTAATGAGTAGCTGTATGAAAATCTGCATGAACATTTTTCATTCATTTTCAATACTGCAGGAAAGACAATTATACAAGGCACCATCATTAATTGTCACCAATGCTTTAATTTATCAACAAAGTAATTCACTGAGCATCAGAGTGGATATTGACAGACATCATATTGTACTTGTGCTGTGTCCCAGCAATGCAGTCAGTTCCTGTGACAAACCCCACCCACAGTGTGATAAAATCAAAATGGTGAATATGAACAGCATTATAGCTACATCGAAGGCAATATTTTAGTTACACCAGTAAACTTGCATATATGTAAATCTGGGATAAGGAAAAACAATACTTTCCCACAAGTAGTTTATTTTCCTGCTTAGAACATGCACAAGAAAAATCCCCTGTATTTTAGTCATACTTTTCAAGAGATGTACAGTCAATATGTGCATACATATGTACATATGTTCATACATATTACAATCATATTTCTATAAATTCAGACAGAACTACAGGAACTTTCCAAATAAAAGACTCTGTTTTGCTACAGTGAGACATTTCCATTACTAAGGCTTGACACCCAGGCACAGGGCTAGCTCATTTTTCTGGATCTTTCCATCTTTGTTGACGTCACAATGACCCAGCAGAACTTTGCGCAGCTTGTCCAACTCAGGACCTGTGATAGTGGGCTGGGGGAGCGAGAGAGAGAGAGAAGAGCATTTTGTTTGCTGAATATTTCCAGTAAATTGTATGATTAATTTAGCTGGGGCCAGAGGGGACATTGAGCAGCATACATACCAAACATTTAACATTTATATTTATTAAGAAATAGCAGATGTACAATCTCAGCATGTATTCTGTAATAGCCAAACTCATAAATGGATGTAGTTACATTGATTGGAAAGCTATATTAACATATTTTTACTGTTAATATAGACTGATAGATTGTACTTTTACAAAGACTAGATGCGATCAACAGTGTAAGAATAATAGAAGATTGTACCCTGGCCAACTCCATCATGTCTTTTACGAAGCCATCCACCTCAGGACCTTCCAGTGCACCTGTTTTACTCTGAAAAGAAAGAAATATACATTTGTGTTAATGCTTAAGTCTCATATTCTACGTCCGATTTTTTAATATGAATGATCCTCTTGTAGGTTAAATGTTTCAAAGCAGAATTTAAACAGTGCAACGCTACTCCATTTTTTGCTGAGTTAGATAAGATGCATGTATTTTTAAATGGTTAGCAACACCAATAGCTGTGCGCTTTATATGACGAGTATACAGTGATCCATCCAATTTGGCATTTAGCATGGAGGCGTTAGTTGAATTAATATGAGATGATTATCTGCAAGAGATAATCATCTCATGACCACCGAAATGGCACTTTAATATACTATGCAAGTAAGGAAGCTATTGTCCAGGCAGTTTCATTTGTGCCTGAACTCATTTATGCACAAACACACTTGTAAAACCAGGTAGATGCATGCAAGCACTTTCAGGAAATACATGGTGGAGATTGATTGTCTCATTGGCTCGGGAGGTAGCATGACGGTATGAGAATCAAAAGCTCTCTGCACCTAGCTCCTCCAGACTTTGTTGCCCGGGCCCCTGAGCAAGACACTTGACCTCTACCTACTTCCCTGTGAAGTCCAGTCCAGTGTAGCTGAAGTGCTATACTTACAACATCATAGTGAGCAAAGATCTTCTCAAAGTCTCTCTTCCTTTCCTCTTTACTACAGGCCTTCAGGAGTAGTCAAAATCAAAAGGGTAGAAATGTCAAAAATGTCAAGGAAACATATTTCTATGGGGGGAAAAATACTTTGATTTAACAATACGATACTCACATCCATTTGGAATTGAAGCATGAAATTCTCTGGTAGAGCCAATATTCTAATGGAGGACAAATACAAATATACAGTAGCTCTTCATGATGTACAATTAAATGGAGAAGCTGTAACCTAAAAACCTGACTGTCTTCCATTTGTCATGTATACGTTTGTCAGATTAATTAATTTGTATATTATTTGAATTGCTCAGAGGTCAGAACACCATGTGACTTTATTATAAAATTATAGAAATACCAAATGTCTTCATGGAAGATGACTAATTTGAGAATAATACCTGGCCATGTCATCCAAATCCAAGCGTCCATCCTTGCTTTTGTCAAAGTTTTTCATCTGCAAGAATGGGATATGTAGATTAGTTGATAGAAATACTATGTGAATCATCAAAGATGAAATGGTAATAAGTGAGGTCTCTATGTGCATGTGTGCATGTGATAGAAATAATGAGCTGGTACACTACAGTGAGTAAGGACAATTGATCTATTGTTACAGCTAAGTGACAATTTGTTAAACCAGCCGTGGAGGAAAGTGATAATAAGAATGTGGAAGTCATAGTTGCATTCTGTGTCTTATGCCAGCTGCGTCAGCAAATAGCCTAGCAATTAGAAAAAACATCATCCATATAATTTGTGAATTGAACCTTATGGTTGGCGTGCATTGCATTGTAAATAACATTGAAGTAAAGGGCTGTTAAGATATGAATTAAACCTAGCCTCTGTATTTGTGGCCTGTCATAATGAGCAAAAAGAAAATCAGTAAAAACAGGTGAATGTTGCTTCAAAAGCATTAATACAGAAGTAAGGGACTGATAATGCACCAAAGATACTGTATTTCCACCCCTACAGAAAGTGCAGCATGATGTAACAGTGCATGACATTGTATATCACCATGGCCCTAAGTGTAAAGTGGAATTGGTTAGATCATTAGATGCCTGGCTACAATGAAGAGGCAATCAAATTTATGATCTAGTCCATTAGGAGCTGTTGAGAGATATACGTCTACATTAACTTGACAATGCTATGATTTATCACTGTGCACTGATGGCTCTAATTTGCCATATGGTATCAAGATGTATCAAATAGCAATATATCAATAGTTATATAATATATGACAGGGTCTAATAACACTGTGCTCATGTTGCCAAATACTATAGCTGTATACAAGCTTACTGTACAGGTATGGGCATACCTACCAAGCATAGCTGCTTGCATTCATGCATGTGCCTACACAGCAAAATGAGTACATAGTGCTGCTTTTACTCCTCGAGTGTAGAAATGGACCTATAAGGGAAAACTATTATTACCATGGCATCAGTGTACTCCTGCAGTTTCTCTGGAGATACTTCCTTGTTCTGTTGTTGAAACAGGTCTGTCAAAAAAAACTGAGAGAAAACATAGGAGTTCATGTGTCAAGTAACCCAAACATGATACTTTTACAACGGGATGGGTATAACAATGATGAATCTTTATTCTAGTATGGCGTAACGTTATGGTAGTCTAACATGCCTTTGTATGTATTTTGGACATCAAACCACTTGGGGACATGTTTATTTGGGGGTGGAATTTTATTTCACTGCAGTTTTATAAGGTTAAGTTGTTAAGGTCTAGCTTGGTTATGGTTAAGGCATGCAAGTAAGCCATGAATGAAAGTAAAGTGAAAATGTCCCCAAATGGTGTGTGTGTGTGTCTGTGACGTGTGTTAAAACCTTACCTTCAGCTCCTGAGCCGATATGTAACCACTGCAGTCAATATCATACTTCCTCCATATCTATGGCCAGTAGAAGAGGATAAGCAATAAGTCACCATGCATTCAAGACAACTCACAAGGTAAGAGAAGACTCAATGCATTGCACACTGACCTCGTAGATTTGGCTCATAGATTTGGATCGTTTAAACTTGAAAGTTTTTAAAAAACCTTTCAATGGGGCTTAAAGTTGAAGTGAGTAGACAGTGAAGAACTTGAATTGAGGTACTATAACAAACTGTATGCACTGTTGCCAGAACTGTACTAAAGTTCCAAGCTGTATTGTAAAACAGAACCTTTTCATTTAAATGATGACTGCACCTTGCAGCACTGTTGCCTGACAAGTTGTACTGATCGGACAGGAAGAGTTGACAGTAAAAAGATCAAATTACATCTCTCAATCCTGCTGTACTTTTACTAATACAGATAATATTTTCAGCAACTACACAACACAAATCTTCAGACTTGAAGAATTGGGGAAGTGTTGCACGGAGGCTGATAAGATGTTATACTAAAATTCTTAGGCCTAGATAGCCAACTGCGCAAGTAGCTGCGTAGCAAAACACTGGTGTTGATTGGGCTTTAGATGCATTACATTTGTTTTTGTGTTATTCCTTTGCATTTATGCCATTGCATCAACATACCATGTAATTTTTGCAAGACCGATGTTGGACAACGATACAATTGCAATATATTGTGCAGCCTTACTATGTCTAAAAGCCCACACAAATCCAACTAGTCAAGAAAACAGAAGGAAGAAACAGCGCCCCCTGTTGATATGCTAAACGTAGTGAGGAGTAGAGGTGTAGGTACATATAAGAACAAAGCAAGGCATTGGAGTAGTTACACCACTCAAAACAAATAAATAAATACAACTTTGACCTCACCTTCATGAAGTCGACACTATTGTTCAGAGGAGCTTCTCTACGGAAGATTAAGAGGAAGTTCTCGTCCTCAGGAAGGATCATGTTGGCCAACTGGGCCCCAGGTGTGATGGAAGGAATTAGAGTCAACAGTGGTTGGTTAATATTCATTTGTTATACCGGTTTGATCATTATAGCATCACAGTAGTGGAAAAAATTATCACAGTAGCGTAAATGGTACTGGGATTTACAGCGTTGTTCAGGGAAACAGTGTACAAAAGCTGTACACAAAAGAAAATGTGAGCATGCATGTACTGTATAATACTAACGCATACACCATCACCCACATGTTACATCCTCACCTCTCACTCAGTAGTGCACTCAGCTCTAGTCTACACTTGTGCACTGTCATCTGTTTTTGTGTGCATGCAAAAATTAGAAAAGTAAAATGTTTCATCTGTCCACAGTGCAGTAAAGTTTAATTCTATGTTCTTTTACTTGTAGATTAGAAATAGCATGTAGACCACCATTTGAGTCAATGCTGTGAGCCGGTGTTCTAAACACCAGCCCTTCTCGCCATGACTCAACATGTCCTCAGCAGCATCCCCCACAAACTCTGTAGTTAATCATATTGGCCGTGCATTAGCAGATTAAACTGGACTGCAACCAATGAGCACACTAGAATTCCAATGAACATTGCTGCAGAACATCATAGTAGTAAAATATCCCAGTACAATGCAGCAGCCGCCATGCCAATGCAAACATATACCGTATAAGACACAGGGAGGATCTGTTTCTTGCTATAATTCACAATAAACCATTTGAAAGAACTTCTCAGTAATAAAGGAGAGCCACTAATCCAAAATGTCCAGACAGTAGTACAATGTCTAAACGTTACTATAATTTAATTATATAATAGATTATCAATACACTTGGTAAAGGCAGCAAGACCAACAACAACAATACATTAATTCCAACTGTGCTTTTGGAGTTTACTACATACTCAAATCAACACAAATATGGGTTATGTGACATGCCAACTGAAGCCAGACAGCTCTGTTGAGAGACACATCTCGTACAGGATGCTGTGGTTTGCAGAAAAGCCAGATCATGTCCTATCAATGCTGCACTGAGAGCTTTAACTGTGCTGGGTGTGGCGTGCACACATGAAAGTGGCCAAGCTTTTGCCGCATTAGGCCACTATGTCATCAAACTATAGCACTTAGAGCAGACATTCATTGCTTTTCAAAACATTTATTGATTTTCCATCACTGGTACTATAATGTAGGCCTAATCTGGCCATAACTAAATAGATGCCATTAAGGGGTATATTCAGCCTAGAGCTGACTCACAATCACTTCAGTGCAATATCATGTCCAGGCGTAGATGGTTAGATAGAACCTTTCCATCTTTTAAAAACATGCGGTGCAGGAGGTGAATCCCCTACTAGATTATGCAGCAGGAATCACAATCCTCATCATGCTAGTACTTATAGTAGAATGTTACTTAATAATACTGAATAATGATCTAACTGGAAAGTTCAAACAATGAACAGTTCTGTTTCATTCATGTCTTTAGCAGAATGACCCATATCTTACTGTGTTCAGGCTACTTCACCCTGGCTATCTTACATCATAATTTAAAGTTCCATTTCCCATAGAGATATGCGAAGACCACACTTGTACATACAGCAAAGACAGAAATAGCAAAAAAATAAAAAAAAAAAAAAAAATAGTGATAGACTATATGCACATTGCACTATACCTCGTGAATCTGTAATTTGCCGTCTGCAGTAACATCATAGGCTGCCATGAACCTCTGTTTCAGTCTCTGGACCCTCTCTTCTGTTATCTTCTCCTTTGTCATAGAATACATAAACATTTTATATAAATTAATTATGAGATTTGTTTAATAAACACTTAAAATGTTTAAATAACATGATGTAATCTGACAGATGGTTTTCTATGACATCAATATGCAGGAAATAGCATACAAGTGGAGATGAAACCATTCGTATGAATACCCTGCTAAGATACAAAATCTTCAAATGAAAACAGCAAAGGGGAATACAGAGTTCAAAAACAAAGGTCAATATTGGACACATACAGAAGTGTGTGCGCACAGGAAGGCTAGAAACTCTCAAAGTAAGGTGCAGGTCAACCGAAACATTGGAGTTTATAAAGAGAGTGAAGACAAATGTGACTGGCTGGTCACAAGAAGAGCTAATGAGGGACAGCCTAGGGCAGGCCTATAGAGTTATGGGGATGAGTGAGAAAAGTGAGTGGCTGGATTTCATTGGCTAAGGGGAAACAAGTAAATGATTAACAACTGGTGATGTGAGTTGTCTCTCCACCAAAAATCGCCTATGTACAAGCTTTTGTAGATCAGATGCTATACTGCATAATGTTTTACAGTATGCAGGCTTAACTATATCCAATCATTCCTGATTCAATTATTATTATTATGCATCATTATAGCTTCATGGCATGTTGCCTTGAAAGCTCCACTAGCCTATAAGCACAGGCTGCAGAAAATATAATTGGTGTTTCAGATATACATGATCATATCACCTGTGAGAACAGGGGGTCAACCAAGCCTGTGAAATGGACCTATCCTGGTGTGGCTAATGAAGAGATAAATTAGATCAATAAACAAAAAGATGTGCACCTGTGGTCACTGGTATCTATAGTAACCCGTGGCCATTGGTGCCAATATAAATGCAGAACCGTCTGATGTAGTCAGTTGTGTGTGGTGTGGAAGGGCGGTCCGCCTTGCCTGACAGAATCCAGATGACCATAATTGTGTTGTACTGTATATAACATTGATATTATCATTTTTCACCCCACCCATCCAGAAAACTGGACATGATTCATAAGGCTCAGGCTCAGCTAAATCCACTTCAGATAATTGCCATAGACTGTGTTTATGGTTGTCTAGTCTAAAATAGAATATATAGAATTTATTTATTTAGTAACTAATCAAAAATAGCACTGTTCACATTTCGGATTAACAGCACATTTACAACTGATGTGTAGTGTTGTGTTTTTCTATTAATAAAACACAATATGATCCTGCTTACCGGACCCATGATCCGCATCATGTACTGGAAAAAATCATCAAGCTCCTTGCCCTCAATGTAGCCATTATCTGAAAAAACAAATAAATAAATACATAAAATAAAATAAATTGAACATATTCACTCACTAATACCATTTTGGTTGTATGGTTATGAAGCCTACTGTATGTATTTAAAAGAGGATTCTAACTTGGTTCAGTTCAAGTCCTGATTATGAAAGCTTTTTTGGCACATCCAAATTATGGAATTAAAAGTATTAAAATGAAGCACAGAGCAATAATCAAAATCTCTCACTAATGCATCAGATATTATGCTTATGCAGCCTACAAATGTTATTTACATGTCATAAACAGTCCTTACCATCTGCATCAAAGTGTTGCCAAATCTCCAAAAAACCTGCTGCATCCAGGTTCTCAAATGCACTCTCCATTTCCATAAACTGGATGCCTTACTTACTGTACAGGATAACAATGTTACTAGTTACAATATAGATCCACAAGTGCTTACAGTAAGGGCAATGCTGGCAAACTGTGAGAAACCGCACACAGACACAGACACACACAGAGAGAGAGAGAGAGAGAGAGAGAGAGAGAGAGAGAGAGAGAGAGAGAGAGAGAGAGAGAGAGAGAGAGAGAGAGAGAGAGAGAGACAGAGAGACAGAGAGAGAGAGAGAGAGAGAGAGTCATAGTACTGTGGCCATCTAGTGGCTATTATATTATGTTGCAACTGCTTAAGTAATACACTAACAGGTCTTAAAAGGCCAAAAGAAATCTGAAGACTGAAAATGTTTTTGCGCAAATCTACGCTGATCTCATTAAAGGACCCCTATGAAATTCAAATCCCAAGGACTAAAATCAGTCCCCAGGACTGAGAAATGTAAGCCCTGAAAACATTGCAAAGATGTGGGAAGGGAAAAAAAGCAACAATGCCTTTTCAAGCTTGTAAAATTATTTTAATCAGTATAAATATTCACATGGAGAAATGCCAAACATCAGTAGAATGATTTAGTGAAACATTAATGACAAAATGGAACAAATACTGCACTGCATAATGCTTCTGACAAGATGAGCAGGTGTAATGATTAAATACAATTATCTTTCCTCATTTTCCAGTTCAATAACAAAAACCTGTCTGTTTTTGCAGTACTTTTTTCTCACGAAAATAACAATTGACTGCATATAATGACAAATCAATAATGCCAAATAATTACTTTACAGTATGGATTATAAACACATGTACATATAAATGAAAAACAATGGGTCAGAAACATCACCGGCCACTGTTTGGATTTGTTCTTTTTATTCCAAATACAATACAAACCCCTATTTTAGTAGTGTGCTTAGTACTAAAACAATATAGATGCTATGCTCACAAACGCTTGTGTGCGTGTATATACATCAAGTGTATATATAACATGTGCAAATATTACACATACATATATATGCGCACACACAAGCACACACACACCCCTATATGAAAGAACATATATATTTACAGTACAACTCAGTCATATCATGCAGGCAGACACACTAAAATCCTGACTTACTGCTATTAGTTACTTTACCTTGCATCATTCTACATCCCCCTTTAAATAAATCAAATATTCATGAGAGTCAACACAAAATTGTCAAATGAGAGAATAGCAGTAACATCAAGTGTAAGCAGAGGACCGAGAAGATATGGATTCAATCATGAAGGTTTTAACAGGAAATTGACGTGATCCTTTTACAGAGTTTATCAAAAAAGACAGCCAGCTGCTCAGAAAATGACATGGGGGAAGCAAGTTGAGGTTTTGAGAGAAAGCTCTAATTTTCTTGCCCCAGGAAAATGTAAAAAGAAAAAAAAAATCTAATAATGTACATACATGCATGTGTTTACTTACACACATCGCAATGTACATCAAGCGTTTTAATTTCCCAAACCACCTGAATTTGACATCTCCAAACAAAACACTTGTGTTTGACTTCTGCAGCTGGGATAAAGCATTTATTCCTTGACATCATGGACAGGTACTATGCACAACACCAGCAAACATTTTTGTCTGTTCGTTTTTCAAGCCATTATTACTGCAGAAAGAAGCAAAACATTTTGACAGTAAACTCACAGAAAGACAGGAACACTACAGGAAAAGGTGCAGCAATTCTAGGACCTTTGGCCCTGATGAGAATTAGACCCTTGTAAGGATACGAGATGTACCATTTTTACACCGCCCACCTATGGGAAATGACTGAATAGCACTTCCACCTTCAATGCCAAAAACAGTACAACTTGCACAATACAAAATAAATGTAGTTAAAAGTAGATCATTATTATTACTATTATTTATACCTGGTGTTCCTAGTTTAGGTTCAAAATCAATATGTGATCTTTTGACTACACACAAGTTCCTCCAAGTATTTTTTTTTTACATTAGTGGTTAAAGGTGCTTTTTGCTGAAGGTATTTTTTAATGGACTCAGCCTGTGAAAATACTGCACATCTCAAAGTGGAAGATAAATATGCCTGAGAACTGTATTAAAGCATTCAAGTGTTTCAATACAGAAGAGGCCTGGCCTCAATTCACTTTTTATTGAATTTTATTGACACAATGGTAGCCTTCTGATATCAAAAGTTCTCCAAGAATATAATTTCTAAACAAATCAAATTATTAAATGAACTAGATCTGCACTCAGTAGAGTGCAGATCATTGCCTACTTGTGCGTAGACCGTGGCCTACATGACTTACTTGTGCGCACAAGTAGGCCATGGCCTCCATGGCGTGAGCAGAGTGAGTGCAAGTTAAGGGAAAGGTTTGTGGTCATTGGTCGTCGTCAGTCGTGAGAGATCCTTATAGAAGTCTCTTGAAAAGATACTTATAGCTCACCTCACCATTACGTCATCACCTAAACTGGCCAATCAGAGTACTTCGAGGGACGACCGACGACGACTGCGAACTGATCGATTAACTTGCTCTGTTTGCACAAGCAATAAGAAGTGAATTGAACTCAGCCCTACATTGATTACAAACCTTGTTTTGCTAAATGCAGAGAAAGAAGAGTGCTGGAGGGTTGGAGTTTCCTCAGTGTTTTGCTTTTAAACAAGGAACCCGGCAAAGAGGACGTCCATGAAACCAATGCTTGGAAGTCATGGCATAGTACATGGAGTAAAGCTCTTTGTGTTTTTTCCTCTGCTCATTGCTTCCTTGCTTTCATTAGACCATCAGTACATTAAAGAATGTTCTAAAGAGGCAGCATGCGTTTGCGTCTTTATGCATTCGCATTAAAAGTAGTGCCATTCTAGATCTTGTTGCTGAATGTTAAGCGCTGAGGAACATAGCCTACCTGCTGCTTGGACAAAAGCATTCTAAAGTCATGAATTAGATATAAAAGCATTTCTTGTCAGGACTTTAAATGCCACAGTGATGCAGGTTAGTACCCTTTACGATGAGCATTAACTATCTCTTGTTGAGCACGCCCCAACAGGTGTATAAAACTAAATTGAGAAGGTTGTTCCTTCCACAGTGAAGAGTGCTAGTTAACAGTGCTTGAGCCTTTATTACTTTATTTATTACCACTGAGTTTAGTGTAAATGCACCACAGTCCTCTCAAAGCAACACTTCATATGGTCACTCCAACTCCCACACGTACAGTGGACAGACTTGAATACAACAGGTGTGTTTAGTTTCTGTGTGCTGATATTTTCAGCTGAACCTTTACTTTCCTGTCAGAGGACATTTTGCATAATGGTTTCACTAACCCATGGAAACAATAGCAAAGAAGTTTTAGACAAGTACAGTATATAGAAAGAAAACTCCTACAGAGAGTATGCGCACATCATCATCGTACCTGGAAGTTATGCAAGAAGCTGGGAACACCTACTGAGTGGCAAAGAACTACTTTCTGACCTCGACAGCCCATACATCCAAACAGAAAAGTCCTTTCTGATTGCATTAAACAACGTTAACGACTTCCACTCATTTTATGTATGCACATACCCTCTATTGGAATAGGTCTGCTAGCATAGAGAGGTTCAAATACAGTACAGTGATTTTGTTATTGTGTGTTTGGTCCATGGGAGCGAAGCTACTGCAGGCTGTTAACAGTTTTACACAGGTGCTGATTTCATCACCTTGGCTACATTTCCAAAAATGTTGTTCTTCTCTAAAATAAATTAAATTACCAGTATTAAATTACTTAGGGCTCAAACAGCTCATAACCATTCAGCACCTAACATCCATTCAAAGCACTGATTCTCTGTATAACAAAATTATGCTCAGGTGGGAAAAAAAAGAAAAACAAGTTTTCCCCTTAATCCCTGAAGAGCTGTTGCTTTTTAAAATAACAGTTTTCCGCCTGACATCAGAGACAAGCAAATTATTAGTATATCAAGAGAGAGATACTCTTGGTAAAAGGGAAGCTCTTGTGAATTCTATGCCAGGTAGATAGGCCTCTGAGTGTCAGAGGGAATCAAAATGAGATGGATTCAAATTCAATTACATACATATCCGTCATTTTCCTCAGATTAAAACTTGAACGTTTTCATTTGTTGCTCACCTTCACTTTAATATTATGTCATTAAAATGAAGTCTTTTTCACTCTCTTCCCCAGAGTCTGATGATTTATTGCCGGCTCGCCTGTCCTTGTCCTGGCTGGGGGATCTGTCCTTTGTCTTGTGTGAAGGATGATGGTCATCAGAGTTGGTCCGGTGAAGGCTAGGTCGCTGAGAACAATCTGACACAGGAACAGTCTTCACTGGAGGGAGAGAGAGAAACTGTCAATCATACTGTGAACACGCGGAGATGATCCTGTAATGTATGTGTGTGTCTGTGTGTTTTTGTGCGAAAAAGTAAAAATCATGAGGATGTACAGTTATTAATATTAAGTTAACATTTTGTGGCCTACCTTCCTGAGCTGCTGTAGTGGTTTTATGTGCACTGGATTGACATTCTTTATCTTTCTCGGACGATCCCCTCTTCAGAGTGGGAGGGAGAACTGCAACCTTGGGAGAAACACTGCCACTGCTGGTGGAGTCTGAACTGTCATCTGCCAGGGAGAAAGGCAGGCAAAGAACTATAAGTGGAAGGACTGAAACTTGTCTGTCACAATATCTACATAGTGCAAAAAATTCTGTACAATCATCTATTAAATGTAGAAATTACTGCAACCAAAATTGTTATTTAAATATGAATTGTTATATTTTTAGTCAAGGCCCAAAATATCCAATGAATCACTTTAACACTTTTAGATATGCTTTTTTTTTATCTTAAAAGTGTATGCTTTTGGATTTTATTTTTATTTTTTTATGCAAATGATGGCACAAAATATAACCAAATACATACAATTTGGTAACCTGATTCCACCACCTGGGGGCAGCAGTGCATACCACAATCTGGCAGAGTCTGGTTAATAATTTGGGGTCCTCTCTGTACTATGTAGATCCTAAGCTTCCAATGCACACGTACCTAAGCTCTTGCTACTGGTGGTCCTTGGCTTCTGTGGGATGCTGGGTCGTGCGGCTAGAGCTGGCTTGTTCCCCTGGGGCAAGGGGGGCTTTGGGCCGACTGGCCCCCCAGGAGCGTTGGAAGACGAGGCGGCACGGAGACGAAGAGACGCTTCAGGCTTGGCCTCAGTGCGAGGAGGAGGCGTCTTCTCAGGGGAACCGCCGCTCACAGGGTCCGGCTTACCCACTGAACCACTGGGTGATGATGAGCGGCCCTCTGGAGGTGTACTCTGGGGCTTGGCTGCTTACACACAGTGAAGTAGAAGACAGATTGTTCTGTGAAATGTAGTGGAGGTACAAGTGTACCAGAAATACAAACACTAAAGTAAAGTACAGTAATCAAGTAAATGCACTTTGTTGAAGTCCACCACTGATGTCTAAATCGGTACAGTGAAATCCTCATGCACAGCATAAGATCCACTGATTCACTGCTATTGAACACCCTTCAGTGGTTTCTTCCCAGAGATGTGTAAAGTAAAAAAAAAAAAGGTTGACGTTGTTATTCTTTCACAATCTATGGAGTATCAAATATATTTTTAAACCATGAAAATATGCATCTTATTAAATGATGAACCAAAAACATAATAAAAAATAAAATAGTATTAGTTAATACAAACGTGCAAATGCATTATAGGTAGCTCACCAGTTCCATTGGTGTCAGTTCTGTCTGGGCTGGAAGACTGAAGGAGACAGAATAATGTTGGGTTAGTAACATCAGTGCTGATATTCATAAGGTGGCAGTTTGTCATTTCTTTATAACATATATTGATAATGATATGGAGCATAACTGTAGTCCCGGGTTTCCTTCTGGAAAGCCGGGACGGAACAGGAAATAGATACTGTATGTCTCATACAGTATCTATTTCCTGTTCCGTCTCAGATGACCATAACTTTGTGGGATTACCCCATCACAGTATCATGCACAGAGCCTATGGGAGTTGGACCCTCTAACAGGAAGGGGGCAGCCTTGTGCAATCAATGTTAATGTCAGGGGTTTTCAACCTTTTTCATACCAGGGCCCACGATTTATTCTGTATTTTAGCCACGGACCACCATTTAAGGTTGAGTTTAGTCTCTCGGACCCAAAAATAAGGATTGTCCTATTTACAACTCTTTTACCCAATCACAATCCAGTATTTGAACATGTGACTTGAAAAAGTGGTAGAACTAAGGATTTTCAAGTTTTGTCCACAATTTAGGAGAGGTAAACGGCAAAACATTGTTCAAAATGAGAATTCTTCTTCTGTTTAAATATAATTTAACTATTGAGAACGTAAAATGAAACTGAATGGACCTGGGATGGTCCATTCGGCTTCATTTTACAATCTCAAGAGTTACAGATCTATAAGCGTCCACCTGGAATCCTCTCAAGGACCACTGGTGGTCCCCGCACTACTGGTTGAAAACTGCTGGTTAATGTCACAGCTCACACAGCCAGTTCTTACAGGAGTCATCTGTTTCTAACATAAAACACAAAGCCCCCCCCACACACACACACACCTGGCAGTTAGCCCCATCCAACAGATGGCAGGCAGCTTTAGGCCAACAGATACAAGGCCAAGGAAAGCCCATCACAGCAAACACCATAAACCTCTTAACATATTCCCTGTGTTTTCACACACAAAAACACACAGAGCATTAAGGGATCATAAAAGTGTTCTGGCATGTTTAGGCCACTTACTACGCTACGACTCAGGGTTCACTGGACATAGTTGGCGACCATTTTCCACAGCATGACACTGTACCTTTTTTGTAATCTTTGAGGAAAACGTTGGATTAAATCTACTTTCATATTATTTTGAGACTAGCCTCGATACCCAGGCTTTCATTTCATTGGCATGGTGGCCTAGAAGAAGAGGTGCTGGGGGTTGACTGACAGATCAATGGCATCCAATCAGGGGAACCGACTATGCAACTATCTGAGTCGGTCCCTGCCTCTCCAGGCCAAAATGCTTTCTGGTTAGCCATTTAGAGACCAACTTAGAACTCCAGTCATTTGGAGTTCCCACTCATGAGCACACAGGTCTGAGGTGTATTACCTGAGTCTATGTGGAAATGGTCTAACCCAGGGGTCGGCAACCCAAGATGTTGAAAGAGCCATTTTCGACCCAAAATTAAATTCAAAATCTGTCTGGAGCCGCATTTCTTTTCCCTGAGAGTGCGCAAATGTGAACCAAATGGACCCTGGCGGGTCCATTTGGTTCCATTTGCGCACTCTCAGAAAAAAGGTCCTCAAAGAAAAATCATTAACATGGTGAAACACAACCTTTCTTCAGAAATGGAGTTTCTAAAAAAATAAAGGAGTTTTACAGAACTCCATATAGTCCACACAACATCTCTAAAGGTATATTAATGACATAGTAAACTGAGTAAACCTTTGAAAATGGGTGGTTCAGATTGAAAGCTCCACCTCTGATAACTGCTGGGCTTTTTTGACATGGCCAAGTGCTACTGTGCCGGGATATCCCTGTATTGGTTGAAAAGGGTAGGGCCCATCCAGGGGCCCTACCCCTTTTTCTGTGTCCAGAAAAATAACCAGCCCTCTATTACAGTGCTTCTTTATGAGCCATGCACACGGTAAAGTGCATTATTTAAATTGAGCTTCTTCAACAAGTAAGCCAGTTAACCCCTGTCTGGATGTGCAGTACTGTTTCCATAAGATGTTGTTGTTGTGGTGGTGCTGGTAAAACAAATTCATTCAACCAGATGAAAAGGCCATATCGTTTTTCTTGTCGTAGTGCACACAGAAACCACCCTCACCCCCCAAAATCCCAAGCCCATGACCCTGACCCGAGCATTTGATTATTAATAATGAATGGGACTTGCAAATATATATTTTCTCTGTACGTACTGTACATTTACACATTTATATACAAATA
The DNA here is from genome assembly GCA_039105355.1 of Benthosema pterotum. Lineage (NCBI taxonomy): Eukaryota > Metazoa > Chordata > Actinopteri > Myctophiformes > Myctophidae > Benthosema > Benthosema pterotum. The sequence goes on along the minus strand of CM076967.1, from coordinate 31,924,514 downwards.
AAAATGTATATTTACAATAACTATTCTCTTTGTACTGTACCAGTATCAGATAAACAACAATCCTCTCACCTTATGTGCTCTCCTCTCCTGCTTGGCTTTCATCTCTGCCAGTAGGCCGCTACCCATCACCTGCACTCCAGGGTAGCGTCTGCCACCCTGAGGACTGCCCTTTCCATCTGAGCCTTCCCACAGCTCATCCATGGAGTCTGGGGTCCTCAACTCCTCTGAGCGATCTGAGCTGCTGCTGTAATCTGTAGGCTGGGAACGGCTCTGGGCCTCTCTGGACTCCCTGGAGAACAAGACAAGGGATATTCGTTAGTAGAGAAGATATAAAGTGCATAATGAAGGCAGCCGGTGAGAAACGGAGGAACTGGTTCACACAAACACTGCTTCCCTTGCTCACATGACGGTGCATAAGTCATTATAATCCAAATAGGACCCACTTTTGACGTGCTGTACCATCATATAAGCTTTATTATGGATATCAAACTCGCTGTTTTCTTTTCTTTCTTTTTTTTTTCTTTTTTTGAGCTTGGCTCCCCATCTATAGCCCATAAGCGACGGCAAGTGCACTGCCATCCATGTCCATTCTAACGGTGGACTAAAATGCTGAATACCTCGATACCTAGAGAGTGTTTTCTGCAGCAAGGATGGGTCTGTTTGAGCTTGCCAGCATTGGCATTAGGAAGACAGCTTCCCAAACAGCATGTTTACATGCAGCACGGTTCCAGTGTTTTACACTATAGGAGGCGCGGCAGGCAACACTTGGCTAGCAGTCCTAAGACGTGGCAGTTTTTGTGTTAAGTCATAAAACTTGCAGTTCCATTTCATCCCTCCTGACTGCTGTCATTCAGGATTCAAAGGACTGTAGTTTGATGTCCTCAAGCATTGAGAAAGAAACATTGATACACATTAACACACTTTCCCACAATCTACTGTATTTCTTACTCGGCAATCCTCCTAAATTCACTTTCACAGCAATGCAGACATCATTTTGCTGTGTGTCGTTTACCTGAACTTGGGCTCCAGTGGCGGACTCTTAACAGCTGTCTTTGGTGAGGAGGGCTCCTCTGGGATGCTGGAGGGTATAGTTGGAAGGCCTACAGAGCCTGAAGATGTGCCTGAGGATGGGGTGGCTGCTTGGCTCTTCTCCGACTTCTCTGATTTATCCTGTTTATCCGATTTGTCACCTTTATCATATTTGGAGCGTGACTTGATGAGGTTTAGAAATCCCCCTTTACTTTTCTTCTTCTCTCCGTCCTGAGAGTCCGAGCTCTTCAGAGAACGCCTCGTGGGAGACAGAAAAGAAAGATTCATTGAAATAACAGTAGAGACAAGACTTACAAATTGACTGATTAATAATGAGAAATAGTCTATTACTCTATTACAGTAGAACCTATTACAAATGTCATAAATGATGTACAGAAAACAATCATCCAATAAAAAATTACTTCTTACTTGGCATCCATTTTGGTGACCTTCTTGGAAAAGAATTCATCTACACCTTCATCCACTCTTCCCATGAGGCCATTCTGTTCCCCATCCAGAGCACTGCTGATTTGCTAATAGAGAACAAAAACAAATACATCAGAAGGAAGATCTGAGGTAGGCCAGATTTTTGGTTCTTTTCCTTGTTTTCTGACACACTGTCTGCATTCATTTCATAACATTATCTGTTAATTTACCTCAGGTAAATTCAAGGAAACAAACAGCAGATTGACCATGCTGTATTTTTTTCTTCAAATGATGGGAACCTGGTTCTATATACTCACAGGTATCTTGCTGGACTGTGTCTTCTTGTTTCTGCGTGGTCGTAGTTTGGTGAAGTGCTGAAGCTTCTTGCCTTCCTCAGATGGTAGTTCCCCGATCCCCCCTGATGGACGCTTGTCCTTGCGTGAGGCGTGAGATGAGGGAGCAGGGTGTTGACAGGATGTAGATGTGTCATCCATACTGACTGGGACATCTTCCAGGGCCTTGTCCAGGTCAAACTCCATTTCTATTGATTGAAGGATCCGTCAGATTACTGTGTGGTTGTATTCACTAAGATGAATCTGAAAACTCTAAGTCACAACTTATGAAGTATTATTGTATTCAGAGATATTCCACACACGCACGCACATGAAGAGTGAGGCACACAAGTCAAGTTGTTTTTCATTTCTAATGCCAACTTCTTCAAGAGAGGCCGGAAGCCTCTTTCATTCAGAAATGCTTGGCACTTGGCTGTACTGAGATGGAAAAAAATACAAAAAATATTCTTACCAAAGGCACGAGAAACTGGCCTCAACATCCTGCTGTGGATGCTTTTCCTCTTGGATTTAGGAGTCATCTGAAGACAACAGCAGATTTCAAAAGTTAACAAAGTAACAAAGTATAGTTAACATACTCCCCCAGCTGCCAATCAGCCACACCTCTTGCTCAAGGTCAAGGGTTTTTAGATGTAGATCTACAGTATCTTGTACAGCTGTACATGTGTATCTACTGTATCCTATCAGTTAAAAGCTTAGTCATAGCCTATCAAAGTTTTAATTATTACCAAACTGGAAAGGTTATGACATCTACTTTTGCAAGTTGTTAACTATCCTCCTTCCTGTTAATAGAATTGAAATGAACATTAATAATGTAGGTAAAGAGATAATAATGAGGCAATATGCATATTGTCAGGTATGAAATTACCTCCTGGAAAAAACAAATACAGTAGGAATAAATAAGTGTTTTGTTTAAGCAACATTCAAGGCACACACAGGGTCCGATGGAGTATTAGTCCATCATGTGGGAACAATGGTTGGGCTAGTGCTCAAACATGCACTGCTACTGTGCTTGCGGTTATGGTTTGGTTAGGGTTGCGGTATAGTGTCTAAGGGCTCCATTTTCGTTACCATCTAAACCCCTTATCCTAAACTCCTTATCATTTTTTTTTACTATTTTGAAAGACTTTTTGGAATAGTTCAATGTGCCAATCTATTGACACATTTAAACTATTGAAAAATGTTCTTTTTTAATAGTTTAAAAAGGCAATGAAGTTAAGGGATAAGGCATTTAGCGGTGACGAAAATGGAGCCCTATGTGTCTAAGAACTAAAGGCTGTAACAACACATACTTTTGAGGACTATGAAATGCTATTAGCAAAGCTATCCTATCTCAACCCTGTGTTTAAGAGAAAAACTTTACATGTATTATTTAAGTGTTCCAAGGACTCATTTGTGTGAACACATTGAGGGCTGTTAATGCTTAAAGGACAGAGGACAATACAGCAGGCAGACGCAGTGAAGAGGCACAGTGTGGACAGAGAAAGACAGAGAAACAAAAATATAAGACAAGAGTGCTGAGGTGAGAGACAGGGTACAGCGCAGAATTACTTACACTCGTGCAGCACAGAGTCTCCATGAAGCCAAGGTTGAAATAGAAGGAAGAACAGAGAAAATAAAAATAAATAAAGAAGTAAAAAAAGAAAAGAAAAGGAAGAAAAACAGAACGAGCACAAAGTAAGGCTTAATGAAGAGAAAGAGGGAGCACAAAGAAAAGAACAGCCACTAAAGAGAATGCTAAAGCGAAATCTATACTCCATTGTACAATCGTGTCAATTGCCAAAAAAGAGCAGATTTTGCAGTTAACAGTGCATTTCTTCGTAGAGTATAAATTTAGCTTTAGAAATATAGAAATGAGAAACTCCTATACACTGCGGTGACCTGCATTTGCAAGACGGAAATGGTTTCCACATACAATACACTATGTTGTTATACTGTGGAGATTAAAAATATAATTAGCAGGAAATAGGGTCATTATCTGGATAGAAGGTTTGTCAGATGTATTAGCTGAGATAAACTGATCACAGATGACAACGAGACAGGTGTACCACAGAACGGCGCTGACACACACACACACACACACACACACACACACACACACACACACACACACACACACACACACACACACACACACACACACACACACACACACACACACACACACACACACACACACACACACACACACACACACACACACACACACACACAAAATGCAATTGTCATTACAAAACTAATACCGCCTTGCAAGTATAGAATAACATACCAGTGAGCAAAATCACATGTGGCAGGTACGCTCTGTGTGTGTGTGTGTGTGCGTGTATGTTTGTGTGTGCATGTGTTACACTAATCACATTTGACAGGTGCTGTATGTGTACACATGTGTGTGCCCATGGTTGGCCTAAGCATTCTTGACAGCTATCTGGTCTGTGACATTAATAGTAGTGATGGGAGATGAATCGGCAAACACATTGGTATTGGACAATTTTAGTTGTTTTTAGATTAATCAGCCTCGGTTTGACCAATAAATCAGGCCGATGAATTAATCTGTCTGATTAATTTATCTGTCTTTACAGACAAGCCAAAAGTAATCATCCTCGGTTTGATCAATAAATCAGGCCGATGAATTAATCTGTCTGATTAATTTATATGTCTTTATAGACAAGCCAAAAGTAACAGCGTGGATAGATCTAAGCTCACAATATTAAATACAGTATAAAGCTATTTAAATCTGACTTTGCGAAGCCTGCAGTGCAGCATGGACTGTAAAATAAATCCATTCATGTATATATGGAGTGTTTCTTATTAGGGTGTTGTGTGACCGACTTGCAACACACATTAGATTCAATAGGGGGCGGTCTTAACACGCCTGAGGTGTGTTATTAAAGCAGTCATGGAGTCAGATGAAAACAAAGACTCTTCTCTAATCTCCACATTAGACTGGTTCTAGACTCCACAGTTTATTTTAACTACATAGCAGAAAGTGTCTAATTAATTTAATACAATCTGGAGAATTGACATAGTACAAGTTTAAATCCACGAATGATCCATACATTATGTAGCTTACGTTGCGTGTAGACACAACCCCACCCTCACAGTACCATGCATGGCTCCAGATCATCCAGCCTTTCACCCTCCAGCAGCTCGGTGGAAGCCCGTTTAGGAACCTTCTCCTCTGGGACGTCCAGGTCTAGAGAGCCCTGCTGCTGTAGAGGACGACCTCGACGCACCAGGTGGTCTGCCTATAGGAGGAACAGGATCATTACAAAAATGAATTTAGACCTGCTTAAATCAGTTCTAACAGCGCTGTGAGCTTGTCATTCTGCTGCTAAAAGGACAAAACACAGAGAAAATGAGCCAAAATATGAAAACCTTCATCCAGTCTTACCAGCGTATGTTGTGAGGTGGAGAGCGCCTCTAAGATCTCATCAACGATACGGTCAGACAGGAAAGATGCTAGACTCAGCTTCACCTCACTGAGAGACAATATAAGGATCAGGGTAGAGACAGGCAGATAAACACAATCACAAGCATCGATAAGACAAAGTTGAAGTTGAATTTGTAAGAGTAAACAGACATTTGATTATTGAAGCAGAAACACCAACAGTACATACCACGCACACAAACCTGATTTTGTTAATAATGTCAACCCCCGACTGCTCCAGGAGTGTTTTAGTGACAAAGCTCCTGGGAACGACCATTTTGGCTGTGCTGGCCTTCATGAGCTCTGGGCGAAGGCTGCTCCTCTTCATCACATGGGGACACAGGGCCTCTGCTGCATCAACCATGCACTCTAACAGAGTCTGGGAACATAATACAAAACAAAACATTGTTTATACAGGACAGGTCAAACTTCAAGATTCACCATCCGAATTTAAAACTGACTGAAAATAAAAATATGTTATGTGAAATTATGATTGGACTAGCCCCCAGAAATTCAAACAATGCCCTCCCTCAGCAAGATCCAAAGAAGGAGCCCTGCTAAACTGTTTGAGGGGCATCCTCTGATGCCACCCAACTATTTTTTGTAACTTCATATATATCATTACATCTCTGCTTGACTTAGTGAAACACAATCACAGAAGTGCTATTGTGTTTTGGGCTATTCTCTTAGTAAACTGTACCAGCATACTGTTTAGTAAGTACTCATTGAGTCAACTTATATAATGGTAGCTGTACGATATATGCAACCTACAAGTATAGCAGCTTTAATTCAAATGCAAATATATGTCCTTTTAGTTACAAAAGCAAGATGCACTTTGATAATACTATGTCCCTATTGATTTAATAAACCTCTGGTTCACATTTTGCTTATCTATGTCTTATCCATTTAGTCTGATTAGCCACTAGCAATTACGGTAACCTTGAAATATACAACAACATGAAGGGTGTAGGTGTGTGTAGCGGCCTATGTATGTGTGTGAGTGAAAGTGGGATGCTAATTCCCAATTGAAATCAATAAGATATATGTGTGTGTGTGTGTGTGTGTGTGTGTGTGTGTGTGTGTGTGTGTGTGTGTGTGTGTGTGTGTGTGTGTGTGTGTGTGCGCGCACACGCATGCAACTTGGATCACACGTGTATATGTGTGTGTGTGATGTTGAAGCTGACAGTAAATCAATAGATAAGGAATGAGGACAGAAAAGGTTGCGCCTCTCTCCAGTTCTCCAGCCGACAGGGGGCAGATTGTGACACAAGCTATATTGTAGCTGCATCTGCTCATGACAATGAGCGGACCAGAAGAAATTTCCCATAGACATTTTAAAAAGTATTTAGTTAAAGACCCGTAAGCCTCAGACAAAGCCAACTCATTTAATAAATCATGACAATAACCACATTTTGACTGCCCGCCTGCAGCTTGCCAAGGCTGTGCAAAGAATGCTAGTATGAGTGTGTGAACCTCACTCTTACAGTACCTAACTAACCACCACCAACAGCACATCTGAACTGTGCATAGGGTGTACCTGTAGTTGTTGGTCCATGACAGTTGCGACCTCCCCAGCCATAGACTCCAGCTTTTCCTGGATGGGTCCTAAAGAGGAACCATTCAGCTCTTCTCTTGAAGCTGCTCCTATGTGGTACAGGTTGGGTAGGAGCTGTGGAACAACAGGACATGACCAGCAGCTAGTGAGTTTTTTCTACAAACACATTATTTATCACAAAGAAAAGTATAATGGACAGGTGCCACCATCTTGCAAGTTTCCACCGCTAATGTCCTTTCTGAATACAATTTCAGTGTGGAAAGAATTCTATAAGACAGGTCCATTAGGTTTCATTTTTATGCTCTCAAGAATTACATCTGGTTAACCAACTTTTCATCTGGTTAACCAACTTAGTTGTGGACCACCTGGAACCATCTCAAGGACTTTTCTTCTCACCGTTTTAGAGTTCCTGGCATCCTTGATGAGATTCTCTGCAGACTTGACATCTTCCAAGATGATTTCCGTCTCTGAATTCCTCAGAGAATTCAGGTGGTCCTGTACCTTCACACAAATCCTGTCAATCATCTGGGAGATATAAAATAAGTAAGTGACTTTGAGAAATATAGATGCACATAAATATACATTGATGATAGCATCACTGGTGTGCTGTATGCCTCCACCTGTTGCGTGGTTGTGGTGACAATGCCCTGCTGAAGCCGATAGGCCTGTTCCTGGAGGTACTTCCTGGTTTCATGGTTTCTATACAGATAATTCTCTATCTGGGGAGGAAAGAAAACAAGAAATGATCTTGATTACCATGTTTGTATAATGATATACTGTAATGCTCTATATCACTGTCATCACCTTTAGTTTTACTTAAGACTAAACAAGTCTGTACTCTGTAAGTCTGTACTACTGGGAGCTGAGCTACAAAAGGTTTAACAAGTGAACCATTCCCCAAGGGTCTTGTGTCATTATAATTGTGCTATACAAGCTATACACAAGTCTACTTATTAATTAAGTAGTTATATGTAGTCTCAGTTTTTACTTGCCTCTATCTGACTGCCTCTATCTCAAAGAGAAATACAATGAAACCATTTTTTATTTTCATAAATAACCCAATTAACTCATAACAAGCCAATATACTTTTAGTAGAGCGTCCTCTGTCTTCTCAGGGCTGGCCTTCAGAGCCTGGGAGGCATCGATGATAGGGATTGGCATGAAACGGATGGTGAAGTTCCTAAAAACACAGAGTATCAGGAGTAAGGAAGGAGGGAAACATTATAAATAGAGAGAGAGAGAGAGAGAGAGAGAGAGAGAGAGAGAGAGAGAGAGAGAGAGAGAGAGAGGATTAAACAAAACAAATTGAGAACAGCCGTCCGATCACGCACGCATGCACACCTGAATTAAGCAATACAAGTTCCACTTCTCTCAAGTTGTCAAGTTTTCTAATTGTCATTCCTGGCACGTTTTTAATAGTCAGATCCAACTAATCCAATCGTCAAACATGGAGCAGGTTGCGTGACTCGAATTTCTCATTGATTGCAGCTTTGATCACACCATGTGACCGACCCCAGGGACTTATGCACATCTTCCCTCTCACCCAGAGTGAAGACATTTCTGTAGTTAGGTGTGATTGTTTTTCACAGGTTTTGAATTGATTTTTCTTTCCATTTTGTAGTATTCATGAAGCCACTCTACAAAATGTTTTTCTTGTTTTTTTAAGTCAAATATAAAGGAGGACTGCATGTGAAATGGTACAGAGAATTTAAGGAAGTATGCAGCCTTCAACATAATTTATTCTTGAAGGATTTTCTGATGACAGAAAGGGTATGCAATACTGCAATAAAATGGAAAAAAATGATTCAAACATAATCACTGTTAATCCAGATGTATTCAACAAGCTATTTACGACTTAATTCAATATAGAGCACAAGGGAGCAACCGATTAATTCTGGGGATTATGGTATCTACCGCTAGTATTGTATACATGTACAATGCACCACCCACTATCAAAAGGCTCATCTTCCATCATATTGCCCATGAGAATGAAATCAGAGCAGACACTTACACCAGGCTGCCATGGATTCTAGCATAGATGAGATACAGAGATGAAATAGATGCACAAGCGAGTGCAAATGTACACATACACAACACTGGGGAAAGCACAAAGATGCAATCAGTTCAATATAACAATACAGACGGGGGAAATGGTGAAAGGAATAATGGGGAATGTACTCTTTTGAGGATAAGAAGGGTAGGACGCTGTACAGCAAGGCCACAGCTGTCCCCCACATGGAAATATGCTGGGATGTACATCTCATTTCACAGACACACAGGAAATTGGATATAGAAACGGAGACTGAAAATGTGCTTGGTGATTTGTTTTCTTAGCTCCCATCTCTGCACTTTCACATGTTTTTTTTTCCTTTCTCCATCTCTTTGTCCCCCCTTCTTTCATTTGTTTATTTGTGTCACACACACCCTTACTTCATCTCTCAATCTCTCTCTCTCATCATTCCAACAGTTTAGGGGATTTAGCCATATTCCCTCTGCTCATTACAACATCAACTGACAGATGAGTTCACTGCTCATCTTGTCTCTAGAAAGTCATGCATCTATTTATTTAGCTAGCAGCACTCAACAAATAAGAAGATAATGACAGTCTGCATGGCAGATAATACTCAAGAGGTGGCCACTTCTGGCTGCGCACACATAAGACTTCATAGCTACCAGTAGGAATATAAACGTGTACAGTAAATACTTGTCTACACAAAGGCAAGCGTCCATGCACCTACACACATATGTATACACAAGCAGCTACAGCTGGCTCTACTTACTTCTCGAGAGCAGCTGCTACGTCCTGCAGACCCTGAGGACTAGTGTTGTTCCTGTCCCAGATTACTGTCCTGCAACAAGTAAACGTACACACTGCTAGTAACGGTAATTTAATGAATTAATGACTTGAATATAGTGGTTGCACGTTATTTTAGTTCCCATAGTGGGACGACCCGTTGGAAACGTTCAGCCATCACAATGCTTTACTGTAACTCTCCAGTGCCACACCGTCATTAATATTTTTGCAGTACTTTCTCAAACCTACAGTATATCTAATAGTGTTACTAGTTAATAAAACACACATACAGGGCGAGCACAGACCTGAGTTTGGAGTTGATCTGTAGTGCCTTAGCAAGCATCTTGGCTCCCATATCCCCCATGGCATTGCCACTGATGTCGAGCCTGGTCAGAGATGAATTGCTGCCCAGAGCATTCAAAACGATGGTAAGATCAGTCTTTAGTCTGGAGTCAGCTAGAGATAGAGAGGTCAGAGGCTGGGGGATGAACAAGTTGCAGAGGAAGTGGAGAAAAGGAGCAAGGGAGGTATAGAAAAGGAGAAAAATAAAGAGTGAAAACATTTATACCAAATCTGATACCTACAGTACAGGGGTGGAATTTGGGATCCCTGGCAGTTGCCACAACCTAGTGCTTACGTATAGACATGTTTTGTTTTGTAACATTTTTGTTTTTTCTTGTCTGAAATCATACATTAATTAGACACTTCAACCTGGCATCCGTAATGGGCATTACATAACATTGCATAATAATTTTCAAAAAATGTATTAAAAAATACCATAATAATAAATAAATGAAACTAGCAAGCGCTGTATTTTTTACTATTTTTGAGGCAGTAGCAGCTCCAATAATTGGCTTTTGAAGATTATGTGATATGGCAGCCAAACCTATGAGTTTTTCATTGTTTGTTTAGAGAACTTATGATATAAATCGTTTGACAGGGCATGGGTTTGTTTGTAGGGCACTAAATAACAAAATACTGTAAGATGTCTTGTGGCCGATCAACAACGTAACAAATGTTGTTTCATACAAGAAACAAGACAGGATGGACAGCAAATGCATTTTCCAACAGCGGCTAATGCTGTGGAGTCACCATCAGTTGCCAATAAAACCCACGGCAGTGATTCTATCAGTCCTATACTCTACCCCAAACCCTAAAACAAATCTCACAGGGAAGACATTTTTGTCTCCATGCACATCATGACAGTTTAAAAGAGAACAAACTTGAAGGCAACGCAGCCTGTGTTGTCACAGTCTCACCACAGATACAGAAATTGTTATTTTTTTTCCTCCTCGGGCTATCAGAACCATGAAAAACAGCCAAACTGCCAAGTCAAATGTCTTCATTTGTAAACACCCCTTTGCTTAAAGGAAAAAGCATGTTTGTAATAAAACGCATGCACAGTATTGTATGTACCTTAGTAGAAATCAGATATAAAACAAATAAATCCTCTTTGAACCAAGTAACAATCCATGCCATTCTGTTATACTGTCTTCTATCTATATAAATGAAACACTAGCATCCCACTGCATGTACAGTACTAAAGTAATATGTTATATAGGTGTGCTAAAAGGCAAATATCTATTGTTTTGTTTTGCCTATAAAAAAGGCATCTCCCATCTACCAGGCAGCTGAAACTGACATGGCAAACAGGTTGTCCTATCACTGCAGGGCATTGGAAACTGTTATTCACAGAATTATGAATCATTACTTGGTGTATCCATGACTTCTCCTAATAAGCAAGGGGAAGAAGGAATTCCAAATAATCTGAATTAGGTTGACCTCATATTAACCCACTTAATGCCTTCAAACAATATGAATTATATTGCTATTTTCATTCATTCTGCATTTTGTGGTGATAATGACATAATATTCCGTGCAGATTACTATGTCAGTGTATGATAATGTTATACTTTCTGGTACAGTTAATGTAATAGCAGTAGCAGTGAAACAATTTTGTGTAAAATGACCTGTGATGGAATGTTGTCTTAAGAGACACATTATTTTGGCCAATAAAAATACTATACATTTCCCACTTTATACAAATTAAAGCTTATCAGCTACTGGTCTAATAGTCAGACACAAACCCCAAACCCTAACATTTATAGAGAAGCCACAGAAGTCATGTATGTGTCTTTACCAGCAGTGTATGGGTGAGTCTTTAGGCTCAAACATACTCCAGGGTGAAGTGAGATTGGGTGAAGGGTTTTCATTGCATTGTAGTTTTTAAGGCTTCACCCTGGACTATGTATGAGCCAGGGTAAAGCCTTAAACAACTACACTGTTTTGAAAACCCTTTCACCCAAAGTGGAGTAACAAGTCAATCACAGCCTATTTGTAAGTATCTATTAACAACACCAACCCTGGTACAAATCACCACTACCACCCTCCATATTAATGTACCAACTCTCTTTCTCCTTTCATAGATTTCCTTTGCTTCCCCCATCCTTTTCTCTCTCTTCCCCATCATTTATCCTCCATTGTGAGTTTCTTCTTACTTCCCTCTATCTTCTCTGTTTTTCAGCATCCATGTGCACTGCGTGATAACCAGCTCGTGATCTTTACACAAAAAGGCACACATACTATGTGCATGCGCAATACTTACACACAGTGTGCGCACACACACGCAAACATGCATGCATGCACGCACACAGCTACTCCTGCAGTGAGCGGTTCAATAGGCCTATCAATCTAACACTGTGGGGGATATAAATGATTAGGCATGGGGGTAAAGGCTGTTCCAGCCCATATGATGGAGAGGGAGATAAAACAAGTGAGATGGATGGGGGAGGGAGAAAGAGAGGGAAATAGGGAAATAACAAATAAACTGCAATTTGTATGGGGACCATTGTACTGTATATAGGACTGATCCAGACATCAGTCATATTACAACTTGATTATTGTTAACTGTCTCCTGCCATGTACTTGTACACTTAAGCCTCCACAATTGTTCTGCTTGGTCTTCAACCAGCCAAAAGGCTCATGTCTCCCTCCCAAAACGATGGTGTTGCACCAAAGCAACCAAAGGTATGGCACCATTTTGATCCCATAATAACGTGTGAAATAAGACCAAAGCATGGATAATCCATGAGTAGTTCTGAAATGTCTGAAGAGCTGCTTACTGTTGAGATTACACACAAAGAGGAAATGAACTCACCGACTCCTCCTCCTGAATCATATGGACCAGGTTGTCCAAGACAGGAGCCAGGTTCCTGAAACAGAGACAAAACACAAAATGGAATGATTGAAGTACGGTATGTTGTCTGAATTGTAAATTCTGTTTAAATTGTACATTGTAAATCCAAATAATCTGTGATTTTAATGAATGTAAGAGGCTCTCGATTAGGAGCGTCTGCCAAATGCCTAAATTGTAATGAAGTGTATTGTTATTGGTTGTTTTGGGGATGGAAGTGATGTTTCTTTAACTGGGATTTGATTAGTTTCCATCATTAAAAGGACCAATCTGTAAATACAATGGGGAACTGGCCAATTCAAGTACTAAAATAACAGAATTTACACAGTATCTAAAAATGCCATAAAGTACATGTTGCAAGGCCTTTAAAGACTGTTTGTGGCCTTCGACACCTCCATCCTCCGCTCTCCATTCCAAGAAATTTGTTGTGACTCTCAGGCCTTGTCGATATATCAGACCAAACTGCCAGCCCCAGACTCTCCATCCTAAACCAGGACTCTCTGAAACCCAGCACCTTCTTCAAAGACCCAAGATCAGCTTGAGAGACTCATCTGTATCTTGCAGGTATAAGATCTTACTTGGACTTGATATTGGTGAAGTTTTTGCCCAGTGAAAGATGTCTGATGGAGCGGTTCTTGGCAAGCCACACAAGCAGGGTGGACAAGTCAGAGTCCAGGCCTGGAAGTCATGAAAATAGTTCCAGTTATTAGTAAAAATGTATTCAGCCTGTGTCTTATTTTAGGAGTGTGATATAGAAAGTATCACATGCATGGATAGTAATGTCTTACCATTGTCAGAGATGTCCAGACTGGAGATGTTGGGGATCTCAGCAATGCAGCCTTCTAGGATTTGAGAGCCTCCTGATCGAAGCTATGAAGAAATACATTGAAAGAACAGAGAAGATTACAGTACAGTGATGTAATAATTTAATGTACACACATGTTTGCAAATTGCTCTGATCACACAACGACTCCGATCGCTGTCTGGAGGAAAAATCTAAACATTTCCCACATAAACTCGGTTTTACAAAAATGTATTGGATTTGTAATTGACAAAAAAAGTCAATATTGCATTGTTTATATAAAATATAGGTAACGAACAAAATGATACTACAAAAGATCTAAAGGAAAAAGGACTATAAACATCATTGTAAAAATAGTTACTAAACTATTTCTGTCTGAAATTCTGCCTTTTTCCTGGGTGCCCTAGCCAGAGAAACCAGACACTAAGTGTTTTCTTGGCTTGCCGTCACCATCTGAATGATTTTGATTGATTTAGTTCAGATTTCGGAGGCTGTGTTTTTGGTCAAAAACAAACTTTTTTCTACATAAACCAATTGTGTTTTTTTTTTTTTTTTTTTACCAAATACCAATGCCTCCTTAAAGAACAAACATCAGCAGATTAATAGAAAATTTGAAAGCAAACCAATGTTGAAACGATACGATACAATACAATACAATGCTGGGTACAGAGATGACACTATAGAAGTATGAATCCTTCAAGGGGTCAAAAGACAGAGGTACTGTATAAGCTAATACAAACAAAAATAATTAGAAATGTCCTTTTATATGAGTAGAGTAGTGGCATCAGCGAAGGACAAAAAAGCCAGCAGGAAATAAACACAAACAAATCCATGCAGCAACACAAGTTAATGAGGGAGCACAGCCGAATACTTACACAATGGCCAAGCTTATAGAGGCGTTAGGGGAGAGAAAAGCACGTCAGAGCCAGCCACGCACACATATAAAGAACACAGATGTTTAATCATCGTAGTTCTATTCAAACTGAAGCTGGAAAATAAGCGTACACCCACACACATGCATAATAAGCGTGCACCACAATACCCTTAAAAACAGACACGTGCAGGAGTTTGTGGGCAAAATCATTGCTTAGCATTCAGAAGATAGCATGTGAAAGGTGCCTTCCAAAACAATGAAGCATGGATCCTGCAACTTCCAAACATCTATCATTTGTAGTTCATGCATGTGTTCAAATTGCATGCATGGTATATATTTGTTCATGTTTGTGTGTGTGCGTACATATGCATATGTGCATATGTGTCAAATTAACAATCTTCCCATTTTGTCTCTATGAAATTTCCCACTGGCCTGTCAAACAGTCATTATGGAGAGCATCTACAGTATAAAAAGCACTGAACAGCAAGAGGTAGTGTAACATTCCCTTACAACCTTTGGCATTACATACAGTATATAAAGGGAAAAAGTGTCTGCGTTTGACTTACTTCACAGCAGCTGAGGTCTAGAGATACTTCCTTTACATTGGGGTTACTAGCCAGACCGAGCAGCAGAGCTCTGCATGAAAAGACAACACGAAAATATTTAATCACGCAATAACGCAATAATGGTGCTGCGAACAACACCGGTATTTTCTATTTTACTATTACGGGAGAGCTTCAAAAGCAGTAAAACGATTACACATTCACTAACATACATTATACATATACAACAGAATACATTTTCAATAATAGTTACTGTAGTCACGCTAATAAAATGCACATGAAAGAACATGTAAAAACAGAGAGGAAAGGGTGAGGGGTGGTCAGGAGCACTAGAGACAATGAAGAGAATATTTTATACAGAATATTAG
This sequence comes from Benthosema pterotum, assembly GCA_039105355.1. Taxonomy (NCBI): domain Eukaryota; kingdom Metazoa; phylum Chordata; class Actinopteri; order Myctophiformes; family Myctophidae; genus Benthosema; species Benthosema pterotum. The sequence goes on along the minus strand of CM076967.1, from coordinate 31,909,133 downwards.
GCAACACTAACTTGAGGGCCTCTGGAGACAACTTGGTTCCTGACACATTGATGAAGCTGAGGGACATGGCACTGCTGAAGAAATGCTTGAAGGACGGTGGTACCTCTTTGCCCTTTCGGCTGATGGAGAGAAGATGAATGACGTCAAAGGGATTCCTTACGATTGTTAATTAGGAGAAGTGTTCTTATCCATAATGCAACTTTTTTTTTTTTTTTTTTTACAACAAGGGTTCATGTATTCTTTTATAAGGACAATCATTTAACACTGATTTGTTATGATAGTTGTGATAAAATACAACCCACCACACCTACACTCTTACATTTGCTGTGCTCTTTTGCAACATTTGTTCTCCCCTCTCATGTAATTTCTCCTCTCCTGTTCTGCTCAACTCCTCTTTTCTCCCTCTTCTCTATTTCTAATCCTTTGCCTCAGCTCTGCACAGCTCATGCCGTGCCTCTCTCCATCTAATGTTCTTTGTCATGTAGTCCTTCTGGCCACCCCTCCATTCCCTCTCTCTTGTTCTAAAGTCTTCCATGGCTAGAATGGCCTCCTGTTCCTGGCCTGACATCCCCTCCCTCTATATCCTGATGAAGTCCTCTCTCCAATGCCTCATCTCCTCCCCAGAGACAGACTGGAAAGAGAGATAATGACAACAGGACAGAGTCCTCTGACACTCCCACTGCCCTGGCCCATCTGTTACGCACTCACGTTGCATGAATTGTAAATGTGTGTGCGTGCACGCACGCACACACACTTGCACTTCAGTGTTTCTTTTTTTTTGACAATAGGACACACATAACAGCACAGCGCAAAGTCTATACATCAGTGAAGGGAGTTACTGTAGGATGTCTGCATGGATAACATGAGACAAACGGAGATGTGCAGCTGTCTTTCAGCAGGCTGCTGGTCACTGCTTTAAAGTGTAGCTTGTGTCAAATAACATTGTGTGTTTTTTCCCCATCCTGACCAAGACTCACATAAAATAGTGTCTCCTATCCCAATGTGATTTATCTGGTTAAAATACTAAACAGAGTATAATGTTAAAGGGTCAAAAACGGATGACTATTGGAGTAAATGTGCAACATGTAATGATTTGAAACTGCTCTGTCAACTGCATCAGTTATGCTTCACTGACTGGAATTGGATTTGACCCTCTGAGGACCATTAGTTTGGTGTTCATCGCCCACATGGAGGTTACAGGTAATTCTGATGTTAATCATTGTAGCACCTGAATTGACTACCTTCCAAAAAAGGGAACACTTAATGGAGTATTTAATAGGACACCAAGTAAAATGATAAATTATTCATATTATTGTTACATTTCATTTTTTCTCTCAGTATTTTGATCACTGATATATTGTTCAGCAAATGTTATCACAGGTTGCCACTGCCACAACAAATCATTGGGTGTATTTTAAAACATATTTATGATGCTAAATTCATTCCAAGTTGTCAATATGGTTGAGGGTGGAAAGGTAATTTAGTGTCTTAAATCACCCTTGAAGCATATAGGACCTCCATTTACTTTAATGTATTCACTTAATTTCTATGTGCACCGAAATGGCCTGTACACTAAAAAGGGCACTCAGTGTGTGTGTGTGTGTGTGTGTGTGTGTGTGTGTGTGTGTGTGTGTGTGTGTGTGTGTGTGTGTGTGTGTGTGTGTGTGTGAGAGAGAGTGTGAGAGAGAGTGTGAGAGAGAGTGAGAGAGTGTGTTTGTGTGGGTCTTGGGTTCCTCTGTCACTGAATCAAGGTTCCGTGAAGCAAGCTGGACACCATGGGCACTGAGCCACTCCTCTTAGGGCAGGGTGTGTGTGTGTGTGTGTGTGTGTGTGTGTGTGTGTGTGTGTGTGTGTGTGTGTGTGTGTGTGTGTGTGTGTGTGTGTGTGTGTGTGTGTGTGTGTGTGTGTGTGTGTGTGTGTGCGTGCGTGTTTGTATGTGTGTTGCATATTTTGGAAGGGGCATGTTCAGTGGACACACAAATGGGCAATTGCGGGCAGCCTGCAGGGTAACCATGCACAGAGGGGAGGAATGGAGAGAAAGGGCAACAGTTAGAGCTTTCAGTCTCTCCATCCCTTTTTTTCTCTCTGGCTCTCTCCAATCAGAGCCGTTTTCATAGAATCAGTAAGTCGTCTGATGAAATGGAAACTGAAATTTGTATGACTGTCCCAGAAATACCATGTCAAAGTGTTTGTTCACAAAAGCATGTGTCTCTGAAAACAAACACCATCACCATCATCTTGTTTGTTACGGTTTTTAAAATGGACATATCCCCCCTTTGTAACTGATATTGAATCAGTTACATATACTAACTTAAGGCAATTTAATACAGCAGATTGTATGTGTTTGTCTGCTTGGCCTTTCTTCACTGCAACTTTAGCCTGTGAGTGTCCCTTTGGTGTATGTTACCTGTGAGGGAAGATGCTCTTTGATACATTGAGAACCGAGAGGTGCTGGACTGAACCACGTAGTAGAGCTGAACATACCTGGAACAAGAAATAAACCTTGTATAAAAACACTGCCTGTAGCATGGTGTGACGTGTGTGTGTGTGCGCGTGTGTGCGCGCGCGCACGTCTGTGTGTGTCACAGATAGAGAATGTACTGTACATTGTATTGTTATTCATGAATACGCAGGTGTGTAAAAAAACAAAAACATGGGGAAAGTGTAAATGATAGGTGTGTTTATGATTGTGTGTAGTGAAAACTGCACATGAGCTATGAGCCAATCAATAACCTCAGTGACAGGCTGACAGCTGGCTACATCCCAGACCAATCAATGAATTGTATGAGGCTCTCAGACCCACATCAATAAATCACATAATGCATCCAGATTTCACCAACAGTAAACTGTAACATGCTTAGAGCGGGCTTATTAAATTGATTACATGTATTTCAGCATGCACATTAATGGGTGGCATTTTGTCTTCCATGCAGTATAATTAAGACATAAATGTAATTTTATCAAGGGAAATTTGGATTGAAGTAGTCCAATGATTCAGAATAACTGCCCATGGACATACCATCAATAATGAATTAGACAACACTTAATTGCTTTTCACCATAAATGGCAGTGCATGGGATAGAGGATGTTAAATCTGCTTACCTGGTCCAATGCACAGTCTGTGTTGGAGAGGTCAAGAGTTTCCAGGCTGTTGGGCTGACCCAGGAAGTGATAGAAATGCTGAAAGCAGTATAGAAAAAGCAGAAATATCACCCGGTGTGGAAAATGCACACTGTAATTCCTAAATAACAGTAAATACTTGATTTAGTAGTTTATTTTGTCTGAAGTGTTTTGGTGTCTGACAACATGTATGTTGCATTTTGGGAAAAACTTAAAAATAGATTTTAACATGGGTCTGGTACTCCATTCCATCCACACAGTGTGTTGTAAATGAATTTTCCACATTTACAGAAATATACCTTAGAAAAGTCTTTCATCTCATATTTTGTTGTTGTTTTTTGGGGGAGATAGACCCAGGCAATCTGCATGATTTGGTAAAGTATAGTAGGTATGATTTCCATCAGGAAATTCAAGGCATTTTGTGTCTGTGTGTGTGTGCGCGTGTGTGCGTGCAGACCTGCATATCGTCTCCTCGCAGGACATTCCCTGAGAGGTCCAGATGGGCCAGGCTGCTGGGGATAGATGGGTTGGCACTCAGTGACTGGCAAAGGCTGTTCACCCCTATAACATACGGCGTGCGCACACACACACGCACACGCACACACACACACGCACACGTCAAGTGAATGCACAAAGTCTTCTTTCCAAGAATTAAACACACATGCCCATTAGTATCTGTATAACAGCGTTTCACAGCGTTCAGAAGGAAATAACAGAGGAAATTAACCCTTTCAGGCCGGGAATCCATATTTGGATTCTGTACAGTATGTACCATATTCCATAATTAACTTTATTTGATGATGAAATATAAATATTTCAGGTTTTTCAAAAACCTTAGGTCAGGCCTAAATGGAAAGGGATGACAGGAAAGAATATTTGAGATTGGAAAGAAAGTGAATGCTGAGAAATGAAATCACATGCTTATGCACAGCATATTTTGTATTGAGTCATGTGTTTTTGGACTAATTTTCGGTTTTTGTTCTTGCAAAAATATTAATTCTGTTACTGGATTTATTAGACTTTAATTACACATTGATTCAATTTTGTTCTTCCCAGCATTCCATCACAAGTGTTGATGTCATGTGCCAGTACTCTGAGAGGACGTCATACTGCAGGCTGTGCTAATTATATCGAGGACAAATATTGTGCATACATGTACATACATACATACAGATGTTCACATTATGTGTATATTTGACCATCTTTGTGTGTGTGTGTGTGTGTGTGTGTGTGTGTGTGTGTGTGTGTGTGTGTGTGTGTGTGTGTGTGTGTGTGTGTGTGTGTGTGTGTGTGTGTGTGTGTGTGTGTGTTGTCAGAACTAATTGAGTCAGTACTTGGGGCATCCACAGTTCAAGTCCACACGGACAAACAGTCATTACATCTGTCAGAGGGTTTGCTGCCCAAAGGCAGACTGTGACCTTTCACCTCTTGGTAAGTTCGATTCAGAGTTTCTACTACTGATAAGATAGCATTTAGTACTAGACAACAGGGTTTAGGTGACAGTACTGTAAAATGGAGAAAGGAGATATTAAAACATTCTGTTATAATGTGCCATCAGCAAGCATCTCAGGTAAAAGTGAAATACAAATGTAAAATACACAGTAAAAGCAGCAGCAATCCACAGGAGCCTCAATTGTGCCTTTAGCTGTGCAGGCAGAGTTCAAGTGTTAAGCCTCACTCTGACTGAACCAACACTATGGATTTGGAATAGGCTATGAGGCTCTTTATTGATTGCCCGAAAGGCAATGTTTAGAGTGCTAAAGACATTAGCTGACTTTTTGACAAAAGCAATGTTGGGTGAGATTATGAGTTTTTTTAACCATCCATTTACTGTATAGTTCATATTGATGTACATCACATAATGAGACCCCAGCCATATTTATATACAGTATAATATATATATATATACCGGTATATATATATATATATATATATATATATATATATATATATATATATATATATATATATATATATATATATATATATATATATATATATATATATATATATATATATATATATTAATAATATTTAAATTATTAGACACCAAGAGACCAATAATTTGTAGTCTTTTGAATCCTATCTGTGCATTTCTGTGTGGCCCCAGCTGTTATATCCTACTGGTTTACCTGCCAGTGAGGAGCCCCAGGATGGATCTAGTCCTGTTCAACATTATAACCACCCTCCAGCCCCTGCATGGAATTATGTGAAGTGAGCCAGCAAACAACAAGATCATGCACTTGGAAAGGGTGTGTGTTTTGCTGCAATAATAACAAAATCTGAAGAAAAAAATAAACTGTACAACTAGGTAGGGGAAGTGATTTCACTTTTGTCAGATATCACCCAATTTTTTTTCTGTTAAAATGCTCTATTATAAGGTGTGCAGACCATATATGGAGTTTCCCCCTCCCCCACTTTAGCTGAGGAGCTAATAAAAGTTCCCCGGGGTGGAGGGTGAATTCTCCTCCAATCAGGATCGAGCAGCAGGTTCACATAGTGTAGCTACTCTTGGACGCCCCTAGTGCAGGTGAATTTCAAATCACTTACCCTACGTTTAACTGATATACAGTAAAGCTCACATTGTTTTGCCATTCATACACCCCAGCTATGGGATGTTATACAGCCATATACTGTATATCCTTACCTGAATATTTGTATAATTAACTTGCCAATGCAACACATACTGTATCAAACAATCAAACAATCTTATAACAATTATTGTATGACTGTATAAATGCTAACCATAGATACCTTTGGGTGATAGTGAGGTTTTGGAGAAGTTTAAATGCTTGAGGCCTGTATGATGTTTGGCAAATTGAGCTCCCAAGGAGGAAATGCCTGCAAAAGGAATGAAATATGAGTTGGATTTTGTATTCAGGTATTTTACAGTCAAAAGCAGTTAATCTTGAGGGGATCCACTAAAGCCCCTTTCAAATACTTTAGAGAGCTTATACTGAATCTGGGCTTAGAATGTCACCTAATAGATTTTAGGAGTCTACGAAGGAGAAGGCTTTCATTCACTCAAAGCCATGTGATTGAACAGGACTTCATGTGTCCTACTTCCAGGTCAGATTTACATCTATTGCATCATCTACTACTCTGAGCAAGATGCTCAGATTAGTGTGGATGGAAGATTATTTTCTACTCTTTTTAGAACATTTTGTCATGGAGTAGCATAACATTTTTTTTCCACAAGTGTGGTGTGTTTTGCACACCTTACCTTACTGTACTCTTATGTCAAGTAAATTCCTATAGGTAGATATCATAATACATATTGTGAAAATACAGGCTGAGGTACTCCAATATAGGGAAAATAATGGATCTTTAAACAGACAAGTATATATAATTGCGTGAAATAAAGCAAACTAGAACACAAATGCTTTACCTCTGTCCTCCAGCGGGTTGTTAGCAAGGTTGATGGTGGTGAGTCCTGAGCTAGGATTTTGGGCCAAGGCAGCAGCTAGCTTCTGAGCAAAGTCACTGGGAAAAATGTGAGGAGGCAAGGGAGAGATGAAAAGGATCCAACTTTTACTAGTGTACAGCAATAACCCTAATGCTTTCATTTTGCCAGTAAGATAAAAAAATCCTCACATTTTGAGTCCTGCATTGTCCAGAACCAACTCTTCCAGTCGACTGGACCGAGACACCACCCGCAGGATCTGATCACACACATCTGCAGACTACATACACATACACACATATATACAGGTATATACATATACATACATATACACACACACACACACACACACACACACACACACACACACACACACACACACACACACACACACACACACACACACACACACACACACACACACACACACACACACACACACACACACACACACACACACACACACACACACACACACACACATATATATTTGGAAAGTAGTTTTTGAATTTATGCTTTACTGTTCACTGTGCAGTGAAAGGAGGGGACAGAGTAGAATGTGTGACAGATGTTATGAGTTGGAATGCTTTATGCAGCCAGGACTTTTCCAGTGTGAGCTCTTCTTGACAACAAAATTCTTTGGTAAGTGCTATGTCTCAAACAAAGCATTAGGATTCAACATTAAATAATTCCAAAGCTTCCCATTAGCTCTTTCTGTGCTGCTAACTGTTATCATATGCCAGTGCCTGCGTCCACTGAAAGAGAATCATTTTCTTTTCTGCTGTTCGCGCACGCGCGCACGCACGCGCGCACGCGCACACGCACACGCACACACACACACACACACACACACACACACACACACACACACACACACACACACACACACACAGGGAGTGATGCAAGACAAAGTACAAATGACACAATAAATAAAAATAACAATACCGGTAAAAATAATTTGGGTAGATGGAACATACCCCCATAAAGTCTATAATTGAGTGATGTATTGTCCCTGCAATGTACCATGCACTAAATTCAACAGCTACCACCATTCGTTCCCCATCAAGCTCTTCACAGACCCACTTAATGTGCCCCCCCTCATACACACACACAGTATATAATAAATGTGTTATTATTTTGCGTTTCATACCACAACAATTTCTCTTCACAATAACAGCATTTTGCTCAGTAAGCTCATTCTGTTATTCCAAGTAATTGACATTCCTGCCATACATAGAGGACTTTTACTTTCTGCCAGTAGCCTCAGAGTAGCCAAACACTGGTGACATTGTTATCTGCCGTGAGAGAGAGAGAGAGAGAGAGAGAGAGAGAGAGAGAGAGAGAGAGAGAGAGAGAGAGAGAGAGAGAGAGAGAGAGAGAGAGAGAGAGAGAGAGAGAGAGAGAGAGAGAGAGAGAGAGAGAGAGAGAGAGAGAGAGCGCACGGGAGGGGAGGGGAGGGGAGGGGAGAATGGGAAAGTGAGGTGAGAGAGAGAGATAGAGAAGAACGAGGAGAGAAGAGTCCACAAAAAAGAGATGGGATGAAATGAAAGTGGTGGAAGTACGAGAATGAAAATTAAGAAACCCCATGAGGGACGGGGGAGAGACAGACAGACAGACAAACAGACAGAGACAGGGACCGAGAGACAGACAGAATCATAGAGATAAACAGTGGCTGGAAGGGAGGGAGGAACAATGAGGGCTGTTGTCCCCATGTTGTTACTGGGAAACAGAAACTATGAAGTAGTGGGAGAGAAAACGGAGGTGGAAAAAAGCAGATAGTGAAGCAAGAAACGGGGAGAAATGAAGTGGATACTGGGTCATGGCATTCCAGAAGTGGGAGAGGAGAGATAAAGTATGGCGGGGAGGAAGGGAAAGATAAAGAGAGAAAGCATTTTACACCAGCTTTGCCTCCCAGTGCTACTGTGATGCTTCCTCCCTCCTTTTTCAGCTGGATTATAGAGCTGAGCAATCCCACCCCCGTGTGACGTCCCCCTTGTTCCAAAAATGGATTCCCCATTCATTTTCCTCATATACTTTTTGAAAATGATCTATATAAGGACGATTACACCGTGGACAAAGTCAACCAGGGTCTCAACAAATCATGACAACACACACAATGTCTTGGGAAATCAAATAATTTCTAAGAAGAAAAACGAAACAAAAAGTGTTGTATCCTGCCATTTTTTCCCTTCTTGTGTGGTCTTATTCAGCTTATTATAAGCTACTTCAGGCTCGTTTTTCTGTAAAGTTGCTTTAAAATATTTAAAAAACAGTGATCTAAAACAACATCTGAGAATTAGGTTTGACTGACCTGGGCTAGTTGCTTATTTTGTTCTTCTTTTAATGGACCTGATTGCTAATTTCTCACTCACAAAACCAGACAACCTTGGTGAGACGGATGCAGCTGCTGAAGACATTGGTTTTGTTGAGTTAGCATACAGTACATGTACCACTCATGAGACCTCCACTGAGATCATCATCAAGAATAGGAAGACGATCACTGCTTTCATAGTACAAATGAATGTTCCCTGACACCTAACACAAGTCAAGTAACTAACACAACATTCATGCCCGGCTCCCAAAACAATCGTGACAGTGCTTGCCTCCTGTTCAGTTCAATTAATTTCAGTAGAAATACAAACAGCAAATACAGTACATGTATTAGTTTTGTCGGTAGACTGTGAGGAGGGGTCTACCTCCCGGAGAGCTTATGCAGTTGTTTGTGTATACCTTAGGACACTGGTTCTCATTACTGAATTTCTTGTCAAACTCTCCATGCCATCTTCTGGCGTACATGTAACGGCTTCCTTTAATTCAGTCTCCCTCTCTCTATTCCTTTTGATGCCTTTGTTTCTCTGCATTGACCACTCTTGGCAGCCTGACCATTCCCCTCATCTTTACCCGTTTAGATTTCCCATTCTTTCCCAACCAATGACTCTGGGGGTTTAGGCTTCAAGCATGACCCAAACCACACTGTATTACCATTTAACAACACATCTCAAAGGCCAGTCCATTTATCACCACATTAAAATGAAATGTTGGATGTGGACAATTTTTTGAAAACACCCAACAGTGTTTTTAGTGCGCGCGCGCACACACACACAGTGGTGGTAACTATAGTAACCTAGCCCCCCAAAAAGCATGGCTGTACACTACAGGACATTAGCATAAATACAGACACACACATGCTCAAGCCTTGGGCTCAATTTCTTGTTTTTATAATTTTTTATCCCACGATTTTGTAACCCATTTTTTCACCCAGTGCCAATTCCTAATGTGATCCTGGGCTCTACACACCTTCCACCAACCTGGGGAGGCAGCGGACTGGCCTCATGCTTCCTTCAATGCATGAGGAGTCCAAGCTGCCTTCTTTTCACCTGACAGGGGGGAGTTTCCCTGGTTGGACGTAGCGCGTGGAAGGAAGACGTTATTCCAACCAGTTCCTGGTCCCCTCCATCAGGCGCCCCGGCTGGCCAGGGGGAGGCAGCTTTGGGCTCAATTTCTTATTAAAACTAATCCCGGATAACGCTCATTGGATGGACACGTGGTAGTTTTAAAATTTAGGACAGCAGAAATCTAAATCCCATTTGGCTGGCTGTGATGGAGATGTGTGATAATTGTTGGGACTTGGGAAGCAGTGCATGGTAATTGGTGAGACTGCGGGCAGTGTTGGGACACAGAGTTAGCAATAGGGAGCTCTGGTGAGCGAAAGCTTGAGTAATTGAGCCTTATATTGTTTAGTTAGGATTAAGAGGCTTATCACATAGGAACATTGGTCTGATCCAGGGCAGACAGACAGACAGGGGGGGTGAGACAGAGGGTTGCAGGCAGACATGCTGAAACGCTATTAATACAGAAGATGCAGATCAGGGGGTATCTAGGCATGGGGGGGCAATGCCCCTTAAATGCCCAGACTGCCTCACCAAACATGATGGCATGCAAAACAACCCAAGATATTTCAAATGAAAGTGCTTATATTTAAAATGATTTGAAACACTACTACTGCTACTAACTAACTACAGTCGTGGCACCACTAAACCAACAGCATTTCATCATTGAAAACAGAAAACCTCCTGAGTTATGCTGCATGTCTGTTGCAACTTCAACAACAACTGGTTGATGCTTACTTGCCTAATAAAAGTCCTGTAACCCAAAATGGTATGGGTGCGACTTGGGCGATGAAGCTGCCACCACAACATTTTATCCTGCAACCCCCGCCCCCACCCATGTTACATGTTACATCCGCCCCTGATGCAGATGGAGGTTGCTAAAGTGAAAGGTTCGCCCAAACTGGATGAATATGTTGAGTCAGCAAAGGGAGGGATGGAGATGGAGGGTGGTGCTGGATGTGAGATGTTAAGGTTGTGAACTGACCAGTTTGTAGTCTTTGGTGGAGAGCTTGGCAAACCACTGGTTAAACTCCAGGACTGCTATTATGGCCACTAGATCTCTGAGGAGGCAAGGATGAGGAGAGAATATTTCATAGTTAAATATATTTCATGTAAACTTTATATATTGTAGGTCCATGCTAGCCCTATAGGGGAAAGCTGCCAGTGCCAGAAAAATGTGTGAAAAATCAAAGAACCAAGAAGAATGACTCCCTGACTAACTAAGACGTGTATCCCCATATACAGTAGCTGTCGCTGGAGGAGCAGCATCGCCTGGTGGTAGCATCCGCATTAGCTTGGCTTGTTTTCATGTATTTTAATGTCCTAAACATCCCAGACTGTCTCATTTTGAGCAGAAAAGGACAAACACCCTATTGGCCTGAATATAAGACTATGCTTTTTTTCCCAATGGAAATATCCCAAAAATGGAGTCGTCTTATATTCAGGGGCTATACTATTTGACATTCAATGTTCTTTTTTTCTGTAAATGGGTCTTGAAAAATGAGTGTCGTCTTATAAACGAGTCGTCTTATATTCGGGACAATACGGTAATAGCATTCATGCCCACATGTACGTCAGATCCGTTATGTACGGTAGGCTGTCTAGTGTCTATCATGCGAGAAAAAGAAAGAAAGAAAAGAAAGAAAGAAAACTTGATAACACATCATGCGGTTCAAGGATGTACCAATTGGTTAACCTCTTTCTCAGTTCTGCTTGGAACTCCTTTCTCAGTTCCGCAGCCACTGCCAGCGTCATTTTACCCCTATATCTATATCTGCAATTCTACATGCAGTATATCCACCCGTAATACACTGACCTGTTCTCCAGGTGGCTGAAGTCCTGTAGGTTTAGTTCTCTGGAATCTTGCGTCAGATAGATGGTATCCACATCCTGGAAACAAACATATATAGACCATTAACAGAAGCACTATGGAATTATGCTTTTCAGTGTATTCTCTTTACTCAATCCCTTTTTTGTCCTCAGTTTAGTCCAGGGGTCGGCAACCCAAGATGTTGAAAGAGCCATTTTCCTCCCAAAATTAAATTCAAAATCTGCCTGGAGACGCATTTTATTTTACTTTTTTTCCTGAGGTGTGCAAATGTGAACCAAATGGACCCTGGCGGGTCCATTTGGTTCCATTTGCACACTCTCAGAAAAAAAGGTCCTCGAAGAAAAATCTTTAACATGGTGAATCGGGTTGCGAAACACAACCTTTCTTCAGAAATGGAGTTTCTAAAAAAAATAAAGGAGTTTTACAGAACTCCATTTCTAGTCCATACAACATCTCTTGACATAGTAAACTGAGTAAACCTTTGAAAATGGGTGGTTCAGATTGAAAGCTCCACCTCTGATAACTGCTGGGCTTTTTTGACATGGCCAAGTGCTACTTTAACTGGCAACTGTCAGTGCAGCGCAATGCGTTTTGGGTGACTGAAATGTTTATATTATTTTGGTGTGGATCACCCCAGTGTGTGTATGTAATAATGTAATAATGCTACAGCCACTGAGCCACTAGGGCTGTGTTCTGGAGCCGCATGTGGCTCCTGAGCCGCAGGTTGCTGACCCCTGGTTTAGTCGTTTTGCCAATTGATTCCCCACGACACATACAGTATCTGCTCTGTGTGATAATAATAATGGATTGCATTTTTATAGTGGTTTTCCAAATGTTCAAAGCACTTTATAGTTGTCCATTCATTCATACATTGGGAAGTCAAGCGGCGAACAGTCGACACCAGCGTCCTTACGTCCCACATTCACACACCCATGTATCCTAATACCGACTACTGTTGTATCCTACTGTGCTACCGGCTCATGAACCCCCACCTGGTAATACATGGAGCGATAAAGTGACACCCTCCGGCCCAGCTTTCTGCCCTGTATATAGTAGGTGTTCAACAAAGCCACATGCACTACAGTGGATTCAAACCCACAGGCTCTGCGGTGGTGTGGCACTGGCTAGTGACTAGCTACTTTAGCACCACCCGAACATCCTCTCACTGCCATCTTCAAGGGACAGCAATGGAACCACTATTCATATACACAAATACACCTTACACTTGATTTAAATTAAATGAACGGTACTGACCCACTGCACCTCTTCTCTGGAAGGCAAGCCCAACCAGTCACATACACACCTGTACATCTGAGAAAACCCACCTAGACACAAGAAGGTGTGAGGCAGGAGAGGGTCAGAGAGGAGAGACAAAGTGTATTGTGTGAAAAAACATATCAAAGAAATAATGCACGCCACTTCAACACTGACACATACGGTACAATATTATACACACATACCACAGGGTCCTAGATCGGCAGGTTTGTTACTCTCCCATAGTGTTTGTAGAGAAGTCAGTCTGTCAGGGGGTTCCATACACAGCTTCTTCATGACTTTACTGAAAGAAAAAAAATATATATAATTCCATTTAATGTATCCAATTAAGCTTCATACATCAATCTTATAATGGATATACCAAAATTGCAATTCCGAAGCTATTGTGGTTATTGCTCTGTTGCAAACAGAGACAGAGGGACAGTCAGTGTTTGTTGAGCTTTTTATGACACCTTCTTTCAGTGAATATTTATTTTTGCATTTCAGACCTGTGCTTCCCGTTGTCACAGTAAATGCTGTTTCACATCAATAGTTTATACCCATTGTTTAACTGAGAGTGTGTGAGTGGATCTACAAAGGTAACATCTTCACTTGCATCGTCCTCTGCTTCAGACCCAGAACTGGAACCAGTTCCCGGTCCCGTCCTTGGTAAACCTGGAATGCTTTGACAACATTCAAACTATTGTCGGTGACGGTGGTGTCACTTTTCCATTTACGGCAGAGGAGGTGTGTATCTGCTCGATTTCAGAGGCAACCACTTTATAAGTGCGCCTTCCTTTCACTCAACTACAATTGCAGCTTTCTTGTGCTGTACAGGAATAGATCCAGTGGGACCTTCAGTCACATAAAATTCAAGTTGCAGTCATGCTCATGCACACGCACACACGCACGCACACACACGCACGCACGCAGGCACGCACGCACGCACGCACACACAGAACATACCTAGGTGGGAGTCCAGGGCATATCCTGAGCAGACAGTTTCCAATGTGAGTGACCACTTCATTCACCTCGTCTGTGGTGAGAAGTCTCAGAGAGAAGGAGCCACGCTCATACTCTATGGAAAGCTAGAAGAGACAAGAGACATTCTCAGTGGTTCAACAAAATATCGAACTCTGGCAGAACCCTCGGTTGTTTACAGTAGCTACCTGGGAATTACAGTATATATCTGCAATTCCATTCACTGTTGGCCCAAACACAAAAATCACACTTCTAGCTCCAAAATGAATGCAAGACTAAGATGATAAGACAATAATAACACCTCAACGCATTCTAGCTTCCAGTTAGATCCACTGTTAGATAGATAAGCTTTCCCTCATCTCACACATGCATGTCAGATGAGGAAAATTTGACACATGCGTTACAGGTTGCCCTTCAACAGGATTTATCTGTCATTTTCAAATATTATAAACCTGGATATAATTTTGTGTATGTAATTGTGTACCTGTGTGGGCTTGTTACATGTGACTGCCTGGATCTCCAAATAGTTAAAAGAGTGCTCCACCTAAGAAAAAACAGAAGAAAACAATCACATAACTGGCGTAGTTCTCAAGTCAAGTCTCAAGTTAATTTTTGTTGTGTCGGTCTTGTCTCGGTCTCGCCGCTCTGCACTTCATTTGTCTTGTGGTCTCGTCTTGGTCTCATCCTCAATGTGTCTGTTTAACAACTAAAGTCTCTGTAATGTGTTATGTTGTACTCTTACTACAGAACAATCAAACCTCGGTCTCGACCCCTCTAGGTCTTGGTCTTGTTCTCGACCCCTCTAGGTGCTAGCCTCGTCTTGATCTGGTCTCGACCAAGTCCAAGATTGTTGGTATCGGTTTGGTTGTGACCTCCCCAAGTCTTGGTGTTGGTCTTGACTAAAACTGTACTAAATATTAAATAGTGCACTTTTTCCCAAAACAGTGGATTGGGAGTCGTTGTGTGTTTGTAGATCAGATATTTGCAGCCGTTTGTGTCCTGTGAATGCACTAAAGTGCATTTACAGTATGCAAAAATGCCATGACTTGACCTGTGTACTTTGTGTTGTTGTTCCGTGTGCTACCTGTGTCCTGTGGCATGGCCAGGACCTGTCAATAATAATAATCATTGTTGAACTTCATCTGCAAGTTATAGTGTGCTCTCACAGTGTCCTGCCCATGTCCTGTATCAAGTTAATAAAATCAATAAATCATTGGTGAACTTTATCCGCCTATACCTGCCTGCTTGTGGTTCTGCTTCTGTGTTAACACATGTCTCATTGTGACGGAAAAAGGCGAGACTCTTAGTTTGAAAGCCATATCACTCGGAAGCTGAAAGTCAGGAAGTGAATTACCATGATGATGTATGGTGCATCAAATGTGATATAATTCACCCAGAATGATCTTTGCAAAGAGGGCGTTTGGAGCGGGACGCATCAGGAGGAGTTAAAACTATGGATCAAGGGCAAAATGTTTCACGTGACTTTTTTTTAGATCTCTAGATCATCTCTAGATCAATCAATCAGTGTACACTGTACAGTCAGTGTCAGCCTAAATGAAGGCACGCTTATCACAAAATGAAATCCAGGTGGTTATTATCAGTATGTATGTGTGCGTGTGCACGTATGTGTACACTTGCGTGCGTGTGTGTGTGAGACTTGCGTGCGCTCAAAGTTCTGTGAGCCAAAATGTAATCTCACTTTGGATGGACCAAAATAGACTGTCAGCATCATACATTGATTAAATAAATCAACCTTGTTTTTTTTAAACCTATTCTAAATCATCTCTAAATATTCTGCACTAATCCTGTGGGCAAAACCAAAATGGCAATGGTGTGGGCACCTCTGCCCTAGAAGATTGAATGTGTGCCTGAGGGAACAGAGAATAAAAATAGGCCTGTTCTATAATTAACAGGTTGAGATCCAGTCGTTTCTCGTTCCTCTACATCTGCGTGCAGAGCCCATGAATGCTGACTCATACACTGACAATAACATCTGTCTGCAGAGCACATGCTGACTCATACACTCAAAACATTAACATCTGTGTGAAGAGCACATGAATGTTGAAGCCCATGGTTTATATACTTTGTTGCACGTCAATGGTCTATCCCAGGGGTGCCCAAAAGGTAGATCGTGATCTACCAGTAGATCACACAGGCTGTGCAGGTAGATCACATGACAGTCCCCTCAGCACTTGGACCCTTATAGATCTGTAACTCTTGGTTTCATTTTACACTCTCAAGAGTTAAATTATATTTAAACATCTGAATTATGTAATTTTCAAGAGTCACACAATTAGAAAATGGAGAATAATTGTTACTTTGACCAACGTTTTGCCAGTTCTCTTTCCCAATTGTGGACGCGAAAGTTCTTAGTTCACGAACTGTCAACTCAAACCTCAAATAGTGTTTTCAAACGTCAGTAATACCATTTACAGGAAAACCTTCCAATTCTCTATTTTTCATTCTAGGTGCATTATTCTTAAACACTATAACAATAAGTAACACCATCACCACTATTTCAAAGCTCAAACTTTCTAGGTGGCCTTGAAATGGATTTTCAATCATGGAACAATTACATTTTTGATGTGTAGATCTTATTGAGGTCATTTTGAAAGTAGCTCTCCAGTCAAAAAAGTGTGGGCAACCCTGGTCTATCCACACAGTGAGCTTGTAGATCTACCTGCTGTCTTTGGACTGAAGTATGTATGACTATTAGAGCCCGACCGATGCCATATTTTTGGGACCGATACTGATACCGATTTTTGGAAAAAACTACACTGATGTTACCGATGTTTTGGACCGATGTTTAATAATGAATTAAAATAATAAAAAAAATATTTGAAAAACTTCAAAATGTATTTGAAAAACTCCAAATGTATTTTCTCTTTCAAGTAAACAATAAAATACGACATTGACATAATTTACTTTTGTGAAATAATTCAATTTTCTGTCTTTCTTTTTCTGTTCCAGGCATATTACCGATATATCGGCCAATATATTGGCCGATATATATCTGTACGAATATCACCGATGCCGATATATCGGTGTCGATATCAGCCGATATATCTGTACGACCGATATATCGGTCGTGCTCTAATGACTATGACAGTATGAGTATGAGGCATGGCATCATACACTGAAGACAATATTTACACACCGTCTGAGGCTAAAACTAGCACTTATAAAAACTCAACACCAGCATAAATTAATATAAATATTACATTAACAGTCAAACAACATATTAAAATGAGCTTTTGGTTGATTCATCTGCTCATAATACAGCATTTGCTGTAATGTATTTGAAGAATAATGTGGTCTCACTAGAGAAGTATATCTCCTGTTTCATTCATTTATTTTATTGTTGCTTTTTTATTATTAGAACTGAAAATGGCATTCATTGCTGACAAAATAATTACATTGTGTAGACTAAGAGACAACGTGCAGACATCCAGTTCTGCACTTCTCCTTCAGCAGTGCATTTCAGAACAAAGACAACAAAGGAAAGTGGTTGCCTGCCATTCCTTTCCTAAAAAGGAGAGGAAAAAGAGGAACTCATGCACCTGCATACAAATGCGCGCACACACACACACACACGCACAGTGCCTGAGGCTAGGACAGAGAGCGAGACCAGACTATTCCAGGTGGGCACTGCTCTTGAGGGTTGGCACGGAGATGAGGAGGAGAACTGAAGACTGTGTGTGTGTATGTGTGTGTGTGTGTGTGTGTGTGTGTGCGCGCGCGCACGCACGTGGAGGGTGAAGTGCAGAGAATTACTGCATTATTGATTCAAGGAAATGTGTCTATGTGTGCCCAGTTCCAAACTTCCTAACCATACAAGTAAATCATTTCACAAATTGGGTTGATAAGCAAAGAAGAAACGAGTCTGATTCAACACTTAAACATAACAGCAAAACACAAGTGAAAATCAAGTCTTTGACTGTGAGCCAATGGTATTCGAGCATGCTGAGCAGTTGCACTAGTTCTAGCCAATGGCAAGAAAGCATGCTGTGAGGTATGCAGAGAAACCAAATGCCTGACTAATTGCATTGTTCATTCATTCATTCATTATCCATCTGTCACTTCACCCAATACACATCTCCTCATCCTTCCGTATCATTTCATATTGACAGGTGGACATGGCTAACAGCAATGCTCTTTTGCTTTCATTTTTATATGCTTCATTCCATAGACTGTTGCACGACTGTAGCAGGTCAGTAGGGAAGAAACCAAAGGTACTGTAAAGAGAGAGGACACATGCAAGCCAAGACAAGGGTCAGACTCAAACCTTGGTCTGTGCACTAATTGGCTGAGCCACCAGGCACGTAATCCTGGCCATAAAAGATAACTATTTCATGTTGAGTGAAGAAAGATGCAATCTCTATTCTAGTAATGAATAAACTCAACAAATGTGTTTGTGTTAACTGTTTTAAGTAGAGCCCAACCAATATGGAATTTTAGGAACGATACGATAAAAAGGTACACAACCACCGATAACCGATTTGCAACTGATGTAGGTTTTGTTTTTAGCTAGAATGAAAATAGTCCTTTTGTCTTTGTGAATTGAAGATTTTGTGCCGAAGTAGTACAGGCAAGCTGCTTTTTTAAACCAAAGTCTTTATTTAAGACTTTTCTTTCTTTTTTAACTTGATACTGTAAGTAAAGCTGTAAACTAAGGAACAAATGGAGTGACAGACAAACACATACCAGTCCAATTCTACAACACCATTGGCATCACTTTGACACATAAACATTAAAAAAACTGGAGCAGCTAGTAATGCGCACTGTGCACTTTCAATAATTCTATTGGTGACAATTTTACCGATACGATAGGACCACCGATAGATAAGGGACCGCCCCGATATCACCCCCGATACGATATACCGTTTCTATCAGTCGGGCACTAGTTTTAAGGCATGGTGTATGACTGTTCAGTATGCTGTAGCTAGAGGCAACACAAACAGTCACAGTCATTTTTATTGCATTATTTTTTATGGTTTGAAGCGATGATAGGTAATAAGATGTGTATGACTTCCTGGTCTGACCAAGGTACAGTTCATTAAAAAAGAAGCTGAGGCCACCAATGTCTTTTTCAGACAGCAATTCCACACGGCAGATTTGTCAGACTGGCGTGTCAAACTTACACAAGAGGTTCGAAGAAATGTCAATTATATGACGAAGGTCCCAATCGTTCCTAAATAAACACAATAACTACAGCCCTGCCCGTTGTGTGTGTGAATGTGTGCGCACGGGTGTGTGAGATATTTTCACAAGCGGGTGGTTGTACCAATCTTGCATAAGGTGATAAAAAAGCTTGTTCAGAATTCACCTTAAACCATACTGAGAGAAGGAATAGTGGAGAAGAGAAGAGTTGAAAGATTACCTTTACTAAACAACAGTATTTCAACACTGAATCTTTGATGAAACAGAATGCGGTCTAAACATGTTTTAATTAAGCTGTTTATTAAAACCTTTAGAGGGCCCAGATCTCCTTTTTGTGTCTTATAAACTGTAGCCTGTCAAGTTGAGTCAGATTCATGATGCACCAGACCAAAACCTCGTCTTTTCTGCACTAAATAGTTGCCGTAAGGCAATACAAGACAGCGTGAAAGGATTATTTTTTGTAAAAAGTAGAAATGATGAAATCAAAGACAACTACCCAAAGTCAGACAACAAGCCGTAAATAAATGATACAAAACAATCCTGGATTCAACAATATAGATTTTATGGTTGAACTATGACTCAGTGACTAATAATCCTCTAACATAAAGAAAGCTGAATTGGATTGAACTGAGACGGTTAACATTAATACCCTACGACCTATGGTACAGTGACCTAGGATCTACCAGATAGGCTATCAGGATAAAAAAGGAGAGTTGCAGGTAAGCAAAATGGGTAATAGAAAAATAATAAGAGAAAGAAAAGCAGGCTCAAGGGAAAAAGAAGAGGAAAGTTTAAGGTGATGGTGAAGCGATGGTGAGGATTGAGAGCATGAAAGCAAAACAAGGGAATGTCAGAGTTCTGGGAAAAGGTGATCTGTTGAAATACTGTAATCTGGATTAGCAGTTGGTATAGAGTGACAGAAGCTAAGTAGGACCTAAACGAAGGACCTTTAGGATATGTTTTCTACAGTTCCATGTTCTGTGTTTATGCCAGGTTAGTGTAGCCAGCCACTACAGATGCCATAGCCTGCCCTGCAGGGCCGTAACCATGACAACATGATGATTTGGACTGGGGATATCTGAGCAGTGATTTAAGATAAAACCTTCAGAAAATAAAAACATTTTAGGGCCATGAACAGCATGATATTAAATATCAAATAAATATTTTATATGCATTGTATAGATAGATCCTTATTCCAGAAACATCTTACATTTTGTATAAGTGACAAACAGGCATTGTGGTTGTGCAGTAATGTCCATTACATTGCCCACATGCAAGGTGAGATCAAATTCTCCAGCCACTGAGGAGAAGCTTGTGGAACAGTGTGTGACTGACAGAAGTGTTTACTCTCTCCCAGGCTATCTGTTGTTTGATGTCACTCTTCACTGTGCCATCAAGTGAAATATACCAGTATCTCTCCTCTGACTATCTATAATAGAGTGTGGGCGTGCATACGTGTGCATGCATGTGCAATCATATGTACTGTATGGATGTCCACTTAACATGAAAACTGTTAATCCGCTTCACACACACACACATTCCATACCACCATAGGGAGTGCAATACCAGACCTTTGGTTCGCACAATGATGTTCAGATGTATAGACTCCAAAATTGGGGCACACCTGACAGAGAACTCCATATATGGAACTAAAAGGGACAGAGACTAAGACTTAAATTTCAGCGTTCCCTCATTCTAGGCAAGTTGCATGGTCAGAGTCCAGTTCATGGCGATCTTTGCTGTATGTCTCTTCCCTTCTCTCCCTTTCCCCCTTTTTCCTGTCTCTCGTCACTTGATAGTATCATAAAATAAGGGCAGAACAGCCAAAAACAAATCCTCATCTAGCGAGGAAAACGACCCCCCGCGTTTGTGGCAAAGATCGTGTTCATGTTCTTTGGGGTAGTGAGCTAGTAGAGCAAATTGTAGCATGTGGTTTTGGTGCTGATTTGGAAATAGTGCACATCTGTGTTCATGGCAGAGTCGTCGCTGTGTATAACAGTACAGCTGTATAATTATGTTGAGTACACAAACATGCTTGTGCAGTTATGTGCAAATATACACACATAATATTGCACACATACACAGGCGGTGCACACTGAGGGTCAAAGAAGGAATTTCTACACAAACCCAGGTGGTGCACCCCCTGCCTCCATGTCTAATTCCATTACATTATCTATTTCTGTTTTCAAAAGATAAGATAGAAATAGACTGTGTAGCGAATACTATAGCCTATATACAGCCCCCTCCCAAAAGGCCACATGCACCTGATTCCATTAAAATAGCAATACCTATTTCTCAGTTGTTATAGTTGTTTTTTCTTTCTTCAAAGAAAGTGTGTGTGTGTGTGTGTGTGTGTGTGTGTGTGTGTGTGTGTGTGTGTGTGTGTGTGTGTGTGTGTGTGTGTGTGTGTGTGTGTGTGTGTGTGTGTGTGTGTGTGTGTGTGTGTGTGTGTGTAATGATATAGAAATGACAGCTTCGCCACTAAGTGGACACACAAACCGGCACATGCACGTTATGTCGAGGCACTGACATGATTCTAAGAGGACATACTGTACAGCACACAGTGAATGATAAACATAGGTGTATTTCATACAAAGAAGACATAGAACACAAACATTTTTGGGACCCAAACGCAGGTTACAGGCAACATGAAGCAGGCTCTCACAAACAGAATAGTTTGCCGCCTGCAGTGTTTGAATGAATATTGCCTTTAGTAGTGGTCATATGGAAAGGTCAGTGGTCTTACCTTGGCAGGGATGCGTGCTGTCAAGACATAGGCTCGATGGGATGCTAGTGCCTGAGGGGGAGAGAGAGAGACAGGGTTAATGGCTGGGTTCTGCAAAGGAAAATATTACCAGGGAAAATGTCACACCTGTGTGGAATGAGGAGTGTGTTTATTATTGTACATCATCATGATGAAGTATTTGTATTTGGTCAAACACATACAGTATGATGCAATTCTCCCTTCAGTGAAGTGAATCGCTGTAGTTCTTTAAGGCTTCCCCTGGTTCATACATACTCCCGGATGAAGCTTTATGAAACTACACCCGGGTGAAAACCCTTCACCAAAGCACAGTATGGAGTATGATTGAGCCTCAACTCCCCTCAAAAAGTATGAAACCTCTGATGTGTAGCAAAGACCAACCTCTGTGTTACAGAGGTTGGTTTTGTCTGGACAACAGAACCGACTGTCTACTCTAAATGAGGTCATTATGGGTCAGTGTGGTGATGTCCTGCTGCCTTCTGAGTGGACGTGACTCCAACTGCCACTGTTTATTAAATCAAACCCTTATATCCACTTGGACTGGAATACTTTCTAGTGTTTGTTAGCACAAGGACTAGCTCGCATGACTAACGGATGAATAGGACAAACTGGACAGATACATCAGGGATTCCTGTTTACACCAAGATAACTGAATGTGAAGATGGCCTCCATAAAGTAAATGAGAATTCTGATACATCACCCTTGCGGGTCCATATGGACCCTTGCGGGTCCATGTGGTTTCATGTTTACGCTATGTTTACGAGTTAAAATATTCAAATGAGTTAAAACATCATCTGAATTATCCCAATGTCCTCAGATGGTGGTCCGTGGCTCAAATGCTGAATAAATAGTGGGCTCTGGTATCAAAACGGTTGAAAACCACTGTGATACATAGAGATACTCTGCAGAAGCCACCACATTACTGAAAGTTTAAAATGCATTAAAGAGCCTCTCTTCTCAGAGACGTGTCCTCACACGAAACAATGCTGACTTTCATGACAACCTACTCGGAATTCGGTCAGCTATATTAGGTGTACCAAAGATGACCAAAATAGAACAGGAAATGCCCTGTCCCGTCTCCAGGACCCACTGTATTCCTCTAGTCATGCACCAGTTGTTTATGGACAGAGATGCAGCTGAGGTCTATCAGCATGAGCTGTGATGGGTGTACTTTTGAGTGGAGAGATAGACAGGTCTTTGTCCGTGGCATGAAAATGTCTACCCGTGAGATTGTTGTCTTCCATTACATTGGAGTTGGAAACCAGTGAGGATTGTTGACTTTAGCAAAATGATAGTGATGGTACAGGGCCTGCTCTTTACACTCGCACGCAGGGCACATGGTCTGCTGGCAAGTAAATACCACATAATACTGTAAAGAATGACCTTAAAAGCATGAAGAGTGACGTGTATATGCAGTACTTATGAAAAGGTCGCCTAGGGAAGTTGCATGTGCTTTCAACACCATGCGTTCAAAGCCAGCTCATGACCTTTGCTGCAAGTCACACCCACTCTTCCTCCAATGTCTCCAACTCACCACTGGCTGAAAACCATCAGATAACCTAAAATAATGATTAACAACAAAAACGTTAACGACAGCATGCAATCCAACACACATTCATTCCCGACCTCTGGAGGAAGAATGGACAGCAGTAGGGTGAGGTGAGGGGAAGAAAAGAGAGGGAAGATGGGAGAGAATATTGAATGAGAGAAGACACAAGGCCAAGGAAGAACCATGTCAAATACAACACCATGATCCTACAGTTTTAGGGTCACAGTGACTTAGTTTCATAGACCAAGTTATATACAAAGTTATGATAGACATATGGATAAGATTTCAGACAGATGGATAGATGGTTGGTTTTCAATCTGTGAAGATAGAGAGAAACACATTATATCACACTAAAGGGAGAGACAGAAACACATTATATCACACTAAAACGCTATACTGCAAAAATCCTGAGTGTTACTTCAACCCCGAGAGTGCAAGAATGGACATAAAACCAAGGACAGGACTCACAGTATTAATGAGTACATGAAAACAATATCTGTCAGGAGTAAATATGAAAAAGAGAAAAGGAAAGCGAGAAAGAAAGAAGGAAACAGCAGGATGACAGACAGGGGAGGGAAGAAGACGATACAATGCCCCGTCTCTGTGTAGACAGCAGTGTGTGTGTGTGTGTGTGGTTGTGATGCGATGGAGGCAGACAGGCCAGCTTCTGTGTCCACAGATAACCTCTCTTAAAGTGCGCCAGTCACTACCACCACGCTACTCTCCCTCTGCAGTTTATACATGCACGCGTGTACTGTGCATGCATATGCGTGTGCGCGTGTGTGTTGGTAGTGATAACGAGACCACTCATTCCCAAATACAGCCTAACCAGCCACTTATTTGTATGATATCTTTAATTAGCATTCACCGCCTCGTGGGACTGCCATTTCTATTATCTGCCACTTATTCAGTAGACAGAAAAAGCAGCATACTGGAAAAACTTTTTTAAAAAAAGGAAAATCTCCCACCCACGTAAAGTCTCCACAAAAT
Organism: Benthosema pterotum; assembly: GCA_039105355.1. Taxonomy (NCBI): domain Eukaryota; kingdom Metazoa; phylum Chordata; class Actinopteri; order Myctophiformes; family Myctophidae; genus Benthosema; species Benthosema pterotum. Next base: position 31,884,692 of record CM076967.1, on the reverse strand, counting down.
GCCAGCTAATGTCACTACATGGAGACACAGACCATCACTGGGCCATCAGTCACATAACTAAATGGAAACGGAAACGGTTCCACTCACGGATCACAGGCAAAAACCTAATTTGTACTGTGCAGAACATGATTGTATTATAAACTAGATGTAACTTGTTCATCTTTCATCTCTTTTCATTTGCGCTTTACTCCCCAATCTGCCCCGGTCCCACTATCCCCACTCCCATTCTTATTAATTCATCCCAGGCTTATTTCTTCTCAACCTTCCTTTTCATACATTTCCACACATAAACCCTCTCTTTAACAGTGTTTCTCTCTCTATTCATTCCACTCTTTTTACTGGTCTTTGCATTTTGAAACCATGGTGGATTTAAAGCCTTAAGCTAGCCTATCAGCCAATCATCTTACTGTGACTTCAAACCCTCTCAGCCAATCAGAGACCCAAACTGTAGTGTACATCCAGATGGCAGCAGCACTAGAGCATGCCTGCAATGCTACAGACAGCATCTGCTACTACGCACACACGCACGTGCACATGCACGCCCACACAGAGACAGCAAGTATGTGGTTGGGCAAATAACCGGTGTGATCTCTAATTCATCATTTGCTACGTTGGCCCCCATACAGAACCAGGATGGCCACAAATGCTATAAAGCAAAATTATCATACAGACAGATCACGTTATGTATGAATAAAGTGTCATATTACCGACTGCCATGTTCGTCAGATCATAACGTGAGGTACATAAACACCCAGGCTTTAATTTTAATCAATCAATGATGGTTGCTTACATTATTGGTCCACATACGGTAGTCCTTACAGGGCAGAAATTCATAGACAAAGCTGTGGTACTGTATTATTGTTCTACATTATCCTGCTCTGTGTCAAACTGTCAAGTCCCTCACCCAAGTTACTATAGCAACAGCCAGGCCATAGCACAAAAACACACACCTATACAATATACATGTACATTGTACAGTGCCCTCATACTATATGAAATGAGATTAGTAGTCAGTGCTAGCGAGTTACAGTCTGTTTTCATCTCTACATAAACCGATGCAATAATAGTGTGAGTGTTTACCCTGCAATCAGCAAAAGCATATTCCTATACTGCTGGCAATGGAAAATTTTGAAAGGCTTAATCTACAATAGGCTACTACACTAGTGTAGGGAGTCGGGACATTTGGGATGCTGGTACTGTACTTTCCTATAGTACCTCACAGTGCATTGCAGTATATGCAGGCCTGGCCAGCCTAGCAAAATTAATAAACATGGCAATTATTTATAAACATCATAAGATATTGAGCAACAGTTGGACCAGAGACGAAAGTGGACCAGAACCTTTGGTACAGTAACTTAACCAAAACAGACCCTCTGACTATGTTATTCTTTTCACTGACTATAACATGTTATGTTTTCTGTTATACCCCATTACACTATCTATATACTGTTATTCTTACCCTTCACCTACATTAACTAAACCCTGTTAAGTTATCTTTTACATTAATAAGTAATAATGACAACCACTCAACAAAAATATAAACGCAACACTTTTGTTTTTGCTCCCATTTCTCAGGGGGTGGACTTAAAGCCCTAAAATTATTTCCAGATATACAATATAACCATTTCTCTCAAACACTGTTCACAAATCTGCCTAAATGTGCGATATTGAGCACTTCTGCTTTGTTAAGATAATCCATCCCACCTCACAGGTGTGCCACATTAAGATGCAGGTGTGACATCACGATTAGTGCACAGATGTACCCCAGACTCTCCACAACAAAAAGACACCCTGAAATGTGCAATTTTCTTTTGCCTTATTGGGTGTATGGGCCTCCGAAACAGACAGTATCTGGTGTGACCACCATTTGCCTCATGCAGTGCAACACATCTTCTTCGCATAGAGTTAATCAGATTGTCAATTGTGGCCTGTGGAATGTTAGTCCACTCCTCTTCAATGGCTATGTGAAGTTGCTGGATATTAGTGGGGACTGTTACACACTGTAAAAATGGTAATAACACAATATTACCACATTATTACCATTTCGACAGCGCATACCAGTTCCCACTAATATCCAGCAACTTCACATAGCCATTGAAGAGGAGTGGAGCAACATTCCACAGGCCACAATTGACAATCTGATCAACTCTATGCGAAGAAGATGTGTTGCACTGCATGAGGCAAATGGTGGTCACACCAGATACTGTCTGTTTCGGAGGCCCATACACCCAATAAGGCAAAAGAAAATTGCACATTTAAGGGTGTCTTTTTGTTGTGGAGAGTCTGGGGTACACCTGTGCACTAATCGTGATGTCACACCTGCATCTTAATGTGGCACACCTGTGAGGTGGGATGGATTATCTTAACAAAGCAGAAGTGCTCAATATCACACATTTAGGCAAATTTGTGAACAGTGTTTGAGAGAAATGGTTATATTGTATATCTGGAATGAATTTTAGGGCTTTAAGTCCATCCCCTGAAAAATGGGAGCAAAAACAAAAGTGTTGCGTTTATATTTTTGTTGAGTGTAATAATGACAACCACGTCATCATCTTTCCCAGAAATCATTAAGTGCTGAGGCAGTGCTCTGACATCCAGAACAGAACACTGCCAGCTCCCTCAGACAACTGTGAACCAAGCCAACTACAGCAATTACACCGTATGAGACTTACAAAGCAAATAAAATGATGCAACACACGCAGCATACTGGGGATACTGAGTCACTTCCAAATACAACAATGTTTTAACAGCATGGCTCTACGAGGTGAGCATGTCTTTTTAACAGTCTGGGACTAATCTCACAACCTGCACCACATTGCTTGTGCGTGCCACCAGTAGGCCAATCTCCACTTTAACATAACCTGACTTAAATTATAAGTAAAGAGCTTAATGACAGTCCTCTTTATTGCATAAATGATGATATTCCCACCATGGTGTGTATGCATGCATCTTTTTCCACACTTTATTTTGAACACCCAAATCAAATCACAGTAAAATACAATACAGTATTGCAGTAAAGTTCACTGTTCAATCAATATTCAATCTTAGCAAACGGCATACATATATTTGGCCTCTTATACAAATATAAAAATGTAAAAGTCAGTTTACAGGGCTGCGTTTTGTTGCACATGCCAAGAGGTCATTCTAATTTATTTCCCACACCACAGTAACCTCACTTCTCAGAGGCAGTGAAAGCGGGCAGTGGCGTTTGGCCAATCAGATGCATGTGGGGCGTTAATGTGTCTATGCTCAGACTGTCTATGTAGAATAAGTTCACCCATTGGAAAAGAAGGAGATAAGATGGAACAGGGAGGGTGGTATAATGTATTAGAGAGATGGGTGGATTATAAAAACAGCAAAAATGTGGTGAGGCAAGCAAGTGTTAAGTGTATTTAATAGAAGCTAAGTGCTGTAGTGCTGATAATACGGCACGCCAGGTTTGAAATCCAATCAGCAGAAAAGATATTTAATGAAAGGAAGTGAGTGAAAGCCATTTCATCTCTGAGCCAAACCTAAGGTCTGTGGCAGAACCCCGATGTGAGCCTTTTAATACGCTGAATCCATCAGCTCTATAAGGATTATGTTGACATAATCTTTCTTCCTGTCCCAACACTTCTATCTTCCTTTTCTTCCATTTCTCTTTCCCTCACAGATATACATATTTGCTTGTCCTTCTTTGTTTTGCCTGTATCAATAGAGTATATTAGTCTGAGAGGAAATAGGAGAGAGATGTGGTAGGGTGACATGCAACAACGGTTGTGGGATCGGGGCTCGAAACTGCAACACGGTCAGGCTGTCCTACCAGTCTAGAATGTCCAGACACCTTCCCATCCACTCTTAAAGGTAAATGAGATAAATGGTGCATTTATATAGTTCCTTTATCCAAGGCGTCAGCACATCGGGAACAATTATGGGTTAGGTGTCTTGCCCAGGGGCAAGGACACATCAACTCTAGCTCTGGAGGACTCGGATTCAAACTGGCGACCTCGTGGTTACCATCCATCCAGCCACTCTACCCCCAACCAACACCATCTGGACATCATCATGTTTCTCATGGTCTGCCTTGATATTCTTCTCTTCTCTGTCTCTTTCCAGTTAGACACAAAACTCTAAGTAGGTTAACATGTGGAGCCAGGGGGTAAGGGCGACTTGAGAGAGAGCACAAGGCGAGGTGTGTGCATGCGTGCAATCCGTGCATGTGTGTGTGTTAGTGTGCGTACCGAGTGAGCAGGCAGGTGTATGTGTTAATGATGCAAATCCATAATACATGGCATTCAAACCAAAATTAGCACTAATATCACTTTGGGCTTCAGGCAATACAAATTATCAACCAGTATGGCAGTGGTGGTACTCCACAGGCACAAATTTCACACTAAAAGAGCAGGGAGACCACCTACTACAGTCACTGCAGATATGCCAGTTATATTAACATAATCAGATTACTCAAAATAATGTTTTATTCACAAAAAATAAGTTCTGGATTGCCGTTTTCAAATAAAGACTGAGTGCTAATGATGATGTAATACCGTGTAACAGAGAGGACGAAGCCCCACCAGGCTGCTGCTCAGATAGTGGCATATTAAGGAGAAGAAATGTTGCACTGGTAGGATTATGAATCACAAGTAACACTGTACATGGATGTATTGGGTTCTCAGACTGTATATGTATAGTGGCTTGTAACATGTGCACTTGTAACATGTAATTGAAAGGTTGAAATCCAGTCTCATTTACCTTCACATACACAGCACGGGGCAAAGGAAAGGCAAGTACACTGTATAGCACATTTCAACAAGGCAATTCTAAGTGCTTTAGTTTACATTAAGCATTAAGACAATAATTAAAAATAAAAAATAAACACATACTTGAATATACTTTTAAAAAGAAAAAGCTGGGAAAAGAATTGCAGTGCACAGAAATCACACCACCAAATTTAAACATACCGTTATAATATGTGGTGCAGAAAAACTGTGCTACAGTATTAGTTCTTCATGTTTAGATCTGGGTTCTACATGTTTAGATCTGAGTTCAGAAAACAGACCTGTCCGAGAAGACCTGGGGGGTATAGAATGGTTCATGATCTATCTTATCAGAAATGCATTTGCCAGAATGGGTAAACTTGGTAGCTGGAACGGCATCATAAGTAAATGCTACACTAAATTGTGCTTAGAGAAACTGGCTGTATTTTACAATACAATGATTCAGTCCTAGCCATGCAGGGCAAGCTGCTGACAGTGCAGCTGAGGCCTTGTGTTATAAACCTCAGTCTACACAGACTCCCACTGCACCAAAACCACAGGACAGCCCTGGTCTTTACCACACAATAGCAACTCTCTATGGCCTACCAAATGACATATAATGCAGGAATACTATACTGCCTTATTTCTGTAGATTTCCACAACGTTTAAAAATGATTATGTTGCTTACCAACATACAACATGACCCTCTGCAACAAAGGACAAAGGGAATTCTACAAAATCACAATGGGTATGATGCTTCAAAGGTTTTGAAGCATCATTACTATACACATAAAAGCACAGATCCGCTCAAATTAATATGCAATGTTCTACCTATAATCACTGCATCTTTGAAAGCCTCAAATTAGTATAGATGGCACTTTCCTCCCCAAATGGTAGCTATATACAGTATATATATTTCATATTTTGAGTAAAATCATTTGCAGTGAATGAGCCAAAGCAGCACACCACACGAGCAGACAAGAAGACCATTAGCAAAAAGACATCAATTTTCTTTTAGTGCTGCTCTGCTCATCGTTACGTTTTACTGCAGGGTTTTTTTAAGCTTGGAGGGGAACAAAGGGAGCTGACAGTGGAGCTTCCTGAATAGATGTGATAGGCTGGTCTTATCGGACCACTGCTGCAGTGGGCTGTGCTGTGATTAAGTGCTGCTACGCTGTCTAATTGCATTTATATGTTTTGTTTATTTTCTCTGCATGCTGTCCAAAGACAACTGTCAGCAGAAATGTGAATGTCCTACGTTAACATCCCCAGCATTATTATACAGTCAGTGATACGTAATGATTTGAGGCATGAATGATGAACAATATTGATTTCAGCAGGCAGAGCAATTGCCAAAATGAACAGAGCATGCATTATTCACCACACAAAGGGGCCATTTGTGCCAACTGTCATCTGGCATAAATGATAATCTTCATTTGGCCAAAATACATTTCGTAATGCCGGACTTCCTAAGTAACAACAATACAAAGAGGGGGGTATACTGCTGATATTTCCGGCAAAGGTGACTGAACTCATGCTCTTTAAATAACTATTTCAAACATTAAATATCCAGTAAACCTCCCAAGCTTGCCTCTAATGCTATCCCCTAACTAATACATAAAAAGGCTGAGCAGGAGGATTAAATGATTGCACTTTCAGATTAAGATTACAGACTGTCTGGCAGGCTGCCCTATGCCATCTAAGACACAGCCTATCAGCATGCTTTGATGGATACTGCAGGGGCCGATAGCATTGGTCTTATGACCAGAAGGGTTCCACTTAGAACCCTATTAGCCTGCAGGGTTTCCCTAAGAACCCTGTGTGGGTGTGCGTTTTAGGTAAGAGATAACCATCATTCATTCATCATCATGCCAAGCAGACACAATGGAGAGAGAGTGCGTGCGTGCACACGTGTGAATTGTATACCACTCTATGCCACTGGGAGGACAGAGATGGTGTAAATTCCATTTACACTTAGCGGTGTCTCAATCCAAATTATTGATTTAAATTATCGATTAATACATTAATGATTTAATGACAGGTTTTGTTTTTATTGATGAGGTTATGAATAACCAGTTAGTTGATAAACTGCATTTTTGTAATATAATCTAAGAATCTTCACTTCCCTCCATGTCCAACATTCGGCTGATATATAGAAATAATACAAATGGCATATTATATTCCCTTATAACATATATATTTGACTATTGATGATACAGGGCCAGGCAACGGCATTGTGTGTGCATGCCTCGGCCACACGTGTGTACAGACAGCATTACTGTACATTCACAGAAAACCACTAATTTCCAGGATCAATTTCTTATCAGCGATTAATCAATGATCAATTAATCATTAACATCAATTCTCAAAATATAGGTGATCTACAAGCTCACATCGCAGAAATGCATTGTGTGTTTGTAGATACAGTAGATCTGCCAATTTCAGTGTGAGACACGATACACAACCAAGCATAATAAATCAGGGTTAAAATTCCTGCGTCTGTTGTGTTACGACCAACAATAACACACAGCCCGCAGTGCAAGAAAGCTCATCAAGCTAAAGCCATATGAACCCCAATTAGTGCCAAAACAATCACACCCCAAGGCCCAGTCATCCAACCAAACACCCACCACCCCTTCCACTACCTCTTATTTTTCTGAATACATCCAGACATGCTGTGCAGTCAGACAGACAGACAGACAGAGCAAGAGAAGAAAGGAGTGACAGAGACAAAGGCAGAGAAGGGAGGGAGGGAGTGGAGCAAGGCTGTGTAGTGTTCTAGGTTGCACTGGCACTATACTTGTTTTCCTCCTGGAGTGGGCAGATAACATCAGTCTGAACTAATAACACATGTTTGTGCGCGCGCGCACACACACAATAACATGCGGTAGCTTAACATCAAACATCATACTGTACACAGTCACACACAAGGCTGTGGCACAAATCTAGGTGGTAAAACACATATATATGTATGATGCAGCCACATAGCGTATACTAAGGGCTCCATTTTCGTCACACGCTAAACCCCTTATCCCAAACCCCTTACTATTTTGATAAACCTTTTTTTCCAACATGCCAATCTACTGACACGTTGTGAGCTTGTATTGGCCATTTTTTTAATTAGTTTAAAAAGGCAAAGAAGTTAAGGGATAAGGAGTGTAGAGGTGACGAAAATCTAGGACTTAGCCTATAAAATATATTATCAAATAATATTAGTTGAGTGATTGCTGGTGCTGGGGTCATAAAAAGAACTATAAACAAGTACCTACATTTTGAAAAAAATAATATACAGACAACCATAGACAACCCATGAATAAAACAGCCTTAAAATAAATGTCCATCTGTAAATACTACTAGGGCCATCAATAACAGTTCTGACTTGTATAAGTGTGAATAACAACAAAGTAAAGTGACATTAATGAGTGGTCTCAGTTTAGAAAAACTTTTAAACAACACTACCTGTGTGAGAGCGAGACTGCAGCTGCTGGAATTTCAGCCACATCAGCAAGGTGGTGTTAAATAAAGTATGATGTTTCACACAGTTAGTGGCTTAAAACCACAATACTCTGCACAAAATGTTCAGATTGCTGGCAGCCCAAATCTTCAGGTGAAGAAATCTACACACTTGACTACACAGACGAAAACAGCCATGGTAACCTGCTCGTCGTACACACATTCTTGACTTACACACATAAAGAAAGACACATGTGGAACCACAAGTGTGCACAAGGCACACACACTTGAAGGGGTTGCTACAGTATTTATTTTAAACTTTGCAGTATGGAATTTCTGCCAATTTTTCGGTTTCTGTAGGTTTAATTTATTTATACTTATGTAGGTGTATACTTGTTTAGCATCGGTGTATTGAGGCGTATAATGTGTCACACTATGCACCATAACTGGCAAGGATATGGATTTCAAATTTCAGTCTGTCTCAAACTGTCACTGGCAAACTTCTGTTCTCCATTTACAGTTACAGATATTGCATGTTCTTTTCTTGTTGTGTTCTTTTCAAGGTCTCGAATTAGGCTTTTACTAGAACACAAACAGAAATGGCACAAACATCAGACCAGACCAATGATAAACACTAAACAAAATCAATCACAATTGTATAATAACCTAAAGCCTCATTCTATCACTATAGTGGTTGGCATGTGTTGGGAGTCTGGTACAATAGTATTATGTCATCATCACTTCAACACTATAACCTTCATTATAAATTAATGTCCACAAAGCACAACAAAGTCTTATCAATATAATATTTTTAAAGCACATATTCAACCACATTGACATGACAGGACATGATTATACTTGATTGTGTTAATCCTTTTTACTAAAACGATGTCAAATGTAATTTCAAGTTCAACCCAATCAATGTATTGTTGGCAGTCTCTGTGACCCACATACCCTTTTCAATTAAAAACAATGTAACAACAAACCATTGTTCCACAAATGACACCGGATCAATAATTTGATAATGGTTAAATACAATTAAAGAAAAAAAACAATTATGTGCTTTGTTATCAAGATTGTGAATACAAATTAGAGGTATGATACATTGGGAAACTGAGCCCAAGGGTTCAAGTACAACAAATGATCAAGCCACCATCATCAAATGGTTATAGGCTACAGCCCCACAAGCTTGGGATGACTGCTGCTTAAGCCCAGTTGCTGCAAAGTTGTATCCCAAAGTCAGCAAATGCTTTCGAGTGTGCATAATTAAATTTGGCAACTTTGGTTGAAATCAATATAGTAGGTTTCATTTGCTGTAAAGGGGGCTTCAGTTCAAACAGGTCTGTAAACACCCAAGCACCTAGCTTCTTAGTCCATTCTTTTTACAGTCTATGGTTTAATCCAGTCCTTTGCAAGTTAATGGTGTGGATTATACTATCCATTCCACACTATTAAATCCAATGACCTTGTGTAGGGTCAATTCCATTACAAAGACAGCTTGAGTGACAATCACACTGGCCTATGGACATAATGAAGACAAATGACTGTAGGCGGGCATAGAGAGAATTAGACAACATCATTGGTTAATATTAGGGGGTTATATTAAAGCACTGTTTGTTAAAAATGCTGGGCATTATTGAAAAAAATCTGTATTTAGGTTGATAATGGGAAAACTGAGATGGGTGAGATTGGTCTAGTCTCAATGAAAGAGCAGAGTGAAAGAGAGAGAGAGTGAGAGAGAGAGAGAGAGAGAGAGAGAGAGAGAGAGAATGAGGTAGAGGACATTATGAGCAGTGAGCACAACCTCTCCACTTATCCTGAGAGAAGCCACATAGGGAATACATGCGCACGCACACAGAGAGAGAACAAATACACGAACATACAGCTCACACACATGTATTACATACACACTAAATCCACAGTGTTCATAGAGTTTAGAAAATTTATAATACACATTGACAAATTAACACCAAGAAAAATGCACTAATTCTAAGTTAGAGACAGAAATTTACTCAAGAGTTCACTCTCATAACCACGCACACAATTCCATGGCTGGCTAGACAGATTATACCCCTCCGGGGCAAGAGCAGACTCTGACAGTGGGGGGTGTGAGATCTGCTAAACTGGGCTTTCTATAACATTTTTGAGAAGCTAAGAGGCAAAGCTAATACAATTGTACAAGAGAGAAAGAGAGCAATGATTGTGAATGTCTGTGCATGTGTACAATTTTGTGTACACATGCATAGACATTGACCAATACGGAAGGGAGCGCTAGTGCATCTTCCGGCAGCGGCATCATCCGTAGAACACCCACGACAGGCGGTAGTGTTTCTTCATGGCATCAGTCCAAAGTAGTACCCCAAACCCTTAACCTAACCACAAGCACAACACATGACAGACCAATGCACTGTTACAGAAGCGAGTGGCAGTCGAGTGTCAAATGCCCTCTGCTTCCCCAGTGCTGCACCCCTCCCCCCCAGCAGTGCTGTGTGGGATGGGGTGTCATTGCTGCTGCTGCAGAATGTACTCGCTTAAAAGAGTAACCAATTGGAATGCTGAGCTTGACCTGCCTGGTTAACTTTCACTATTAAGAATACAGAGAAAGTGATTATGTGACCAATCAGACTCCAGTTATAATCTATAATTCAACATATGAACCTGTTATTGTGACAACATGTGTGTTTATACACAATCTTTAGATGGTTTAAACTTGGAATTGTATTGTTATTTTCCATTGAATGGAGGAAAAGTCTAAAACACAAAAACCCCCAACTTCTAGCTTCTCTTATAAATACATTTATATTCAAAAGGGAAGACCCCAGTATGGTCATTGTGGTATTTGTCCAGACGTGGTTTCTACCGTGGCTTTAAAAAAAAAAAAAAAAAAAAAAAAAAAAAAAAAAAAAAAAATAAACACGAAGGAAGGATGGAGAGGGGGAGTATAGAGAAAGGGAAGACAGAAGCAAAGACAAATATACCACTTTTAAAATACTTTTAAAGAATAATACACAAAATGACTCCCCTCACTATAGGTAAAGATACAAAGTTGTCATGAAATTCATGAGTAAACATAATGTGTAAATTGCATAATGTTGCAAGTGCATAATGTTTAGGGTTTGTGTAAAGGGTTTTATTCCTGCCTAAATGAATATACAAATAACAGCACAATAATAGACAGATATTAGCACATATCAAATATATGTATAGAATTAGTATAGAAACAGTAGGTGGGAATTGGAGTGTGTTCACAATCATATGCATAATTGATAGTACCAGTGTAATTAGTGGGACGTGGGAGCATGTAAAACAAGGCTCAGGATGACAGGCCTCAGCACCCGACCAGCAGACTGGTGGCCTGGCTGTAGAGGCTGTCCCCATGCCTGTTCATTTGGCATTTGATACTAGTACTACCGTATCCCCTCCCTGACAGTAGCAGCATGAACAGATTGTGGCAGGGCCTGGTACAGGAGGTGTCTTTGATGATCTGCTTAGCCTTGGCTATGCACCACAGCTGATAGGTGTACTACAGTATAAACCGGTACATCCAGTTGATTACATACCGGTAGCATCACACGAAATGTCCAGTAGTAATGTAGGGAGAATATACAGTAGTAATGCAAGGATGACAACAATTATATTAGCTTTAACTTTTAATTTCTTAATATATATACTGTATAGTTAAAGCTCTATATTCTTATAGTAATCATTGCAATAGTGTTCCATAACACAGTCTTCCCATCTCTTCAGCTCTTTAATAAACAGAAAATACATTTTAAGATGGGTATTGATTTATTATTTATTTATTTATTTATTGAGTGAATGGTTATTTAAGCAAATTAATATAAGTAACTAAGCTAACTAATGGACCTGTAAAATTAGTGACAGTATCTGACTTGGATGGAAAAAATATCTTATTTACACTGGAAGATCAGGGGGAAGTTTGGGTTAACCCCAGAGCTCCCTACTCCCTGTCTGGTCCCTCTATCTATCCCTCACACACACATACACCAGCCTCAGCCGCAGTTTGATTTGGCAGCTGGCATTTCCTCAGTAACATGCAAGTGGAATTGCAGTGCCAAACAGAGGGAAAACATACGGGCACAGTATGCTGTCATTTGTGTCACTGTCCACACATATACACAGCCACACACACGCTGTAGACATACTATACACAGCCACACACAGGCTGTAGTAAGGGTAAAGCAACAACTGAAAAGTGAGATGCTGTGTCATGTTTCAGTGATGACACAATATAAAATAATATTAAGCTTTAGGCTATGGTACATCTTGGACTTTGTGGATGTCTCTAAAGGTTCAGCTTGCTGGTACCATGGTTATTCTCCTGTCTGCCCCCTACCCGCTTCCGCCCTCTTCTCTTTGTCCTCCCTAGAGTGTATTTGATGGACTGATTTTATTATCTCTACCTCCTTCACTCTTCTGCCGCCTTGAAAGAAGAGAGATTAGTGTATCTATTAGGCTTTAGTGTACTTAAGAATGCCGCAGTGTGAAGCTCAGCGGCGAAACAGTGAAGCCGTGTTTGACAGGCAGGTAAACGGATCATGGGAATACACCACACTCTCTAGTTCACTGATTCATCCAAAGGATTTAGAATCATGAACGCGACTCCAGATAGCACCGGCAGTCAGTGATGGAACAGTTCTGAAAGGGTGTCTCTTGCCATCACTATCACCTTTCCGTCTGGTCAGAACCTGTTGGTGAAAAACCTATCTTTATCTGATAATGTTCACGATATGAGTATCTTTCTCTCCCTCTTTCCCCACTCAATCATGAAGTCTCTATGTCATTCCCATGCTCTGTGCTTGGATGGAATTCCAGAACCACTCTTTTGGGATTCTTCAGTTCCACACAGAAAGAAACTCCTACACTTAGCATTTTTGTGTGATGCATGTGTGTGCGTGTGCGCAGACTGCACAGTGTGCACACACACACCACTAGCCTGTTACCAGCTCCCACATGAGAACATTGTTGTGAGAGAGCCACAGCAATCCAGTTTGCCACAAACCACGCACTACAGTGTGTAAAAGGATAGCTGCCCATGAGGTTGATTCCCTACATACTTGGTGAAACAAGCATAGATGAGATGTAACTGGTGCTGTTTTAATGCCACAAACAAAGACAGAAACTGGTCTGAAAAAACATGCATTGTTGCTAACGTGGCATATTTGGCCATTGGAGAAATACACAGACTCATCTTTGATGTTGAATCAAGTTTCTAAAGACACCTAAAGCAATAAATAGAGTTTAGACTTCAATGGAATGGTTGAATGGCATACAACTGGAAAAGATTAGTATAAATAAGATAAATAAGACTCTAGCTGATTACCAATGGATTTCACCGTATAGTGAATTCCATACCAATTGTAGTGTCTCCAATGAATGGACTGAGACAATATTTCCTTTTGGACAAAAAAGGTTTACCTTGACCTTCATAATTTTAGCAAGCACACTGTGTCAATGTGAACTTGGCCTCCTTCTTCTGTCTTACTTCTGTTTAAAATACTGAAACTGAAATGTAGATTTTAAATCAAAGCATAAGGTATTCTGGTTCTAATCCACTGTGGTGCCTCCGGCTTTGTGTCTGTTCGTATTGGCAGGTGAGTCAGTGGATACAAAAAATGTGACAACAGAGAGATATGTTGGGGGAGGAATTAATTGGCTTGACTAAATTTGGGAGAAAGAGGGCTAAAAAAATCTAATTCAATTCAACCATGAGGAGGAAGGGAACTTCTCTTGTGTGAATGCTGATAACTCGGCAGTTACATTAACACTAGTGGTGTGACTGGGTCACACATGGGATAAACCTGTATCCTATTTAAATGACAGGTTTTCTGGGAAAAGAATTTGATAAAAGAATCAAATTCCAGTCATGTGCTGTACTTCACCTGCTGCTACATTAAACTGTTTCTGTCAATTCCCCCAGCACCAAAGTCAATCTCAAAGGTTTACAATTTATAGCATAATGCACCATCCGTGAAAGTTCTGATTCAGGTGACAATGACAAGTCTGTTCAGAAAGTGATGTAGTGAGGGACTTTTCTCTCTTAACTATCTCTAATCCCATATCACTGTTCAATGTTCAGTCCAGAAAAGGAGACCATGCATTTTTAATGGTCTTCAAGCAAGGTGGTTCATTATTCAAGAGTTGTGATTTTACTATCTCTGTGCTCTGTGGACAATATTTAATTAAGCCAGCCAGCTACATGCAGCACGCGCGCGCACGCACGCACGCACGCACGCGCACGCGCACGCGCACACACACACACACACACACACACACACACACACACACACACACACACACACACACACACACACACACACACACACACACACACACACACACACACACACACACACACACACACACACACACACACACACACACACACACACACACACACACACACACACACACAGTTGCGACCAGGTTGAAACCCAGTCGTTGCTCTCTACTGGATCTCGCCCTTCCTTACTCAACACACTATCACTAGTGAGCAGTGATAGAGCTAATTCACCTCATTTCCCAAGTGAAATGGAAGCATTGTGAAAGGTGAGTAGTCGGAGTTAACTTACCAGAACTCTGTTCTCTGTCTTGTCTCCTTTGATCTCCAGCTTAACTTTCCTCCTTAGTGACAGCTTCACCTTCCTCCCCACTGCATCCCTAACACTCTCTATAGAAGTACAGAGGAGAGGCAAAAAGAAGAGAAGGGGTTTCTTAGGGTAAGTGTATGCAGAAAATTTCACTTACACAGAGACACACGGTGAGTGTTTGTTCCGCTGTTCAGATTGATTGTTCACACTCAGGAGAATCCTGCACAGCCAAAGAAACAGGCTTAGAGAACAGAACTGGGTCATCTGCATTTACAAGCTGCTTCTTGTGCAAGCTCACAGGCGCACATGCACACACACAAAATTGTATATACAGTATATATATAAAAAACACGTTATTCAATCAGTCTTGTTCAAGAACAATAAAATAGTTAACAATAACAAGTAACAAGGAAAACCTTAAATTTATTTACTGGCTGAACTGAATGCTATTTAACATAGGAACGTCTCTCTGCACACTACAGCAGTTCTATAAAGACCCAAAATGGGTCACTCAGAGCTGTCTGGTGGTTACCAACACAAGGGTATTCGCCTGTTTAAATTACACAGATCCTACAATATAATTCAGTTGGTCTCTCAAAGGCATAAGTGTCTTAGAATGGCGGATCAATAATCTGAATATGGTGCCAGTCTAAACACTTCATAGTCTATAGAAACCGTGTAGCACCAAATTTCAACTTTTTAATGTGGGCTTTTAATGCCCTACTTCATCATACAAGGGTCTCTCACTTTTAAATTTATTTTGTAAAAACAAAACAAAAAGCTAAAACATTGTGTTGGATTATGTCTCTCAAGCAAGTCTAGTGTCCCTGCAGGTTGATTCTCAAGCAGTAGTACACAAAGGGCTCCATTTTCATCACCGCTAAAAAAAAAATGCTAATTTTTCAGGAAGTGAAAAACATACATTTTTCAGGAAACCTTATATTTTGAAAACAAAGCAATACTGCCTCAAAGTTGGTATAATGACTTTATTACAGTATATTGTCAATTACTCCCATGACCAGGGAGAATTGGTGTAGTTAGCTACGGTACTTCAGACAATTTGAGGGTCCAATGGAGTTAAGAGGTTTTGTCCAAATCATTTTGACTACTTTCCACTGGTTCAATAATATTTTCACCACACATATGTAAAGAGTGTTCAATAGCACTGGTTTATGAAGGAAAAAATCTAAATCCTCATAAATGGAGTTAGGAGGTTTACTCCTGACAGCAGCCGGTATGATCGATCATTTAGGAGTCCTGAACTGTACAGACCTGGCTGTACTGCATAATTCAAACAGAGGATATGATTACTGATTAAATCAAGAATAATGCCAGCAACAGCAGGTGATTTGGTTCCATTTCAATACAATAATACCATACCAACTACAACTTCAATAGGGGATAATGGGCAAGCCATGGAGATGAGATGACACATGGTATTGTTAAGCTAAAGCTTTAACAGGCTAGATTTTATTAGCCTGTAAAAGTATGTGCCTAATCTATTGTCAATAGAGCAGATCAACTTGTTATCTAACAGTTTTATGTTTTTTTCTGGATTCAGAGGAAACATTCTTGTATATTTTGATTGAGCTGTTAAAAATAGAAAAATGTATATTAAATTTTCAGAGTGGATTTTTCAAATCCAGATTCTGTCTGGGTGGTGCTGGATGGTGACTCACTTCACTGGCATTTGGCCTGTTGGTTCAAGTAACAATACAGTGGCTTAATTGTTTATGCAGTGCACAGATATTATAGGCTATGTTGACCAATATGTAGAATAGTGAAATAAATAAAACAATGAATATTGCTTAGTTGATACATATTCAGGGTCTCATCTAGCCATTGGCATTCATAAATCAAATGTCTTTGTTAAACCATTGCACCAGGATCCCTCATGTAGCAGTGGTTAGACTATGGATGTTGTGCTGTTGTTAACAAGCACTCGGGCAGACACCCTGTGCCCAAAGACAAAGACTAACTTGTTCACCCTTATCAGCAGTGCTTTACTCACTTTGTGCACTCTGCCCATGGGCCATGTCTATGTCCTCTCCATTGGTATCTCCCATTCTTTGAGCTACATCCAACCCTGCTTTTCTCTGTTGCGTGGCTAATATTAGGCTACACTTTATCACTTGCTCCCATTAACACCAATCAGTGCTATTTGAATTCATTCACAATTAGCCTACTCACAGACAAATAGTCACAGGATGGGCTATCTAACAGACAAATCATGCTGGCTGACAATACAAACACATTATGGTTGTGTAACTATTTTCAGACGTCACTTTGTGACACAAAGTGACAAAAGGTTTGTTTGTCTTCTAAAGTAAAAAAGGAAAGATGTAAAGGCACACATGAACCTGGACAAACAGCTGCTTGCAGTAAAAAGTGGGACTTTTCCAATGGTTACATCATTGTGTCATTCCTTGTACTTCCATGGAAGGAGTGACATTGCATAATTTGAGGATGCTGAGTCACTGACCATTTATTCCCATCTGGCCAACAGCCCATGACAAATAGTCTGTCTATGTTTTTTGGTTAAACATCAAGAAGAATGTCCTTATGATGGAAAATTATGATATGTGACATCTCAGAGAGGTAAGCCTATGGAAAATTATGTAAAAAAAAAAAAAAAAAAAAAAAAACATACTGGACAGGCATTCTCTGCTCTTAGATTTCCACACTTCCAACCACCTTCATAATATTTGTTTATCCCACGATTTTTGTAACTCATTTTTCATCCATGTGTCAATTATCTAATGTGATCCTGGGCTCTACACACGCAAACCTGGTTCCCATAGTGGTATATGGGAGACACTGGGAGAGCAACAGCCTTGAACTCATGCTGCCTTCAAGCAGAGTGTCCAAGTTTCACCTTTACGCCTGACAGAGGGGAGTTTCCCTGGTTGGATGAAGCTCATTCAACCAGAATCCTTTTCCGAATCCTTTCCCCTCCATCAGGCTGGCCAGGGGGAGGCAGTCTAGACCAGTATAACTGCATGTTTTGAGGCTATCTGCCCTCATGGACACAGGGTAAACTGGGTAAAAAGGTAAACTGAGGGTCTGAAAGGGGCCATCTTATCCCTGGGCAGGCACCAGGGTGGCCACTGACCAGTGTGTATTTTTTAAAGTTTAAATGAAACGCACGTGACACTTCCTTATGTTCCCATGACATGATTAACACAGTTTAAATTTAAAAATGCTTGAAGATCAGCCTGGGAAAACACCAGCCTGGGAAAACCCACTCATCTTCACACACCATCATCATCATTCAACACATCAACAACCTCCCACCTCTTGCTTCCTGCCTTCTTATGGCAATACTGTTAATTTGAAACTTCCACAGCCTGGGTTAGGGTTTAGACCAGTGAATCTAAAGACAACGGACAATTGTCTTGTTTACTGTCATGCTTTTATGTGTGGATCACAGGGATATTAGCTAATGTTATGCAATGGGGGTCCTAAGGGAAAACGTCAATAATAATGGATTAAGCCACAATGAAATTGTGCTACAAACATTGCACAAATCAAAGATAATACAATAAGTGAGCGTGGGAGTGGCAAACTGGCATTTTCTCAGTGACTGCCTATGAACGTGACACTGAGGACCCTGTGTCTCTGTATTACTAAATCAGCTGGATAGAAGCCTTGTCTCATCATCTAGTCTAGCTCTGGTCCAGAGCTCCACTGCGTCTGAGTCTGAATGCAAGTCAGACTCAGAAGTAGTGGAGCTCTGGACCAGAGCTACATCTAGTCTAAATATTCTTTGGCAAAGAAGAATGGATTCAGAGGAGACTGGATAGCTAATCAATCAATGTGTGATATGCCAGTCAAAGTGGCACAGAGAGACCGCCAGAGATAGTAAGCTACTACTACTTGTGCTTCTCCAATATTGCACAGAGGTGTCAAAATAAGATGAGGATACTTTGCCACACAACGAGACTGTGGGAACTAGAAGGCAAGTTGTAGCCTACATAATTACGATTCTCAGCTGAGAGGCTAGGTCCACCATCCATGATAGGCCTACTAAAAAGACTTTGTTGGGCCATCACCCTGTAATCCTAGTTATTTCCTTCAACTAGGGCTTTCCTCGCATTACATTACATTCAATCTCACAAAGGGTGGTTCTATAACTCTCACACATCATGATCATTGGTTAGCTGGCATGGGCTTTCTGGTCAGACCGCCATCATTTGAGCCACAATGATCGATGTAAAAAAGCGACAGCTATTTTTATTCCACGAACAAGATCCTGCTATCCTATCTGTAGTCTTTTCCACGTGTCTGTCCATACATTGACCCATCACGTCTACACCCACGTATACTACTGTATCTTGCGGGATGATAATCCTTACCCAGAAGCTCTTTGGGGACATCTGACACTTCCTCGCTCATTTTTGCTGGAGTGTGTGGGTCAATAAAACAATATCCGACAAAGCAGGAGCACTACGGCCAACGCATTGTTGGGATGCTTTAAAATAACAGTATGGGGAGGTAGCCTCCTACTACTCCACTCCCAGGAGAAGTGTCAGGTGCCGCCGCCGTTCCGTTCAGTCCCCCGGCGGTTTACATGTTCCTCTCTCCTTGCAGTGTCCATGAAATGTATCCACACACGTATCTATTCGGGGCACATCTCCATCCGTTCACAGCAGCCTGTTTCCCACATGAGCGTCAGGAAACGTTAGTATCCATTTAAAGTCATGCTGAAAGAAAGCCTTAACGCAGATAAACGGCGCTGCTTTGGAGGACTAGACTCGGCACTCTCACACACACACGCCCTCTGTAGTGTTGTAGCCTACGGTAAAAAGCTCTTGCTTTTGGCAGCCAATTGTAAAGAGCGGCGCCCCTCCCCGATCCGTGATGCGACAATCAGTGAACCGTGCACGTCGGGCTGGCTGGGAGCAGAACAGAGCCGTCTCGTAGAAGAGTAGCGATATTTACGGGTCAGGACCTGAGCGCTCGAGCGCTGTTTATGCAGCCTGAAAGAGGGACAAACTGGAGTTTGGGATGTATTCATTTCAACTAATAAACGCTATTTTAAGCACGTGTGCAACGTGTTCACTAGTATTCTACAGAAACAGCTAAAGCATTTTAATGGTCATGATGTAAACTACTATTACTACAAAATAATCTAAAATAACGGGATCGAAAAGATTCTAAATAGAAATCTATACGAGCCGCCATTGGACTGGCCCCACGAAGTGAACTGAGTTTGCGCAACTCTGTCTACACTGGTTGGGAAAAGGGGGGTGGCACTGCTGTTTTTGTCACGCTAGTGCTCAGAGGAGCCGCGCGAATTGTTTTATCATAGACAAAGATTTAATACTGACAAAGCGTGCGTGAAATCGTTAAATATCTTACTTTGTTCCTTTTAGATGTGTATTACATTTACACGTCATGCTTGATTGAATACAACATTTATTGCCATGGTTGTTGTATTAAGGTCATCACTTCTTTCAGTATAACGGCTACGTATATTAGGCACAGGACTATTTTTATTTAGATAATTATTATTATGTCCAATCAAGTATGTGCATGAATTATGCTAAAGAAAGAATTGCATTATTAAAATGGGCGGTGACTATGCTTTGCTATGGTTATTATTGTTTAAGGAAATTAAATGTGCGTACTGCGTAGGTCAACTGTATTATTACTTTTCCTATTTCAAGACTATTTATTTTTGATAGGCAACCTACTGTAGCCTGCGACAGAGAATGACAAGGGTGACCTCTAATGGCAATTCAGTAGTACTACGTTTAGCGTACTTTGTGATTTCACATCTTGATATCGTATGGGTGTTTTTGTTATTGATGATTGTGCTTTTGTTGAACTCGCTCTGGTGTTGTAGGAGTGGACCCAAGTATTTAAACAGGCACATGAGTATTTTGGTGTTGTATCGAATCTTGTGGATCAGAGTAGACCCATTAGGCTACTCTGTGGGCAAGGGTGTGATGCGTTCGGGGAGTGAGGTCTGACCGGTTTGTTTTGGGAACCTTGTTTATGGGGTCATTGAGGTCCTACAGGTAGGCTACTACTAAGAGGTAGCTTGCAGGCATAGTCGAAGAAACCTTGTATGAGGGCTCCCGTTTGGGTCTTCTTCAAGGTGATTTTGTTGACCAGTGAGGAATCTTGTTTTAGAGTAATAAGAGTAGTAGTACTAAGCTGTACTGTACCACTATCGGTCATTCATTTTTTCCCACAGAGATTTATAAACAGATATTTTATAGGCTAATTAATTTTAAGCCTAACCATCCATGGATCATGGTCCCACAGTATAAAACCTAATGAAAATGAAATGTTGCTAAAGAAATTTGAAAGAATTTACAATGTAGTGCCGTGGTTCCAATGGATTGGTTCTCGGCTTAGAATAATTTCTATATTAGGCTAGTAGGCCCTATTGTAAATCTCTATGGGAAATGGGCGTTTTCAATACGTCCAGAAAACCACTAGCCTGGCTAACAAGTCAGACTAATAATATCACTGCCTGACTGTCGTGGTAGTCTCTCAAGACAGACTAGTTGCCTCACGTCAAACTAGGAGCAACAGCGGTGGCGCTGTTTTCCCGAATATGCCGAGGCTAGCCAGATTGCTGTCGTGGTAAACCAGACTAATAGGCCAGTGTCTTCCAAAGTACAACGCTGACACCTAGTGGTGATTTATGAATTGAGTAGATTTTGTAAACCGCTTTACTACATTAGAGGCAGAAGTGACTTTTAAGGATTGGAGAGGTTGGAGGTGTTGCAGTGCCAAGTTCTGCCAACTGCAAAGGGCAGTAGGCTATAGGCTACCTGTCCTCCTCTTAACAGGCAGTAGTGCAGTAAGAATGCAGTAGCATAATTTGTTTGGAATGAGCCAGTTGTTTTTGTTGTTTGGTGTTATTTATTCTGGTTTACTCAGCTGTATCAAACATGGAATAGCCCAATGTCAAGGTTCATGTCAAGGGTAGTACACCTGCTTCTTGTAAAGGACAGATTATTCCGTTTTTGGTTTGCCTCACAGTGAGACAAAACTATTTTAGTTTGTATTTATTACATTAAAACAGTTTGATACATTTCCGTTTTGGGGTCAACTAGCTAAAATGTATTATTACAATTAGAGATTACTTGTTAACATCCCTTTTCCTTCTTCATCTGAATGTGAATTAACCCTCATGTTACACAGGTTTCCCTTAATGAAATAGACTTCCACAATGGCCCAAAACCTATAGGCTACATGTATCAACCCACTGTGGCTTTATATGGACTTATTACATTTGATAGATGGTTGAAGATGTCAATGATGGCAGAATATTTATACCCGTGACCATGCAACAAGATAACCCTGTCCCTGGGTACTGACCTCAAGAGGTGTGTGTACTGTGATCCAAATTAGCAACAATGTTGCACATTTTGCACAGTTTCCAAGGCTTTTTTGTAGTCTGTCTGCCAGCAAGTTGAGGTCTGAAGTCAATATGTCAAATGGATGGCTCAAAACAGAAACCTCTGCACAATTTTGCACTTGGCGATGAACGGAAGCCTAAATAAATTGTTCTGTTTAAATTACGCTACTAGTCTTATATTTTGCTTAAGCTGTTAACTATAAACACTAATAGAGCATACGTAAATGATTCTTTTTGATTGAAGGAGTGCATCTTCTGTGCTCTTTTTCAGATCGCCCCACACATTTTCAACAAATTTCAAATGTTAGTTATTGGAGGTATTTTTAGCCATATTCATTCATAAACGTGACATTTCACAGTCAGCTTTTTATTAATGTGAGTATTTGGAGGTATAGTTTTGATTTAAAAAGGTGACATTTCTCTTCAGCTTTCCCAGACAAAGCAACTTAAATATTATTAATTCTAAAAACTAAAGTCAATTTTGTTGGCAAATGCTCAATGTATAATAGTTATTTCAGAATCCACACGTAACCTATTTTGTCTCCCTCTAGAGTTGCATATTGATTACTATAAACAACATTTATTTAACAAACTGATTTTAATCAGATCATTTGACAATAATTAATGTTCACATATTACAAAAGCTTAAAAAAGAACACTCAAGCATATATACAATAAAGACCCATACATTTAATAATATACAAGTGATAAAAAACAAATATAAAACAAATGAAATGCAGCATTCAGAATCCAGTTTTCGATAAAATAATAAAACAAGCTTTTGCATATTCAGTAAGTAAAACTTTTTTTTAAATAGAAAACAATTGCACTCCTTTGTACATTCATAAAAGCTGACATAAAAAAAATATCTGATGAGCTTTACATGTCAGCAGTCCAGAACAAACAATCAAACCAACAAACAAACAAAGGAAAACAATAGAAAAATATTTCATTATGAAACCAAATCCTTCCTCTCAAACAGCGAGAAAGCAACGATGCATCTGCATGCCCTTTGCCCATAAAATAGTGTACTATGTACATTTTAAATAGTTTCCATTTTTCACAGACTCTGATCAAACAGTTCCCATGAAACATTTTTGTTTTTGCGTGCGAGGATCCGGCTATGCATAATTAAATTTGTACTGTAGATCTCCTCAACACATCTCTCTCTATACTGACCGTTTTCACACAGCACACACTTTGCTCTTATGTGATGATTGTGTCACAGTGTGATTTCATTATGGTCAATTGCAGGTCTCCATAAGCAGGGTGGCATGGATTTGAACAGGAGTTTTACATGAGAAAACTCATGTAAAACATTTTTATCTGAAAGGTTATAAGTGGTGAATAGATGAGTGAAGCAATAACTCTCATTTCTACCACCTCTTGTTTAGTTTGGCCCTCTGCTAATATGTCATAGTGTGATGGCATTTGATATGTTAAATCAATCAAAAAGAACATTTGATATTTGATGTGTGTGTGTGTGTGTGTGTGTGTGTGTGTGTGTGTGTGTGTGTGTGTGTGTGTGTGTGTGTGTGTGTGTGTGTGTGTGTGTGTGTGTGTGTGTGTGTGCGTGTGCGTGTGCGTGTGCGTGTGTGTGCCGTGCATTGTGCTTGTCCTATACCACTATGTCTTCTGATCCCTATTCATTGTGTGGCTTGTGAGCTTTAAAACAGGAGTCATCCTCTAGCATGTTAACAAACTTTGTCTCATACATTTTGCGCGCCGAGGTGTTTCCAATGACGCGGCTGATCTTCTTCAGGGCTTTTAGCAGAGCGCGTGGCACCTCCTGGCCACGCAGAACTCTCAGACTATGAGACAGACCTTTGGCTAGGTCCAGGTCATAGTTCAGCGTCTTCCACAGGTGGAGAACCTGCAGTATGTGCTGCTGGGGCCTGCAGGACGAGACCATGGACCGGACGTCCTCGTGACGAACTCTGATCCCCGGCAAGCTGTCGGCAAGCTTCAGGAGGTCGTCCAGGGTCAGGTTTTTCACGCCAGCACAGCGGGAGACCTTCCTCTCGCAGTGATTCACACCTGATGGGATGGCACAACACAGACAAATTCGTAAAAAAAAAAAAAAAAGAAAAAAAAAAGAAAACAAGGACCACACAACCAGATGAATGACTATGTCCCCTGCAGCCGTCCTGACCTCTGATGATGTCGTATAGCTTGTCTTGGTCTTTGTTCTGTTCCCTCCACATCCGGAGCAGCTGCAGGACCTGTTGCTGGGGCGTACAGGCCTTCTTCAACCTCTCCAGGTTCTTCAGCTCCACCCGATGTCCTGGAAGGCTCTCCAACAGCCTCTCCAGGGGCACCGAGGACAGGTGCAGAGAGGCTAGGGACTGAAAGACAGCCTCCTCGCATAGGGTCACATCTAGGGGAAGACACACACACACACACAAAGTTTTGT
The DNA here is from genome assembly GCA_039105355.1 of Benthosema pterotum. NCBI lineage: Eukaryota > Metazoa > Chordata > Actinopteri > Myctophiformes > Myctophidae > Benthosema > Benthosema pterotum. Next base: position 31,860,101 of record CM076967.1, on the reverse strand, counting down.
TTTTGGCTTTTGTGCCTTTATTGATAGGGATAGAGGCAGCAAAGGTTGTCATGAACGGTACTTGTTAGGCTAATGCCTGTATGTGGCATGCCTGACAACTGTCTGACTTCTGGTACAGGCTAGACCAGTAGGTTTCAACCTTCTCGATCCCAGGGCCCACTATATATTCAGCATTTGAGCCACGGACCACCATTTGATGGCATTTCAGCCCCCACAGGCCCCAAAATGAAAGATTTCTTTTGTCTTTGTCCACAACTCCAGGCTGGATTTCGTAAACAAAACGGGCAAACATCAAAATGACATTAGTCTTCTGCATGCTCTATTGTGTACACTTCTAATTGTGTACACTTCTTAATTAAGTGGGTTAAAAAATTTATATTCATGATGCTGTGTTTAGATCTTGATCTTTCTTATTTTCATTTAATTGGTCTACTGCTCATGTTCATGATGAAAATAAATATAAATCCTACTCGCTCTGTGTCTCAAGAGTGCTGTGGGCCGTTCAGAAACCCGTCCAACATGACATGATCACTGTTAGGGAGAACAACCTTTAAATATATATATATTCATGACAATGATGGCTTCCATTATAGCATTGCAAATACGGATCCTGCAGTTTCCATTTGCTTAGATTCCTGCTGGTCTACAGTTTCTCCATCAGTTTCATGACTTATTTCTCAGTGGGAATTTTGGCGGAGCACAGGTGGTGTTCTGACCGCATTACAAACAGCACTGATTACATGGCTACATCTCTATGGAGCCTCATCTGCAGTTGATTCATCTGTGTGTGCACATGCCATTTGTATATAGGCAATAGCACCGTACATAAAGGACTTCCTCCCTATGAATTCCCTATAGACAACAAAACTGATTCACACCGATAATTCAAACACATTAAAATCTCTTTGTGGTCTCTCTGGTTCCGCCTGGTCTCAGCTGAACTGAACCATATTTATTCAGCAGGGCTATACGGAGTCGTGGATGTGAGTGTCAACAAAACAGTTATATTTCCATGGGAATAATGTGGATGTTATGGTTCTTTCAAAATGTCATCATGATGGAGCAGGCGGCACCCGCAGCAAGCATGAGAAAAGGACGAGCGTGCTAGGCTGTAAAGTCATTTGCGCGACACTGAACTTAGTCAGCCAATAATAGAGCTATTTTTTAATAAAGCTGCTGACCAATATGGTTGGTTGAAACAGGGCACTGTCAAAGATGTTGAAAGCCTGTTAACATACAATTACCCTTCTCTTACAACCACAACCTGTCATCTCGTTTTTTGCTTGTTTTTTGTTTTTGTTATTCAAACCGTAGTATTGAACATCACACATTAGTGTTCTTAGAGATACTGACGTGTAGTTTTGTGGCTACATACAGAGTCATAATACAGTACGAACGCATTTTTTTCCTAAAACTCTTTGTGCCGCAGTAAGAGTTCCAACTGGAATCCTAGTGTGAAAAGAATGTGACGCTATTTCTCTGATGTCAGTCAGTGTAATCCAAGTGTGGCTTTGTTTATAATTAACGTTGTCGTCCCAGTGGTTTCTCAAAATCACGCTCTCACTCGGGATCCCCGAATGGTTTCAATTTGACAGTTTTGTTTGAAACTGTAAAAAAACGGACTGTTAAACAGTCCCAGCATGTGTTGTAGACTGTGGTCATGTAGACCCACTGGAACGGAATTTATGAATGAAGGTTAGAAAACATCACCGACCCTGAGGCTTATAAGGTGTGTGTGTGTGTGTGTGTGTGTGTGTGTGTGTGTGTGTGTGTGTGGGTGTGTGTGTGTGTGTGTGTGTGTGTGTGTGTGTGTGTGTGTGTGTGTGTGTGTGTGTGTGTGTGTGTGTGTGTGTGTGTGTGTGTGTGTGTGTGTGTGTGTGTGTGTGTGTGTGTGTGTGAATGCGTGTGTATGTGAGTGGGTGTGTGTGTGGTCGATCTGCATCTGTGTGTGTCTACAGTGCCATGACTCCAATTTGTAAGGCTACAAGAATTCGGGATCATATTTGAGGCTTGCCCTCTTACATTGATTGTCAGCATCTGTCTAATTACTCTGAGTAACAAAGGGTAGGCTGCCTGTCTCGTGTCTCAGTGCAGTTTGACCAGTTTCCTTAGTCTAATTGTTGTTTAAGGATGTCAGTTAGAATGTAATTGATTCATCATGGGCCATTATGACAGTTGTACCACAAACATCCGATTCAACCCCGTTAAGTCTTCTCCCTCTCCTTCCCTCTCCCTCACTCTCAATTTCCTTTGCAGACATGAAAGAATCTGAAAAAGAACGGAATCTGAACAAGAATGTAACCGAGGAAATTCCCTGTCTTTGGTGACAGAAAAATGGCCACATGTCTGAAATACTCCAATATTGTTTTGTTTCTAAGTTGTTGACAGTTGAGCTTTGGCTTAGCACATGTTTGTGTGTGTGTGTGTGTGTGTGTGTGTGTGTGTGTGTGTGTGTGTGTGTGTGTGTGTGTGTGTGTGTGTGTGTGTGTGTGTGTGTGTGTGTGTGTGTGTGTGTGTGTGTGTGTGTGTGTGTGTGTGCGTGCGTGTGCGTGTGTGTGTGTGTGTGTGCGTGCGTGTGTGCGTGCCTGCACACTTGTGCAGTGCATACTGAATACAACATTCGCTCTGTCTTTGTAATACAGTACAGTCAGTACCATGGCGTGACCATTGGTGGGAATGTATCCAATGCTGAATCTATCCTGAATTAACACTTGAGATGGAGGATGGAGGCGATATTGGCAATATATTGAGTACAGTACAGTGTCTACAACTGCGTAAAGAATATATAGCATGTGACACAGCCCAGCTATTGTCTTACCATTTTGGCACGGTGTGTAGTGATGAGAGCACTCTGAGACTTTGCTCTGACTGGAACAAAGACTGTCCGTTGTAGCGGTGCCCTGCTTCAAGGTCTTTAGGCCCAAAGAGGAACAGTTCCTATGGGGCAAGCATGGCTCTGTGGAGGACCCGCCACTGGAGAAATGACCAGGCTGACAACGTTCACACACCGTGTCACTCTCTGGGGTACCTGGAAGAGAATGACATAATGCTAATGGTTTAGATCTGCCAATTGTTAATGTGATACGAGCAAGAAATCAAAAACATATACCAGGTTTAAAGGCATTTGTGGCATTCCTTAGACTCGGTCCCAGGCTTACTCATCTGTGAAGAGCATAGCCCAAAAATGTGGCCTGGCACATCTGTCAGATTTATTTCCACCGGATTCAATATTATACAGTATTCACTGTATAATATTGAATTTATCAGAACCTCAGCCAGTCAACAACTTAATTCATTCCAAAGCCAATAATCTTTGAGAATCAAACATACTAAGGCAGTGAAGGCACTAAAATAATGAGCAAGAAAAAGAAAGAAAGAGAATATAAAATCCATTATGCAGAGAAGATGAAAGATGAATGCCGTCTTGATGGCAGAACAGGCAAAATGCTCTCTACTTACAGTCAAAGGACCACAATGGATATATGTTTTTTGTATGTGTGATGCTTGTGTCAAGTTGTGTATGCATGCTTTGTTAATAAGAACTCAACTTCCCATAAACAATCAATGAAAACTGGAAGATCTGTTGGTTGCAGATATAATTCAGGCATCTTTTGTTTCACTCCAATGCTTGCTTCTAGGAGACATTTTCTGCACTACGTAATCCATAATGAACTATTGATTCATGTATTCATTAGTCACGATTCACTGACTATGCTATTAAAGCTGTTTGTGTTGGCTTAAATTTAAACATGGCAAATGGTGCATTTATATAGAGCCTTTTTCCAAGGCACTTTGACACATTTGATGCACTGATATATGGCCATGTCACATAATTACTGCCTGTACGTGCATGCTTGCATGTGAAACTGAGAGTGATTGAGTGAGTGCACGCCTCCCATATACGTCATTCAGGGGCGGCAGTGACTCAGGAGTACTGTAGAGTCACAGGACGGTGACCGCAAGGTTGCCGGTTCGAACCTGGGCTCCCGCAAAGTCACTTGAGCAAGACACTTAACCCCTAATTGCTCCTCATGCGCTGTTGTGCCTTGTATGGTTTCTCCCGCCATGTGAATGTGATCCACAATCTATGTATGTAAATAGATTGGATAAAGGCTCTATACCGTATAAATGCACCATTTAGTGAACTGTAGACTAGCGTTCAATGGTGCAAAAAAGTCACCCTTGTGGCAAAACTTTTGACATAGCTAAGCCAACTGAGAAACAGGCATTGGGTGCAATTCTCAATCGCTGTGGTGTAGCAGGTATGGTGTAAGTCTTCTTATTGGCTACATGGCAGCAAATCAGGCCTGGGGCCTCGGGGTAGGCTGAAAGCCTATACCACCAGCCCTGGGCCTCAGCTTACCAAATAATTACCCAGAATAATTAAAACCTGCAAGTCAAAAGTTCCAGAAATCACCTAACCACCCCCAATAAAGATGTTACCGTACTCCCCGGCTTTGTTCATCATGAGTTGAAGCTATTGATGACTGATTTTAATTATTATGGATAATTATTTGGTAGGCCCAGGCCTGGTGACCATGCAGACCTGATTCGTGGCCATGCAGCCAATGAGAGGACTTACACCATACCTGGCTACACCACAGCGATCGGGAATTGCACCCATTTACTGTAATTTACAAGGTGCTCTCTGTTAATAACACCAACATCCACGGTACAAGCTGGTGAGGAAAATGAAAGTCACATAGCATGGTGATTCATGTTTGATGCCAATGAAAAGTCTGGAAACAAACAGCTAGCATGCGTTTGCCTTTTAGTGTTTTTATAGGTAATTAAGTATAAAAAGCTGCACATCCCCCACACCTCTCACTGCCGGCAAGCAGCTTACAGTGGATCAGGTTGTCCTCCACAGTTAAAAGGTTTTTAACGATCCAGTCTGGGGTTTCTTCCCAATAAAAATGGCAATATCAACAGGAAGCTAACATTAAGGAAAAGAAAAACATAATGTTTTGGTGATGTTCTCAATGAAGCAATTAATTTTGATTTCTTGTCCACATGGCTGTAGTCCAAGCGGTCTACAAGAATCTTTGTATAATTGTCTGTGCGGAACAGTTAATTGAACAATTTGAATTGATTATTTAAATGAAAACATTGGATGATGTGACCCATGTAGCACACACATACAGTAATACCCTATCACACTACCGATAACAGCTAATAAAGCTTGGTAAGCTCAGCCACACTAGATTAGAATAACACCCGTTATTATTTTGTTAACAACAACCAATGTAGTTTGCTCAATTAACTCACGTTGTTTTCACTGAATGAAGGCTGTTGCTTGCCTTGGAATTTAAATTGGGTGGTGTGGTATTTACCAAAAGCCTGAAAACATGTACAAAACATTCTTATATAACAAACAACTATAGCTTACTTGTCTTATTTGTCTGTATGTTCACACCAATTAAGGGCGAAACAGAGAGAGACAAAGCAAGAGAGTGAGGGAGACAGAGAGAGAAGGAGGGGGGAGACCAAGAGAAGATTAAGAATAGTAAAATATGTAGTGGTACAACACTGAACTATCTATATGGGTCTATCTAACATTCTGTGGTTCCAGAACTCAAGCCCATACATAATATAAACATCAGCTCCGGGAAGGGGATTCCCCAGAAAATAGTGCCTCATCTAACTTGGGTCAGACCTTATAACCAGGTCATTGAGGAATTCATGGAAAATGTCTGATGCTGGAGTACTTTTGTCGGTGCATTGGGTTAGACCTTCAACCCACGTGGACAACGAATTCCTGGAAAATGCTGTGTGATGTGTGCAGTAGCCACAGCAGTTGGACACTAGAGGTCACAATATGCAGTGTCAGTTTTAGATTAATTCCTATATGGAATATGACGGTGTTGAGTGGTCCATTCTTAGAAAATGCCATGCGATGCTTTCTTAATTTGTCCATGAGAAAAGCCCTGAAGTCCACATGGGGAGCTCTAACAAAGGAAATGGGAATGTTTGATTATCCTCTGTTACTGTAAACTGACAATAGGATAATAGGATTGAGCTAGGACTATAGTATGTAGTATATATTATACTGAAACTTGATGAAAGCATAAAGACACAATTTATAAATCTTTCTGAAAGAGCTGCTGCCTTAAACTGAAGTATAGGTGTAACCCTGTTTTTTGGAATATGGGCGAACATGCTTTCGTAAAAGCAATAGGCCTACAATACAGCAATTTGCAACAGGAATGTCACTGCTGCAGTGAAATCAACGTCAGCCAAATTGTGTTAAAAGTATTGAAAACTAGGCATTTTAGAATTATAACTATTGGGCTATTGGTCCGGCCACTTCACACTGACTCATGCTGTGTATAACCATAAGCAAACCCAACAACCCCATATATAGAGATATATAGGGAAGTCACTATGACTCAGACATAACCATAATCAAATTGTCCAGAGCCACAGATCCAACCACTATGCCCATTATGGTCATGTGCTTATATGGGACCTACTGATTTCAACTTGGTATGCTCATCGGAAAGGACTTGAGAATGTGGTACACACTGCCGACAGATACAGAGAGCTCCATATGGGCTATGACAAACTAATGACACTATGACTCAGACATGAGTACACCTACAATAGCCTATACACTTGCATAATCGTCCCTCCTGAGGTGTGAGGGACGATATGCAGTCCGAACTTAGGTATGAGAACCACCTCTCTAGTGCAGTAAATTCAAAGGTACATGACCCTTTCTTACATCAATTGAAAGAAGTCAAAATGAATGCACCATGTAGGGCCAGACTAACTAACTAACGGTATTCAGTAATGAACCAGGAGTGAGAACACTGAACACTGAGAACACTGTCGTTGTTGTTTAACTTTGTCTAGTGGCCAGCAATCTGTATGACCTAGTATTTCCACAATCACTTGTACGCATGAGTCCCAGCGTCATTACTGTTCCACTCATAACTTTATGACATGTGCTTGTACACTGGCTAATGTGCCTCAGCCACCGTACAGACACTGACTTTATTTGAAGGTACATTATTTAAATTTCTCTAGGTTAGGATAAATAAAAATAAAGTTAGGATATATACGCATTCGGAAAATCATTTCTGGAGCATTTATCTGTGTTTGAAATATCCTGAGACAACAACACATTTTCTACAGGCAGAATGACAAACGAGGTCGGACACCCCAAACCACACTTCAGACTGTGTGTGTGTGTTAAAGTGAGTATAAACCAGACAAAAACAGAAATGGAATGGTCTGTCCCTACATACAGTAAGGGCATAATATTGAATTCATTAATTGTATTTAGAGAGGGAAATGCCTTGCGACAGGAAATTGAGTGAGGGCAGAGAGGGGAAAAACATGCAACAGAGCATCCAGAGCATTCCAGCTGGAATGGAACAGAAGATTACGTGGTCGATGTACTGGGCACGCATCTGGTCAGCTACCGGCATACGCCTACCGTATACATGTACATTCTTTATTCTTACTGGTATGTTACATTGTGCGTTAGCGCGTGTGTGTGTGTCGGTGTGTGTGTGTGTTTGTGTGTGTATGCACACGTGCACGCACGTGTGTGTGTGTGACCACATGTGGTGTGTGCATTTTCTCAGCCAGAGAATGCCTCTTCTGGGAACAGATTAATCTGTCTGGAATCAGTTGGAAATAAATCCACAGAATAGGAGAGAGAGAGAGAGTCAGACAGACAGACAGACAGACAGACAGAACAAAAATAATGGATGAACGGAAGAAGGGTGAGATAGTGGAATGATAAAATAGAAAGAAAAGGAAAGCAGACATTTAAAACAGAATAAGATATAAATCATACGCAGTAATATGTCTACTTTTTTCATCATCAAATATAACTTCAACTGTGGACTTGAACTCAGCTTACTGTGCAAGTCCTGTCATTTTGTACTATTGAGCTAATGAGTCTGCTAATGAGCCAGCCTGTTTGCTCAAGGGATGAATGTAATCTTGACCATTGGGTCAAAATAATACAAACACCGAAGTCGAGCCGTGTAATCGTCCTGAAGGGATTTCATTGTTCGATAAGGCCCGCTCAATGACCTTTTTTCCTGCTTATTACATGGCTACTTAATACATAAATTAAAACAATGACCCAAGGAACATCAAAATAGGTATTGTTGCTTGCTTTCTGCAATTAAAGTATTGCATAAGTGTTGTGCTGGCCATCTGCCCAAGTGTTGATCCAACAGAATAAATGTTTGATCACTGTGTTGTCTATTTCTCACTTGAAATGAAAAACATTCTTGAGAAGAATATTTAGTTGTAAATTACATTGTGGGTTTGTTTACATGGCTGTCATGTTGAAGACAGGATAAAATTACAAAGGGCATTGGATGCTTAGACAGTGCAGGCAGAAAGCTTTTGTAGACAATATGAAATGCAAATAAAATATATAGTTTTACTTATTCCTGTTATTCCTGTAGACATGACACCAATAGGCTAAGAATGGGTTTTCAGCTCTGGAACAGAATACTAAGACCAAATTTGTGCCTTTCAGGATTGGGATAATGTACTGTACGCCATGCACAAATGAAGTAATTGGGACACCAAAATTGCACTTGCCCATTCCCTCAATTTGACACCACAATTTTAGCAGCTATAAACATAATGATACATTTTGTTAATTTGAGGTTTGGCAATCTGGTTAACCACGATTTTGCATGAAATAGATAGGACAATTCCAAGTAGAAGCCACGTGAGTGGCTTCTACTTATACAGTATTTATACAGTATTTCCACAATCACAATAACACATGTCATATATTCTTTTGTCCTTTCATGTATGTACTGTATAGTGGTTCCGTTCATAATTCCGACAGAGCATTAGTCCAACATGCCCTGAACAACAGACTAGCACTCAAACATGCGTTTCTGGCTGCTTGCGGTTATGGTTAGATTAGTGTAGCACCCAGCCATGAGCCAGCCACAACAGCCCCGCCAATCGAGCTCAGCCCTGTTGGCGTGACCGGTTGTGCGTTGGACTGGTGAGTGGGGGTCCTGGATTCGATCCCCGCTTCCGCGTAATACTACAATCTGGCGTAGTCGGCAGGATTTGGAGTGCTACATTAGGTTGACTGTCGGGCAAATAATAAGTATAGCACCTATTCACTGTGTCCAGTCAGTTGACAGTTTGCTCTGCATGCCCATTACTTCAAACCACTTACTATAGCAAGGTCATGAGGTCATTCGAGTTGTTAGGGTTTCAGGAAATATCAACACACTGAACAAGTGCCATAGCTATCCATGCATTAGATTCTGAGATGTCTCAGAAGAGGATTCATTCTCCGTGAGAAAGAAATGTGCAAAGCGATTTGTTTTGCTTTAATCCAAATTCAAAACTTTAATCCTAAACGAAAAAGGAAAGAAAACGTTTCTTGGATGTACAAAAATCATGAATAGCCTCTTACCTCGATGTAGCACTCCGTGCCCAGGTGGACAGGTGCTGTGTTTGATGCAGAACTCCACCACTAGATGGAAACCTGGAGCACACTCACACAGCTGGTCATGTGTGCTGTTACACTGCTGCTTTACCAGTTGCCTCTCCTTGCACACCTACACACACACGCGCGCACACACACACACACAAACACACACAAACACACACACACACACACACCTCTAGTTCATTTTCAAAAAACGCAGTGGTATCGCCGCGATAATGCAGACGTTTAGCACTCCCTGTCTGAAATGCCCTTTAATCAACCAATAATTTAATTAATCTTTAATTGAAACATGTGGTCTCATGCAGGGACAGCTCCAGGGGGGGGCAAGGGGGAGGCTTTAGCCCCCTCTGGCAGAGGCTTAATCGCCCTAAGCCCCCCCCTCCAAAAAAGCCCAATTGACTGACTTCTATGTAAACGAATACACATTAGCCTCCCCTCAAAATCCCCAGTATCCCCATAGCACCACCAGTCACAATTTTCTGGAGCCGTCGCTGGTCTTATGCCTGTACAGTAGATGTGATGGCTTTGGCATGTACTATAACATATAAAACATCATGAGTTCAAGTATACATTGAGCTTCATACACACCGAAGTGCAGTACTGACACGTATCTCCCCAGTGCCAGCTCTCAGCGAAGTGTCTCTCTGGACAGGGCTGGCACTCTGTGGGCGCGTCGGCTGTGCAGTGGCGTTTCACGGCCGTGCCAGGAGGGCATTGGTCACACAGTAGGAGGTCAGACGTCACAGGATCCCGATACTGGTACTTAGGTGGGGCCGCCTGCTGTTGGAAGGCCCAGGAAAACGAGGCTGTAAAGAGCTGGGAAAAAAGAGAGAGAGAGCGAGAGAGAGAGAGAGAGAGAGAGAGAGAGAGATGACTTTCACTTTAATGCACTTCTCTCAGAACAACAGCCCAAAAGTGACGTGTAATTCACGTCAACAAGTGTAATTCAGCTCCCACAGTAAGTAAGTGGAGCATGCATTTTGTTGAGCTAGAAGAAATGCTCGGAAGATACATTTGGAAGGCAGTCGTAAGTTTTAAAGTTTGGTAACATAAAACAGCCTGCTCTTTCCAAAGACCAAATATTAAATAGCCATAATATACAGGTTCCTAGTGCAAGTAATCTCCTCCATCCCTAATGGTGATCCATTATTCACTCTACGGTTTTGCAATAATGGAAGTGGTCAGTGTTGTCATTGCTAGCAACTATAACCAACTGTTTTTCATTATACTTGGTTCTCATGGCCTGCAAAGTTCACCGTAAGATCTGTTCATTATTTTGCCAAGCCTCCATCCATGACAAAGCATCCATCCGTGACGCTATCGCCTCGAGCTGCCTCAGTCCCATTAGACTATCAACACTTTTTCCTTGAAGTGTAGAACTAGAGTTGCTTACAGTATGTCAGATTTATACTATAGTGAGTGTTATGCACCGAAAATAGCTGTTCTACAAGCACTGGGACGCCTTCAGAGCGGTCGGCCCCTCACAACAGTCATCAACACTGTCACACAGTATACATTATGAAGAGGTAAAGCTGTCTGATAGCGAGCTCTTACGCCGGCGGCCACATGTATCTATCGCATGCTCACAGGTCATCATCGTATAACAGAAACTTCTGCAGCAATATACTAACCTAGGACCAGATTCAGGGAAGCAAATACGCCCACGCACTGAAGCGTACCGACATTAACGCTCATTCTCTCCCCTCGCCGGTAATCAGAAAGAGGAATTTCACACCGCAGGACGAGAAGTTCATCGCGCAGCCGTCGGACAATACGCACATTGGCAAGTCAGCTCAGGAGGTGGTGTAAGGAGCACATGGCTTGCGTATATGTACCTGCAACAGTGGAGTTGATACCAGGGCACACTATTTAATCAGCATTTGAGCCACGGACCACCAAATGGACCACCTGTGTGTGTGTGTGTGTGTGTGTGTGTGTGTGTGTGTGTGTGTGTGTGTGTGTGTGTGTGTGTGTGTGTGTGTGTGTGTGTGTGTGTGTGTGTGTGTGTGTGTGTGTGTGTGAACAAATCGCCGATCACCGAAATCAAAGGCATTATAAAGGGATTTAATGACAATTCCAGCTCTCAAACAAGGCCCGGACCTCTATGGAAATAATAATACATAGGTATACCTTTTTCCTTTAACGGAAAAAAAATAAAACTTACATTAATCATGTCCCTAAACGATTTTTTTTTGTAAGTTCAATTTTACCACTGTATTAAAATAACAATCCTACGGCCCATCACTGCTTTTCCAACTCCACACAGAATAGTTTAATGTGCCTAGTAACTTACCTCCTTACGTCTTTTCAAAGGACCGTTATATCCAACACTGGAGCCTATATCCACTATCCAGTGGAATGAATGCAGCTGACGCGCTAAATTAATTAAATCACTGGAGCAGGTCTGTAGCCTACATATTGGGCCAAATCAATGAACTGTGCAAAGGTCCAACACCACCTCAAACTCGCTGGATTATAATTCAACACCGAAAATTATTGTGTCTGTTTTTGTTTTATCATGGATGGGTCTGTGCGACTCTCCAATCTCACAAATACCACATGCAGAGGCTGCTCTGCTGGGTGGCGCCCTTGCCAGAAATAGGCTAATAAATGAATAGCCTAATAAATAAATGTGAGAATATGCTGTGCTTCGGGTTGAAATGCATGAGAAGGTAGGTATCCATATGTAGAAAACGGATGCTTTTGGTGCTGGTCCAGGACCCCCCCTGACTTTTTCGCTTAGTTTTGTAGTTCTTCACAATAGCCTATTATTTATTCGAGGACGAGGAGGAGTGATCAGTCCATCTAGCCTAGACCCTGATGTCCCCTGAACTTGATGATCAGCTGATTTTGACAGCAGATACGCAATAATAAATATTATTATTGCCTGTTATATTATATTTCATTTAATATTGTAGGCAGCGTTGCTTAATAGATCTGACCCACATTCAGACTGGCATGATTGACTGTAATTACTTAATTGGTTGCACAGCTGTGTAACATTCGATATTTTAACATTTTAAAATATTGTAATATAGCCTCAAACATGTAGCCTACAGTATATTCGTTCAATGAGGTTTTGCCTTATAGAATAGGCCTACATGGTTCTCAGTTTTTCAAATCAAGCCCTTGATAATTAATTGGCACGCACATGTGGTCTAAGCTGTCTAAGCTCTATAAGCTGCGCAGATAAAAAAAGGACGACGCATTAGGCCTATCTCTTTTCATATTGTTTGAAGTCATATAAAACCTATACCTATACCTATACCCAATGAAATATAAAATATATAAAATATACACTGTATTGACACATTGGAATTAAAACAATCGCTTGCAAACTGAGTGAGTAAGGGACAATTGAAATCTCAAGTTTTGACGAGTCCATGCGGAGTTGATGCCTGTTGACAGATGCTTGGATTCATATATGGTAAGTGCCTGCTTACAACGCACACGCACACTTTGACAAAATATGCAGTCTGAACAATATTGTTGTACATAAGCGGTGTGTGGCAGAATTAAACATTATATTTTGAGGTGGAGGACTGCTGTCGCATTGGGACATGCGAGATGCTGAGGGCATGTGCGTCAGGCAGAAATGAGGAGATCTGCAAAGTAACGCCATAAGCTATAATAATAATAATAATAATAATAATAATAATAATAATAATAATAATAATAGTATTAATATGTTTGCAAATAACAGCTCATGGGCGCTTATTTGTACGTGGGCGATTATTTTGACAAGGCATTATTAAGCAAAATGATGTGGGAACATGGGCCTTATTTAGTAGGCGGTTGTTTAAGTAAGGGCTGTTATTTGGTATTTTATGGTAGGCCTATGATCGTGCCTATAGCCTATATCTTTTTATTAGGCCTATATTATTGTTTACCTTTGCAAAGGTGAGAGTGAGCAATTGTTCAATAGAAAGGGCTTTTATATTTTAATTACCAAATAGCTGAGGTTGAACTAAATACTAAATAAATGCATTTGCATTATATAAGGGGCGGCTTATATTTTTTAGTGCTTGCATTCAATCAGTTGACATTGCAAGTGACTCTTCTGTCAAAATCAGCTGATCAACAAGTCCATGCGACATGGGGGACCACAGAGAGACCACAATGTTCAGTTGTAAAATTTCAGAACTCTGGGCTGCAGCTAGAGTTCAGACAAACTGCTGACTCACGTTTGTTGCCTTTTATGGTAAGAAATGGGGCGTGGAAGAATGAAAATGGGATGGTCCTGTCATTTGCGATCATTCTCACACGCTGGGAATGCTCGTGCACGGGCACCTGATGTACGCTACCTCCAGAGGATTACGCTCAGCGTACTCAGGGTTCTCTGTATTATACCGTTGGTTCGAGTGTAGCGTGTTTACGGGCACTTGGCACCCCCTATCGTTGAATTTGCGTATATTTTCTTTCCTGAATTAGGTACCTAGATTCTAAAATAAGCATGGGTTGGAGAGCACCATGTTTGACATGTAGCCATGCAGCTGGCTCAGGCCACATGCACGCCAGATGTCACAGAACAGACTCCTTCCATCCCAAAGTCCCTCAGCGATCAGCTCGGTGGACTTTCCCCTTGGCCGGGATATACCCTCGCTGCCTGGACAAACACAATAGGCTGTCCTCGCCTCATGCGTATGTGCATGTGTGCTTATGTGTGTGTGCGTGAGCTTTTGTTTGTGGTTTTCATTCTGTTAGTCTCTTATGTCTGCATGCGGATGCATATAATGTTGTTACTGTGTGTAAATGAGTACAAACATTCTTGGCTGCATTTATTTTGTAATCATCCGCGTATGTGTGTGTGTGTGTGTGTGTGTGTGTGTGTGTGTGTGTGTGTGTGTGTGTGTGTGTGTGTGTGTGTGTGCCTTGCTCATTCAACTTTATAATGCAAAATGTATGCGTTTGTTTCCAATCATCTCTCTCTGCATGTGTCCTGTGGTAGCCTCTCCTGGCCGCTGTGCACATGGAGTACTGTTGGAGGTTACTGGGCTTTCCCCATTCACCACTAGAATACAAAACATTCACCCACGCCATTATACAGTTTACCACCATACACCATTGATGTGTGTGTGTGTGTGTGTGTGTGTGTGTGTGTGTGTGTGTGTGTGTGTGTGTGTGTGTGTGTGTATTGTATGCATATTTTAAGTATGTATGTATATGCATGTATGTGTGTGCGTGCATCTGCACTTACTGTAAATTCTCTTCTACATGACACAATTCAACTCTGTGCGGTGACAAAGACAATGTTGTGAGTGTGTGTGTGTGTGTGTGTGTGTGTGTGTGTGTGTGTGTGTGTGTGTGTGTGTGCGTGCGTGCGTGCGTGCGTGCGTGTGTGTGTGTGTGTGTGTGCCTGCGTCCATGCACGACTTGTTCATTCAATTTTCTACTGCAAAATATTTCCCAAACATGCTGTAATGCCACCATTCAACTAGAGAATGTTTGACAGAGAACTAGTGTGTGTGTGTGTGTCCGTGTGTGTCCGTGTGTGTGTGTGTGTGCTTGCGGCTCTGCCCGCAGGGTGTAGTGATGCGTCTAGTGCAGCATGCTAGAGAGACGTTGCATGTAGAGATGCATGTGACCCCCCTCCCTTAGTTCCTGCCGCTGACCAACCCTAGGTTGGGTAAAGGAAGCCGAGTTGGGTAAGCCTTCCGAGGTCAGTACATAGCCTCTCCTTCACCAAGACCCCTCCCTTGCCTCCTCGTGGCAGCACACGGTAACTGGAGTCCTGAGACTCCAGGCTGAAAGGAAGGGATCGCCGGGCAGCAGTGGGCCCCACAAACACACCACTGCCCCACTGCCATGTGGGTTAACCCGGAGGGTGCTGTGGCCAGGGGAGTAAACCTCGAAACTAAATCTGCATCCGGAGACAGGCACAGGCGGTATCCAACATACCGGATCACCGGCAGTCTCCTGCAGCTTCAGCCAGGTGAAGGTCGTCATGGGTTTCTCATGCCACTGGAAGTCGACTTGGATGGAGCGAAGATGGTGGGAGTGAGGACTGCGCACCCACACCCTCACCCTAATCCTTACCTCTGCGCAAGCTTCTTGCTTCAAACCCCCCTCCCCCTCCCCCGCCCCTCAAGAAGTCCTGTGGCGACTTGGAATGGCGGTAGGCACAGGCCAAGGATGTGGCTGGGAGTGCCTAGTCAAACCATGCACACAGGCGGCAATGGAGTGATCGTCGTTGTGACGCGGGATGGAGCAGCGCGTCACCTCGGTAGCTTCCATTGTGCCAGAGCAGCCCCACACTGCTCTCCCCTGAATAGGGGATGGACCTAGAAAAGGTGGTCCAAACATTGTCTGCTCCTCCAACTCCGGACGGTAAACCGCAACCGTCGGAGCATCCCCCTCGCGGTCGAAACTCAAAGAAAACAATTAGCAACCTATGCTTTGCTTCGTGGAATGTCCGCACTCTCTTGGACTTGGCCGAATCAACTGAAAGGCCCCACCGTAGGTCAGCCCTAGTGGCCCTGGAGCTCGCAAAGTACAACATAGACATCGCAGCACTCAGCGAGACCAGGCTGCATGGAGAGGACTCCCTCTCAGAGGTTGGTGCAGGTTACACCTTCTTCTGGAAGGGTGTTCCTGAAGGCACTTGCCGCATTCATGGAGTCGGTTTCGCTGTCAAGTCTCAACTGCTGCAGCGCATCCCAGAATCCCCAATCGGGATCAATGAAAGACTGATGACGTGGCGTATTCCTCTTACAAAGGGACGCTTCGCCACCCTCATTAGTGCTTACGCACCAACTCTAGATGCTGAATATAACATCAAAGAGGACTTCTACCGGGCACTCGACTCCATCATCCAGAAAACCCCAGCAGCTGACAAGCTCATTCTCATGGGTGACTTCAATGCTAGAGTGGGCACTGAACATCTAGTTTGGAAAAATGTCATTGGCCAACACGGAGTGGGGAAAATGAACAACAACGGGCTACGGCTTCTTTCCCTCTGTGCAGAACACCACCTGGTCATCACCAACACCACCTTCCAGATGAAGAACAAGCTCAAAACAACCTGGCAACACCCTCGCTCAAAACACTGGCACCTCCTGGACTATATAATTGTCCGTCAGAAGGACAGGCGGGATGTTCTGACCACCAGGGTAATGCGTGGAGCGGAGTGTTGGACTGATCACCGCATGGTCAGGTCCAAACTCCTCATGCATATCCAACCCCGCCGCCCTAGGACAGCCCCAAATAAAAAACTCAACTGCACTGCAATAAACAGCTCCACCACTGACAACCTTCGGCGTCTCATTGCAACAAACCTTGCCCAGATCCCTGAGGAATCCACAGACTGGCCAGGACTGCGTAATGCCATCTACAACGCTGCCTCAACGGCACTTGGTCATTCTAGGAAACGTCACCAGGACTGGTTTGACTGCAACTCTGCCGAAATACAGCTACTCCTAAAAACCAAACACCAAGCACACAAAGCTCTCCTGTCTTGCCCTGGATCTCCCACCCTGAAAGCCGCCTTTGTTGCAGCAAGATCTGCTACCCAGCGTGCCCTCAGATTCATGGAGGACACCTGGTGGGTGCAGAAGGCAAAAGAGATTCAGAACCTCGCAGACTGCAACAACACCCAGGGCTTTTACGATGCAGTCAAAGCCCTATACGGCCCTAGGAAGCGAGCAATTGCCCCTGTCCGTTCAGCTGATGGATCCACCCTTCTTAAGGACAGTCACGAGATCCTTGGCCGTTGGGCAAATCACTTTGAGACACTCCTAAACCATGTCAATCCAGTCGACCTTCAAATCCTGGACCAACTCCCAGACTTGCCCCCAGTTGTGCATCTCGACTTACCACCACAGTATTGTGAGACCCGTCAAGCTGTCAGGGGCCTGAAAAACAGCAAAAGCGCAGGTCCTGATGGCATCCCAGCAGAGGTGTTTAAACATGGCGGGTATCTTTTAACACGCCGCCTTCACCTCCTGCTCTTATACATCTGGGAACACGAGACTCTCCCACAGGACTGGAAGGATGCCGACATTGTGAGAGCCAGCGAAATCCAAAAGCGACCTCGCCCGCGGGCGCCCGGTTTCAAAAGCGGGCGCCCGCTTTCACAAAAACGGGCGCCCGGTTTCACAAAAACGGGCGCCCGTTTCACAAAAACGGGCGCCCGTTTTCAAAAGCGGGCGCCCGTTTTCAAAAGCGGGCGCCCGTTTTCACAAACTAGGCTATGCCTAAACCTAACTCTAACCCTAAACTTAACCTCAGTAAACCTATGCCTAAACCTAACCTAACCCTAACCATAACCTTTTGAAAAGGGCGCCCGTTTGTGAAAACGGGCGCCCGGTTTCACAAAAACGGGCGCCCGATTTTGAAAACGGGCGCCCGTTTTTGTGAAAGCGGGCGCCCGCTTTTGAGACCGGGCGCCCGCGGGCGAGGTCGCTTTTGGATTTCGCCCCTGCTGGACATTGTGGTCATCTACAAGAACAAGGGTGACAAAGCAGTCTGTGGAAACAGCCGTGGAATTTCCCTGCTTTCCATCGCAGGTAAAGTGTTAGCCAAAATCATGCTCAAGAGGCTGACAGACCACATCTCGGAAGCTGCTCTCCCGGAGTCTCAATGTGGCTTCCGGAAGACTAGATCCACTACCGATATGGTCTTTGTCCTACGACAACTTCTAGAGAAGAGCAGAGAGCACCGCAAAGACTTATTTATTGCTTTTATCGACCTCAGCAAAGCCTTTGATACCATCAATCGTGAGCTGCTCTGGAAACATCTAACTAAACTCGGAGTGCCACCCAAGTTTCTTGCCATCCTGCAGCAACTGCACGCTGGGATGCAAGCCAGAGTCGTCACAGGAGAACTCCAGTCAGAGTTCTTTAAGGTGAACGTTGGGGTGAAGCAGGGCTGTGTGTTGGCACCAGTGCTTTTTAACCTCCTCCTCTCTGCCATCACCTGCCTCTTCCATCGTGCCCTAGGTCACAACGACGGCGTTCACTTGGAATACCGCCTTGACGGTAGTCTTTTTAACATCCGTCGTCTTCAGGCTCACTCAAAGACAACAGTCTGTCAAATCTGTGAGCTACAATACGCAGACGATTGCGCAGTACTAGCACACAGCCCCGAGTCTATGCAACATGCCCTCAACACAATTTCCACCCTCTACCAGTCCTTTGGTCTCCAGGTCAACACTCAAAAAACAGAAGTCATGTCCTATCTCATTACTCAACCTCCCTCCCCCCACAGCTTCCACATAAACGGCACCCCACTCAAATCCGTTGACCACTTCTCCTACCTTGGCTCCACACTGTCCTCCCACTGTTCCCTTGACACAGACATACACACCCGCATAAATAAAGCTTCATCAGCCTTTGGTCGCTTGCGCAGCAGGGTCTTTGAAAATCGCAACCTGAAGGTTACCACCAAGGTCTCTGCCTACAACGCAGTATGCGTTTCCACTTTGCTCTATGGAGCGGAAACATGGACACCGTACAGAAGGCACATCTCAAATCTGGAGGCCTTCCACATCCGGTGCCTTCAGAAGATCCTCGGTCTGACCTGGGAAGACAGAGTCCCCCACACAGAGATCCTGGAGCGCACAAACTCCATGTGTATGGAAGCAGCTGTGGCCAAAAGGCACCTACGGTGGATAGGACACACCATCCGCATGCCTGAGCACCGCCTGCCCCGCCAAGTCCTCTACGGCCAACTGCACCACTCCAAGCGTGCCGCCGGCGGACAAAAGAGACGCTACAAGGACTATTCAAAAGATGTCCTAAAGCGTGCCTCTATCAACCCCACGCAACTTGAAGCCCTGGCTCTTGACCGCTCAGCCTGGCGGGTCACCTGCTCCAGGGCGGTGAATCAAATCCACAACAGCAACCAGCAAAGAAGGTCCGAGAGACGTGCCCAGCGACACCGGAGAGACCTCCAGCAGACGGGTTCCCCTGCCTCGCCTGTGGAAAGATCTGCGGGTCACGTATCGGCCTCCACAGCCACACCAAGTGGCACCAGCGGCAACAACGCTGACCCCCCCATCCCTGAAGCAAGCGTCATCATCGTACACGATGGACAGCTAAGATGGTGTGTGTGTGTGTGTGTGTGTGTGTGTGTGTGTGTGTGTGTGTGTGTGTGTGTGTGTCCGTGTGTGTGTGTGTGTGTGTGTGTGTGTGTGTGTGTGTGTGTGTGTGTGTGTGTGTGTGTGTGTGTGTGAGTGTGTGTGTGTGTGTGTGTGTGTGTGTGTGTGTCTGTCTGTCTGTCTGTGTGCGTCTGCATGTGTACATTTGTGTTTGCATGCATGTGTGCGTGTGTGCTTAATTGCATAACTGTCCATTGTTCCCTATATGTTTAACTCTTGAAACCTCTGAATACCTCAGCCTTAAAATAGGAAGGGAACTGGAACAGGATCAAAAAACAACAACACGGTTTTCTTGGAAAGATCTTTCTCCTTTTAGATCTTTTCCCCTCCAAGCAAACATCATCGAGGAAGATAATAAAAATAGATCAATGGGTTTCACGTACCCAACACAGAAACATAAGCTTCAAAAGGGCCGGCCTGGTGAAACGGGAGGCTTTCCCGGCAAAACCTATCCACTTCCCAGTGATGGATCTGCCTAGAGGACATTCATCCACAGTGACCTGTGACTGAGCAGCAGCAGCAGCACCACTGTCACAGCATGTGTCTGTTTGTAGTTTGGGTGGCCCCGGCGGGATTCAAACCATAATCATAGACTCTCCCTACAAATTAAGAAGTGTATATACACACTATTAAGCCGTGAGACCACATCCAATCGATTTATGAACAGCAGAGTGATGAAGTTGGAAATGAACGAGGCTTACCAGCTTTAACCAATTACTGTAAGGCCTGTACTTCACAAATAGCAAAAGTAAGCTACATCTCATCTACATGTTCTTTAACATATTTATTTACTTTTACCATATTGTTTTACCCCTTGCAATGACATTCCCAAAATCTCTGCAATTCAAAATGAACTTGAGTAGAATAAAAGTCCAAAAGTATTGGCATGAAAATGCAAAAGTAGGTAGTAGGAAGTACCCGCTATTCACAATATTTTGAGAATATCAGATAGACAAGCTCAAATTGCATTGCACTGATAAATGTATGTTTTGTAATAATAGCAAAAAAAAGTTTTCAAATAAATGTAGCAGAGCAAATGTACCATATTTTATTGGAGAAGAAGAAGAAGTAAGTATCGAAATATTGAAAAGTACCTCATAATTGTACTGATAGTAATTGACAATGTAAATTGATGAATGCATTACAGCACTGGTTGAGGTGAGTGACGTTGCCGACTCAGTAGTAAATAAGGCCTGCATTGTGTTCAAACCCACACTGATTGGATACCATCGTCTTTTGCTTATCAGTAATAATAATAATAATAATAATAAACTTTATTTATAGAGCACCTTTCATGCACGAATGCAGCACAAAGTGCTTTACAGAAGAGATAAAAATACAAAAAACAATAAGATATATATATATAGAGAGAAAATATATGTACAGTATGTTTAACAAAATAAAGATAAAGATATAAAATACAAATAGAGTACAAAAGCATCAGCATATAAACTTAGCCAAATGCAAGGATAAAAAAGTGGGTCTTTAGCTGTGTTTTGAAAGCGTCTAGGGTGGGTGCTAACCTAATGTGCAGGGGGAGGTTATTCCAGGCAGACGGTCCCTGAAAGGAAAAAGCAGCCTCCCCATACTTTTTAGAAGCCATTCTTTTTGGTTTTTCAAGGAGGCCAGCAGTGGCCGACCTTAAGGGGCGGTTGGGGACATACCTAGGTAGGCAGTCCTGGAGGTAGGTTGGTGCAAGGCCATTTAGTGACTTATAGACTAGTAAAAGAATTTTAAAATCAATTCTATACACTACCGGGAGCCAGTGTAGGGAAGCCAGAACCGGTGTGATGTGGTCTCGCATCCTCGTTTTAGTCAGGACTCTGGCCGCTGCGTTCTGAACAAGTTGTAGTTTGTCGGTTGATTTTTTCGGAAGGCCGGCTAAGAGCGCGTTACAATAGTCCAGTCTCGAGAAGACAAATGCATGGATTAATGTTTTTGCATCATCCAGCGAGAGGTATGCTCTGATTCGAGCAATGTTTCTTAAATGAAAGAAGGCAGTCTTAGTGGCCTGTTTAATATGGGCGTTGAAGTTCAGGTCAGAGTCGATAATAACTCCCAGGTTTTTCACAGTGTTGGTGCAGCCTGTAGATAGGTTGCCAAGTCTGTTTAAAATTGATTCTTTTTGCTCAGTAGAGCCCGGGCCAATTATAAGTACCTCTGTTTTTTCCTCGTTTAGTTTGAGGAAGTTTGCACTCATCCAGTGTTTAATACTGGACAGACAGTCCAATAACGGATCAAGAGCACAAGGGTCATCTGGAGCTACGGAAACGTATAGCTGCGTGTCGTCGGCATAAAAATGGAAATTTACTCTGTGTGCTTTAATGACTTCACCGAGAGGCAATAAATATAAAGAAAATAACAGGGGCCCAAGTATTGAGCCCTGTGGAATTCCCGAGCTAATAGCATGGTTGTCAGATTTAAATATGTCTAAATTGACAAAATAACTTCTACCGGTTAAATATGAAGTAAGCCAGGAAAGGGCTGTGCCTGATAGGCCTACCCAGTTTTCCAAGCGCTCTATTAAAATTGAGTGGTGGATCGTATCAAAGGCTGCTGTTAGGTCCAGCAGTAAGAGGACTGACAGATCTCTCCTGTCGGCAGATAATCTAAGATCATTGATTACTTTAACTAAAGCTGTCTCGGTACTGTGACCTGTCCGGAAGCCAGACTGAAAAGTATCATGTACTCTATTTAACTGAAGAAAGGCATCCAGTTGATTGTAAATAATCTTCTCTAATACTTTACCTAGAAAGGGCAAGTTGGAGATTGGTCTGTAGTTTCCGAGAACAGTGGGGTCCAAATTGTGTTTCTTGAGTAGAGGTTTAACTACGGCCATTTTTAGGGAGTCTGGAAAAATTCCTGAGTCAATAGAACTATTAACAATTTTTAAAATGTCACCAATAATACTGTCCAAGACTTCTTTGAGAAATGGGGTGGGGATACTATCGAGAGAACAGGAGGACGATGTCATTTGCGTTATAGTTTTACGAAGTTCCTCCTCGCAGACATTAGTAAATGAATTTAGTCTACTCCTGGAGGTATTTTCAGTTCTAGAGACAGTAGCAGAGTATGCACTAGGGGCAGTATTCACAATACTGGATCGAATGTTTAAAATTTTTGTGTCAAAATAGTTTGCAAACTCATTGCATTTGGCTTCAGAGGCAGGGAGTACCTCTTTGTAGCACTGCGGAGGTTTTAATATGCCTTCAATTGTAGAGAATAATACTCTGGCGTTTTTCTTATTTGCATTAATAATGCCCGAGAAATAAGACTGCCTTGCCAAACGTAGGGCCTTATTATAGGCGGCTGTTGATTTCTTGAGAATTTCTAAGTTAATTACTAATTTATTTTTTCTCCAGGCTCGCTCATCCCTGCGACATGTTTGCTTGAGAGAGCGCAGATGCTCATTGAGCCAGGGTGTTATTTTTGTTTTACACCCAGTTTTGGTTTTCATGGGGGCTACGATATCAAGGGCAGTTTCTATATTGCGATTAAAATGCTCTACCATCTCATTGACTGAGGGAGCTATAACCAGTGGAGTTGTATGTGCAAAATGCAGAGCGAAGTCAGTAGCAGCAGAAGGAGTAAAAAAGCGTTTTTTAACAGTACGTTTTGTATTGTCCAGCTTTAAATTAGGGACAATCATACTAAAGCATAATAGAAAGTGGTCAGACAGCTCAGGCCTCTCAGTCATGCTCTCAACAGTGATGCTCAGTCCTTTACTGATCACCAGATCCAAGGTGTGGCCGTGTTTATGCGTTGGTCCGGAGATATGTTGAATAAAATCAAAGGAGTTTAATAATTCTAAAAAGCTAATAGCGATAGTATCCGAGGCAATGTCCAAATGCAGATTGCCATCTCCAATAATTAGAGAGCGGTCATAATTGGTAGAGCAGATGGATAAAAGTTCAGACATTTCTGTTAGAAATATGGCTTTACTGCATTTTGGGGGACGGTATATGTTAATAATTAGTACAGGAGATGAACTCTCCAGCAAGCTGGCCTGATATTCAAATGATTTAAAATTTCCAAGATTTAGAGGTTTTAATTTTAGAGTGTCCAAAAATAAGTTGGCAAGACCACCTCCTCTGCTCTCACGTACTGAATGAATGAATTTATAATTCAGAGGGCAGGCTGCAGCTAGCAGAATATCCCCATCAGAGGCAAGCCATGTTTCTGTTAGGAACAACATATCAAGTTTCTCATTACAAATAATATCATTTACAGATGCAGACTTGTTAGATAAGGAGCGAATATTAAACAGTGCAAGTTTTAGTTTGGTGGACGATAATGGAGCAATGGCGCGGCTCAGTGGGCGTAAGTGGTAGTGTTCAACACAGCGTTTGGGGAGATGGGGGCTGCGTGATGTTGGAGAAACCCTGTTGCCTATTATTGTCGGAATGATGGAGAAATGGGTGTCAGCAGAGATGTTCAAAGTTGTGTGGTCTACATATTTGTTATTATTATTATTATTATTATTATTATTATTATTATTATGTGCGATGAGAGTGGTGTGTCCGTGACTTGGTCCAAGCCCAGTGGAAAAGGGGCTGGAGGACAATGCGGAACTATGCTGGGATGGACCGGGGGGGCGTCAATAGCGGACGGACAGGTACAGTCCACTAGACAGTGCAGTGTGGTGGCGGACACCACGGGCCAGGTTAGCCGCTAACATTTTGCTTCCCTGTCTGTTCAGATGGAGACCATCGTTGCGGAATAGAGATGCGCGTCCCCAAAACAAGTTAAAATTGTCTATAAAGTTAAAATTGTGGGCCCGGCAGATCCGTGTTAGCCAGGTGTTGAGGCTGGCAATTCTGGTGAAGCGCACATCACTTCCCCTGAAAACGGGAATGGGACCGGATAAAAAGAATACCAGGCCACTACTGTTTAGTAGATCAATGAGGCGGAGAAAGTAGTTTTTGGTCCGCTCTGACTGACCGAGGGCGGAGTCGTTCGTTCCGATGTGGACTAAAACACTTGTAATGGACGGAGGGAGAGAATTAAAAACACCTGGGAGTTTCTCAAGGAGAATTGGGACGGTCGCTCCGGGAAAACAACGGATTAATGAGCGTAAACCAGGGATACTAGAGATACCCTTCACTATTGAGTCACCAACGACCAGCAGTGTGGGTGATGGTGCGGTGCTGGATGGAGCATTATTTTCGGTGGATTGCTGAACAGTGGGCGACTGGGGCATCGGGGGTGGAGGGGGCTGCTGTGGAGGCTGATGGGGGTCCGGTGCAGGATCCATCAGCGGCGAGGACTCGTGCAGCGAGGCGGGGGCCGAACGCTTGACCAGTGCCCTATTTTGTTCACGGGGGGAGAGACCCGTCGACTGACGCCGCACAGCCGCCTTGAGGAGTTGACGGCGGTCACTTTTCGGGACCTTCGCCGTGGAAGCAGCGTCTTTGGAGAGGGGGGGGAAGTCGCTCATATTCAGTACAGAAAATGTATTGCTTGTAGACAGTGGGGGGTCCCGGACTGGGGGGAGTTGGCGAGGGGGGCCTCGGCAAACCTTTTTCCAGGGTACAGGAGTGGAGCTGGCCTGAAGTGGAATAGAGCGGGGAGCGGGCACAGTCGCGTCCAGATCCGACCTGCGCGGAGGGCAGGTACTCTTGGGTTTAGTACCCGTGCGGGTCCAGTGGTCTGGAGGTGCCGGGAGGGTAGCATCCAGCAGCTCCTGGCTCTCCTTAACGGCGGCGGTGACGGGACCCACGATGACCTCGGAGTCCAACAACAAAGCCACAGGACCGGTGGTAGGCTCGCCAGGAGGCTCGTCTGGGCAGAGGGAGTCGAGGAGGGTTTCGTCAGCTCTGATCTGGTGGAGTCTGGATACTCTTGACTTCAGCTCGGATACTTCCAAGGATAGCCGGAGACAGCGCTCGCAGCCCGGCGATGAGGTAGGAGATACCATGATGATGATGATGATGGTGGTGGGAGCTGAAGGATTAGAAAGCAGCTATGGCCAGTAACATAGAAAGAGACAACAGACTAAATTGTATGGAGATAATGTAGCAGGTAGGACAGCAGCTTGGAAAGGCACTTACACGCGAGGACCACGAGAAGTGGTCCGCTGCGTAGAGTAGGCTCGTGTTATTGGAACACTGGATCGATGTTCTCGGTTGTCCTCTCCGGTCCAGCTGTTAGCTGTCAAACTAGCCACTGAGCCAGGACCGGCTACCAGCTGTAAGGCTAGCAACCGGCTAGCGGCAGTGGGCTAGTGGCAGCGGTCCGTATTGGGAATGACGACCAAAAAAGAGCACCGGGTATCCAAGACCGAATGCAGGGTTATTGCAACCAATCAGGAAAAAACGCGATCGGGTAACAATGACAGGTATAAAGCTGCCAGTTGTAGCCGAGGTTAGCGGTCGGCTGCTAGCTGTCAAACCAGCAGTCAGCTGGCTGCAGCAGTCCGGGTAGGATACGTGGCTAAAACGTATAAAAATAAAACATTCTGTGCCACTGATCGTTAAGATCTGTTAATAAAAGTAAGGTAACAGTAAAAAACAACCAGATTCCAGTTGCTGTATGGAATTGGGCGTTAAGAAAAATGGTTTAAAAAGAAAAGAGTCGCCTATACTCGGGAGCTGCTGTGGCGTGCTGTCTGGCGTGTTTTGCTTATCAGTAATGTACAGAGATGAAGAGGAAGAGATGCACATGAACTCTTACAGGTCCACTTACAGGTACACTCTGAGTAAATATGAACACTCCATCCAGATTTGACTGTGTGGGATGAGTGATAACAGATCACGCGGGGGCATTCACAGGTGCTGCTGCTTTTGCCTCATTACATGTTTAAGATCAGATCTCCTCTTTAACACGATGAGCACCCAGAAACATTATTGGTGACCATCAAATCAGTGCATCCGGGATTGTTTCCATCCAGGCCGATTTTCAGAGGCACATAACGTCAGCGGGCTTCTTCTCAGATGTGGCTCAGAGCAGCCAAAGCAAAGAACGAACGATCGGGAACAAAGGGAGGTCATACAGTATACTTCCTACCGCGAATAACAATGGGGCCGTCAAAAACGAGCACTTTGATTAGAATGTAATAGCTTTTGATTTAGATCAGGAGTGTTAACATTCAAAGATGTTTCTCTCAATTGCCTAGACTGGGGCCATACAACGCTTAATGACGGACCTGGCGTAAATAGGATCGCTGCCACACAAACAGGTGGTAACATACAGTACTATCATGAGTTTAGTTTTCTCTGACTTTTAATCTCACTTCTGAGCCAACTATGCAACTATTTATCATGATGAAGACCTCCATTCCGGCAGCTGGAATTGTAAAGCTAATTACAAATCTAGTCTGAATCAGATCTGAGCTACATCCAGATTGGAATCTGATTTGTTTAAATGAGTCATGTGACCTCTTAAGACTAATCAGATTTCTATCTTGAAGTGACACAGATCTGATTCAGGCTAGATTTGGCTGGGAGTGTAAATCAGGCCTAAGTGCAGCCAAGGGCAAGGACGATATTTTTTTTCACTGTTCTTAGGAATTATAGAGGGTCACATTTCCACCCCCTTTCAGAACAAGGGCACAAGAAGAGAATTTCCCATTGTTTCTCATTTAAAGAAATAATTACATAGAAGAAAAACTGTAAAACGATTTGTTCATCCCAAAACATTTTGTTTAGTGCCATGGTTTGTCAGCTCAGTTGGCTTTGTTTGTTGCTTTAAATAAATAGTTTCTGAAACTCTAAAAATCTGTAATTGTTTCTAAATCATGTTTTATATATTTGGGGTTTCATCGCACAGCCCTAGTGCAGCCTCCTCAATGGGCAGCAGTCACATAAAATGTTGTGAAGGTCTGAGTGAAATGAACACAAATGACTGTGGCGCATTGGCATGTCACATTCATGTCTCAGCCGTGGCTCATGCCCTGTTGCTCACTCTGTAATGTGTGAGATCACTCAGGTTGACAGCCTGGAAACTCTTCCTGATGAATAGGGAAAATCTAGCTTGTCTCTCAGAATACTTTGTTTGTAATGTTTGACAAAGTGAAAACTGCCTCCATGTGTGGTTCCACTCCTCGCCGGCACTACTGCTGAATTTAAGTTAGTGGGAGACTTGAGAGCTGTCTGCATGTGTGTGTGCGTGTGTGTGTGTGTGTGTGTGTGTGTGTGTGTGTGTGTGTGTGTGTGTGTGTGTGTGTGTGTGTGTGTGTGTGTGTGTGTGCGCGCGCGCGCACACACGTGTATGCGCATGCATGCATGTGTACGTGTCGTGCGTTCTCCTACGACCATCAACTACAGAAAGAAACATTGAACTTTTCACCTTCCCCATCCCTCTAGAAGCTGCCATCTAACAACACAGTGGCCGGCTGCTGAAAACCCAAATTACACACGAACCAAGGGCCATGGCTGTCATTATACTATTAGCATCATCAGAAAGAAGATCACTGAGTGGACAATTCTCTTCTGGGCCAAAGCCAGCAAAAAAGGAAGGACACAAGTTCAAGGTATACTTGAAAGTTTATCATTCAACAGATCAGACATAGCTCACCGCATTTAGGAGAGAGAGAGAGACTTGACACAAAGAACATCATACATGATTTTAGGTAGTCTATGGTACATACAGTATATGATATTTCAACAGATTTAAAATGAACAAAAACAATGCATTTCACACATGAAACTCACCGCAATGTATGCTTCAGTAAACATGTTTGATTTTACTTTGCAAACAATGCCTAGACACATGAACCCTAACTAACAAGTTCTTGGTGAACTTGTTAGTTAGCAGACAAAATAGCAGATCTACAAGCTCACAACATGCAATGAGACAACTTGGGAGATTGGAGGTTGTCTATTGTTTGCTCAAGATATTATAGTGAGAGGATAAAGGAAGGGGGCTAGTATAAAACTCTGGGGGACAAGACAGTATGTGGATGGCACAAACATAGGCTACATCATGTCTGAATGTGGCGCTCACTGATAGGCAAATGTTGAGCAGTGGAATCAGAGCAGAGGTTGACTGAGGTGAGGTTTAAACTCATGTTGTGAGGAGAGGAACCATGCGAGGGGACCCAACCACCCCTACTGTCCTCCAGCTACTAGGACCACATGGCTTCAGTTAACTGTTAGAACACAGGTGGTCGATGGGGGGATTCCAGGCTGTTGGAGCCAAACGCGCACGGCATGTACAGCATGCATGATGCATCAACTCTTCAAGCTCACTCATGAAATCACCCCTTATATACACTCATGCACGCACACGTGCACACACACTCACCCGAGCGCGCGTGCGCACGCGCAGACACACACATACACAAAATCTATGCAGCATGGGGCAATTTGCATTGCAAAGGCAGATAAGTCTGGGTGGCTACGGGTCTAAACGAGGCAACACACACTCGCACGCAGGCACACACACACACATGCACGCACGCGCACACACACACACACACACACACACACACACACACACACGCACACGCACGCACACGCACGCACACACACACACACACACACACACACACACACACACACACACACACTGAGAGAGAATGTGTTATTATACTCCATAATATGTAATGTCCAATAAGGCATTATCAGAATCCAAATAAGTTTGTTTTCATAACAAAACAAAAGCACGTACAGGTACTTGTGTAATTCAATCAATCAATCAAGTAATCAATCAATCAATCATGGAAAGCAAAGGAGAAGGCCTGGACCGCTGGCACCTAGGCGTATAAAGTATCGTGCAGCGCAGGTTTGAGTCCCGTTCCTAATGGTTTTTGCTGAATGTCTCTCCACATCTCTTTCCTTCTACTGCCTGTCCATCACTATTATAAAACTATCAATAAAGGAGAAAAAACAAAGCAAAGGAGCAAAGTTTAATTTTCTCATGCATTCTTAGAATCAAAGCTCATCACCTGGTACCTGCCACAGGGCAGAAGAGAAAATTACATCCACATACAGGTGAAAACAATATGCTTGACTGCATGGTGCCCGTCTCCTACTAGAAGGCGCTGTTTTTCCTTTGTTTTGCCAATGGGTACCAAGGCTGGTCTCCTAATGCTGGACACTCAGCATCCCTATCCCTCCCAAGCCTACTGTTCTGTATTAACGGCTGCAGCAATTTATAGCATTAGTCACCTGCCCGTGTCGCACACTGACAGTAATCGACCTGCAAGCTTACTGTGTGTCACATACCTGGATGTTATGAGCTTGTAGAGCTGCTATTGTTAATGCATGACAGCTGCAAACAACTATGTTTAAATCTAGCCTTAATTGAGGGAGGAAGACCACTTGTTCT
The DNA here is from genome assembly GCA_039105355.1 of Benthosema pterotum. Lineage (NCBI taxonomy): Eukaryota > Metazoa > Chordata > Actinopteri > Myctophiformes > Myctophidae > Benthosema > Benthosema pterotum. The sequence continues at coordinate 31,830,285 of CM076967.1, read as the reverse complement.
TCATCTTCCCTAAGCGGTTTCCAAGCCAGTCCATGGATTCAACACTACAACTTAAATCCAAGCATGGAAAAAGCACCAGGGTCGGATCCAGGGGACAAATTAAAGAGTTGGCATTGTAATTTCCGAATAGCAAGATTAAATGCATCATTATACTAAAAGAACAAACAGGAGACACACTTTATTTACAGTTATGTTATCTAGCAAGTGACGTGTTCACTACCATGTCTGTTTATGTGCCCGGGGATGTAAATCAAAACTCTTTTTAAAGGTTCTGGGCTAGTTCCAGTATACACATTATACCCAGATCTGTTCAGAGCACGCAATGAAAACATATTACCCTGCTGTCTGCAATCTACATCACATCAGTCATGCCACGATCAGCCCAACAACATAAAACAAGAATGCAAGGCCTCTACAGAATACTATTGCTATATGTCACTGTGGCATAATTACACCACTGTAGTTCTCTCTCTTATTTTTGTGGCATGCGTGTGCGAACGCACGCACGTGCGCACAGACACACACACACACGCGCGCGCGCGCGCGCGTGCACACACACACACGCGCGCACAGTCACACACACTATCAGTGCTACTGTTGATGCAAAAGGGGAAGTTGGTGTGAGGAAGCAACTTTCAGGATTATTCGTTCCTTTTTGAATAAACGTCTGTACCTGTCAGCACCTCACTCACTGACCCCCTTACTACACTTACCACTCCAATTCTCCACGCCACAAACTGCATTTGGCTACAAAAACAAATCGTACTGTTGATAATGATCATGTACATACTGTACTGTATAAGGACAAATATCACCGACATCACCTACCCTCTCTCTCACTTTTCCTCCCCCTCCATCTGCTACTGTCTCGCCTGACACCCTTGCTCCCCGATCCCTGTGTGCTTAAAAAACGAATCAAAATCATGTTGATTCAATACCTGGCTGGACCCACCCGCCCCCCACACACACAATCCCCACACACACACCTTACTATTCACTTTCTCGTGTTCATTGTTTGCCTGAAAACAAGTCATGTTTATTCTACCCTTGTGCACACAACGTTCTTTCTGCCGCCCCTCACCTACACTACACAGTAGACTACACACTCAGGTTGGCTGTTGGGCCAGGTGACCATTCCAGACTCCGTGTGTGAATTTGCAGCTCAGATTAGGGAAGTTGCTGAGGCTGTCAACCGACAGAGGGAGAGAGGCTAGCATAAAGATAAAGAGAGCGTAGATAACGGATAGCGGATAGCTAGAGTTGTGATACACAAACACAATACAATCCTGAGTGCTCATTTAGAGTGACCTAACTGTAATCTTTGTAAAACTATAGTACTTCTGGTCTATAGCATTGGAAGGAGTTCTCCTCCTTCTAACACTGTATGGACCAGAGCTAAGATTATAGTATAGTATTTGCTTGCATGGATCTTTCGGTGGATGTTTACAAACTGGATGAATGACTAATTGATAATGATTAGTTAGTCAATGTAATCAGCAATTGTGTTTGCCACGTACAGTACAATCCCGCAGGGACAAGCCTTTTTGGGTTGGTTGACCCCTGAACATTCAAATGTTGAGTTCAACCTCACAATGGCTCTTTCTTGCAAGCTTATGCAAAAGCTAAAGAGATAATTTCCATAGCATGTTGAGACAGATGCCAGGAACTGGCATCCTATAGTGTTTACATTGAAACTAGAGATTTTGTTTGACTGTTAGACTGATGATAGGTTCCTGGTTTACATATGATACTAGTACTGACTATTTCTAAGCTTTTGTCCCAGTTCAAGACAGGCAGGTGTTGGACACAAGTGCAGACAAAGGCAGAGGACCAAGTCAGACACAGGCAGGGCGGATACACGGGGGTTTATTAACCAAAACAGGAGATCAGGAACATACACAGGAACACAAGGAAACTCAGAATAATTTGGAGCAAGTAATAACACTAAGAAATACAAGGAATCAGGAAGGGTTAACAGACACTGTGACTTGCATTTACGAACATACAGGGAGCTGAAGTGAAAACACATCTTAGGACTTAAGGGGGTATTAAGAGTTCAAAGGTGAAACACGGGCAAATCACAGGAAAGGTGAGATAAAACAGGTTAACAGCAACAGAGGAAACCATGCAGATGCTAACATACTACAAAATAAACGTAGGTGAAACTGCAACCAAGAAACAAGGAAGACACAAATCACAGGAAAACAACAGTCAAGTAAATCCACAACTAACTATGTTGTAAAAACCAATGAACATTGGAAAAATACAACCCACAGACATAACATAACAGTATTATCTCATGTTCTCATTGCTTACTATAAATGGCTCTGCTTTGCCCTTTTACTGTAGATGGTATCACTTTGTATCACTTGACAATCACTTTTGAATAAATATTTCAGCCAGCAACTTCATTCAAACTTAACTAACAAAGCCATATTTGGGCAATAAGGACCATACAGCTGGACTGCCTGAGATGAGAAGGTCAATATACAGGACGTCTATCAATTAATCACATCAAGTCAAGCATGCCATGATCTGCCCTTAAAAACACAAAACACATGTAAGCTATTAGCTAACACACATTTGTACTTTTTAACCAATATCCTTATCATTGTCTACCCTGAGCCTGTCTCTCTCACAGACACACTCACCCTCTCTCTCTCAGGGGCATGTACATTGTTAGGGGCTAGGGGCTCAAATACTGTATGAGGGCACTTTTGGAGCTATATACTTTTCTGGGTGCAGTGACATGGATTTCTGAACAAATTTGCTCAATGCAAAAATATTGTATTCAAGTTCAGGAGACTTCTGATGAAAAAGCATTTGCATTTAATTAATCATATAGTAATGCATTTGTCGTCCGGAGAGAACAGCGGTTTTGCTGACAGGTAAAAGGGCAAGGCAGGAGCTCCCTTTGATGTCTTGTGTGCATGTCCCTGCTCTCATTTCTCTCCGTTTATCTCTCTCTCTCTCTCTCTCTCTCTCTCTCTCTCTCTCACACACACACACACACACACACACACACACACACACACACACACACACACACACACACACACACACACACACACACACACACACACACACTGTCTGTTGTAGGTATACTGATAAATCTCTCTATATTATCAAACTACTACTACTACTACGACTACATCAACATTATGCAAACCTGGCCGAGGGAGGCTCCAAACACGGCACTGCATGCAAATCACACCTGAGGAAATAACTGTGTTTTCAGTCCACAGGCTATGTTTTAACATGCTGAGGAGTCACAGGACTACAAATGAGCCTAATTATAGTATACATACCGGTATACTGAAAATAATCTGATCTGCATGGCTGTCTGGGTGAATAAAACGCATCTGGGATTCCCTTTCATTAAAAAAAAGATATTCTAATGAAGAATTCAAAAGGAACGCTAATTCAACAAAACGCAGCGATGTAGCCTGATGTAAAGGCTACAAGGGAAATTGTGGATGAACTTGGAAAAGCTAAATAACGTTGATGCGCAGCGCAGTCGTGTAGCCTAACACAAGACAGTATTAGGGTTACCTGGATGCAGGAATTGAGTTTGTTTATCGTATATTCAGTAATCAAACAAACAATCATTTGAGAGACAATCGCATTTTCAGCTGTCATTTCGTCACGTCATATCTTAAAGGGAAACTCCACCCATTTTCAACATTTTCCTGAGAGGGTACAAATGTGTAGATTTATTTATACCCTCTCGGGAAAAAGGGGTCTGAAAGAAAAATCATTAACATGGTGAAATACATCTTGATGAGGTCATCAGATGTATTTTACCATATTAATGATTTTCTAAGACCTCCTTTTTTAGGAAATACAAAATTGGGGGGACTTTTTATCATGTCTACACAACATCTCTAAGGTTAATGACATATTAAAATGTTGAAAATGGGTGGAGTTCCCCTTTAAAGCTGGACACGTGAAGAAATGTCTCTAGATTCGCTTCCCCACATCAGACAACGAGATCCCGACTCCCCGTTCAAAACATTAATGCAAGCCGCCTCGCAATAATTCATTGTCGCAGTAATAATGACTGAAGCCAGTAAACATTACATCCTCATCGCTGTAATAACGTGAATAGCCAGCGAGCGCATCACGCATCGGGTTTACTCACCAGTATGATTTTCATGGCCGGGTTGGATTTCGCTATCCGAGCGCTCATGATGTCTCCTCCAGTAAAGTGTACTGCGGTATGATGAGGTCCTCTCCATCAGGACTCACTACTTATACAGTAGTTAAAGGCAGGAGAGGGAGCGAGAGAGAGAGAGAGATAGGGGGAGAGCAGAGAGAGAGAGAGGGAGAGAGAGAGTGCCCACCCACCTTGACGGCATGTCAAACTCTGCACTCTCTCTCTCTCTCTCTCTCTCTCTCTCTCTCTCTCTCTCTCTCTCTCTCTCTCTCTCTCTCTCTCTCTCTCTCATTCCCCCCTCTCTCTCCCTGCCCCAATTTCTCTCTCTAACCCTATAAATAAAACTGTTGCATCCTATTTTCTACTGTGCTTACGCACAAAACGTTTTAACAGGAATTCCAATTACGGTCTAACTTACAAAGTACACTAGTATAGCACAGCAATAGGCCTTTGGATGATTCATAAAACTGAAATCCAGTCATTCTGGCATATATTTCCATCTATACAGACAATAAATGTGAGGTTTCCCTATGGGAACATGGATCATAATTTCCAAAGTCCTGACCACTGAAACATGATGTGAGACATGATCATAGATTCATGCTGCAGTTCCTTGGAAAATAATTTCCATAAAGATTTCCTGAGATGACATGCGTTGACAAAAAATGTCCAAAGATGCTTCTCTAAAATATGATCCCTAATGTCTCAAAGGGTAAAACAAAGGTTCAGTCATTCATTCTCACAATTAAACCGCCATAATGTCCTGAAGTCAATGTGAATAAACACGAATGTTTTCTATGTAACTTATGCCGCCAGGTTTTTGGGGGAACCCAAATACGATGACTGACGTGTGTTTATTTGAACCAGTCAAAGCATTTCGTAACATTATTATTATATACATACTATGTGAACCTCCACTCCAAGAATTTGGTAATATTACTGCTACTATTATGGCATATCATGTCATATGAATTATTGAACCAACGTGAGAAATAGACACTTGACACCCAAAAGTGGTTTCAAAACCGTGATACTTTATGTCAGGGCTTGATTCACAAGCTGTCAATCTGCGTTTCTGGCATTGAGTATGTTCTCAATAATTAGAGACGGGGTATTGGCATTACACAAAATATTTTGTACTAGTCATAAAATGCGTATAATCACCCTATGAAATGATGTAATGGCAGATGTCTAATTTACTGCGCAGCTCTGTTTTCCAACTTATAGAGTAAAAGTACTGTATCTGTTGAATTCTTGATTACACTTCAGAACAGCCCAAGTTGAATTGTATATTGGCTCCATCTACGAGCTCCACTCTGAAGAGAAGGATAAAAACGCAGATGTGTCCATAGTACTCTGTTATTTCACTCATATGGAAAGTATGAATGTATACGATATTCACGGTTGAAACACACACAATGAGGAAGAGATGCACTGCACTGTTTCCAGGCATCGGCCCTTTTCCTTAAAAGCAATACAAAATACATATTAAACAATCTACACCTAGTTTTTCAGTGATGTTAAGCCAAACCCCTCTTTGGCTTGAAACCAATTCACAATATTATGTGCATGTCATCCATTCTTTCCTATCAGTTTCAGGAAAGTACATACCAGGGAAGACATTGTAGAATTTTGCGGCCCAAGTATGCAATCATTATTATTTATCCCATTGGTAGTGTGTCCATGTCAGCGACCGCTGGATTCCTGCCTTTGCCAACCATTCTGGACTTACAGTATCTGGATCAATTCCAAAATGACCATCCATATTGAAATGGAGAAAGGGGAATTAACATGAAGGCAGACACAGCACAAACAACAGCAACAACAACAAATAACAAACAATAACAAACAACAAAGTATAGCTCAGGGAACTCCCTGAAATGAAATGAGTGTTACAAATATAACAAAAAATAACATCAAACAAACGACAGCATGTCATAATGGACAAATGTTCAGAGAAAATAGAAAAGCTGCAACCACTGTACCTGTATATCTGTTTCAGCTATTTTAAGTACAAAGGCGGATATGAGTTACATGGCCAAAGGTGTGCTGAAATGACGCATGACTGTTTGTTTACAATATTTGTCCATTATTCATTATTCATTGTTCATTATTGATGTGATAGTCAAGAGGTCATCACACAGGATGTTAAGTAATTAAAATCATTTTTTATGGAATTATTATTATTATTGCTTTCAAAAATGTTGGGTATGGCCATGTAATGACTACAGTTGTGGTCTAAAAGTGAGTATGTCACCTTGATGTTATGACTTTAAGATGCCATCATGTCTCCTGGTATGTCTCTGTATTATGCGTTTGTCACAGAAAATCCTTGATTGGCACTTCATTATCTGTTAGTCTCTTATAGCTGTTTGTATGTTGTTGTTACTGTGGATTCGTTGTATGAGCTTTCTGTCGCCAGAGAAGTGGATAAGCATTTTCAGAATGTGGTAGGAGGTCAGTATCCTAGGTCACTCTGACCATGACCTTCCAGTCCTTGTCAATGTATCCAGTTCCACCCAGAATAAGGTTACATCATCTTTAATACAGGCATTTCTGAGGTCTTGTCCGGTCACGGGTAGCCATGGTAGCCGTGACGACAGCCTATTGCGATAACTTTGACAACAAATTGTCATAAATACTGTGTTCATTTTGTAGACTATGGAGAGACTTTGATAGGATGATGTCCGTGGATTCTGTTAAACCTGATTTGTCTCCCGGATACAACTCAAAATTCAAACCTATTAACACCTGACCACAAAAGTTACAGGATCTACTGAATATGAAAGGTAGAGGTACTAGGGGGGTGCACTGGTACAGTCTAACACACATACAGTATTTAGGACCATGTTCGAATGACTCCTTCCCCCTGTAAAAATAGCTAAAAACCTTTGTATAATAACAACCTAAAACATGAACCTTGGTTGTAAAAAACTAAAGTTCCTTTGAATCTGCTTTATGATTCTTTATGCTGTCATATAAAACCGATACTCCCACAAACTCATAATAGACTCATATGCACAATGTGGACACAGCTGACACAGAAAGGTCAATCAGAATACTGCCCCTCTCCATCCCTATTTCAATGTTCTTCCATTTTCCGATTGGTGCGGAAAGCGTCATGCGTTCAGAGATGTGACTTGCTCTTACCGACTACTGACGTAGAGGATGCAAGGCCTAGACGTAGTCCGAGATGTTACACCATCATCATCCGCCTACTACAGTTCGTAGTAGTGAGGAAAACCGAAGTGGTGAGGACGCAGTATGCCACAATGATGACAGAACACAATACACAGTACACTCACAAAGACACACACGCATACATGCATGCTACGCAATCGTTGCACGCACACACAGATGCAGCCCCCCCCCCCCCCCCCCCACACACACACACACACACACACACACAGGCACACTAGTGTAAACACACACAGGCACACCTCAACAATGAGGTCAGTGTATACCACTACTACAATGACCAAACTGCTCGTAGTATTCTCTCTTTCTCATGCACACACACACACACACACATGCACGTGGCTTCTATGACGCGTGGGCCATTCGGTGGTGAGGTCTCTAGCGCACAAGCAGAGGAAACGTGGGTGTCGGGAGGTGAACCATATACTACTACAGTAAAGACCAGCCCAATGCACACACTCACACACACACACACACACACACACACACACACACACACACACACACACACACACACACACACACACACACACACACACACACACACACACACACACACACACACACACACACACAGAGCACACACAGAGCACACACAGGCACACACATCAATGCATACCAGGGCAACACCCTCATACCCACATGCCAGCACATAAATCACTATGGCGTAGGCTGTTATAACTGGCATATTTTCACGGGCTTTTGGCCGTCTTTGACCTGTGAGAATTACACGTTATGTCTATATGGTATGGGTGTGTATACTGTATCTTTTTGTTTTTATGAAAATCATTATTTATCTTCTTCGGCAATAAGCAGAATGAGAAAAGACTAACATGAATGCAAACATAGATCTCTGTATTCAAATTTAACCCTAATTTAATAGTTTTCGTTGGTTCAATTTTTATAAACGTTTACAAACTACTTTCAATTTAATCTCTCAATTAGTCAACACAGTCTCACTACAAGCTGTATGAATAACACAGAGCCACTTTCCGTATAGGTGACCTAAGAATAGAACCAAAATTCTGTTCATAGTATACTGAAATAAGTCCCTTCATATAATACCGACCAATGACAAGGGCAGAGTGGTGCTCAGGCGTGTCCAAGTTCCGATGTGTTATGGACAGAATAGTAAATAATTTAAAGCCCAAATGCATCCAGCCCCAAAACTCCGGGTTTGTGACGTTTATAAAAGCCACACCTCCATCACACAACAGTAATATATATGAACGGACTTATGGTACAAATTTCAATGCTGGGGACTTTAGTATAGGATAAGAACAGACTTAGGGTGCCTACTCCTAATTTATGAAGGGAACGGCTGTGTGTCACTCCGTTCTTTTAGGAACGTTCCAACGTTGTTGTTAGTGGGATAAAAACATAGGTGCCCTGCCGGAAGAGGAGGGCTGAGGGTAGACCATACAGACCAACATCCTGTCATCTACACTTTTTTTTTGCAGATTCCAAGATTGCTTTCACTTCAGAAACAGTAAAACAGAAATAGCAAAGATAGCAGAAACATTGCGATATGAAGCAGGGAATTCAATTACAGGTGGACAACGATAAGCAACTTGTCAGTTCTTCTTCGTTTTTATCTAAGTTTCTATCCCACGATTTTGTAACCCATTTTTCACCCGGTGCCAATTCCTTATGTGATCCTAGGCTCTAGATTTGCCTCATGCTTCCTTTTTACCTGACGGGGAGGGGGGGGGGGGGGGGGGGGGGTCCCTGGTTGGACGTAGTGCGTTGAAGGAACATATGGCCAAGCCCAGGATTACTGCATGTTTTTGTGAGGGTATCTACCCTAGGGGACATGGGGAGAACATGAAAACTGAGGTATGGACACTGATGACATGGAGGAGGAGACATGCCCCAGTACCCACAGCAGCGTCCCTAGTGGGAATCAAATCCAAGACCGTCTAGCTGTGAGGCAAAAGCACTAACCACTGTGTCACCGTGGATATGTTTGAGTTTGTATGCCCTTATGGACTGCACCACAGTCAATAAATACTACTTGCTATTTCCACTACAGGTGGTGATAGCAATTTTCTAAAACCTGGTGCAATCCTTGTTTTATACAAGGTTAATGTTGTTTTAAATTGTTGTCACTGTTCAACGGTTCTTGTCACTGTTCAAAGGTTTTGAGATGAGTTCCTTTTTGTTTTTGTGGATAAGACAGTTCAACTCTTGTTGCCATGCTGTTTGCATACTCTACAGGAAGACAGAGCACATCTTTCAGCACCATGGATGACCATTGTTCTCATCCCTACAGTTACCTTTCCCTCTGTGTGTGCATTGTGTGTTTGTCAGTATCACCTGTGTAATTATTGCTACAAGTAGTTCCTGAGTCAGTGAATGTGTGTGTGTGTGTGTGTGTGTGTGTGTGTGTGTGTGTGTGTGTGTGTGTGTGTGTGTGTGTGTGTGTGTGTGTGTGTGTGTGTGTCTGTGTGTGCGTGTGTGTGTCTGTGTGTCTGTGTGCGTGTGTGCGTGCGTGCGCTGCGCGCAGCGCGCGTGCATGTACCAGCCATGTATGTGTACGTGCATGTGTGCATGTGTGTTTGTTCACCGCTGCACGCATGTGCATCTGCATGCAACCCGTATGTTAATGTGTTTCAAGCAGTGAAGCCACCAAATCCCTGTCATTTCCATAACGGATCTCTTAAATAAATGAATGGCTCCAGTGACCTCAGACAACTGACCTTTTTTTGATGATGATGGCCTGTGAGAGGGAAAGAGATGAGAGGGAAAACACTAAGAGAGAATCCAAGCACAATAACGCAGGATCAGACTGAACCAAATGGAGACATGGACCGACATCAATGGCTCTGGGTGTGGTGGCATTGGTCTCTCATTTTTTGCATCATTTTATCCATGAAAGGTTGAAGGGAATACAGAGTGCTCAGAACATTATCATATACTCAATGACCTTTATTGCTATTTCTTCACTCCATTGATTGACATCAACACACTGTATACAGTAGTAGTATGTAAACATGATCAGAAAATGTAATATGGGTGATGCTCTAATCAGCAGGTCATAGGTCCATATTTGGCAGCACTATTGCTGGGACTACACCCAGTACACGGTGAAACACTTCTGGTATCCATCTGGGCTCCCATCCACAGTGATAGTTTGAGTAAATTGGCCATTTTGAGGCTAAACCGATTCTGAACAACTGTCTGGCTGTTTAAGGGTGTCATAAACCACCTTCAAATTACATTTTCAACTTAGGTCTGTCTGTTATAAGACGCAGGGGCGAGATTAAACAAGAGCGGCTCCCCGCGGACGCCCCGTTCCAACCTCTGTTAAAGCACATTAGGTTGCCTTACCTTCTCATGTTCTGCCTGTCTCTCCTGCGGTCCACCTCAGAGTTCTGATTTCACTGTGTTTTATATCTCTCTCATAGCTTGGCCCCCTCAGATGTAAATCACAGTGAACAACTGTCTGATGAGAAAAAAGCCTCAACAGGATGTTGAGGTGATCAATGTTGGGTATAGCTAGAGACCGGCAATGATGATAATATTGATGAGTAGGAACAGTATGTGTCAGAATTATGGCTTTTGGTAGAGAGAGGATGGCTAGCCTGACAGAAAACTAGGAGAATGAAATTGGGAAGTGGCATTGCTGTCGCTAGGTATATGCGCAATATGCACTGCCACAGACAAAGGGGAGCAACAAAATGTGCCAATAAGAGCCAAGCCTCAAAATAATTGTGAATACCCAGAAACAGTGAAAATAGCCGATTTGCATGAGGAAACACAACACTCTCATCGGGAGGGGTGGCAACACAAATGTCTTACAAGTACAGCAATAAAAAATTGGTCAGCTACGTCCCTGGGAAGGGTTCTCGGGCAGACCTTTTGGCCAGTGTTTGGAAGCATTGCTAGGCAAAGCAGTGAGTCACATTATATGACCTCGAGAGAAGAAATAACACCAAAGAGAATCCCTGGATTTCCACACCAGCTGATGTGGTCTCCCTGTTTTCTCTTGTGGGGTTTAAATATTTTCTTCTACAGTAGATGGGAATCGTGCCAAACTCATGCGTGCACACACATACACAAGCACACACAAGCATGCATCCTAATGTACGCGGTATCGGAAGCAATGCACCAAGGATCATCCCAGGACATCAACACATGCACTGGTGTGGTGCTCGCCACATTCCCTGTGTCTGACAGTAGTCTGTCAAAAATGTTGTGGTTAGGGCAGTGTTTCTTACAATTACGGGTTAGGACAGTGGAAGGGGTCACAATTCTATTTACCGGTGGATTACTGCAGTGCATGGTAACAGTATAATTACATTTTAATGAGCCAGGATCCATTAGGACCAATCTCCTATTTGGAAAAGCTGAAAAAGAAGTACTACAGTATATGTCAATCCATTCCTTAACCTAATATACTATTGTAAGGTTTATCACCCTGAGCTGGAGTCAAACCCCAGCCTCAGTAGACCAGGCAAGCAACAAGCTACGCCAAAAGAGCTGGCTTGCTCCTATATAGCTCCAATATAGCGCTTAGCACTCTGAGCTGGAATCGAACCCTGGCCTACAACTCACTAGACCAGACAAGCTACAAGCTGCACCAAGAAAGCCGGCTCCCTTTACGGCTGGGATCTTTTGCTAGTCAAACTTTTATTCCACATATGTACCTGTAGTATAGAGCTGAGCAGTCCTCTCGTGGCGTTGTCCTTGCCTCAGAAACAATTCCCCCATTCATTTCCCTCATAGACTTTTCGAAAGTGATTTATATAAAGACAATTACGCCAACTTGGTTCGAGACAAATCATGTTAACAACAAACACAATATTAACATACAATATCTACAGTAATTACACACACATTACACACACCTACAAAAAATGGCAGGATACAACACTTCTTGTTTTGTTTTTCTTATTCGATTGTGCCAAAACATTGAGTGTGTTGTCATGATTTGTCACCGTTGGCCTTGTCCATGGTGTAAATGTCTTTGCATAAATCATTTTCGAAAAGTCAGGGAATTCATTTCTGAGGCAAGGGCGATGTCACGAGAGGGGTGTGACTGCTCAGCTCTATAATATTATTTCCTCTAAATTAAAAGACCACACCCGTACCAATAGAGAGTAAGTAAGACATTATCTCCCCAGCACCAGCCATACAGTATATATCAGCCATGTTTCCATTGATGGCTTTATCTTTTAGCATTCATGTTTATTTGCACTTTGTGTAAAGCATCAGAGTGGTCTGGTCAGACCAGTCCAACTACCTGTTCAGGTGCACTAGTTGTCTACAATCGACACAACCTCCCCATTGATGGTGCTGGAGACCGGAGGGTGGTGCGGTTGTCCACAACCATCACCATGGCCATGCTAGCAATTAGACGGAGGTGGTTGGTCTCACTCCACTGCACAAAGTCCTTATAATAACAACCTTATAATAACATTACTAAATCTACCTGAATAATCGAGTCTATATTGGAAAGCATAATTATGTGGCTAAGAAGTCATGGATGTAACTCAATCTTTTCGGCAAACTTAAAATATCAACCTGAGCCTTCAAATTGAACAATTAAATATATCTATCATATATTTCAATATGTATATTATACAAAGATCAATAAATGTAATTAAGCTACTTAAAAGCTTTCCAGGGTGCTGTCTCAGTATTATAAAAATGTGTTTTTACATTTGCTTGTAAAACTGTTCCAACAAAATATATAAAATATAAAATAAAAAGAAACAATAATACATTAGGATGGACTATGTCCCGTCAAGTATGTCTCATGTTTCACCAGTTTCTAACCAACGTTGAGAGTTCCTGGCATGCTGTATTGTACTGAATTAAAATGTCTGTTAGTGGTAGATAAGATCATAAGCTATGTGTTGCCTGGCAATGGCACATCCATTTGTTAAACAAGTCAAACAATGTGATTCAAAATCTTAGTCTTATCAGGCAAAAGAGAGAGATGGTGTAATTAAAGTAGCCCAAAGTTGATGTTCCTGAAACAACCCATGTATTGTTTTGTATAAGAAATGTGATACTGAATCCCCAAGCCATCATAAATGTTACTGTGAACTAGACCATGGACTATGCACAAAAGATATTTAGGTTAAAGCCGAAATCCAAGGCAGCAGAGATATTTATGAGGTCCATAAAGTCAAGTGCACTGTTGCGTTACAGGAATCTGATAGGGATGGATTTCATACATTTTCCATCTGAATGAACCATTATTCAGACAATTCTGTGCCGGGAAACTGACAAAAATCTGCAATATGCATCTAAAACAAACTAACTACAAGGACTTATTCTACAAGGCTTTGAGCATTTTGCCACCAGGAGGGGGAAAGTGACGGTCAAGCAGAGTCAACAGACCAGAGACGACTGCCTGTTCGACTGTTTGTCGACATCGTTTCATGAGAAGAATCCTGAATGTCTGTTTTTGTGCCTAATGTTTACCGTCCAAAACGAGCGCGTGGCAGAGAGGTTCCTACTCACCAGCCACAATCTACAGTGGCCCAGAGCCAAGGTAAAGATAGCTTCTCTCTGTACAACTACTGTACACACACTGTAAGCTACAAGGTCTCACCCCTGGAGACCTCAGTTACACTTTAATAAAACAACTATGAGGTTAAAAATAAAGCACATGCCACAGGGAAATGGGAAAATGAGTTCCGCAACAAGCCTCTCATCTCGTTCAAAAAAGAGGGGAAAAAAAGAATTTCTGTGTGTGTGTGTGTGTGTGTGTGTGTGTGTGTGTGTGTGTGTGTGTGTGTGTGTGTGTGTGTGTGTGTGTGTGTGTGTGTGTGTGCGTGTGCGTGTGCGTGTGTGTGTAATCAGCCTTCCTCAGCATTGTCCCAAAGTTATTTTGTCTTCATTAGTATCTCCAAAACTGCTACTGTACCATACACTACTGTAGTGTTGTTATTTATCGCACAAATCCAGTTTGTTAAACAACCTGATACTAACTTGACAACAACCTTTCCATTCTATTCAGACAAACATTTTTAGCTTCTCTTTCTTTTTTGATCTACATCTCTAACCTTGAACAACCGTTAACACTTAAAACGTATGATATGTGAAATACTTGTGCGAAGAAATGACAAAATCTTTGCCTGGCGATGGGGTTTCCACTTGAGTGTTTCAGTTTTTTTGCTTTGTTGTCTTTTTCCATCATTATCTCTGCAAGTCTTTTCCAAGGGGCTAATCTCCTGCAGTCTCTGGTTACCTTGGAAAAGATGACAAACAGGCTAGCAGCCTCTGAAACAGCAGCGTGTTTTCCTGTTCTCTCACCAGGACGCCGTTGGCATGCTAGCCACTGGGCTTTCCCAGCATAGGGCACTGCCATTCATCTCTGTTCATGCATGTGTGTGTGTGTGTGTGTGTGTGTGTGTGTGTGTGTGTGTGTGTGTGTGTGTGTGTGTGTGTGTGTGTGTGTGTGTGGGGGTGTGTGTGTGTGTGTGTGTGTGTGTGTGCTTGTGTGCATGTGCGTGTGCGTGTGTGCACGTGCACGTGTGCAGTGAGTGCCTGGGGAATTCATGTTTGACTACCGTTTAACTAGAGGACATGTAATCTTTGCAAACGATCAGAGTAGGCCTCCTTGCTGCGTCAAAAGCCTGGGTTTCACTCACATCTCCTGTCAAATTAAAGTGCGAGTGAAGTTACCTGTATCCGAGTGGGTTATTGAATCCAAAAATAGTTTTTAAATCTTTTGGCTATAAGCCAATACATTAACAGAATAGATTAGACTTGACAGTAAAGCAACTTATTTGAATACATTTAGAAACTGTATACTAGAATGACTGACAATAACTGCCAGGTGCAGAAAGCTCCCGTTTTTTTTTTTTTTTAACATCTACAGTATAATCAGTTTGTGGGCCACAGTCTCTGCCTCTGCTCACAGCTTCACTTTGAGGCATTCACAGTATGGGTTTTACGCCATTCAAGACTATGGCTTTTATGGGCAAGTCTACCATTGGCTTAGACTTAGAGGCAGGTGGCATGTCATTATCCTGACCTCCCATTGTTGCGGCCTCCCAATTGTTCTGAATTTACTAACCCTATCTCTAACCCCAACCCGTTCTCATCTCCACTGCGTCCAATTCGGACTGCTAACCCTCACCCTCAACGTAAGTGTGAGCACGTCGCAGCATGGACACGTTGTGCAAATCAAGGCGTTTACAGTATAGTGTAATTCCAGCACATGTTCTGACTAATGAGATCTATGGGACTTAATATCTTAGATCAGGCCCCGAGAGGCAGGCTAGAGATGATTCAGCCAATCCACTACTAGGTTGTAGCAAATGTAGTCCATGCGTTTTTCAAGCACCTGGCAAAACGGCTTGTAATCATAGATTTCTGCTATTTCACTAGCTGTTCAGAATTTTATTGTAGATTTGCTCTATATTGTTTAAATGTTTCTTTTCCCTTCAAGCTAGCAGATTCCACAATGACCACAATGGGAAGCAGTTAAAAGGCTTTGTGCAACTATACTTGACTGTTAGATGAACGTGAAAGGCAATTGTTGCAGTAATAATAATTATTGACGAATAATCCCCGCAGTTTTATTTAAATGGCGGAATTTCACAAGGTTTTCCACAGTAGGTGTTTCCACTGTAGGTGTCAGACACACTGACAACACATCCACACATTTCTGAGTCAACTTGTTGTGAAACCTCATGGAAAAATGAGGTGTTCAATATTGGAACTGGATTTCCAAACAGAAACAAAAATAAATGTACAGGTACATGCACAGCTGGATCCTAGTGATTCACACACACCAAATAAAATCACTTAACAGGAACAAAATGTTGACTTCCTGGAAACCATTATGTCTCAGAATGGTGCCATAATGTATTATTCAGCATGTTATTTGTGGACATATTTACTGAAAGCAAAATAATGGAAAGGTGACTTGGCAATGCCAATGTTGGTCAGTTGACATATAACTCCTCAGTGCATTCATGCTCAGAAAGGTTTACTGAATTCATGCCTCCCCGGAGGATGAACCTTATTGATTTTGGTGGTGGTCTTGCAGCATCACCCATAGGTCAAAGTATTCAATTTTCTTCATGTTCACATACCGATCATTGACCCAACTCCCATAGGGATTAGTCTAAAACGCAACAAATACAACAGCACAGATGAATACTAGATGGATGTATTGAGTGCTTTTTTCAATTGTGAAACTACCAACAGCATGAGCTAAATGCATGGATGGATTCATTGCCAGTAAAAGACTGTCGAAAACTATATTTGTCCTTGCCGAGGTCTGACTGACTGGAAAGAGAACAGAGAAAACAGTGGAGTCCTTCAGGAGAGAGAAATTGATAGGTGCGCAGATGGAATTATGCCTCTCATTAAAAAAATGAGAGAGAAAGAGGGAAGGAAAGGGGAGGGGACATGGAGGGAGGGGGGAGGCTTAGCGAGAAATATGACAGCTGAGAAAAACTTTGACCTGTAGATCTCCTTCTCAAAAAGGTGATGGATAAGTAGAAAGAGATTGGCAGGGAGCGAGGATAAACAAACATCCTTGAATGAATTCCTTTTGGTCCTTCACCACACTATATACCTTATTTGTTTTACAGGGGTTGTCAGGAGGAGAATTTTGTTAAGCTCTGCCCCGTCCATCCACGGCAAGGTTTCCTTTCAGCAAGGTTTCCCTCCATGACCACACTAGTGGTCTACTGACGGTCAATCTGCGGTGGAACTCTTGGGCCGCTCGTCTTTCTTGGTAGCGTAATGGTGACCACATGAAGCACAGGAGGGAATACCAAGCCGCTTTGCTAAAGGAAGAGGAGGAGGACTTGGTAAGCACGTATGCCGGGCAGGCACACACACAGAACGCATACACACACACACAGAACGCACACACACACACACACACACACACACACACACACACACACACACACACACACACACACACACACACACACACACACACACACACACACACACAGACGCACACACACAGGCACCCTAACACCACACAATTCTTACATCATACAAAGATAGAATGGGAATGAAGAATGGCTGCCAGGAATAGGGTCATTCCCATGTGTCCATGCACGCTCTTATGTGTGTGTGTGTGTGTGTGTGTGTGTGTGCGTGCGTGCGTGCGTGCGTGCGTGCGTGCGTGCGTGCGTGCGTGCGAGCGTGCGTGTGTGTGTGTGTGTGTGTGTGTGTGTGTGTGGGTGTCTGCGTGTGTCTGGCACTATATCACTGTTTGTCTGATTGCTGCTTAATGTTCAACTGCTGATACTATTTGACTAAATTGATTGCAGATGTGTATTTCCACCTGTTAGTCTCCAGGACAGATTCTGAAAGAACAAGCAAGTGATCCATGGCTCACTTGCTTCTTTGAGAATCTGTCCATGGTGCAATGGAATGGCGTAACATGACATCAATTTGTTAAAATAATTGCCTATTGTTTCTCTCTCTCTTCTCTCTTGGGGCGGTACAGTGTCCCATGCGCCTCCACATCCAGGATTTTGTTTTGTTTTGTAACTTTATTATTTTGCCTTTCAATCCAGTATCAATCCAGGGCCATTTACTGGTCCTGGATTGATACTGCAACACTGCAATTCCATTTCTTTTCATTCAGTGTTGCTGATGCCAGGCTCAAAAGGTCGGTTTTGAGGGTGCCGAGAACTAAAATGGCCGTGTTATAGTCGGTGCTTGGATTCTGGGGGTTTGCATGAAGTTCTCCTGACCGGATGTAAGGCAGACATGAGGCATAAGGAGGGGGGCAGGAAGAGGTCAGAAAGGTATAGGTGCAGGGCGCTAAGTCGCTGAGGTGGCGACAAGGATATTGAAATTTCTCCACATGTTTTGACCACAGGCCAGTGTAGGTCTTGGAGGGCTGATGTGATGTGGTATCCAGAGTGTGGGTACTGGTAAGCAAACAGGGCAGCAGAACTTTGTACATATTGATGTTAATGGAAGGCTTGACTGTACTGTAGATACAGTAGTGGTGCCATAGAAAGTAGGCAAGCCTGGATGTTATGAAAGCATGAAGGAGTGTTTCCTTTTATCCTCTGATGCCGTCCGTCCTCCTCAACGTCGCCATCCTCCTTGACCTCAGGGCTGCCATTAACAACCTCAACCCTTGCATACGGCAGAGTACAGTATGTCTTAGATCCACCCTTGGCATTACTGGCACTGCCCTCGTCGTGTTAACCACGCAAACCCTATACTTATGTCCCCCAGGTGTCTATAGCATGCTAGAAGTGTACTCCTCATTCAAATTTAGGCTAATCTACAAGCCATCCTTAGATCTCCACACAGCTGACCTATTCTGAAGATTCCATGTTGATCTGACCACATGAAATTCTGTACACTCAAGACATGCTCCATATATGGATAAGTTGATCTGACCCCCTTATGCCCCAAACCAGTAAGACACCTGAGGGAGACATATCAACATATCTGCCTGTGTGACAAGTTGGCACTGGTTGGAGCTATATATTCATTCTTTGTTAACAAAATACAATTATAAAATGAGTTACAGTATCTTGTTTGTGCTTTGTTCGTGTTGTGTATTTTGTCCCGTCAGTGTTATTTATTGTAGTCCTATGTCATCACTGTACAGTGTGCTGCATGTGGAATTGCTTCCACAACAATTTATCTCTCCCCTGGAGATCCATAAAGTTTTATCCTATCCCTGTGCTATCCTGCTCTATTGTTTTCTCAGCCCTGTCACCAAAACTGCCGAAGCAAAAGTACCATGCAATCCATCAAATCAAGTAAAAAAGTATATTACAATAAAATGCAATACAATGCCGCAATACAATACGCTCAAGTCAACCCATGTCCGTATCTCAGTCGGTAGAGCTCTCGCCTTTGGACTGCAAGTTCAATCATGGGTTCGATTCTGGGCGCTGCCAACTCAGTGTATGAGTAGCTTGGGTGCGGCAAATACAGGGAGCTGATGGTAGGTGTGGCGCTCCACCTCTGCAATCCATCTCCAGTGGTGTAGAGCATTGTAACAGTGACAGACATCTGCACGACTCTCCTGACCTAATTCTTCTTCATAGATATAACTTAAGGTTAGCTTTGATACACAACAGTGACAAAACGCCAAAAGATAGCTGGCGACATTAGAGTCACATTAGAGTTGATCAAGCCAAAAGCTAGTGTTCTTCTATTGAAGGAAAAGAGACGGGATTGAATGAAAGCGAGAAGGGCATTAGAAATGGCAAAACGACAACATGATATACACATGGTTCATCCCATCATTAAAAAGCTGAAAAAGTTGGCATCAGTTTTTGAATATGCCACTGGGTTTAATCGAAAAGGTGTAAATGCAGCATTATTTTGTGTATGAGAACATCTAACATCTAAGCTCCAAGCTCAATCTTCCTGACCGCTATTTTGGCCTGGAATTGATGGCGGGTTCGGAGAGGCTGGAAGTGGACTGGCGTTTCAATCATTGTGATTGATGATCACCTATTAACCCATCAACTACAAAAACATATAACGTACAGTATGCCACATGCATGTGGCATGGATGCATGTGGTCAGTTCGGAAATGGAATGATACATTCCCCTTCGCAGGATATGAAATTCTGCCTGTTAAAGAGTTGGTCTTCTGTCATGAATGGTACTGGATTTGTGGTATTGAATCAGAGAGAGATCATCAGGGTATTTCCCTAAATATGCCCTGTTTTGTAGACACAAGACATATCTGATTAATTGTTGCTGAAAAAAATAAATATATAAAACTCTACATCCTTGAGTCACATGTGCGTTGACTGAATCTATAAGCCGTGACTATTGTGGAAAAATCACTATAATCATATTGTCTTTTAGTTGATCCATTCAGAACCACATAGAATAGAAAAGAATCTGGGAAAATGAGTTGATGAATTCGGAAACTGAAAGTATGTAATATGAGCTTGCATATTCTCTTCAGAATATCATCATTTTTACTATACAAGTTTACTGTCAATGACCGGATTTAAAACAAAAGCATAAAATCTTCTGACCCGAGATCTGATCTCATGGGGGGGATCCTTTATGAGGTTTCTTCCAGTTTCAGTAGTTGAGCATACTGTTGGTGGTAGTTAACAGCCACCTACTTACTCTACTGTAGGTAATGACCTCATCACATCAGCATTTGTGTTTACAGTTGGCCCACTGTGTGGTGTGTGTTGTATTAAAAGATAATCTTGAGCCAAATTAACCTCTCACTGCAATGTAACAAATAAAATAAAATAAAGTTTAAATATGTCATTACCACATTTAAGAAGATGAAATTCATTTCAGCATGTAAAGGCAGCATCAGTAATGATGCCTTTTAGTGCATCAGCTCACTAAAAAGTTTTAGCAATCCCTCGCTGGTAGGAAACTATTTATTTCCACATGGAGGGCATTAGGAAACATAAATTAATGTTCCCCAGTGGAATCACAGTGACTATGTGCTGGGAAGGCATGCAGTTCCAGCCAAGAGAGGGTTGGTTGGCTGGTAATGGGTTTGTGTGTGTGGCCAACCAGTGCCATAGCTGGCGAAGTGAGCAGAGGGTGGTGGAGGGTTTGTGTAATGGCTGCAGGGTGATTCAATTGTAAGACCAGCTACTGTAATGCTTGTCAGACAATCGAGTTAGCTCATGGTTCTCAAACGTCAAAGTCCCCTAATTAACTGCCATGAAAGTTCAAAAGTATTTGGTCACAGTCTCCCCTTCTGAAAAGATTTGTGTCAACATTTGTGTTACCCAAATTATTTTTTAGCCGCTCTGCAAGCTCACGCCAGCTTTTATTGAAATCATATCCACTGTTTAGGCTGTATATTCATATATGTAGACAATACACATATATAACAATTCAATCTGAATTAAGCAAATATGTATATCAATTATTTTAGGCATAGCAAGACATCCAGAAGAATCCTGGTGAATCATCATGACCATGCAACGTTTGATTCTCTGAAGTAAACCGCTAAATGGATGGACAGCCAACCATAAATCCTTCCTTCCATCCATCCATCCATCCATCCACCCATCCATCCATCCATCCATCCATCCATCCATCCATCCATCCATCAAAATAATGGATAATAATAATAATAATAATATATAATCTATTCTGATATATTCTAATCTTTCTCTTTCAAACTATCTATCCTCAGCTTACTAGTAGCGGTGACTGAGTGTAGCAAGAATGTGTTGCAATTTCAGGAACATCAGAGACAGATGAATATCACAATTTTCACCACATGGTTTCAGGCATGCTTTGGAATACTCTGCAAACAGCACTAGTCATACTGTAGATACACCTCCAGCAGGCTGGCTGACAAATATTACCCCATCAGTCACCAGACTCCATCAATTTGCTTCTTTATTCTGGCTGCATTTTGGGGTAAGGGTGAAGATATGTACTTCTGTAGGGTAGAGTGTGAATTGTTCCTAATCAGGGTTGGTCTGTGTAGTTTTGATTTCACCATGAAATGTCCTGTAGCATCTGCAGTACAGTTTATGCATTTATAGTCCTGTGGCTTTTTAATAAGGATACACTTTCACTCAGTTTTGTCATGAACGTGGATGGTATTCCACAGTGTTGCACCTTAAGTCAACAGCTTTGTCATAATTAGAGGAACTCTGACTCATCGAACCACCGCAGGATATTTTAGGCCAATCTTCTGTCTGACTGGCTGGTGTGAATTTCCAGACTTGCCAATGATTACACACTTTGGACGGGCAAGCTTCCCTCAGCATCAGGAAGGGATTTGTTCTGTGTTACCCTCTACTGTTTACCAGCCACTATAGCCACTGCCATAAATTAAATCAAAACATTGAGAGTTGGCATCCCATCAGCTGTGTCACAGCCAGGCAGTGTGAACAATTATAGAGTGGTCAGTTCAAAATGTAATTAAAATTTAGTAACAAAGTCTGAGTTGAAAAAATAAATAAATAGATATTTAAATTAAAAAATCAAGGTTAAGCGAGATCCTAAAGATCCAAGATATGTGAAGATATGTTTGGTTTGCAGTGAGCTGTTTCCACTAGGCGTAGAACTGTCACCTCTCTGTTAAGAGAGGGCGAAGGATGGAAAGTTTCAATGTGTGAATGTGTGAATGCACAGGCACACGATTTTACTAGGCTGTTTTCCTGATTAAGAAAGCATAAGATTGTGGTTTCTAGTTTAATGACAGCATACCTCTCAAATAAACATGACCATGGCAGTATTACAAAAGTAATGTACATACTGTACTGATGTCTGCTGATGGTGCATAGCTTTCTGTAATAACACAGATGGTCAATTTGTCTGTTTGTGTTATGTGTAAATATACATTTAAAAAGCCATCTGTTATTACTGAACTTGACAACGAAACATGATCAGATTTATTGAATTTCAATGAGGGAAGGACCCTGAAGAAGCCTACGGGCTTCCTTTCTTTCCTGCACTGTAACCACATTAATCTGATATAGGCCTACTGTATAGTGTACTTATATTTTTATTTCGTTTTAAGATTTTGAGGTAAGAGAGAAATTTCACATATCACATAAAAATGTGATATTGTGATATCTTCAACTCCAACTTAATTGTAAATATAATAATATAAAGTATATAATAATACAATACAATATACAATAACAGCTCAAAGGAAATGTGCTAAAATACATTTTAGAACAGTTTATTGCATAATGCATGTTGGCGTGCATCCGATTCGTGGTGGGTATGAAATGAATGCACAAATACCAACCGACTGCAAAGTTACCACGTTCTAAATACTGTACATAGGAAAGTGGTGTGACTCAGTGACCCAATCCTCACTGAGGTAATAGTGTTCTATCTTTTCAGTCTGTGAACCAGACCAGGCAGGATATCCATGGCGTGTGACTGGATGACACCACATACTTGTTGTGTGAATCAGAGATTTCTACATGGTTGTGCATTCTCACATTGTGATGTAAACGTATTGTTGGTCATACATACTCTTTGTGATGCTGACCAGCATCTGATTCCTTTCTTCCCTTCTATCCATCTGTCATTTCAACTCAACCCATGTGAGTTATGTTTGCTTAACAACTTCACACAACTTATCCCATTTTGATGAGATGCTTCTGGACAAGTCAGCAGTAACACGCCCCTTATAAACATTATGTGCCATTTTTAATCCAAAATTTTCAATTGTTTTAAGTTTGTGATTAAAATAAATACCTATTGGCCTACAAAACCAATGAAGGGGGCATTCCCTGCTTTCTCTATACCAATCATCCAATGCAACCTGCTACACTACAAAGAGCCCAGCTCAGCCAAGCCTCGATCATCAGCCAGCTGCAATGGGTCTCTGAAGGCAACATCAGAGGGGAGAATGTGGTCACTGGTGGCTAACCAGTAACCATATTATGAGCTGAGCTACTAAGTCGCTCTGTAAACCTTCTGGAGTTTCAAAGCAGCGGTGAGGTTGAGGCAGAAGGCCACTCTGTCATGCTCCCATTCAGATGGCTGAGTATTGTGGTCCAACATGAGTGGATTGACCAAAAAGGTTCACAGTGTATGAATGAACATCTGGTAAGTGGGGCCGTGTGTGGACACATGAGATAGGTTCAAATGGTCACTGATGGCCTTAATGTTTTTATCATCTATCCATCTGTGTGTTCTGAGGTTGATCTCATTGAACTTGCGTCGCTCTTTGAACAGTGACGATAACCTCCCATGGCAGGCGCCCGCCAAAGGATTCGAGCTGAAAAGAATCAACATTGTTCTGCATTTCTGCAGTGGACAGTTGGAATAAGATTAGCATAAATATAATGGAAAAGATTGGTATAAGTGAGAAAACAGCCAAAGGGCTATGTTAATTCCAACCATTAGGTCGCTGTTCCAGGCCATGTCTGTCATTTCCGTTCAACACAAATGGACAAATCTAAAGTGATCGCCCAGGTCTCTGTCGTGGCAGACAGCAGACTAAAAGTGAAGTCTTGTGGTCTCATTGGGCTGCCCTGCATAAATCATGGTTTGGATTTTTCTTTTCTTTTTTATATATATAAAGGCCTGCTTACAGTATATTTGTGTGTCATATTATGTGATATTTTACGTTGAATTATCACATTTTTATGAAATAAAATTAATTTTACCCATGTTTCTGCAATGCATACTCCTACACAAGGTCCCTGGTATGTGTTCTGTGTTTATAGTCTCCATAGAAATAACAAATATGATCTTTTTGTGAGAACACCCAGCTGTACATGTGCGTTAGTAGGCCTAAGTGAATGCACAGTTGCACCTGCTGATGTAGTGGTTCAGGCACATGTTACATTACAACCTTTGTTGTATGTCTCTTCCCTTTTTCCTCTCTCCTCTGTCCTGTCTATCTTCACTAATAAATCCAGCGTAAGCGATAGTTCATGGAGGCACGGAGGGCAGAATGGTTTTTATTATACTCATCATTCTCAGTCAGTAATTCATTCTGTTTCTTTAAATCAGCAGTCTCTCCCCATATTAACTCCCCTTAATCATTGGCTGTCAGCAAGTCACTCACACCCACATTCAATCAGGTGTCTTTATAAGCAGTCAGTACTCTGTCCCCACTATTTCTGCTAGCTGGCTCCATGTCCCTGTTCAGATGTAAGCGTTCAAAATTTCCTCCACCTCCCCGGCCTCCTCCCTGTGGCACTAGTTCTGAGTGGCTAATTATGAGATGATCATGATTTGTGGATTATAGCATTGTTCTGTTATGGTTCTGTTATGGGTATCTGTGATCATTATGTGTTCTACGGTCTGTGATATGCTCGGTGTGTGTTTGAAATGATTGTATCCGTGTTGTAATGTGTTTATGCTAGGCTCTGCTCGGGGGGGGGGGTTGTTGATATCCGACCTGTGTCTCGGTGCCGAGACACAGAACTCTGAGATATCAAACGTGATATCAGACCTATGTCTCGTTATATAGATTTGATATCACACGAGCAGAGCCACACCGCCATACTAACATGCAAAAGCTTTGCAATAAATGGTCTATGGTCATTCTGAGCCGAAGTTTGTCAATGAACTATCAGTTTAGGCAAAAAGAAAAGGCTAAATACATGTACAATCACAGAATGCTAATTTCCATAAACTACATAATTAAAACATCTGTTCATAATCTTACAGTATTTTGTTTGTGTTTGTGTTGGTGGGTGTGTCTGTTGCTGTATTATAGTGCTGATAAGATCAACAGCACAAACAACAAACTTTAATTGTTCCGCTACACTGTCACAGTGTTTCTCCAGTTGCACTGCATAAAACAAAATGTAGCTTACATTTAAGCAGCACAATAAACTGGTTAACACAAATTGTGGGGAGAGAGAAAAGGTGAGTGGATATGGTAAAAAATAAAACATGAATGAATGACTTTAGCTTAATGGGAGTGCTTATAACTTGACCGCTAAAAGTTTAAGCCAGCACATTATTTCTTTTGTGTGTGTGTGTTAGTTGGGCATTAGTTTGTAGCTTCATGTTGCTGATTTAAATTTAAATTGACTTCCTGCAACACCGATAGTCAAGCAGTCCAAAACGCATAAACCACATAGGATTTAAGGGATATTTCAGTTTCAAGTTTATAGGCTTGTAAGCAGATCAGCACCTCAGACAGTTTTTAAGTTGGTTTATTCAGCATCTAGATATTTGATATTCACCACCCCTCCTAAACCTATTGTAATAAATGTTATGTTATATAATAATAAATACATATTATGACTTTTGTACATTTATTCATGACTTTTGTATTACTTTCCTCTTATTTTTCAGGTAGCCTCTGTGAGCCTGATTTTGGCAAAACAGGTGAATTGGCATGAAGTACCGGTACATTACAGTGATAGTTCTTTTATATTTTCTGTACTGCAGAAGAGCAATGTGAAGAGCAAGATGATTTGGCTGAAGATACTGTCAGTGGGTGTGGTACAGGGGATTCATGAGTAATCATGTTATTGGTTTTCATCACCTGCCCTATACTCAGTGCAATGGCATTCTCATACTTGTTATTAGAGTGTCATCGAATCAAATCCCTAAATATGTCACCAGCAGAGGTACAATTTAGGGGTACCAAATTATGGAATTACTTTTCTCATCTGGGAAATATCTGATGTCTTGGAAACTAGTAACTGAGTCAAGTGGATACAGAGGCCAAACGGGAATTGTAAGGTCTCCAGTTCAAACCCTGTCTTGTCAGTTGATCGAAGTGTATCGGTTAGGTTAGAGAGGCATGGGATGGGACAGGCGTGGGACACATGGGAAACAGAATTGAACCCCTAATCCAGTATGTGTCATAGTGTCCTGAGCAAAACACTGACCAGGTGTAGTATGAGTGCACACTGCTCATACTGTACATAACCATAGTTCAATGAGTTGCAGAGAGAAATATCAGCCATCTGTATTGCCCCATTGCAGTTTGGTGCATTTTGGGGATTCTGTTGCAAGTGGCTCATTATTATTATTATTATTACACTAATTATATATACAGAACTTACTTACGTGTTTCCTGTAGGCCTAGACACTATGTATTCACTCAACTATTATTCATGATGACATGTGCATGATGCTTGCATGATTTGAAGCTGTTCCATCAAAACACCCAAGGTTCATAGGTTCAAGATCTGTGGTGAGCCCTCCATCCAGTTTATACTCTGTCTGAAGTCTGCACCATGGATGTGACCGTGAAATATTCCCCCATTATCCAAGTTCTGGGAAATCCAGAACATCCAGTTATTACATCCAGTTATTACACTGGCCTGCGGTGTAGTCTGCACTCTGCACCTTCAACGTGAGCACCAACGTGAGCATCATGAAGATGCTTACCTTACCGAACAATGCATACCAACATTTTTTCACTTGTGTTTTTTTTTTTAATAAAAGCTCAATAAAACTTGATTTTAATAACTTCCTGAAAACAAAACGTCCTGCGTGATTAGGGATGTTCTGAGGCCACTTTTTTCATTTCCGATAACGATACCAAATACCGGTACCAGCAAAGAATATATACAATAATTTAAGAGAAAAAAGATCTTATATGAACTCTGGGAATAGCAGACTCCTCACTGAAATATGTACTTGGGCTACTCTAAAGCAAACTCCACATGGCCCAACATTTCATTTAACTACCACAGTGTCATCCCCTTACCCCTGTGTCAGACCTGTATAGACTGGCATTTGCCAATACCAATATGACCCGATACCCACACAGTATTTGCCAATACCGTATGACCAAAAAGTGCCGATCCCATACTTTTTCCGATACCGGTAAAGTATTGGGACATCCCTATGCGTGATGACGTGTGGACTATAACATCAACATCAACGTTCTTCACAATCAGGTATCGTGATTACAGTCAGAAATACTTCCATTCTGGCATCCAGACAGCGTACTTGTAGTATAGCTCAGAATAGAGCCATCCTTTGCGCTTTGTGCCCCATAGCCTTAAGGGATGCGAGCTCTGATTGGTTCAGAAACTTCAGATCAGCGTTTCAGGCTAAAACTTCAATGTAAAATGACCTCTGTTTCAGTGCACCTTTAAGCAATATAACACAAGAGTGTTATTTATTGTCATTAATGCACACCCGTAGAGCCAAAATATAATATTTTTTCACTGACAGATGTAGCCATTATGACCACAATTATTCCAAGAAACTACCTAGACTAGCCACCGACTGTTGCGCTCTGAGAGAAATTATTTGTTTTGATTAGCTGTGCCTTCATCGTAGTTTAAGCATGGCTAAACAACGCAATCCAACTGTATCTTCAAAATAATCTGTTATGTAATTGTCATTTTAGGTCATGCTTGTCCCTTCATTCTTGAAAACAGTTTAAAAGTTCTTCAAACTTCAGCCAGAGCTCCTCCTCATTGGCTCTGTCATGTCATTTTCCTCCTGACCGGCAATGACCTCTTTTACTGTACATTAATACACACACACATGCACATGCTCACATGCAGGTGCTCATTCACATGCACATGAACACACACACACACACACACACACACACACACACACACACACACATGCACGCACGCATGCACGCATGCACACACACACACACATGCACGCGCACACACACACACACACACACACACACACACACACACACACACACACACATACACACACACGCGCACACACACACACACACACACACACACACACACACACACACACACACACACACACACACACACACACATGCATGCGCACGCACATGCATAAAGACAGAATCCTTTTCTAGCCCCATAATCATCTAAGATGTTATTGTTAATTCATTTTCCGGTAAATGCTTGACGTTGACCCATGTGTGTGTGTGTGTGTGTGTGTGTGTGTGTGTGTGTGTGTGTGTGTGTGTGTGTGTGTGCGCGTGCATGTGTGTGTGTGTGTGCATGCGTGCATGCGTGCATGTGTGTGTGTGTGTGTGTGTGTGTGTGTGTGTGTGTGTGTGTGTGTGTGTGTGTGCGTTTGTGCATGTGCGCTTGCATATTGTGTGTTTATAGCATGCCAGTCATGCTGTTTCTTCTGCCTGTTTGTTTGTTTGTTTGTTTGTTTGTTTAAAGTTCTGTCAGCATGTTTGACAAGTCCGTATTTTCCTGTGTGCATGCATGAATGTGTGTGTGTGTGGTGTGTGTGTGTGTGTGTGTGTGTGTGTGTGTGTGTGTGTGTGCGTGCGTGCGTGCGTGCGTGTGCGTGTGTGCGTGTGTGTGTGTGTGTGTGTGTGCATGCGTGCATGCGTGTGTGTGCATGCGTGTGTGTGTGTGTGTGTGTGTGTGTGTGTGTGTGTGTGTGTGTGTGTGTGTGTGTGTGTGTGTGTGTGTGTGCGTGTGCCCTATGCGGTACAGCTTTGTCCCTCCTAAAGCTGTGGTTGTGATGTCCCTGGTTCCTGGTTCTCGCCACGGTCGGTCCACTCAGTAATTTATTTCCAAGTCTCTTCTGTTTTTGCAATTACCTAACTCCTCAACCTCCATGCCTCACAGGCACAGTAATCTGATTGAAATAGCTAAATAAAACCAGAAATATTCCCCCATTATCCCAATTCTGGGAAGTTAGGAACGAGGGGCGGGTCAGTGGTGATACACAGTAAAATCCTCAGTGTTAATTTCATTCTTCACAGAGTGTGAAAACAGTCCTACTGGTCCATCTGAATCCATGGCTACGATTTACGATTTCCATTTAAATCAAAACTGTCCATTACAAGGATGCGTGCCAAACCATTCGGCATCCAACATGTTAAAGCATAACTGAAGAGATAAGTATAACAAAATCACTCTCAGTAAACAAGCTGTCAAATCATATCCTTCAAAGTTTGCAACAGAAATGTACAACAACAGAAAAGAAAAGAAGAAAAAAAGTCTGTGCAAATGTCTTAATTTGTGATTTGGAAACATTGTCAGAACATAAACAGAAGCGATTATTGCATGCAAGTGCAAACTAAATTTCTAGTCACTAATGAGTTTCCTTTGGCCAACATAGATTACTCTGTCTGTCACTCTCTCGATTAAGATGATAACTTCATTAGAGCTATTTGTATAGTCAGTGGGCCAGAGTTTGAGCAGGAGAAAAGCTACAGTAGAGACAGATAGAGATAGAGACCGAAAGGGTGATAACATTGCTACAGCCCCCTCCATGCATGCACCACACACCCACCCCACCCCACCCCACCCAGCGTACACACTGCCCGGGCAGCTGGCTCTGCCGCTTGCGAAAGAGATGCTTCAACCCGTGCTCCCGAAACCCCCTTTTGTTTTTCTGGCTTTCCCCTTCTTTTTTAGTGGGCCATATTAAAACCATCCACGGTCTCTCTGTGGTTACACACACTGTTCCAATTTTCTCCTCCTCTTTCTTATGCCCTCAGCTCCTCTCGTCTCCGCGTCCTCTCGTCTCCCCATCTTCTCTCCTCCTCTATATGCTCCTCTCTTAATGTATTTTCCTCAACACTTGCCCCTCTCATCTTTCTCTCTCCTTCCTTAGTGCCCATGCAGTGGCCGTCACGTCGAGGTGCCGCCAAATGAAACATCTGAAGTCTGAGCTCTGCACTAATCATACTGTTGGTCTGGTTTCATTTGGTCAATACTGGAAGAAGTATGAAGTCCTTTTCCCAAAGTCAGTTATGGGAAATTGGAGGAAATGTGATTCCATCCGTGACTCGGAAGAGCGTTTGAGTTTAGACAAGAGACACTGACCTCAAACACATCAAGGTGTTCACACTGTCTCGGAAAGCTTACCGGTAGTTGCCCTGGGCTTGGTCAAAAGATTTATGAAATTGCTTTGAGAAGAAAAGCAAAGAAAGGAAGATTGAAACTAAGAAAATAGAGAAAGTAATGGGAGCTATTCGCTGATTATGATGATACAGTAATGATGATGGTGATGATGATAGTTATATTGGTGATATTGGGTTAAAGCAACACTGAGGCTATGCGTCTTCAAGGACAGAAAGTATGACCACTCCATAGCCACAACGTATACAACTGTACTAGAATCAGAGCCAATAGTGAAAGTAAAGTTTATCAATAAAAAACAAGCATAGGAAAACATAATATGTTCTCTGAATTCAAGGGTGCTCTCATATTAAAATCAACTGCTCAATTAAGATGCTGTCATTGACGAATACTGTATATCAGTTTTATTCTCAATTTGTTCAAAGTCTGGACCTTTAGGAGTGCTAAATTCTTAAAAATCGTCAGTACAGATGTAAGCCGCACCCATGGGTAAATCTTACTCAGCCAAAAACACCAAAAAATACAACATTACAATTAGCCAAAGCAATCCCTCAGGCCGCTGTGATTTAGATGGCGTGAAAGCAGACCCATAACATTATATGGAGCTTTTCCTGTCGGACAAGCAGAGGAAAAGCCAACAGATTTATTGGAGTTTTGAATTTATTTAAAGGATATGAAATGTTATGGGGAAATTCAATGCACCAGCTGTTTTGCACACTCTTCAGTGTGAGTTCCAGAACATCATATCTGTGTGTGTGTGTGTGTGTGTGTGTGTGTGTGTGTGTGTGTGTGTGTGTGTGTGTGTGTGTGTGTGTGTGTGTGTGTGTGTGTGTGTGTGTGTGTGTGTGTGTGTGTGTGTGTGTGTGTGTGTGTGTGTGTGTGTGTACATCCCACATGCACACAGCCAGGGCAGACACTGACAGTTGGATGGTGCATGATGAGCACATTCCCAATATTCATTTCATGCAAGCTGTGGTTCATGTCAGACTAATTTACACTGTAACACCTGACAGACTTTCCAAGTCCTTTTCTCGCCACGGATAGTTTTTCACCCTAAACGTCATTCATTGCCACTGACCTTTGGTGACTCACACCCACTGACAAGTGACATTGCACTTGGCCTCAAGACACGCGACCGTGACTAAATATCAGCCAAGATCCAAGCTACTGTGGCCAGCAGGATTAACAGGAAAAGACAGGCAGAAACCCATAAGTCACAGTCAAATATGATGTGCTGCCTGGAGCTAAATATTACTGTGGTGATTTCTGCCTTTGAATGATGGCCTTTGGTCTAAATGAAGACCATGCGTCTGGGGTGAGGGTAGGCTTTGATGTCTTCCCACCGGCAAGTACCATTGTACCACAAGACATTCTGCAGCTGCCCTGTTTAGTAAGCACACGCTCAGTCATGTAGGTCATCATGAAAGCATAAGCGTGGCCTTTTCATTTGAAGAGTTTCGTTCCTTTTGCGTGAAATTGTTAAAAATGTATTACTCAGTATTTCAATCACACACAGATTTTCCCCAGCAGGGTTTACTTTCACATCACCAATTATTGTGTTTTCTGAACAAGTTCAACAAGAGGAGATGTCAGGGTCTATTCTCGCATTGTAAAGAAAGCTTAAGAAATTAGGAAAAACATTTAGTATGGCATGGCATGGCATGGCATGGCATGGCTCTGTTCACTCCATGGGGCCAATCCACTGTTCTACTTCAATTGGCAAATAGGGACAGCAAATACGTTTACAAAATGCACTGGAGTGTACTCCAATGCATTTTGTAAACTTATGGTGTACTGTCGGCTCCCTTGAGTATGAACTATGTGACTGAGAGAGAGACAGAGAGATAGAGAGAGTGGCCATTGACCGTTAAACCATTGGCCTATTACAGTAAAGGAAGGTATAGCATTCAAAAGTTTATTGCAGAGATCAAGGCCATTATGACCAACATGCATTTTGGCCAGATGTATGTACATTTACATGAGAATTCACAGGAGAGGAGAGGAGAGGAGAGGAGAGGAGAGGAGAGGAGAGGAGAGGAGAGGAGAGGAGAGGAGAGGAGAGGAGAGGAGAGGAGAGGAGAGGAGAATGGAATGGAATGGAATGGAATGGAACAGAAGAGTTCATGGGGGAGCAAAACAGGTTCAAGACTAGAAAAGTGCCCTTCTGGGCACAGGTCTCCACCAGGCCAGGTCAGGTTGTGGCCTCCTGGTGGTGCTATAATAGGCCAATGTACCATTTATTATTATGGCTTTAGCATTTGGATGATCTGAGGCATTTTGTCCAAAAATGTGTTTTGCAAATGTCAAACTGTTGGTGGCGCTATAACAAGCCATTGTGAAAAGGGTGGAATGTTTTCTCAGCCTAGTATTTTAGTGTGATGAAGATTTTATGTAAATGCCTGCTGTGTTCATCGTCTTTACAAAATCGGCCTCCTGGTGGCGCTATGGCATGCCGTTGTGGAAAATTCGGATCAGAGGTTCATGCTTGGCATCCAGGGAATGTGTGTGCAAATTGTGATGTCGATAGGGTTAACAGTTTGGTAGATAAGCTGGTAACAGACAGACACACACACACATTTTTTGTAAAAGGATGCCACGAATCAGCCTCCTGGTGGCGCTATAACATGCCGTTGCAGAAAATTTGGGGCAGAGGTTCATGGTTGGCATCCAGGGAGTGTGTGTGCAAATTGTGGCATCGATTGGGTTGACGGTTTGGGAGATTAGCTGGTAACAGACGGACGCACACACAGGTTTTTGCAAAAAGATGGCAAAAATTGGCCTCCTGGTGGCGCTATAACGTGCCGTTGTGGAAACTTTGGGGCAGAGGTTCATGGTTGGCATCCTGGGAGTGTGTGTGCAAATTATGATGTCGATCGGGTTAACAGTTTGAGAGATAAGCTGGTAACAGACAGACGCACACACAATTTTTTGTAAAAAGATGCCACAAATCGGCCTCCTGGTGGCGCTATAACATGCCGTTGCGGAAATCTTTGGGCAGAGGGTCTTGGTTGGCATCCAGGGAATGTGTGTGCAAATTGTGGCATCGATTGGCTTAACCGCTTGGGAGATTAGCTGGTAACAGACGGACGCACACACAGGTTTTTGCAAAAAGATGGCAAAAATTGGCCTCCTGGTGGCGCTATGATGGGCTCTTCTGGAACGTTTGGAGTAGAGGTTCATGGTTGGCATCCAGGGAGTGTGTGTGCAAATTGTGGCATCGATTGGGTTGACGGTTTGGGAGATTAGCTGGTAACAGACGGACACACACACAGATTTTTGCAAAAAGATGGCAAAAATTGGCCTCCTGGTGGCGCTATAACGTGCCGTTGTGGAAACTTTGGGGCAGAGATTCATGGTTGGCATCCGGGGAGTGTGTGTGCAAATTGTGGCATCGATTGGGTTAACGGTTTGGGAGATTAGGTGGTAACAGACGGACACACACACAGATTTTTGCAAAAAGATGGCAAAAATCGGCCTCCTGGTGGCGCTATAACGTGCCGTTGTGGAAACTTTGGGGCAGAGGTTCATGGTTGGCATCCAGGGAGTGTGTGTGCAAATTGTGGCATCGATTGGATTAACGGTTTGGGAGATTAGCTAGTAACAGACGGACGCACACACAGATTTTTGCCCCAAAAAATGCATGCATCTGCCTCCTGGTGGCGCTATGATGGGCTCTTCTGGAAATTTTGGAGTAGAGGTTCATCGTTGGCATCCAGGGAGTGTGTGTGCAAATTTTGACATTGATCGGGTTAACGGCGCCGGAGATTACCTGGTAACAGACGGACTGACACACACACGGACGGAGGGTAAAACATATTCCCCACCATGCCTCCGGCCTGGTGGAGACAGGTTCAAGATAAACAGAAGTGAACTGAAGAGCAGGTGTAGAATAATAGGGCCATAGAGCAGAGTGTAAACAGATTAGGCTAATACAAAGAGGAGCAACAGGTCAGTGCAGAACGTTAACTTTGCTTTACTTAGCGGAACAGGATCTGTTTACTGAAGCAAGGCAATACTCCTTGCCGTAATGTCACACATCTTTGGACCCTGAACTTTTCCATTTTTCCTCCTTCTTGTTTGTTTGTCGCCGTTTTCCTCCCCCACTGTTTGTCCCGTGCAGCACCCAGGGTGCACTGCGCGTTGGGTGACCTTTCTGGTCTGCTTAACAACGTAATGTTTGCTTCCTAGCAGCCCGTTTCTCCCAGACAACCTAACCCTGGAGCTGCCAGCACTGTGTCTGCTGCTCACATCACAACCAGTGCACATCACAACGTGTATATACCATCCTCTGTTCTGCTTATTTCTCTAGCAGAGGGACAGTGACAAAAGTTTGGCTAATCAAGAGAGAGAGCGAGAGAGAGGCTGACAGCAGTGAGGAAAAACTGCGTCTATGCTTTGCGTGCACATGCGTGCGCGTGCGTTCATGCTTACGCGTATACGTGCATGTCTGGGTGCATGTGTGTGTGTGTGTGTGCACGCGCGCACATGTGCATGCATGTGCGTGTGCATGAACAATTAACATGCATGACTTACTTAGGAGAACTTTGCTTAAATGTTTGCTTAAAAAACATTTGACTCTATAGTACATGACAGAATAAGGAGTTTAAACTAGATTTCTTTTACCTCAACAATCAGTGATAGAATTTGTTTTTTGGTTGTCTGAGGAGCATGTACTGCAGGAAAATACTCGACATGGAATGTTTTTTCTGCTCGGAAAAGAGGAATGCACAGAGCACTCTGTGCGGATACTAAGTGCTAATATAATGGAAGTCACAATAACTCACAACAGATTCATTTGGATCACCATGACCCCTAAGGTGCAATTGTTCTAACAATAAAAGAATCCTCTCTGAACGGCATACAGATAGATATTCAGCCAGGAAGAAGTTGGAACTTGGAAGCATGTTCAGGGTGGAGCGCAGTAGCCCTGTGCAGTGATTCTCAACCTTGTTAATTTCAAGGATTCTCGGTTTTGAACTGAGAATTTAAAATCCCCAGTGTAGAGTATTTGCCAGACAGACAATAAAACATTCAATTGCACTCTTACAAAAATTGGAAAACTTGTCATACATTTCGCCCCTGTAGCTGTCATGCATTTTGCCGGCAGCAGCCAATGATTGACACAAGTGCCCTGGATAGGCCACCTAGCCTGGTGAAGATCTGCACTCAGACGAGCACCCGTTTAAGTACACAAATGGTCCATTTGCTAACAATTACACACTCTGCCGTAGTTACACACAACGTAAAGGTCCATTTGGTTTCTCACTATCAATCATACTCCTTGGAACCCCCTCAATGACCCCTACCAACTCTCAACTCTGCACGGCTGCCTGGGTTTCACACATTCTTCATAAAAAAAAAAAAATGGAAGTGTCACCGTCTCTTTGGCCAGACAAAATGAAGTAATTATCAAGAGGAAGCGAGAACCAGTCCAGAAATGATGAATGCAGTGCATCTTCAAAAGACAGGACAAAGAGAATTTGTTTTGGCTCACTGTGTCACCATTGACAGTCCTGCTTCAGCCAATGCAAATATTCGACACATGTGCAAAAGATGTCTTCATGGCAATGCTGTTAGCACATGCTGTGTTTTAAATGTTACAAGATGTGTTGTTCAAATGAAGGAACACAGATGTGCAGAAAATGACACACCCTTTGAAGGACTCAGAAATCCTCTCAACACACGTCACTTTTCACTTTAGTCACCCGTGTCATCTCGTCTGAATGAGGAAACGCAGCACCCATTAATAATAAGGTTGGAAAACTGTAACAGGAATTAAAATAACCCAAAGTACATACAGTGTACAGTGTTTTAAAGGGTCAAATGCGGTTGACTGTTCCCCCATGAATATTATTTCACTGTATGCTTACAGCATTGAGATAGCTAGCCTGATGAAAATTGAGGTTATCACCTGTAACTCCTGGACCATCCACCCAACATGAGGCATTGGACTGAGCGTACTGAGGTGGCTGGAATCACAGGGCTCATGGGTAAAGTCAAATTTCTGTCAACACATCTTCTCTGTGGTGGTCGTTTGTTCTCATGGCTTTGAACCCTGAAACCTGTCCTACAGAAGTCCGAGGCCAGCATGGGTGCACCAGTATATTTAAGTGGCTATTAGTATTCTAGTAATAATTGTAATAATGCAATTCATTTAATCTGAGTCATTCCATATATCACCAGTTTATTTAGATTTAGTCCCTTGACCTTTTAAGTTATATTTCAATTGAGTCACCAAATGTTATTTTTTAAAGCTACTTAAGATATTTAGCTCCATAACAATAATGACCTGCCCTTTAGTGACCTCACCAACAGGGAGTGTTTTTGAGAGTCTTCTGTACAACATGCTCTAGGAAAAGGCAAATTCACAACTTATTTTACAATGTTTTGGAGTGATTTATAGTCTCACATGTGGTTGTAAAGCATAAAAGGACTAGTGGCCATCTTGAGTAAAAACACAACCCTGTAAATAATGGAATTGACACAACGATGTTATCATTTTCAGCCCTGTTATTAGTCTAAATACACACAAATGTTTGTTGAATGCCTGAGATGGGAAATTATGTTTTTTCTGATAACGAAAGATGTCCTAAATATTGTGGGGTATACAGAATAGCAAAACGTTTTTTTGTTTGTTTGTTTGTTTTGTGGAAGGACTCCTATAATAATCATATGCCTGCAAAGAAGAAACATTGTGTGCACAAATTACTGGTAGTAAATAAACACACTTTGCTGGAATAATAATGTGAGGTTGTCTGGGGCCCATGGACCTGTGTGACGGAACAGCAGTGTGCCTTAATTTGGCACCCCGTTTGTACTGTGAGATAAACACATGACATTACACTTGTTCTAAAATGCAGAGCAGAACAAAGCGTGAGCACAGTTCTACAACTGTAGTTATATAATAGAGATTTATGGAGGCAACAGACTAGAAAAAGGGGGACTAATTACACATTTTACTGACATCACTGGGGAAACAATTTGCTAAATAGGACCAAGTGACCGCATTCCGGGGCCCTGCCTCTGTTTTGTCTGTTATAAAACCTTGGATGAAGTCTGTTCCGTTACTTGAGGGGGCATTACCGAATTTGAATTTAAGAACTTTGCTGGGCAAATTAGAGTTTGTCAAGAAAGCAGAATAATTGTAGCCTCCTTTGGGATGCATACAGTTGACATACAGCTGGCTATAAGAATCACCCGTGGCTTCTGCATAATGTTTAGGTTAAGGTTAGGAGGATTAGTAATGTTGAATTATTACGACATATCCGAGTAGCACGTGTTTCAACAATGGAATCAGTCAACTAAATATAGACTGTTTGATGTTGAAATTTGGCCCAACAAGATATATCTTGCTTATACGAGTACAAGAAGGCTATGGAAACTATCAGTAGGAAAAAAAGAGCGGAGAACAAAAACTTGCACAATTGCACATTCAACTTGGCTATAGGGGTTGGGAAGCGAGGAAGTGTACAAATTAAGGACGCTCGCACAATGAGGGCTACAATGCTGTAATAGATGTGAACTTATAAGATATAAAATGATGTAATATTTAAACTTACTGTACAGTATGTGTTACAGGGTATAATGATAATATTCTACAGTGTGCTGTGTGAACACAATACTGTGTTTAGTGGTTTAAAAAAACAGCTTCAATTGCCATGGCAACTGAATCCTGCACAACCTTGACAGAAAGCAGAATATTGTAAAGCCCCAAAACAGACGCCATGAATTAACATGTATTACGACAGCTTCAATATTTCAGACAATCAATCACGAGTCTCTCTCCCTCTTTCTTCTTTCCCATCCTTCCTCCTTCCTGCTGTTTGCTGTGTCATATGTTCCACGGTTTCATGGTTCATATAGGCCACGTAACAAATATTTAATCTGCTAGTGACATCCTGTCATCGGCCCTCAGCTATGGAAGGGGATGTGACTGAGGAACGCCAGACAGAGAGCCCAAACAGCAGAGGCCAAAAAAAGTATAAAAGTGCAATTACTGGCCCATGTTTGCTTTGGTTTTACAGGTGAATCAGGCGAGAGGGGAGAGAGAGAGAGTGATGGACGGAGACATAGAGAAAGGACTGAGAAAGATGGAGAGACCAAGATAAATGTGTGTGTGTGTGTGTGTGTGTGTGTGTGTGTGTGTGTGTGTGTGTGTGTGTGTGTGTGTGTGTGTGTGTGTGTGTGTGTGTGTGTGTGTGTGTGTGTGTGTGTGTGTGTGTGTGTGTGTGTGTTTGCATGTGTGTCTGTGCATGAGAGTGAGCGAGCGTGAGAGAGAGATGGGGTGGTCTCTGTGTCAGCAATGATCTGTCACTTTCTGCCTCCCCACCCTTCTCCTCGACAACCATAGAAATACCATCCATCTTACACCACTTAAGTGACACGTTACTGTGTGTGTGTGTGTGTGTGTGTGTGTGTGTGTGTGTGTGTGTGTGTGTGTGTGTGTGTGTGTGTGTGTGTGTGTGTGTGTGTGTGTGTGTGTGTGTGTTAGGCGTGATTGAATTTCCTCCACATGGGACAGCTTATTGCTGTTATATCTTATTCTGACACTCACCAAAGAGAGACAGCAACAGGCAAAAATTGTACAGAATGAAATTGGCGATGCGCAAAACAAATATATTTGAAAAACTAGAGAAATAGCAGTTAATGGTCAATAAAAATTAGACTTCAGTTCACTGCCATGCATAAACTCTAACAAAGCGCATTATATTGACTACTACTTACTGTAAAAACAAACACACACACACACACACACACACACACACACACACACACACACACACACACACACACACACACACACACACACACACACACACACACACACACACACATATATATATATATACATAAAATAATATATAAAATAATAAAATATTTACTTCAAAATTTTACAAGATCCCACTCCCATAGCAACATCACAAAGGCGGCACTGTTATTCAAAACGTATGTACGCAGACAACCATCTGATCATTTGTGCCAGAGAATAGATTTAGTGCCAGGGACCACCCGCATAAAAGTTGATTTGTCAACATTTTTCAAAAATAGCAGAGCTCACATCGCATTGATGTAAAATATATTGGTTCTTAAGGGCTTCGCCCACTTTGAGACCTACTGTATAGTGTATGTAGTTATGTACCAGAGTATTGATGTTTATAGTGAATGTTTTGTGAAGATTCTTGTAAACCATGTTTTTTCTGTTCTATGGACCCTATGGAACATGTAGTCAAATAACTGAAAATGTAATGAGAAAATGTAGTCAAATAACTGAATATGTAAGTAGCATTATCTGACATGTCAAACTGAATCCATCCAATGCATTAGTTTTGCACAAAAAACACTGCTTGGGCTAAAAACAGCCATAGATGTCATGACAATTTTGATGAGGTCAGCACATTTCAGCAAGTATCTATAGCCGTTTTTTTTTTTTTTTTTCCAAGGAGTATTTTTTGTGCAAGAACCATGAAAAACCCCTACTTTGACATGTCACTTAAGCTACTTAAAGAATGATTGCATGTTTAATTGTTTGATTATGTGGGATGTTATGGATAAATACTGTACTGTCTGTGTTCTGTAGGGTCCATAGATCAAAAAACAACATAGATTACAAGAATCTTCACAAAACATTCACTTAAATACACAATGACTTATAGACTTGAGGATCTGGTTCCAAAACACCTTTCAAGCAGTATGAATTGCTCACAATTGAAGGGAAGGAAACAGTATGTTGTAATTATACAACCTGATTTTTTGTACAGTATTTGAGTGTGATACGCTAGTAACTAGCGCAAATCAGCATATGCATGTATGCACACAAAAACAAACAAGAGTAAACAGACATGTTACTTAACACATGCGTGCATGTGGTCGCGGAATATTGTATTTAGCAATGTAGCAAACAAAGCAACGTAAGTTACGTGACGCTTGTGCATTTTCTATGGAACAGCACGCTAAAGCTTTCCTGGTTTTGTTCCATGACGTCAATGTTGTCAGTTACTGGAAGTCTGATCGAGGTTAAGAAATTACACAGAAAAGAGGGCTTGAATCTGGAAATTGATGAGTCATCATTCTTTGGTAATTAATGTGTCCATATACATCATGTCATCATGTGTCTACTCGATCAGTGAGATTGGATGAAGTAAGAAACCAAATGGACCCTTGCGGGTCCATTTGGTTTCATGTTTACACTCTCAAGAGTTAAAATATTCACCATCTGAATTAGCCCAAGTCTACACAACTAGAGAAGATTAGTGGTAATTTTTACCTGTATGTTTGCCTGTTTTGTTTTCGCCCAAATCCAGCCTGGAATTGTGGACAAAAGCAAAGAAATCTATATTTTGGGGGTCTGTGGGGCTAAAATGTCATCAAATGATGGTCTGTGACTCTGAATAAATAGTGGGCCCTGGTATGAAAAAGGTTGAAAACCACTGATTTAGATTGATACTGGAGTGGATAAGGCTAACATGTTTGACTCAACCAAGAGAATTGAAGAAGATGGCTGGAGAGAGAGGCATTTGAGAAATAAAATAACAGTGCCATGGAAGGTGTTCACTGTATGCAGATTGTTCAGTTAACTAAGAAAGAATTATCAATTGCCTCTTGGTACTGTATCGTGAATGTAGGGATATTTTAGTGTGTGTGGTCCCAGTGGGAAATAAACCACAGTGTCCATTCCGGCCTAGATGTACCATTTGAGCTAAACGCAGAGGCAGAATATGTTAAAGCTTAACAAATCACCCATGGGAGACACAGAGAGAGCTGGAGCATGAGAGCATTAAAAAGGCTGGGATTCTCTTGCTAGCTAACTATCGTGGTCAGGGGCCCATGTTTCATGCAGCCCTTCAAACCGCACATCACAGTTTGAAGCCACACGTCATGATCTCAGCCCACATGGAATATAGTTCAAACCTGTCAATCCGCCAGTCTGCAACTTATATTCTGCCCACCCAAATCTAATGCCTTTAACCTCTCTGACATATGCAGAGGGCTGATGCTCATGTTGTTGAGTACACAGGGCCAAAAGACATTCGAAAGTTGGTTCACTTTAGATTTGAATAAAGAGAACAAAATGTGCCACTTTCATGAATGCTGGCAGTACAGTATACCTCATTTTAATATTCTCTGAATAGCACGCAGTATGACACGTTTGCTGGATGTTTACAAACAACAAGCACAGGCTTTCTCCTTCCAAATATATTATACAAACATATTCACACACTCAGATGTACAAATACAAGTTATTCTTTCACCTTATTTCAACCACGCACGTGCATGCACGCACACGTATACGCATGCAGGCACTCATGCACGCATGCACACACACTGTCCATGCCTAAAGCAACACCAAAGGCTCCAGCCTCAGTCAGAAAACCTTTAAAAGTTGTTTTAGCCTTCTGTTGTCATTCCATAAGTCATTCACCACAGATTTAATTTTCTGTGTCTGTGATTTACATTTTGAGTTATAAAAATGCAAATCCCTGCTTTGAGTGCAAGCTCGTAACAATCTCTCTTTAGTCTGAGAGGTTTTGTGCTCTGTGTTTTGGTTCCTATACCACAGTACATGGATAAACATCTATCTCCAGGACTCAAACATGAACATTAACAAACCATACACAGCAACTTGGTGGGTGACTCATTGCAGCATGGTGAGTTCCTTCAGCAGTGCATGCATGGCATTGCTCATGGTGAAATTTCAGTGTGCAGTGACAAGTAAGATTGAGCTGAATAGTTAGTTTTGATAACTCTGGCAGAAATTATAAACCATTGAGCATATTGCTTAGGAGTCTTTACACTGATGCTTATATAGTTCTAATAGAGGATGAAAAACAATTAAAAAACAATCTTTTGAAAGTTGGCTTGCATATGTATTCAAATTCCAAGTGAGAAGGTTGAGTTTGATGTTAATTTGTCTCATAATAGCCAAAGAAATGCTGCACATGGTATGGCCTTTTCCCCTGTATCCTCATGTATCTGTATCTTTGTACATCAAAATTTGACTACATCCAAGCTGTTCAAGTAGCTGAATGGCTTTGCTTTTTGAACAAACCATTATCACAAAATGTGTGTGTGTGTGTGTGTGTGTGTGTGCGCGCGCGCGCGTGTGTGCGTGTGTGCGTGCGTGCGCGTGTGTGTGTGCGTGTGAGTGTGTGCGTGTAGTTATTTGGTAGGATCCCCATTAGCTGTGCCCTAGAGTGCCCTAGAGCACTGTTAGTATCCTTGGGTCCACATTAAAAACAATACATACTGTACATTTAAAAACTTTTTTAAAGAAAAATAAATACATACACAGTGTGTTGTCAGCACCACACACACACACGCACACATGTGCTTGCGACCCATCAGCACCTGTCACGTTCGTGCAAGCTGTAGTTTCAAGACACACCCATATCCTGCTCCATTTCACAATAACAAAGTGTATGCAAAATACTGTTAACATGAGCTATACATTGAGCTGATACTTCTCTGATGCATTAAAATGTAACCTGTATTCTGCTGACAAGATCCATTTGTCTCCATAGCAATACAATAGAATATGCAATAGAATTGCATATTCAGTGTATGGAGCCAGCCAGCAATCCATCTCTACATCTGAACTCAAACCTCACACACTGGGCGTAACCTACGCTGTAGAATCAGTGGAAGTTGTGGGAATGGTAAGTAAGTACCGCCAAATACGGGGGAAATATATCTCCCCCGGATGTTTCGACGAACACTTACAGTAAGACATAGTTGTTTTCAACCAGTGGCCCGTGGATCACCAATGGTCCTTGAGAGAGTTCCAGGTGGTCACCAGCTAAATGATGGAAAGTTTGTTAACCATATGTAACTCTTTGAGAGCGTAAAATGAAACGAAATGGACCCTTGCGGGTCCATTTGGTTTCATTTTTACACTCATAGTTAAAATATTCATCATCTGAATTAGCTCAAGTCTACACAACTAGAGAATGTAGATTGATGGTCATTTTGATCTTTATGTTTGACTGTTTTGTTTCCCCAATCCAGCCTGGAATTGTGGACAAAAGCAAAAGAAATCTTTAGTTTTGGTTCTTTGGGGTTAAAATGTCATCAAATGGTGGTCCGTGGGTCAAATTCTGAATAAATAGTGGGCCCTGGTATCAAAAAGGTTGAAAACCACTGCCTTAAGACTCTGCCTCAGGTTGTGTCCAGACCTTTCTCTTCACAGGTGATTAAGGTGCAAAAAGTACAACATTGGGTTGGCCTGAGGCTTTGCCTGGTCTTACTAACTAACACTCATTTTACTGGTACTTGCTACCAGACCGAAAACAACAATTGAAAAAAATAAGATAAATAAAAAAATAAAAAAGGATCCATGTATGGGCATCCGCAGACCTGTTTTTTTTATCACGTGGGCGTATGTGCTCGCGGTGTGTGACAGATGCTGATGTTGAAATCTATCAGTCATCCTCCAAAATTCTGAGCTGAGACAAACAGGCCTCGCTGCCAAGAGGTCGAGGCTTGGACACCAGGAAGCATTTAAACCAGGAACTCACTACTTTCATAATGTGTTTGAGGGTATGAGGGGAATTCTCTAGAAGACTGCAGTGACACAAAAACACTTCTCACTCATGAGAACACCATTAATTTTCTCCATTGTTTTGTTTTCTCTTAATCCTCTAAACCACATGGGTTGTGTTAAATAGACTGTTAAAATGACTAATAAAGGGAATCAAATAACTGAAACAACAATTACAATGGATGTGTGTGCCGTGTGCTAAACCATAAATATACTAAAATGAATACATGGTCAGACTCATCAGAAAACTATGACAAAAACATCTGTTTTTCATGGTGTATTTTCATCATAAAGTTAATGTAGAAAACTGTCAGTAAAACTCATGTACAGTAGTTAGCACAATAAATGATAAGTAATGGAAACAAGGCTGATGGCTGTGCATTCTGTCGCTGAGCTTTGAAT
Organism: Benthosema pterotum; assembly: GCA_039105355.1. NCBI lineage: Eukaryota > Metazoa > Chordata > Actinopteri > Myctophiformes > Myctophidae > Benthosema > Benthosema pterotum. Next base: position 31,785,848 of record CM076967.1, on the reverse strand, counting down.
CTTTGATGCAAACCATCATCGTATTTTATGAATATAGCTCAGAGATTAAGACAGACATTATTAACTGACTGACCTTCCTGACCTCTGGGCGTTAACCATCATTCAAATGTAGTTATCACAATGTTGCATGAAAATCCATCCATCTGTTCTCAGTTTATTTTAATAAAAGGAGAGACACACAGGAGCGGGGTGATTATAATACTTATTGCATTCCTGCTGAGTAAAATATTAAATAATAATAAAAAATAATAAAAAATATACATTATGAACAACAAATTAACACCTTTTGGTCATGGGAAATTCACATATTTGACACAAATTCACAATGGTTTGCTGAAAAGTTGCTAATATTTAAATTCAGATAAAGTGTGTTCAGTTTTTGTTCAACACAACATTCCACACCCTGTTAAGTCAAGGTTGGTTGGTTTCAATCATAGAAAAAACAGTTTGAAACAGTAAGACATTCTAATATTAAAGTGCAGCCACAAGTCTGGATGAGGTATACTGTAAAAACAGTGGGGCATCCAAGGCTCTAAGGTGGAGCCTTGAGAAATGGTGAGGGCTCTAGAGGTGGTTTTCCCAACACCCAGCTGACTCATATTATTTAATTTTGCCAGTGTCTTGCGTATGACTATCTGGAGCTTAGGGCCCTTTATTTAATCCAATGTTTCATCGAGAGTGAGATAAAGGTATTCATGCAGTTGATGTGTAGTCGACCTAAAATCCTATGAGGCACGCTTGTTAAGAGCACTGTGATTACAGTTTGATTAAAAGATTTCTGGATTCCTGAAAAGGATGGATGCCATGGTTCTCTCTGTGTGTGTGTGTGTGTGTGTGTGTGTGTGTGTGTGTGTGTGTGTGTGTGTGTGTGTGTGTGTGTGTGTGTGTGTGTGTGTGCGCGCGCGCGTGCGTGCGTGTGTGTGTTTGTGGCTCAAACAAAGGATTAATACCACGATTTGTCTGTTGCCAATGTGGTGAAAAATGTCTTCAAAAACATTCATTCCTGGAATCAGTCATTACTCAGGCGGTGCTTTCACTGTCTGAAAAATGGGCTTTACCAATGATGGAACAATGTTTGTTCATAACAGTAACACTAGAAATGACTATCTCACATTTCTATGTAAAGGTGCAACACTCGGAATGTAACAGGTTTTCAGTGTACATCGCTAAAATTATGTGTAATCTGTTGTAAACACAAATTGGTAGTAGTTGTGCAAATGCAGCCTGTACTTTCAGTGCCAATAAAGCTTATTAGCCTAAAGACAATAATTGTGGTGCGGTTAGGTACATCATTCACCAGTACACATGCTGTTTCATCTGCAGACGATATGTCTACCTGTCTGTTTATTTAAACCTCCGTCTCTCTGTCTGTCTGTCTGCATCTCTGCCCACCATGAATATACATTACACTATTAATATGGTATATTATTGTGGTAATACCCTCCCTGTAAAACAGGACTTTGTACATTCTTGAAACTAAAATAATAGTGTAGTATTTGCTTTTTGTTGTTGTTTGTTTCTGTTTGTACAACAGCCTTTCTCATGGCTCTCCTTTTTAGAACATTCGGTGAAGAGTCTTTTCCTCTAAAGTTGAAACTAACGAGTTCCTTTTCAGTCCTGTGAAGACTACTTAGTGACCATTTTTAGGATTTTGGGGAAGCAGCTGTCCCTTGGGGCTTTCTTCGGGAAGCTGCGGCTCAAGTGATGCAAATGACGGCAAATGGGGCTTGGCACCAGCAGAGCATGCTGCTACAATGACTTTAACACATTTGTCTCACAAAACACACTCTCACATGAGTGCACATGCACGCAAGCAGGTAAGTACCCATGCACAAACATCATGATGCACTCACATTCTTATTCAAGTCAGTAGCGCACATGCATCTGTATACACATGCTCACACACATGCACACACACATGCATGCACGGCACGGCACGCACACACGCACGCACACACACATTTCCTAAGGATGATTGCTGTTTGTTTATGTTTGTCCTGACGTATAAAAACTGTGTCCAGACCTTTTGAGGTTTGATCGGATTCCAAGGTATGAAAAAAAAACTGAGGAGAAACACAGACATGGTCAAAAGGATATAAAATGTTTCTTAACAAAGCAAACAAAAGTAACATCTGTTGGAAAGATGAAGTCTGAATTCTTTCAGGACGAGCTATAATATTTGTAAATAAAACATGTTGTTAATATGATCATGCCAGCTCTATGGGTTTATTAAATTAATTTGTTTGATCTATTCGCATAACATGAATCAATAGTTTTTTCCCAAGTTGTTCTTCAGCCTTCAAACAGCTGTTAAAAAACTACCATGCCCCATGATAAATGATTTTCCACACACAAACACCAGGAAAACTGTTAAATTGAAACTTCTCATTTGTCTACTACACACAGCACATAAACAAACACTTTGCCTCATGATAGATTTGAAAAGTTTGAAATGTTATGGCAGTAGTTCACCTTGTTTTTCCTGTGTTTTTCAAATCTAATAGTACAACCTCCCCATGTGAGTTAACTTTTTGAGTTTGATAGCTATAGACTTCTTCTGACTGCTCAAGCTAATGCCATCTGAAGGCATACCCACAGAAAACAATGCCTTAAACCAAAAATCAATATGCATTTAATTGATTCCTGGTGACATCCATTGACCATATTTACTAGTCACCCAGCTCATTTCCCCTGTAGGTTTTTTTTTATCATAGGAAGCAAAACAGACATATCACCGTGATTTTGAGTTTATTGTCATACTGTTTGTTTGTGAGCCATGCTGCTTTCCCAACAGAGAATTTAGTGCATAATATACCACAACAGTCATTGGGAAGCAGTCAACAACAGCAGTCACTTCCACAGATGATGTCACCATCATCAATGACATGTTCAAAACTGTTTATAGTTTATAGCAGGTCAGAGGTTACGCAGTAACCGTGGTTATGTAAGAGATATAAGCGAGGCAGTTCGCTATGGGGAGCGCCCCCTCTTGGGCGCAGACAACAGAAGTATTCTTTATATGCTCACATTCGATTTATCAGAGAATGGGTTAAATTTGCGCCATGACGTAGCACGTGCCCCTCCTACCCCGTCCCACTCTAGGGTATAAAGGCACGTCTACCTCGTGCGCCCTCATTCCGATACTTTTCTCCTTCTGCCCTAGTCGAGCAAGAAGGGTGTCTTGGCGAACTGCCTCGCTTATATCTCTTACATAACCACGGTTACTGCGTAACCTCCAGTTATGTTAAGATCTATGCGCTTCGGCAGTTCGCTATGGGAGACCTCATAAGCTCCCTTCAAGTATCACTAGAGGAGCCCCATTCCCTGAAATGTCCCCCCCAGAGTAGATGACGCACATGTCATCCAACCCCTAAGGGACTCATACGCGATTTAACATTAAAGAAGAGACCAACCGGATCACCGACCCAGTGGCCCCAATTTGTATAAGAGCCGACAGTCCTAGGCTGCCTCATGTGCTCCGGGGATTGACGGACCTAGCTGCCGTGTGTGACATATGTGCTTGTGACTTATGTATGACCGGGGCCCAACGTGGTTGAACATAGTTACTGGAACGATCCTAAGGTGACAGAAACTAAGAACAACTTAAATAAAAGATCCGTCACGGTCGGAGGCGACATTTAGAACCGCATGAGCCACCGACGGCTGCGACACATCCAGGTTATAAAACCTAGCAAAAGTCGACGGGGACGACCAACTTGCCGCCGCACACACATCCTGGACTGAGATCCCCTTGTAAAGTGCCCAGGATGCTGAAATACCCCTTGTGGAATGAGCTCTCAGTCCCACAGGCGGTTGAGCACCCATGCTACCATAAGCCACCTGAATGGCTTCCACAATCCACTGGGAAAGACGGACTTTAGTAACAGGCTTCCCCTTGGCGCTTGCACCCCATGCCACAAACAGCTGGCTGCCTTTCCTCAGGAGCCGCGTCCTATCCATGTACACCTTCAGTGCCCTAACCGGACACAGAGAATGTAGCCTCCTGTCTTCCTCCGAACCGAAGGGGGGGAGGACTAAAGGACTCCAGGACTACAGGGACACAAACTGCCGTTGAGTTCTTGGGAATAAAGGCCGGATTAGGCCTCACCGTAACTCTAGACCCGTCTTGACTAACGACTGTGCAGTCTGGACTAATTGAGAGCGCTTGCATCTCACTGACGCGTTTTGCTGTCGTAAGCGCCACCAGCAGTGCCGTCTTCAACGTCAGGAACTTCATGTCCACCGTTTCCAGTGGCTCAAAAGGCGCCCCTGACATAGCTCTCAGGACCAGAGACAAATCCCACGATGGGACTATGGACCTAGTAACCGGACGCGCTCTCCTCACACCCCTCATGAACCGTCGTATGAGAGGGTTCTCACTCAGCACTTTATCTCCAAACCCAACATGGCACGCCGAAATGGCTGCCAGGTTGACTTTAATGGTGGAGTGAGCTCTTCCTTTATCCAGACATTCCTGTAGAAATGTCAGAACCGTCACCACCGAGGCCTGGAAAGGTATAATTCCACCAGGCCTCTCAGCGCACCAACGCTCAAAGACCCCCCAGGCAATATCATACTGCTTCCTGGTGGAACCTGCTCTGGCCCCTTGAATCGTCCCTATGACGTTCAAAGGCAGGCCCTCTGCACTTAAATTCAACCTCTCACGGGCCAGACCCACAGGTCCAGAGCCTCCGGCTGAGGGTGGAATATCTCGAACCCCGCCTGCGTGAGAAGGTCCCGCCGTAGTGGGAGCTGCCACGGCCAGTCGTACAGAAGGGGAGTTATCTCCGACCTCCACGACCCCCATGCCGGGGCCACCAGGAGTAGCTGTAACCGTTGAACACGCACCCTGTTCAGCGTCGGCAGTATAAGGGTCAGGGGGGGGAAAGCATACAGCAGATCCCTCGGCCAACTGTGTGCTAGAGCATCCAACCCCATGGTTGAAGTGCCTGTGATGGAGAAGAACTGAGGACACTTCGCGTTCTCCTCCGACGCATATAGGTCCACCGCCGGCATCCCGAACCTGTCCCAGATCTGGGCGGCCACCTCTGGGTGGAGGGACCAGTTCGCGTACCGGAGCGGCCCCCTGGAGAGAAGGTCCGCCCCTGCATTCAAGAACCCAGGAACATGGCAAGCTCTGACTGACAGAAGATGCCTGTCGCACCACAATATCAACCTGTGTGCCAACCGATGCAACACATGGGACCTGAGTCCCCCTTGTTTGTTGATGTAGCACATTGTTGTCGTATTGTCCGTCCGTATCAGAACGTGCCACCCACTGATGTGTGACCTGAAGTGGTGGAGGGCCAGAAAAACCGCCAATAATTCCAGATAATTTATGTGGCTGGTCCTCTGTACGCTGTTCCAAGTGCCTCTGACGGCCATACCGTCTAGCGTGGCACCCCAGCCCAGCAGACTCGCGTCCGTAGTTATCACTTTTCTGGAGAGAACTATTCCCATAGGGACCCCCTCCATCAGGACGGCCCTGTTGGACCACCATCGTAGAGCCAGGACACATTCTGATGTCACTACTACTGTCCGATAGCGGCAGCGAGTAGTGGGGATGCGAAGAGACTGTAACCATTTCTGAAACGGTCTCATGTATAACCTGCCCAGGCGTACTAGAGCTATGGCGGACGCCATAAGTCCTGCCATCCTCAAGCACGTCCCAAACGGGACCTTTTGTCCTCTTTTGAATAATGCCACACATTTCTGGAAGGATTCGATCCTCTCCTGGCTCAGCCTGGCCATGCAGGAACGAGAGTCCAGAGTGATGCCTATATAGTCTATCACCTGGGTGGGCACCATAACGCTCTTTGCATAATTTACGGTGAAACCCAGGGACGATAGTAGGTCCACCACCTGTTTTGTATGGGACAGCGCCTCCAGTGGCGACGTCGCCACAATGATGAGGTCGTCTATGTAACTCATCACCCTTATTCCCCGTCTCCGCAGGAGGCCGATCGCCACCTGTGTACATTTCACGAAGACGCGGGGAGACAGGGACATGCCGAATGGAAGAACGGTGTATTCGTACACTCTCCCCTCCCAGCCGAATCTCAGAAATTTTCGGTGAGGCGGGTATATAGGGACATGAAAATAAGCGTCTTTCAAATCCACACTCGTGTACCAGTCGCCCTGGCGCAGCGAACGCACGAGGGTCGCTGCCGTCAACATTTTGAACCGGAACACTCTGAGATATTTGTTTAGAGCTCTCAGATCGAGTATGGGTCGTAGACCCCCCCCCTTCTTTTTCACGAGAAAATATCTGCTGTAAAATCCCGTGTGATACTGGCTGGGGGAAACTTCCTTGACAGCTCCCTTGTCCACCAACGAGACAATCTCGTCGCGTAGTACTCTCGCCGCCTCTCCGCTCGCCTGAGAAAATATTATTTTCTCGAAAACGGGCGGGGGTTCCGCGAACTGTAGCTTGTAGCCTCCCTCTATGGTTCGAAGAATCCAGGGGGAAGCCCCGCACTGACGCCATTGATGAGCGCGCCTTGTCAGGGGATTCTCTGAAGTGGGGAGATTCACCGGCTGGCAAGGGAGGAAGCTCATGCGTGGGGATATGTCTCCATCCAGTGGATTGGAGGCGCCATCGCCACAGTGCTGCTGAGTCAAAACCTCCTCTCTCCGAGCCACGCTCACCCGCGGCAAAATCACGCCTCTCGGCAGCGAGGGGGAGATTTTGACCCGGCGTCTCGACAGCGCGACGGACCCCCGGCCCATCGCACTGTCCAGCCGCCGCGCCACGCTTTGAGAGAGTCCCAGCGTCTCTCTCAAAGGTGGAATCGAAATGCTCTTGGGTTTGTTTTGTTTTATTGTTGTTGTTTTGTTCTGTTTTATTGCATTTGCATTTATTGAACGAACATTTTTTATTGCACAGACATCTTTTATTGCACAAACATTTTTCGTCAGTACAGAAACATTGTGTACAATATGAACATTGTGTGCTTTGTGCGTAACAACATGGGAGGGAAACACAGTGCCACACTCTGCAGCTCGCTGTGCTGGCATCCTCTTTTTCAACGGCGGCTCTTGAAAGCGATCCGTGATCTGTCTCTTTCGGCCGCCACTCAAACCCAAGAGTGGTGGGGGAACGTGGCACATCGTCCCCCCGAGGCAGGGCAAACCCTGCTATTTAGCGCGCCCCTTGCCGCGTCCTCTGCCGCCGCGTCCTCTTCCACGATGCGGGGGATCGGTGAGATGTTGCTGGGCTCTGCCTCGTCCACGGCCCGCTGCTGGAGGGGCGTCCGCTTGTATGGACGCACGGCCGCGTCCACGTTCCGACTTGAATCGCCAGCTGCGAGTGTCTGGCGGTCCGGGGGGGCGGGTGGGGCGAGGGGGAGGAGGAGGCATAGATTTCGCCGGCTCTCGAAGTCCGCTCATCGCCTCGCTGTTTTTCTTTCTCTCCTCTCCCCTCATTATGAGCTCTTTCATGCCCCCATGGAACAGATCATCAGGCGGAGATTCTGGGTTAGCCACATCAGACACAGCTCTTTCCAATAAAATGGATCTGATGGGGTCTTGAGTGGGGTAGACATCCAGCCACCTCGCTCTTTCCAGGACGATGCTTGCTGTCATCGCGCGGCCCGTAGCCTCGGTGACAGTCCTGTTTAAGTCAATTATTTCGTCCGTCAGGCGTCTCGCCTCCTCCACCTGGTCCTTGTCGAGGGTGTCGCTCGCCGCGAGCAGCTCTTGTAGAGAACCCTGAAGTAAAGCCCCCGCATTTAGTCCCTTCGCCTGGGCGACGAGGTGGCTGTAGAGCTTTTTATTAGCCCTCGAAGCCTTCTTGTCGCTGTCATCGATGAAATCGACAGGTTTCCCGATGGGAAAATAATGTGGGTGGAAAGGATTCACTAAATAGCCGGCCAGCTCGCGTCCGATGGGGGGGATGCCGGCTAAGCCCGCTGTATCCGGCTTTTCAGTGTCCAATGAGAAGCCTCCGCGGCTTGGGGTGTATGCCTGGTTGGGTTTTTCCCACGGCAAAGTCAGAACACCCCTAAAACCCAGAGCGAAGGGAAGAACATGCTTTTCAGGGGCTCGAGACAGCTCTGCCTTTTTGCCCTGCCATTCCAGAGAGCTAGCCGGCTTGATCTTGATGGCGGGGGGCCAATCGCGCTGGCATCTCTCTGCAGCTTTCTTATATAATTCGAGCAGCTCCGCGTTGCGCTTAGCCAGCGCGCTAGCTTGTGCTGCCGTATGCGGGGTCTCCTCGGCACCCAGCGCGGCCTCCTCCGTAGCGGCCGCCACTACAACCCCTTCCTGGCGGGTTGGCAGGGGTGGATACTCTCCGTCCCCCTGTCCGACATAGTCGAACTCGTTAGTTTCGCCGTAGTCTAAATCAACAGTGTCGGCGTCGTCATACTCATATTCCTCATATTGTGCGACGCGGCGCTCTGAGTATTCATGAATGGAGGGTTCCACACCATCCAACGGGTCGTCCTCGTCCATCCTTTCGCCCCACGCAACACGTGGCCACGGCGGAATGTCGTACTCGTGGTCCACTGTGACGAATGGTTCCCCTCGCTGTTTCTGGACCGAGGACGAAGCCCCATACGATCCGGAGGGTCCGACAGCGGAGGATGTGACGAAAGGCGCCCTCGTTGTCACAGACAATGTGGGGGTTATGTGTGGTATGGCGCCCAGGCGAGCGTGGACACCCGCGGGTGGCCAGGCGCCCCTGTCGGGGTGGTGGCCATGCCCCTCGTGGGCGTAGTCATCGTCCGACTCGCACTGTCCCGCACATGCAGATGAAGTAGGGTGTACTGACGGAGGCCGTTCTAGGGACTTTTCGACACGAGCAAGACGCCGATGTCGGAGACGGACCGTCATATTTGCACACGCAGGGCATGCGTTGGGCGCCATCACACCGTTCCTCACGTGTTCCCACCCTAAGCAGTAAGCGCAGCGGCTGTGCTTATCCAGCACTGAGATGGCACCGCCACAGCCCGTGCAGGGCTTCTGCTGTGGACATGGGCGTTTCGCCACGGTAGCCTCAGCGCTATTGCTTTGTTCGGACATCTCCGAGCTTTTTCAGCGTGGTGGAGAATAGATATATATATATTGGCTTCTACAGCACGAGTTAGTTAGGGTTCCGGTTTTCACAACGCGGACTCGTATTCTCTGTGAGCAGAACCAATCACTGGGGAAGATCTACTGAACCTCGCGGTACCGAGCGATCCTCTCACCCGTCCTAAAGAGGCTAAATAGTATCAGCAGCTCCTCGCAGTGATATGACTCGAACTTGTCTGAAGTCTGGCAGAAGAGAAAACGGAATGAGGGCGCACGAGGTAGACGTGCCTTTATACCCTAGAGTGGGACGGGGTAGGAGGGGCACGTGCTACGTCATGGCGCAAATTTAACCCATTCTCTGATAAATCGAATGTGAGCATATAAAGAATACTTCTGTTGTCTGCGCCCAAGAGGGGGCGCTCCCCATAGCGAACTGCCGAAGCGCATAGATCTTAACATAACTGTTTATAGCAGGTCAAAGGGTAAGTACAATAGTATGTTATGCTTCCTCCCTATTTATTTCAGTGATGTGGCTCTGATGCAGACAGGCATGTTTATTACACAATGTCTGGTGTTAAACGCTAACTTTGACATAAATGGCAAAAATGTTGTAGTAAAAAAATCGTTTTAAAGTGGCAGTGAAAACAGGGCCATTTTGTGGTAACCCCAGGAGTGTGAATCACAGTGAAACATTCTTAATGAGAGAATGCCATCTAAACCACATGTAAACAATTAGCCTTCAGGATAATAGGGCTGTTCCAAGGGCCGCCCGCCTGCACGTGTGTGTGTGCGCGCGCGTGTGTGTGTGTGTGTGTGTGTGTGTGTGTGTGTGTGTGTGTGTGTGTGTGTGTGTGTGTGTGTGTGTGTGTGTGTGTGTGTATGTGTGACTGAAAGGCACTGTGCACAAACCCATAGGGAATGCTGCACTTTCCCAGATCCTGGCAGAGGCCATGACTGATAGAAAGGGGAAAGCAGATACTGAAAGAGCCTGGAGAATCCAACATAAACACACGCACGCACGCTTGCACACACACAAATGTGTATGCACACTATATAGGCTATATGCACATGAACCCTTTGATTAAGCCTACAGGGCATTTCCTGACATTTCAACTTTAAAATCTAAAGAAAGCCTATTTAACAGTAGGCTGTAGACACAGACACATTCTCACCCTCTTCAAGGTGAAGACAGGACAGAATGTCCTCACTTCCTGCCCAGGCCTCGCACTGATTACAACTAACTAAACTCTGTTACTTTTAATTAGGGACGTCCTGATATCACCAGAACCCGCACACTGCGACTTCAAAAGATCCACAGCGCTCTGGTGTCCCTGAAGATTCATCTTGCTGATGAAGAGCTTCATCCGACATCCCAGGAAACATAAATCAAGGACGAGGAAACCTTCGCGTTTGCCAAGACATGTGGCTCTGGCCGTGTACGTGTGTGCTTGTGTATGTGAGTGTGTGAGTGTGTGTGTGTGTGCCTGCGCATGGTTTGTGGTGAGGAGGGTGGGTGGCAGTAAAGGATGAGAATGATGAGAAGAATGAAGAGGACCCGAGGCGCTACACCCTTGTTGATAAGGAAACAACACATGCTATTGGTGACTCAGGAATAGCGGACATTGCGTGGACAAAAGAATATCCGGACATATGAATTGTCTGTTATTGTTGTGGTCTTTATTTATTTATTTAACTATTCATCACTGGCAGTGACCACATGAAGCACTTCAACAGCATTTTTCTACAAGCTCAGGATTCTATAAAGCTGAACTTGTAGATCTTTTTTTGTATAAAGGAAAACCAGGAGACCTAGCATTAGACCACGGGAGACACCTTTCAGCTACACACCCACTCTCACCCACACACACCCACACACACCCACACACACACACACACACACACACACACACACACACACACACACACACACACACACACACACACACACACACACACACACACACACACACTCACACACACACACACACACACACACACACACACACACACACACACACACACACACACACACACTATTGACCATATTCAGATGGTGACCATTTTGCTCTAACTTTGTGCGGGTGGGGTTTCCCCACTCCCAGTGATGGTGATTACCCTCCAATTCACTGATACACTCCAGAGCTGAACCTGCCGCAGTGTCTGCACATATTTCCTTATTGTCTCCACTAGGCCAAAGGCATGGGGATAAGATGTTTTGCACTCTTTTTTTTGTCCGTGTGTGCATCCATCCGTCTGTCTATCTGCGTACAGCTAATCTCCGACGCTGAATACATCCCAACAATGTCTGTTTTGTCTCCCTGATCATGATCATCTTAATGTTTTTTTGTTGGTTGTATACTATAATTAACAAATCCTTTATTAATTGATTTGGACCCTCAATTCAAACTTTCCTCCAAAGAATCTGCCTTTGTGTTCATTGCAAGTAAGCTATGTTATGTGCATTACACTGTATAACATAGTATTCACCCAATTAAATATGGACAGAGTTTTCACAGGGAGTTTGGAGACTAAGGAATGCCGTATCTGTGTTGTTTGACATCATGTCAGCTGGATGATAAGGTTCTGTAAACAAGGCATGTGTGTGTGTGTGTGTGTGTGTGTGTGTGTGTGTGTGTGTGTGTGTGTGTGTGTGTGTGTGTGTGTGTGTGTGTGTGTGTGTGCGTGCGTGTGTGTGTGTGTGTACATGCGTGCGCACACACATGCGTGCATGCATACGTGTGTGGGTGCAGATGCGTTCTATAAACAACATGTCCAGTCATTAGCACTCCACTGATCCGACCCTCCATGCATCAATAACTTCTCAACAGATGATGTTAGTTCTACCATCTAAACCAGCATTCTTTCTTTACTAGACCTCCTATTCGGAAACAGCAGCCCACATTCACACGCTCACACGCTCTGGATCAAGGTATAGTGTTGGCTTGCTATAGCTTGTACGTGCATAACCAGGACCTTTGGAGAATTGTGTAGCATCATTGATGACCTTGAACTAACGGTGCCAATTGAAGCTGATTGGACTATTGTTTTAGACTGGTTCGGGCGAGGACATGAAGATGAGACGATCTCTAGTAATCTGTGTGTTGTCAGTTGTCTACAGTTATCTCCATGCGTCACCAGAAGTCTGTACAAATACCATACTACCTGGATCTAAAGGTGAGAGAGACTGCTTTCATTAAACAGAGTTCAATGGAAAGTGCATCACATCTTTAAAGTGACTGGAAGAAAACACCCATAGTACATTACAGGGTTTACAGAATGCATGAAAAAGGCATCACCAGGCATGTAATGTCCTGTAATTTATTGGCTAATAGTTTGCTGCCCGGTAGTCTTTTGGAGGGAATGCCTTTGTCAGTACGTTTTCTGTTTTATGACATTCAGTAGCTTGTTCCGTAACAGCCTCCCCACTGGTTCAGACAGCAATAACCATGTGGAGACAACAGACAGACCTAATAAACTGTACAGTTAACTTCCATTTGTTGATTCAGCCTGTAGTTTTGTTCACACTGGTCAAAAAAGAACTGCCTCAAAAGGGAGTTTGGCCAGAATTTAACATTTGCCCTTCAGCTACACTGCAAACCACAACTCTCCAACTTAGCTCCATGTCTCTGCTAAAGAAGTGTATTGTCCCCCAATATGAAATAAGGAGTTTATTGGGATTTCAAAGCCCCAAGTTACAGTATGTCCATTCTAACGTGATGGAAAGGTTTGGTTGTGTTTCAATGTGTTGTGTTGTGATGCTATGAATTTGGAGAAGCGGCGGCCTATAAAGACAAAAGTAGCAAAGTATTCCCAGTTCGAGGTTACGAAAACTCAGGGTGGGGACGTGAATGACTAGCATTTACCGTTTACCCCACCCCTAGTACAGCTAACGTGTTCTTGAGCAAGGCACCGGAACCCAGACTCAATGGCCATAAACCATATAAGGTCAGCGCGCAGGTTTAATGTGCATGTGTGCGTGCAACTGCGCATGCGTGCACCCTGCGCGAGTAAACCATGTTGTCTTAATGCTGTGTTCACTGGTACATTGTTATGAACAGGGTTGAGTCATGGCGCAGTGAATCATAGCTTATTGCAGCGATTTTCTACCTGTGAGCCACGGCCCAGGTGGTCCGGGGAAGGATATAGGAATTTAGTCATGATGTAACTTTAGTGAAAGATCTTAGAAACTACTGATTAGCAACACTTACACATTAACATTACTTTTTGCAGGAGTAGAAAAATACAGACAGTAAAATAAATTGTTTTGACAATTCATATGCAACATCATGCATGTTTCTGTTGCACAAAATCACAACATTATCAAATGATTAGTGCTCTCTCTCTCTCTCTCTCTCTCTCTCTCTCTCTCTCTCTCTCTCTCTCTCTCTCTCTCTTTATTATGGTCAGAAAGCATCAGAAGGGGTGGGCTGTGATAACGTGAAAGAATTCAACTGGGCCATGATCAGGAAAATGTTGTGAAATAACTTTTTTGGTCGTCCACCTGACAATCCTTGTTTTATTCATTTCTGCTGAATACTGGTATATAAGCCAATATACTCTTGGCTTTAAGACTGCTGTAAAGTCAGCAGTCAGTGTTTATTTAACTTTCAGAGAGTAATAATTGACCCAGATAGACCCTTATGGATTATATCTGCTGGGCGAACGCTAGCGTACTGGCATGCACCGTCAGAGCAACATGGAATGAATTCTGTACCGGCCTGATATGGAGCATGTCTTGAGTGTATCTGGCACACTTAGAGTGTTTTATGAGGATTAGATCAACAAATAACAGATTTAATAACTTTACATTTGACTATAATTTTGAATGGATAGGTATCAATCAAAAGGGAGACTTCTAAGAAAAAGGATGGATCCCGAGGAATCAACATATGGAATGTCAGAACAGGTTCTGCCATATATCCATATATGGAGATCTAAGGGTTTAAGGCTTCAGAACAGACGCATTGATGACAAGAGAGATCTCCATATATGGGCTTAATTGTGACAGCAGGTCGCATTTCCATCCCTGATGATGTCAGGTGATGCCACAAGACCTAGGCACCGTGTACGCCCAGGGGCATTCCCACGAATGGGGATTTTGAGTGAGTGACTGACGGGAAATGTACAATTCCATAGTAAATGTGACCTGCGGTCGCAATAAAGAACGCAGAAATGTCGGATTTTTTATTTCGGTTGTCCATGTACACTGGAAGGTCAGACCTGCTATGGCTCTGTGTATTTGGACAGCTGCTAGTGAACCCAACTGATTATTTATACAAGGCTCATCCCAGGCACTGTAGTGCAGACCATGGCTCCAGTATGTAATTGTGTGTGTGTGTGTGTGTGTGTGTGTACGTGCGTGTGTGCGCGCGTGTGTGTGTACGTGCATGCGTGCATGAGCATATGTGTATCCGAGTTATGTGTGCGCATGCACACTAGCACGTTTCAAGTTGACACAATTTTTACACTATCAAAACAAAAAGAAAACAGGCAAGAACTCTAATATCCATACCTGGACAAATGCTCACATGCTATGACAGAAAACAGCAGAAAAATGCTACTGCTGACTTTACTGTGCAGTCTTAAATCCAATTGGCTTATATGCCAGTATTCAGCAGAAATGAATAAAACAAGGATTGTCAGGTGGACCAACAAAAAGTACAACTAAACACCAAGTTATTTCACAAGGTTTTCCTGATCATGACCCAGTTAAATTCTTTCACGTTATCACGTCCCACCTCTTTCTGACCATGCTATGCTATGACAGAAAAATGCTTGAGAATATGCTTTCAATCAAGAGCAAACTAGTCCCTGTGTAAATATGTACCGGTATAGATTACATTACATAAACATTACGTATACTTTAAGGCTCTGTGATATAAACAAAATCAATATATTTCATATTATTTTTAAGTATAAAATGAGCTTAAGTGAATAAAAACAGTGAGAGACAACACAAATTATGCACTATTGCTCAATATGACACTGCACCTCACACGGCCTATACTGCAAACTGTTTTCTTTCAGGAGACCAAGGTGAGGTTGGAGAGGTGGGAGAGCTGGGTAAACTGGGGAAGACAGGCCCTCCAGGACCTCCAGGTATTGGCCGAGTTCATTAACCCATCCGATGCATTGTTGTCCTCCTAATCTCCAATCCCTTCATCCAAAATTCTAGCCATCTAAGTGTTTCCTTATTCAACGCATCGTTTGGTACAAAAAGAAAAACAGTGATACGGTCGGTTGGGGGGAAAAAGAGGAAGTTGGCTGGTCATACAAATATGCAAGGAGATTTTGCATGGATTGTCAGGCTACAGTGGAACCAAATTCATTTTAAATTCATTCAAAAATCATTTCCAGACCCTTCTTGACATTCTGTTTTTCTGGGTTATCTGGCCCTGAGAGACAGACAGTTGCTCTTGCTCTTCCCCACAAGGAAGACTTAACTTGGCACTGTTCATATCCAGATCCATGCTCTACTCCCTGACAGTTCAAATCTGATCTTATCAGCCATATGATAGACATCCTAACAGGAAGTCAGTTTACTAAATGCTACTGTACATGTAGAATTGAATTTAGGACATTTGCAATGCTAATGAAAACCCATTTGTAATTGCAATGTGTCACCCAATAAAGCGCGTGCACGCACACACACACACACACACACACACGCACACACACACACACACACACACACACACACACACACACACACACACACACACACACACACACACACACACACACACACACACACACACACACACACACACACCAAATTTACCTTACTGCATTATATACACACAGATATGCATACATAGCTTATACAAAATGTCACTCGAACGTGAACTTGCACACGCAAGCTCATGTGCACACACGCACAAACAACAAGCGTGAAGGCACGAGCAGACACACACACGTACACAGACACACACAATTCCCTATTGTACAAGCACGCTTCCCTCATCAGAGTGCTTAAAAAACAAACATCAGGATTGTTTGAGTCTTTTTCCAGAAAGAAGGAAGAGGTGAAAAAAAGGAAGAAAAATAAAATAAACCTTGGCTTCTGCATTTTCAACTTTCGAACTCGAGGGCAACTTTTCAACAGTATGGCAAACCCAATCATTATGGTTTGCTGTGTGTACGTTTACTGTAGGAATGAACACAAGCTCCTATGATGTGTTCGCACTCTATTATGTCAGCAGCTCTGTAGGATGACACATGTGTTCCCCGTCTTAATTTAGTCTCCTTTACAGGAAACGTCCCAAAGGTCGTTTACTTTAGCAATGTTTAAAAAGGCCATACTTGACTGTTAATGATGCTTTCAGGGATCCATTTGGACATCTAAAATAGCTTCTCACTCCAACTTCCCCGGGCAAACAAGCAATTGTCCTAAATTTGTGTATTCATGTAATTTACTATGCTCGAAAACTCTCTCAAAAGCGTGGAGCTTTTTTCCCTGCCTCTCAATGTTGTAATCAGTTCACCTAGTGAGCGGTATAAGTGCTACTATAGCAGACCAGGGTGTATACTGTATAGACCACTGAATACTGTGTGCCGCTTTGCTAAACCAAATCTGGACGAGGACCTTTGTTATTGCATGTTATTACGCGTCTTGTATGAATGTGCAATTCTGATTGGTTTATCACATGCATTCGGTGGTCTGCTATTTCCCAATACCGGAACACTGCTATGAAGAACAGGCCGTTGCCATGGACATAGACTGAGAACCTGTACCATATCAATATGTGGCACTGTTTTGCTGTATACATAAACAAATTATGTCATTTTACAGCTAAACCTCTGTCTGTGTTTATTCCTCAATAGAGACGGACTGTCCGTTCATTATCTCTTACTTAATCAACCACAACTACACCTCAACACTCTTTCTTTCATAATCCTCTCTGTTGTGTTTGATAACATACTGTATTCGGTCATTAAAGTAATAAATGTCAAAGCAAATTGCCACGGAACACAATCAGTGTGGTTAGCATTTCCAGACTTCTTTTGAATTTTATTGCTGGTTTTTAGAGGTTGTATAATAAGTAGGCCTGCAGACTGAAAATGAGTCACTATCACTATATTCAAATTCAAAAAGAGGAAACCAAACAAATGGCTGTCAGGACTCCCCGACTGGAATAGTAGAATGTTGAATTATGCCTTTACCCTAGCAGCTGCAGAATCTAGACGTTACAGTTAGAGGGTTGGCCATTATAAAGAGCACACCATATTGATGGCAGGGACTGTTATCTGGATGTTTAGATCGGCAGTTAAACTGGCACCTACTGTGAGCTGCATTTGTATGTTCCAAAATCAAACCCCCACTTGCAACATCTATTCCCACAATACCGTATTGTCAATATAATCAATAAACTGTTCTAACACATTCCTCCCTGAAGCAAAAAAATAAAATAAATAAATGAATAAAAATGAAAAAAGAAAGAAAAAGGTTAAAATAACATTGTTACAGGCCTGTTTGTTAAAGTCTTGGAGCATCTCAGGCATTCAAGTGGAAAATTACACAGGGACACTGAAATTAAACATAGACAAGATCTCACACAAAACAAACATACCTCAGAAAGTTCACTAACCACTTATGCAATTATGTGAGAGAGAAATTAGAAGGGGAGTGAGAAATAAGAGGCAAATGGGAAATTGCAGTGAGATTACTTGATGTTTATGACTGAATTATTGCTTGCGTAGGATCCTTCTGTGTCTGCACCTGTGCAAATGCATGTTTCGTACAGCATGCGTGCAATTTGTACAGTACATGAATGTGTGTGTGTGTGTGTGTGTGTGTGTGTGTGTGTGTGTGTGTGTGTGTGTGTGTGTGTGTGTGTGTGTGTGTGTGTGTGTGTGTGTGTGTGTGTGCGCGCGCATGTACTGCATATGCATGTCTGCGGGTGAGTGAATTTGCTCTGAAGGCCGTCACTTATTATTTCAAACTCAATCCATTTGCAACTGAATTATTTCCTGGGGAAAGACTCATTCTGGTCCTGGCAATATGCCTCTGCCCTCACAGACTTTTTCCCATAAAATTTCTCTTTCATATTCTTAACCCTCCTACTTTCACACACTAAGAAATAATAATATTGAGTAAGTGCTCACTGCTCATTTACAAGGAATTTGGCTTGTGGTGTCTGCAAATATCACAACCAAAGAAATTTAGATAGCAATTTAAATCAGGGGGAAAAACATTTCATGAAGAATAGGTTGTACCTGCAGACAACAAATGTCGATGAATCTGACTCATTTCCCAAGAAACGTCCAGACTGACATTATACAGTACACCAACAAACAATTAGAACAACAAGTAGGTGAGTGAGTAATGTGAATGGTCTCTTGTCCGAGTGGTACGGATGGGAGGTGGAGAATTGACAGTTGAGTCACAACATGAGCAGAATACTGTGCTTTACTGTAGGGAATTTAAATCTCTATATCTTAGAGATGTTGTGTGGACATGATATAAAAGCTCCCCTAACAATAAACATTGTGCAAAGTCATTCATTTTGTACTGATACTGATATTTGTTGCAAATTCAGTGAGTGAGATTACTATGCAAGCCAGGTAGAAATGTCTGTGCATGCGTGTGTCTGTGCGTCAATTGGGCATGCCTACACCAAATATGGAGAACTCCATATACAGTATGTGCGCCAGTACTGGAGTCCCACTTTATTCACAGCACTTTATATCTGCACTTTACAACATGCAACATCGCATAATGTCCTTTGTCTTGTTGTACTTGTTTCATGTCCTGTTGTACTTTGCTTGTGTCTCTGTCATGATGTTTAATGTTTGTCTTGTACGTACTGTCTAACGTAGGCCAATACTGCTGTACTGCAAATCAATTTGCCCCACGGGGGCACTAATAAAGACTTGAACTTGAACCTGAACTTGAGTATTGGACTAGTATCTAGTATCTCAAGAAAGCTTCAACTCATAGAAACTTTTTTCCCCCATTTGTATTGTATGTTGTATAAATAATGTACAGCCTAGTTCATATAGGCCTATAAACTGCAATGGACAAACTGAGTCATTTTATATACCTGCTTCATAATCAAATTACTTGTCTCTATGGAGTCATTTTTGTTAATGCCATAAACATATTCCCCTCCCCATGTACAGTATTAAAATGAACAATAACAGAGTCACCCAGAGCACAAATTACTATTCAGAGAAGTTTGGAAAATAACCACAGGACTGAAGAGAAATGTGACTGTCCCAAAAGAATTTGGAACAAGTCATGCAATTACACCGATGATGATGATGATATAAACAAGAACATAATTGTGTGGAAAGTGGAAAATGATTGGACAAATAAATAAACGATTATGATGATGGTTACTGTAAAAGCATATTGTATAATGTTCTAATCTATACTGTTAAGATATGATAGGATATGGCTTTAGGGAGACAGAAATATGGATACAAGAAATGTATCCATATTACTGACCTAAAGTGTATTTAATCTATAATTGCTTCTCCATTTTGTGTTGATTGCATTAAACCATACCAACCAGTGAGTCTGTTGTCTATGTCCACTCCTCTTTCCTTCTTCCTCCTCATGTCCTCTCAGGAATGGCAGGAGAGCCTGGTCTTAAAGGACTGGTGGGCCATATGGGGAAGACTGGGCCTTCGGGAGACAAAGGTATCACAATGATGGATCATCTTTTCAACCCCTGGATAAGCTCAAATGTTTTCTACAACTCACTTTCCTGATCTCTGTCTGATCAGGTGATATTTTGTTTAATTGCTGTGAGTGACATTCCTTTTTCTGCAGTGGTTAACCAGAATGAAGGAAAAAAATCTGTGTCATCATTTGAAAAATATCAAATTCTTTATTGTAAAACATTTTATAACCGGTGGTAAGAGTGACAAACCTGTGAAACCCAAATTGTAGGCGCAACAAAGAGAACTGTGCAGGCGGAAAAAATAATCATTCCCTGCCAGAGAATAATTATTTCCATCAACAGTGCCTTCTGTTTGCCTCCTTGGCAGGCACAATGTATCCAGCCATAGACCCTGTGGCTGTTCACCTTTTTGAAGCCCCAACACCATATACTCCATCCAAAACACGAGCAGTTAACCAAACTGGCTTGAATCTTGACTGCATCCCAATTCCCCTATAACTTAGTCATAATGACAATGGCTTTACATATAACTCAAATGCCACTCTACAAGCAGCATAGTGTATTTCTATGTTGTTGTTGTTGTTTTTTAGCAGATTCGTCTTTGGATCAATACTGACAAACACACAGTTTATGGTTGAATCCATTTTTACAGCCATATGTAAATCACATATTCCTGTTCTGGGCATGTCATCACATCTTTTAAAAATTGCTAAATATATCAGATCTAAAGGTAGAGCCTTTAGATCTGATATAGTTTGCAATTTTTTTAATTGAATCAAAATTTAAAACAATTTGAATTTTTGAATCAACAATAAGCTGCATTGTCATGCATTTTTTAATTTGGGGATAAGTGGTGAATGGTTGCTACCGTTTAGGCCTAGGGTTACTTTTTCACCCCCGATAACCTGTCCACCATGACTTGCCAACTGGGAACATGCTGGACAAAGCCGTCAGCTGCTCAGCAGAGCCTTGGCTCTCCTCGGTCACACCTCGTGCACCACTTGCCTCAATTAAGGCCTCGTGTGATGTAAAGAGTTGTCCTTGTAAACCCATTCTTTATTCAATTGAGAGTGAAACAAAACAAGTGCTCCTCGCCCGGCCTTCTCTCTGGCCCATCCAATCTACACTGGGTATCATTGTGATTATTTGCTCATGTTATCCACATTTCCTGGCCGTGTAGCCAATTTTAACATTCCCTACTAAGGAAATGTTAAAATTCCCAAGTGCGGTAGGGAATGTTAAGGTTTTTCATGTTCCCTGTAACACACACTAAAACACACGCACGTGCGTGCATGGGTGCATGTGTGTGTGTGTGTGTGTGTGTGTGTGTGTGTGTGTTAACCACAATCATGTTGAATTATGATGTACAGTATTCAAGTGTACAGTTAGAAAGTTTATGTGGTACAATATCTGCCCTTTTTACTCTCCGTCAAACAAAAACAACACAGGGCAATGTTTGTATTGTAGCCCACTTCCCCTAAATTTCCAACTGACAGTTGGGGGGGTTAAGATTATCGGCCAGGTTCAAGTGCGGACACGTTATATGAGACATGTATATTTCCCTATTGTCAAGTAAATCTAGACTCCCTTTATAGAAAACATCTGACTTTGAGGTATATATTGAGGTTCCCTTCAATAAATCAGATTAGATTTCGTTCACAATGAGTTGAAATCAGCTTATACTGTTCCAGTGTAAATCTAATTTGCACTTGGACCTGACTGAGATAGCGTAGTGGTGCTATCTAGTGGTAAAGTCTTGTAAATTCTCATCTAGGAATGAAGCACTCATGTCTGAACAATAGATGGGGTCATTTCTAATAATAATAACAATAGCTTGTACTGTATAGTGCCTTTGAAACTATATAAGCTATGCAAAGTATTTGCATCATGCAATATGTGACATTATTCCTCTCTAGGTGACAAAGGTGACCCAGGTTTGGATGGATCCATTGGATTAAAAGGAAAAGCAGGTGAGATGTGACCTGGTTCACCTATTGTACAATTATTTTATTTTCATGTGCTAAGCATGAATGTTCATTGCCAGTTAGCGCATCCGGATTAGTTTATGATTACAGTTTGGCAGTATGCAACTTAAGAAACCATTTTCAGCAGTGGAACAACACTGTTTTTGACCAACGCATGGTGCATGTGACTAAAATGTACAGTACTATGGTACTACAGAATATCAACATAGCGCTATATGATTCTTAATTAACAAACCCTTTGATCAATCAGGCACGACGTGTGACTGTGGCAGGTACAGGAAGGTGATTGGAGAGTTGGACAACAACATAGGGAAGCTTAGGAATGCTGTCAACTTTGTAAAGGATGGTAAGTCCTGAATGGTATAGTGATTATATATTGGGGAGACAAATAATCAGCAGTGTCTCTGTGTTTGAACTGAATCTGGTCATCTCAAGGGGCAGAGGCATTATCCATGTCTATTTAGGTTTGTGATTATTTAAAAACAAATAAATATCCTCATAATAACTTCATAGATTCAATCTCCCATTTATCCTTAATAGTGATCCTGGGGCTGAAGGAGACAGAGGACACTTACTATCTGTTGGTGAAGGAGTCCAGGAGGTTCAGAGAAGCTCTGGTAAACTGTAAACTTAGAGGAGGCAACCTGGCCATGCCCAAGACCAGACACGCCAACCGCCTCATAGCAGACTATGTCAATAATGCTGGATTGGCCAAAGTTTTTATCGGGTTACAGGCTCAGACCAGGGACACAGTAAGTCCAAGTGCAGGTCATGTGCATGCAGGTGCTATCAATTCCATGATAGCAAATGCATGCATGTGCATCTAAATATGCCAATATGCTGTACCTATGCCCATGCACATAACATTATCAAAGTATGAACTGCATAAGCTATGATAATTGTGATCATTGACAGCTTTTCTATAAGAAGCCTTTTTATGATTTGAGTTATTTTCACATTACCCTCTCTCTCTCATTGTCACTGTGCCATTTCCACTCAGGATGGAACAAAGGATCATGTATATACAGACTCCACCTCTCTGCGGGAGTTTGCAGCTTGGAGTCAAGAGGAGGGTCCTATGGCCAACGCTAGCTGTGTGGAGCTGCACAGCACAGGCACCTGGGGTCACATCGACTGTGACACCAACATGTTCTATATGTGCGAATTCCCCAAGAGCAGGAGAAGAGGAGGAGGAAGAGGGTAGTATTTGGAAGGACGGAATAACTATAACTGAATTTTCGTTCAAAAGTTAGGAAACAATATACTGTGAATCTTATATCTTGATTATTGCTGTTTATGCACAGTCCACAGATAGAATACATGCACTGGTATTTCATTGTCATATACACAGAAACACAATTACACAATTATTATTATTACTATTTGAAATAAATAAATAAATAATTGTAATTGTGTAGCTCGGTTTAGTTATTACATTGTGTCACAAGTAGCCAAATTACAAGCTAACAATGTGCAGTGATGTGCTGTTTGTTTTTTATACTGTACATTTCCAGAAAGATATTTTTCCTCATTTCCTGAAAGATTTTGGAGGTCTCGTCCCCCTCGCACCCACAGCAGAAATATATTAAGTGATATATTAAGTGAGCGATTGTAGCTTTTACATTTTTGGGGGATCCAGGATGTTATTGCAAGCATGCAATAACATAAAACAGAGCTATTAAACGTGTTTACATACAGAGCCCTCTCAAATAAAGTAGAGATTGGAAGGGAACTACAACTGGCAATAGAAATGGATTGCAGGAAGATCGCTCTTAAGCTCAATGCTGTGAAAACAAAGGTAATGCCATTCAACACAGAGGTCAAGAACGGCCAATCAAGGACATCAAATACCCTGGGCTTGGACTGCCTCAACTGAAACGGACCTGAAGACAAGGTCATACAGAGGCTGCCAGGAGAGAGGCTTCCAGGGACAGAACTTGAGGCTAGTAAATAATGGGAGCCACCACAAGGCAAAGCCAGTTTAGGAAAGAGACGTGGATACACTCCGGCACAACAGCTTGACTATAGACTGTAGATCTCAAGAACTTGATGTTAGATGGGAAAGTTTGGTGGGCAGCGATCCAGGAGTCCTGAGTTGGTGTTGGCTATAGACCTCACTCTTGCAATAACTGACTGAAATTCAAACTCACATCTCTCAATTATTTAATCCAAATTAAACATTTATTTTTCTTTTTTTAATATATTAGTATTCACATTTTTCCCTTCTCAAACTACCTACATTACATTAACTTGTGTTATTCTATTGTGCCATCTAGTGGCCCATGGGATAGCATCTAAACTCTCATGAATGTCTGACATAATATACTAGGGTAACTAGCCATATTATTAAAACGCAATTGTGTTTTTAATAGCTTCTCTTTATCACTATCTTACTTGTCCTCACTTCACTATTCTCCAAAGGTTCAACACCCTGCTGTAGATTAAAACAACATGCCATTTTCTTTACTCAAACCATTTGAACATGCATCTATTATAACAATTAATCATAATCCAATATAAAGATTACTGCAAAACCTAATCCAGGTGAACGTTTGAATCAGCACAAATCTTTTAAACATATAATTCATTAACAATGGATTCACTTAATCCTGTTGACTTAACTTGTGATTTAATTTTTGTCAGCCTGGAGTCTGATTTCATTGTTGTACAGTGGAATATTATACATGTTCAGTGATGCTGAAATAGATGGTTATATGACACAACATTAAGCATGTTGTGTGAATAAAAATCATAAAAAAAACAATGGTGGAAGTCATTCACACACACACACACACACACACACACACACACACACACACACACACACACACACACACACACACACACACACACACACACACACACACACACACACACACACACACACACACACACACAAATGCGCACGTGTTGCATATCCTGTTACACAATAATGCTGACTGTGGCAGATGTTTGAAACCCTTAAAGATCCAGTCCTTAATACTGTTAATATTAATCCAGTTTTCCAAAGCAAATAAAAACATAAATCCACCAATTTTAATACAAACCTATTGCTGAAACATATTGATGAAACTCAATATGGATTGTCATTGCCCGAAACAAAGTACAGAGTCACAGAAAACATGTTTTTGGTGCAAATTGTTGGAGTGTTGCTTTACAGATGGTTTTCACTTAAATCAGCTGAGTCAGTAAAATAAAGTCTTACAAATTGGGAAGTGTGTTTACTGAAAAGAAAGACAAGGACAAGACAAGGTCATTCCAGTAGCCTACACTTGTATTGGCCTGAACTGAACCATGTCAGTGGAATTCAAGAGCAGTTTAGGGCAGGTGGACGTAGAATATCTGAATCCAAAAGCTATTGATGAAGATTTCAAGATGAGGCCCTATGGAGATGAACCTTCAGGTAAGACGGACACAAGAACATCTGCTTCCATCTCATCCTGGCCTCTGCGTTCTTTCATCATCTGATCTCACTTCACGCCCTCTTACACTACATCCATGAATCTTCTCATAGCTCTTCAGGCTTGCTGCCTCAGTCTGGAAGGGCTCAGCATCCTTCTACTACTCACTATGCCTCCTCAAAACATCTTACATGCACTGTCCCTCGGATGTACTCATTTGTGATCCTATCCATCTTTGTTACTCCCAGAGAGGACCTATTCTAAGCACTCAATAGGAAGTCAAGTTAGTAATTTTAAAATGTTTTGTAGTGTTTTTTATTTTCTATAATTTAACAGTTATGCATGGATTATAATACATTATTATATGGCATTATATATATTATTATACAATACATGATATACACTAGGAGTGTTTAATGCATGGAACAACAAATACAAGCAAGCTCACAGGATTAAGCATTCAAATGTAATCCATGCACCTACACATAAACTATTGTTTGATTCAGGTTGTGGTCGGATCTGTCGCCGTCCATATAAAACAGCAACTGGCATCCTGGGTCTACTGTGTCTGCTGCTGCTGGCTGGGATCATAAGCCTTCAAGTCCACCGTGAGTAGATTCCTGTTTTGCTAATTGAGGACTGAACTGGACTGACCTGAACCGTCACTGTTTTTGTACTGCCTGATTCTATCATTAAAATGTATACTCTTCGCTTGAATCACTTCTATCGGACATCCGTTTGCAGACACCAACGTTGGTGATCTTCATGATTCGGAAATGCGAGACATTCAGACAAAATACAACAACCTAACTGATGAGCAACATAAGTTACAGAACAACTACAGCCACCTGAAACAAGACAGAATCCTGTTAGAGACCAAATACATCAACCTTACAAGAGAGAGAGACCAATTGCAGATCAGCCATGACACCCTGACGAAACAGAGAGATGATTCAGAGACCAGCTTAATATCCCTGAGAAAGGAACGAGATGATCTGAGGAAGGAGAAAACCAAATTGGCAGCAGAGAAAGAGGATTTACAGAAGCGTGTTGAACTTGTAACGGCAAGTCGTGACGATATACAAGAGGAGCTCAACAGGATCTCTCTCAATATGACAGGTAAGCAAAAATACTGTTTAGAAGACATTGAAGGATGAATTACTTTTAGACGCCTAATGCATTTTTCAATTGTTTAACACTTATTATGTCTGTTCTGTCAGACAGGGTTTTAATGATCCAAATATATATTGTTATAATCCCTAGAAAAACCCTGTCGGCAAGGATGGACGAAATTCAATGGCAGCTGCTACTATGTCTCCACTGAGAGTAAAACGTGGGCCAAGGCCAAAAAGGACTGTGAAGACAGAGGTGCTAATCTTGTCATTATAAACAACAGGAAGGAAAATGATTTCATCACCAAATTTTATGACAGGGTCTGGATTGGTCTCTCCGACACTGTTCATGAGGGGAAATGGACATGGGTGGACGGGACTGATCTGCAGGATGGTGCAGGATTTTGGCAGAGAGGGGAACCCAATGATTCTGATAGTGGTGAGGACTGTGTTGAGCTGTCACGCTCTGGCAGAGGATGGAATGACATGCGTTGTTCTGGCAGATTATCTTGGGTTTGTGAGGAATAGGAACAAAGGCAAAAAGAAAATTAGTCCTGTGGTCCTGTCATGTTCACAAATCACAACTGCCATCTTTAAGCATGTCTCAAATTGATCCAAATGTATTTGTTCTTCAAAAACATCAACACAATATTACACAATCACTATATGAAAAACATCAGTGAGGATGTGGGATGTACAGTATACAGTATATGCTTGATTTTCTCTGTTAATTTTTCAAAGCATTCACCTAGTAATGCATGATGTTATCCCTATTTCATACAATCAATACGTTAAAGTATTTAGTCAATAAAGCAATAATTAAAACAATAAATTTTATGTCTTGATTAAGTGTAACGGGTCACACCGGAAACAGGTTTTATACTTTCTAAACCAATTGGCCAATCTTTTATTTTTATGAGGCCAACAGGAAATAGGGACTTCCCACAATAAATCCAACGAAGAAGAGGGCTCAGACCACCCAATGAGCAAGAAAAATAAGAGGAAGAGAACCCAACGTCATTTTCTCTACCTGGCCAATGGAATCGTCAGATTCATCACTGGGTGGCAAGCTGCAGCTTGAAACCGCAGGGAATACATTGAGAGCGGTGGAGTGGACAGGGACAATCAAAAATTATTTCTGAATGACTGATACCATTGTAAGTTAAGCACTTCTGGAAAATAACAGAATACACATAAGACATTGTGGTCTGTTGTGTTGCTTTTCGATGTGTACACTGTGCAATGTTATATAGCTATCCAAAGAGCAGAAAGTATGCATCTGATCGTTCTGAACGTGACGTCACTGTCTGCGAGACTGCACCTGGTTGCTATTGCAAAGAGGGGCAGTTCTCGCGATGAGAGGCTAGGCAGCCCAGGCAGACTCATTTTGTGCTCTTTAGATAGCTTAATAAAATGACATAGTTTGCAATTCGAAAAACACCCACTCAGACAACAATCTGTGACCTGTTTTCTTTTATATTCCTGAACCGATTATATGACATTGGTCGCTGTTCATAAATCATGTTTGTTTGCAAGAAATCCGGCATCCTGACGCCATCCACTGCCATGTATTTGTCCTAGCGTTTTGCCACCCGAGGTGTCATGGCGCAGACGCGGCAGACTTGGCTTCCATTCCTTCTAATTAGAACTTCCTTGCCAATGAGCAGGAAGAAGAAGACATTTGGCTCAGACCACCCAATGAGCAGGGGGGCAATAAAAATATGGCAGCACCCATGCTTGCATCAGATTGGCTTCATTTAGCGCCCACATTTGAAAATGCCGATACTTTCTCCATTTATTTTTACATTCTATGTTCTAAAACACGCCACAAAAGCAGTACATAATGTTAATCTGAAGCTATGCCAAAGCGCCAGTGCTTGCCCAGCAGTCAGCAGTTACCCCTTTTTGTGTTTTGGTGTTTTAGCTTAGTGTCATATGAAATAAAGTGCAAAGATCACACACTTTTTATTTATTGGAGAAAACAAAACAATGCAGGAGGAGTAGGGCATAGTATATTTTTACTGTAGCCACTAGTTGAACTATATGCACCACTCATGCTGCAGGTGCCCTTTGCTTTGTGAGGTTATGTCAACATTAGTTCACTTAACACTGTCCAGCTAAACATTAACCATGGTCTAGCTGGCTATTCTAGCACCAGGCAGACATGCTCATACAACTTTGTCCCTATGTCCATCCCGAATCCCGATGTCCCTATGTGTTTAGCTTACCAACAGGGGTCTTAAAAGCCCCCAAGTGTGGGTCTGCCATTGCCAATCTAAACACGATTGGCTTGTGCAGTCCTCCTGCTCTATAAAACACAACCTACAAATGTAGGCTACAGTAAGTACCACGGAACACCACAAATAAATGATGTGTGCATTGTGTGTAGGCCAACTGATCTCAAACAATCTTAATGTTATGCAGAATAGACAATGCTCCAACTGATATTAACAAGGGCTCTTTGCCAAGTGTAACACACTGTGGAAACACAAACAAGACACCTTTTAAAGCAAACTATGTTTTATAAACACCGTGAATTTTATATGCATGTCCTTTTTGACAGTCACGCTGTCTTCCTGTCCTCATTAAATAATAAATACATGATGCAATGGAATACAACTGCACAAAGAAAATAACAGGTAACACAAAAGCATGACCAACTGACACAGCTGCTACTGCTTGCTTGTATATGGTGGAACCATGGCAACAGAGGTTGCTGTTTTCCTGGCTGTTATTGCACATTAGCCGGGGAGCCAGCCATCCAAGATTTGAGGACCTGTGATGTCATGATATAGCCTACTGTAGCCTACATTCACTTCACTGTATGAAATACTTTAGGGCTGTTGAATGATTTATAAAAAATCAGATTAACCACAGCTTCAAAATTAATTAATCATGATTTGAACTATTTCCAAAATATGCCATGTTTTCCTCTAGATTTGAATATTTAAAAAAGAAAAATAATCTGGGGGACGTGTATGCAACTGACTGCAGAGGAGGATGAATGCAGCCAGCCCAGAACCCATAGCATCCCCTGCGGGAATTGAACGCAACTGCCAGGCTCATACTGTAAAGTCGCATCACCGACGGAAGCGAACTTCCTTGCTTTAAACTTAATTGATTCAGCTGGACGGGCACTTCCGCGACCCGTCTACTTCCCTCCTAAGATCCCTTGTCCATCAAGGCACTGCATTCAAATGATGATTGGTTTGTTTGGCCTCGCAGCGCAAATATAAGCCTGGGGACCGAGGCTAGAGTCTGGGTAAACACATACCTGTGGCACTCCAGCAGCGCGGATGAGAGCCTGGAGATCGAGGCTAGGGCACTCAGAGCCGTCTAGTTAGAATAGTTGCGACATTGAGGGGCAGAAAACGGCCTGCATTGGGCGCTGTTCACGCAGCATTTGAACTGCGACAAACTGAAGTTGGAAATACATTGTTTTCAAATAAGAGCTATTTCAGGTATATGTGCAACAACTACAAGATCATCAAAGCTGAGTTCAATGCATTTCTACCTGCTTCCGGTCCAGGACATCCATGCCACGTGATGTGGCTGTCCCCATCTCTGGTCCTCATGCTCAACAGAAGTCTATGTAGAGCAGCCGCCATTAGACCTTTCCATGGAAGTTAACGGAGATGTCGGTAGTCTCTGAGCACACTTTGGGTCAACGGCTTACGGTGTCGGTGCGCGCGTGCGCGGGAACTGTGAAGCTGCTACAGTGCACGAATGACGAATCAGTGCTGCGTGTGCTCTATCTCGCTCTCACCTTGGAATTTTCTTAGAGCTCAAGCTAATATTTACTTTTTAAATCTCAACCATTGTGTGAAGGTTAATCAGTAGCCTACACGAGCGCTATTGTACACGTTTAGTCCTATACATCACATATGCTGTCTAATGTCTAAAACAGAAGCAGTCGGTACTCGGTACTAACTCTGCTTTACTTTCACTACTCGTCCACTGATCCAAAGAAAGACAACTTTTGGCCAAAAAGCTTTGAACAGACGGAGGAAAAGTTGTAGGAGTGGCCGCTGCACCTGTCCGACCTGTTTCAGCGACACATGACTCCCGTGAGGAATTTGCCTGGCTGCGCCGTTGTTCTCTCTGCCGGTGGCCTTTTGTTGAGCTGAGAGGTTGAGGAGGGAGGAAGAGAAGAGGGAGAGAGAAAGAAGACCGACCGAGGGATAGAAATGTCCGAACCAGCTCCCCACCCTGCTGTCACCTCTTTCCCAGCGGCCACCATTACTCTTCCCCTGGGGTTGGAAATACTCAGGACCTATTCCGGAGCTCTGATATGCTTAGAGATAGTAAGTGTTTTATCTATTTTTGGAAGTTAGTTACACAAACTGGAGATTCGTGTAATAACACCAATTGGTTGTGATTGTTTCTGTTTATAGCTCTTCAACTTTTTAGGCATACAGTATTACGATGACTAATAACAGTATTGCCTAAGTAAGTAATATTATTGCATGATGTTGATAAAGACAGGCTTGGGGTTGGATTGGGCGTTTAAAACTTGACAATAGGCTGTTGGTTGCCATAGTGATCCATAACGGAGCACAATTAATATTTACATGTAGGCTATTATGTATAGCCTACACTTAAACCTTATGCAGTTAACTTTGTACAGTATAAGGTAGATGTATGTAAATGTCACACATAGCACTGTTGCTAATGGCACAATTAGCCAATTGTGGCATCGTCATCACCATCCACCACTTTGTTTATATAACAATAGTAGGCCTAGGGTGTTTCCTTATTATTGAGGCTGATCACTGATTAGAATATCTTGCTGCAGGCTCAGTATAGTTAAATGTAGGCTGACATCTTACCTCAAGGTCACCCACCACAATCTCATGGTATGTTTAGTCAATGTTATATTAGTTTTTGTTTTGTGTTGTCTTTTGCATATTTGTGAAGAACTTTCAGTTAACTGGTAAAATGTGCTATACAGCTAGAATGGGCTTAAATTAACTTTAACTATTGTTGCAAATGTCAATATTAATGTTCTCCACGTGGCTGTACTGCAATTGTCAATACAATCTAGTTAATAGTAGGTTATTGTGTGAGTCTGTTAAAAATGCATACCAGTGTCATGTATAATGTTAGATATAATATTGCAAATCTGTTGCTGGATTTAGGCAAAAGAGATTGACCGTATGTACTTTAGCTCTTGGCAAGTCACTCAAAAATGGTATAAAGAACAATTATTTATCATAGTACATTTTATCAAAATTTGCATAATAATTATTTAAAATGCATAATTATGCAAGTACACTAGCAGCACACAAATGAGTGAACTTGTGAACGTACGTAGTAGGATTGGTGCTTATAGACTGGAAATGAAG
This sequence comes from Benthosema pterotum, assembly GCA_039105355.1. Lineage (NCBI taxonomy): Eukaryota > Metazoa > Chordata > Actinopteri > Myctophiformes > Myctophidae > Benthosema > Benthosema pterotum. The sequence goes on along the minus strand of CM076967.1, from coordinate 31,754,362 downwards.
TTGTTGGAAATGCATGAATAATATTCAGCTTTACTGTATTTTACTGTATTTACTGTATTTTATATATATATTATATATATTTGACACGCTGATGATTTTGTAAGTTTTCATGGTTAGAATGAAATGAGCACTCTGTCATTTTTATGGTACTTTTATTTGAACAAATAGAGGCAGAATATCAACAAAAATGTCCACAAGAAAACATTTTTTAAAGGTTATGAATTAATTTGCGTTAGATCTGGTGAAATAAGTATTGGATACCCAAGCACAGTCTGACTTCGTACTTGGTGGAGAAACCTTTGTGGGCAAGCACAGTTGTCAGAAGTTTCTTGTAGTTGGTCACCAAGTTTGCGCACATCTCAGGAGGGGTTTTGGTCCACTCCTTTTTAGAGATCCTCTCCAAATCCTCAAGTTTTCGAGGGTGTTGCTTTCCAACTCGAAGCTTCAGCACCCTCCATAGATTTTCCATAGGATTAAGGTCTGGAGACTGGTTAGACCACTCCATAACCTTAATATGCTTCTTCTTGAGTCACTCCTTTTGTTGCCTTGACCGTATGTTTTGGTTTGTTGTCATGCTGGAAGACCCAGCCACGACCCATCTTCAGTCCTCTGGCTGAGGGAAGGAGGTTCTTGTCCAAGATCCTGCGGTACATGGCCACATCCATTGGCCACACAATGCGGTGAAGTTGCCCTGTACCCTTAGCAGAGAAACAGCCCCAAAGAATAATGTTTCCACCTCCATGCTTGACGGTGGGGATGGTGGTGTTGGGTTTGTATTCAGCATTTCTCTTCCTCCAAACACAATGAGTCAAATTGATGCGAAAGAGTTCAATTTTGGTCTTATTTGACCACAACACATGACCCCCAGCCTGCTTTGAATCATTTAGGTGTTCATTGGCAAACTTTAGACAGGCCTCTATGTGGGTTCTTGAGCAAGGGGACATTGCGGGCAGTGCAGGATTTCAATATGTAGTGTGTTGCCTTCAAATCATTAACACCATCATCCCCACTGTCAGGCATGGAGTTGGAAACATTGTGCTTTGAAGCTGTTTCTCTGCTAAGGGTACAGGGCAACTTTACCGCATTGTGAGGTTGATGGATGGGGGCAACATCTTGGACAAGAACCTCCTTTCCTCAGCCAGACCACTGAAGATGGGTCGTGGCTCGGTCTTCCAGCATGACAACGAACCAAAACATACAGTCAAGGCAACAAAGGAGTGACTCAAGAAGAAGCATATTAAGGTTATGGAGTGGTCTAACCAGTCTCCAGACCTTAATCCTATGGAAAATCTATGGAGGGTGCTGAAGCTTCGAGTTGGAATGCAACACCCTCGAAAACTTGAGGATTTGGAGAGGATCTCTAAAAAGGAATGGACCAAAACCCCTCCTGAGATGTGCGCAAACTTGGTGACCAACTACAAGAAACTTCTGACTACTGTGCTTGCCCACAAAGGTTTCTCCACCAAGTACGAAGTCAGGCTGTGCTTGGGTGTCCAATACTTATTTCACCAGATCTAACGCAAATTAATTCATAACCTTTAAAAAATGTTTTCTTGTGGACATTTTTGTTGATATTCTGCCTCTATTTGTTCAAATAAAAGTACCATAAAAATGACAGAGTGCTCATTTCATTCTAACCATGAAAACTTACAAAATCATCAGCGTGTCAAATACTTATTTCCCCCATTGTATATATATATATATATACAGGGCTGCACATAACTATTTTAGTCCAGTACTCAGAGGAGCACCTGGGGATGTTACTTGGTGCTCCCAAAATGCGGCGACCATCGCCGGGCCCTGGGACCCCTTTTTTCCACTCCGTACAGCCCCATCAATGTACAGTATTACAGTACAGGGCGATAGTTTGGGCATTGCAATAGTAGCCTAGTAGTAGTACTACTACCTGCATACTACATCCATTAAAAATACTAGTAGTATTTTAGACTTAGAGGTCAGAATTAGTTAGAATTATTTCATTTTCAAGGCTTTTTTACTGGCCCAGTCAGGCAGTCATTGTGAGCCCCAGCTGTGTGGTGCTCAAAGGAGCTTTCCACCCCTGGATTGACAGCTCATTGTAGGATTTTTGGTGCTCCTGAGCACCGGAGCACCACTTATGTGCACCCCTATATATATATATATATATATATATATATATATATATATATATATATATATATATATATATATATATATATATATATATATATATATATATATATATATATATATATATATATATATATATATATATATATTCAGCAGTGCCTCTCTGTTTCCACAGTTATTTGGTGGTCTTGTATGGATCCTAGTGGCTTCATCCAATGTCCCAGTTCCTCTACTCCAAGGTTGGGTGATGGCTGTCTCTGTCATCGCATTCTTTCTCTCATCCTCCTACCTGGTTCTCCTCCTCACAGGCCTGGCTGACCGCATTAATGTGGATTGGAACTTCCTGGTATGCATTGCCTATACTGGATCTTGAGCAATGTCTAACAATCTTTTTTGAATCACACTGATGATTTGTACTGTAGCCTACAATACCTGGATAGTCATTGGGATTTTATTTCCTTTTATTTGTTTAATTTAAAACTATTGTTCACAACTGTTCACAATTGTTAATTATATTGAGCTATTTTAAACCTGACTGCCCTATTTTGGGCATATCATTATAGGCAAAATGCTGGAGCATTCTGGATCATTTGGAGGGGCTTAAGTCAGCATAAAGCCCCTGACACACCAAGCCGACGTCGCGCGACGTCGGCCAACTGCTGTGTCGCCTTGCGTCGCCTTGCGGCGCCTGTGTCGGGCCAGGTCGGGCTCCTTGGACACACCGCAAAGACGACATACGCACGGCCCCAGATAGTGGCTCCAGGCTTGAAGCTGCCACGCTGGTGGCCAAGTTTGGTACTGCAGGCGGGTGGAATTCATGCACGAACGCCCCGAGAGCACGCACGCTCGTTTGCTTTGTGCACGTGGACAGGGCAGTTTGTTTTTAAGTTGTTTTCTGAATAAACCAGCGGTCCTCACGTCATATACTACCTCTCAAAACACAACGGATGTATTATATGACAGATAATAAGCTCAATGCAAACCCACAAGCTTGTTTTTTGATGCTTTTTGATGTTTTTTTCCTTTGCTCGTGCGCGACGGCGCTCGTTCATGGTTCCCATAATCCCTTGCTTCGGGCGCGTTCATGGAGAAATACTTCCGCATTGGGGCACCAAATTTTGGTGCCCCAATGCGGAAATAGGCGCACTTCCGGCGGTCTTCCGGGTGCTTCAAAGCGCCAATGAGCAACTTGTATTGAAATGAATAACAAGGGGGCGGGGTTGTCGCTCCAGTCCGGCCTCTGTTATTTTATTACTCTATGGACATACGACGGTCAACTAGCCATATACGTTCTGCGCATGCGTGAGAGGTAATACCCCTCCATACCAGTAGGTAGCGGTAGTCTGCATTCACTGAAAAACAACAGAAAACCGGAAGCTCTGGGCCGTTAGCTTTATTAGCTTAAAATGCTAACGGTTATAATCTGATAAGTGCCTCTAGTATGGTAAATATGCGATGCCCGCCGTCATCAACAGAACGCGGACTTCGCGTGATTTTGAGCTCAAATAACAGCCAGGTGGCATTCCACATAACCTATTAGTAGCCACGTTCTGTTAGTAAATCATGTATAAAATATCAAAACATTGGATTCTTCTTCGTGGCGTTTTTTTTAGAGCCGGAACTACGTCACTATTCTCAGAGGAAATACAGAAAGGGTTGCCATGTTGGCTTGTTTTCGGTCCGTGTTAACCAACATTTTATTGTATATTATGGTCATCTGATTCAGTTGATTCTGGCCGCTGGCGATTGTAATTAATTAATAATGGCAAAAAATCACCCTAGATACATAGTATTTATAATGATAATGCATCACAATTACTGTTGTTGTTGTTGTTCCATTCATGCATACAACAATGGACTGTGGGGGTGATTATCTAAAATAAAAAAGTGTAGTACCTGCAAATTGGCCAATGTGCTCAATGTCCATAACAATTAAACTCGAGTAGGCTCGAGTAGTACTGTTGGCATTCATGCATAGCACACTATTAATCAGAGACATACAGTACATATGCCTAGCAGGGTTTATATAGATATGGATTTTTCATTGTCCTTTAGTTTTAATTAGTTTTTACTCTTAAAATAAAAAAAAATGTTATCGTTTTTTCGTTAGTTCTAGTTAATTATAAAAACCCTGATGCCTAGTATTATATATAATCCCAACTATACGATATTATTGGGCTTTTTGGCGTCATTAGCTTACTTCTCTCCAAATACTTGGCAACAACAGAGAAGAGAAGAGAGAAGAGAAAAGATAAGAGTCACGACATAGAGGGGTCAGCACTATGTCAGCTGTTCATGCAGCCTGAATAGGGACAAGTTGGGAGTTGGAAATACAACGAACAACTAAAATCTTTGGATGTTTATCTTGTATTATTACTACAAAACGATCTAAAATAAAGAGATCTAGGTGGACCGTTGCTGAGTTTAATGCATTTCTGCATAGACCTATGGCCATGGCGATGACCAGAGCCAACTGTTTGTGTCTTTTTTTATCTGTCGTTGTTTGTTTGCTTTCGTCACTTCCGTTTCTCTTCTTGCGCCCTGATTCGTTACCTGAACAGCCAATCACAGAGTGAGCTGTTCCGCCGACGGCCGACGCCGATTCAACATGTTGAATCGGCGTCGGCCGGCTGAAAAGCTTCCGACGAGGGGGCGACGTGCGGGACACACCGGGGAAACTAGGCCGGCCGACGCCGACCAACGGCCCGACGGCCGACCGTCGGCTTGGTGTGTCAGGGGCTTAATGGGTGGCCAATAGGGAGAGAGATTTTAGGCTCAAACATACTCCAGGCCCAGGGTGAAGTAAATTTAGGTGAAGAGTTTTCACCCTGGCTCATATATACTCCAGTGTGTGAAGCCATAAAAAACTACAATGCGGTGAAAACTCTTCACCTAAACTCACTTCACGCTGGAGTATGTAAGGGCCTTTAGTAGTAAAACTTTAGGATGACTGAGGCCTGAATAAGGAGCAGGGCAGACTCCTGAGTGAGGAAGGGACTGATCCTTCGGATGTTATCCGGTATAAACCTACAACGAATGGCTGCTGCAGTGTGTTCCTTGAAGAATAGCTGACCGTCTGGGACAACACCCAGGCTCTTACTTGGAAGACAGAAGCAACCATGGAGTTGTCAACGCAAATAGTGAAAATATTGCAAAGGACAAGATTAACCTGGGAAGAAGAGTCTGATCTGTGTTGAGCTGAGTGGGGATAAGAAGACATCCACTGTGAAATGTCAGCCATGCATGCCATGCAGTGATGCACACTTCAACCAGCGTACCAGAGTGCTGGAAGGAGAAAAACAGTTGAGTGCCAACAGCATAGCATTGATAGGAGAGTAGAGATGACGCAGCCAGTTGTGGAGATGGTGGCTGAGCATCGCGTAACAGGTGTGTGAGTAGTACAGTACAGAGTAGTACAGTCTGTGAAACACACAGCCGCCTCACATGCCCACTATGTGTCAGTTTTGCTCTTCTTCATTAGTGATCAAAGCACAGTATCATTTTAATATAGTCGCACAGCTTTGGACTATTTAAATTAAAGAGTAACCAAATATTTTAACCATTCTCTCCCCAATTTAGTTGTTATGTCTTACTCTTGTGCCCTACTGCCAATGAGGTGCACCCACCAGTGACAAAATATTATAGCTTCTAAAAGTCACCGTCCAGAAGATTCAGCGCGATTATGCTGAGTCGAGTCAGTCGACCAATGTGAAAAGCGATGGAAGAGAGCCTCAATGAAGACATGGCCAGCTTTGGTAACTTTGAAAGTGGCGTCGTCTACAGAAACAGTCCCAGTGGCATCCCACCTAAGCATAAGAGAAGCCTGGAGGATCAACAAGTGCCAAAGTACCATCTGGATCAACATCTTGAAGAACTCAAGGCCAAGATGACATCCAAGAATGTTGCTGATATACCGCTTTTCTGGAATAACCTGGGGAGCCAACCATATATTCACCAACTGCCCCTTATACAAACCACCCTTGGAAGGCGGGCTCTTCGACCTGGGATCAGGCATGCGGACGTGCTTCCATGACACCGAGTTGGTCCTCTAGCGTGACGTGAAGAAGATGATCCATATTTTGCAAGCAATATTTTAGTTTGAGGGATATAATTTTGCCACTATCTGATGGTTGGTGGCACACATAAATATAGCAAAAAATTCAAATGTGACAGTCAAAAGTGTAAATATTACAAATTGTGCCTGTCATTGCTTGCTAAATTTATCATCAATTATCAACGGCTTAAGTCATGCTACTATGAGCTCTTATTTAATTCTGGCATTTTCTAACTGACAAGTGACATCTGAAACTTGCTTTCTTTGTAAATCCAGTGTGCAGTGTGCTGTAACTTCACACCACACCATTAAGAGGCATGAATTTATGGCACTGTTGAAGGCTTCCGTCTTTGTTATCTGAGTGGCCAGAGAAGTGTTCCGTAACTATGTAAATCAAACAAGCCACATCCATTGTAGACATTTATGACCTTGTATGGCTAGTATGGCTGGGCACACTCCTCAGACAAGCTGTCAATGTGATATATATTATTGACTGTTTAAATACACATTAACCACTAATGGCTTACTACCAGAGTGTGACAAAATAGATATGACTATACAATAATATTGTATAGTCATATCTATTTTGTTAGCTGGAAAACAGTGGTTCAAATTCATCCAGCCAGGTGCAACTAAAGTAAGTTGCACCTGGTAGGTCCCATAGGGTCCCAAAAGGTCAACCATTGCCAAATTGAATCTACAGATGAATACATAGAGGGCATCCCCAAGGCTCAAAGAGCGACTACAAAGATTATCCCCATATGGGCTGTGATCTGGCCCAGTCTTGATCAGTCTTGTTAATCAAGACTGATCGACGTCAAAAATTGTTATAATAAAGCTATAGCTAAACTATTCTGGGCCAGAACTGACTAGTTTTGATTGTTTCAAGTTAGTTTGGCTTCAATATGATTTGGGTTGGTTGGTCACTAATTTGTGACGGTCCTGACAGTGCTTAATGGGTAGGGTTTAACTTGAAAGTTTAGCTAGCTTACAAGAATTAATGTTGCGAGTTTTTGTTGTCGTTATATTTGTATGCTGTCATATGACAAAGTGGTGTACAGACAATATGGCCTTAGCCCAGAAAGTATACAATTAGTCCAAATAATACACTCTTGTGTATGAAACACTGTGTTGCAGTAACATGTATGGCATGGCGTCCCATGCATGTTGTATTTTTAGCTCACTCTTATTGTCAGATTGCAAGTTGTAGATCTACAAAAGATTTTTAGAAAATATCTAAATAATAATATAACATAATATATAAATATTTCATCAATGTAACATATACTTTATTTAAATCTTGTCATGACTACATTCAATCCATATGGATTATTATTATTATTATTATTATTAATTTTTTTTTTATGTATTTTTTTTCCGTTGAAAAGTAATAGTTTACACACAAGGTTTCAACAACAACAATATACAGAATGCTGTTACTGGGTCATTGGAGTGTAGCCAGTAATTGTTGCCCTATGATGTCATGTGAGAAAATACACGTTTGTGGTGCATGTTCTTGGAGTGCTCTACTACTGGGGCTGAGCTGTCAGACCCAGCCCTAAGGCTGGAGTCTCCTGGGAATAGCCAGGCATGTGGCATCGTTTGAACAATGAGTGACATGGATGATGAGCTCACACCAAAACTCAACAAAGACTTGCCTGTTGGGGCCGCCAGGCCCACAATGTCAACAACACAGACTCTTTGACACTCTGATCTTTCTTTCTCTGTCTTTCTTTCTCTCTCCCTCTTTCAGTCTCTTACATTGAATCTATGTCATATTATTGTACAAAAACACAATACTTAAGACATTTTCATAGTTGTACACATAAATAGTGAATACATAGTGTATACAGTACATAGTGGATGGGAGACATTGTCCGGAGTTGGAGTTAAGATTTTTCACTCATCCTCCTCAATCCATCCATCTTTACACCAACAAGAGAGGTGGCCGTCTTGAGTATCTTTTAGAGCCTACTGTAACCACAGATAGTTGATGTAGTGTAAGAACAAGCTATTTTTAAATGGCGGGGGAACAGTTTTGCAAGGTTTTCAGAGAGAGACATACAAATGTTATTTGTTCCTAATCATTTGTCTTTCCTCTCTCAGGATTTGCTGTACCACTTCATAGCTGTCCTCTTCTACTTTGCTGCCTTTGTGCTGGAGGCAGCTACCACTGCAGCTAACGGAACAGCCCATGTACAAACCACTAACAGCACACATATGTGCATAACTTACCCTCGGGGCAACATTCTCACTGTCCTAGACGAGAGGCAATACGGCCTTAACGTGGCAGCAACGGTGAGTGCTAAAGGTCTTCCATACTTTTTCTAATCATTGAATTACTTTTGTGGTAATTACTTTTTAGTATACTGTACAAATACTTTTCCTATATATAATGCATGATATATTGTACATGCTTTATTACACAAATATAATTTCTAAACTATTCTAACTTGGAAATTGAGGCCATGTGTATCGGTGTGTGTGCACTGTGCACTGAGCATTTCATTCATTTGGTTTATTTCATCATGGAACATATGCAAAATAGATTGATTTCGACTAGAGAAAACAGATGATTTGTAGTTTGTACTGTAATGGTGGCCATTATAGTACTGACATCTAGTGACAAGATAACATATGAACATGATATAATTACACATTGATTCAGGAGGTTCTATCACTTTTATTTGTTAGGTGCAATATTGTTAGGACTACATAATGCACAAATTGTGCTACGTATAATGAAGAAGAAATAAAATATTTAGCAAGTACAACCAAGTACAACCTGAAGTTTAATGATATAAATATAATATTGATCCTAGGGATGTCCCGATTAGAACCTGAAGTCTTTTTGCTCCTGATCCGATTCTAATCATTTAAAAATGATTTCTTGCAAACGTGATCAGATCAACACAACCCTAGTGATGCTATATCTCTTTGATCCTAACAAAAAGACGATTTAATGTCATGTGCAATGCATGGATTTATCAACTGTCCACTATAGCAACAAATACAATTGAAATTCTGTATGTGACATACTGTAACATATATGACTCTTTTCCACTATGATGAAACCTAGTACTAAAGTGAAGATTAAGTGGAGATTCCTGATGAGAACATTTCAGCTCTATTAAACCATGGCAGTGTAGTGCACCGTAATTAGCAGTTAAAGCTCCTCTAATGTAATTTGTAGGACATTACATTACCAGTAACATGCCATGTGTCTTACTTGCCGATAAAACTCCCTATTCGTGCATTTCCCAATATGGAGCGTTGGTTTCCATATACGCTCCATACTTGTGAATGCCCAAATATGGACACACACACACACACACACACACACACACACACACACACACACACACACACACACACACACACACACACACACACACACAGATGGACGCACAGACATTTCTGCCTTACATAGTAATCATGCTCACTGCGTTCGCAACCATCTCATCCCGTCAAACCGGATAACAGCCATATCTATTCTCTCCATGTATGGATTTTCTCTTGCAGATATTTGCATTTGTGGTGACCATATGCTATGGCTGCAGTATGTTCATGGGCTTCAAGAGGTGGAGGATGTGTCCCTGAAGGAAAACTCAAACCAAATAATTGATTAATTGAAATTCGATTGCTTCTAGCTTTCTTTTTTTGTCCAATGTTACATTTGGCTGCTCCTTTCTGGAGAACATAGGTATTCCCTTACCTCTGAATTGTCCCTGTATGTCGTTACATTTAGGTCATAATGAATAATGTCTTCATGGTTCTGCCTGTGGCACAAGCACTGGACAGTGTAAGGACAGTATTCAAGCTGCAGCTCGAACTAACATATCTTTAATAATGCTGTCCCCCCACTCCCAATTGAACTGATGGTACTGATGAGTTTTCAAGTTTTCTTTTTTTGAGCACCATGTTTTTATCTGGGTGTCTGTCCACATAATTGCAATGTGATATTTTGTTATTATTTTTACATTTCTGAGGAACTTGTGAGTGAAGGCATTGTATACTGCATCAGGACAATGCAGATAATGCTATACATACCTGTACTTTACATGCAGGTGTGCTGTATATTTAACAGAAAGGATATGGCACACCCCCTCCCTCTGGAAAAACAAAGATGTAGAAGTAATTACAATTACTGACTATTACACTGGCATCAATTTTATAAAATGTGACCTCTGAGGGAGGGCTTGATGGCATTATGTACGGTGTACAATGTTATAAGAAAAGGCTCTGGTGCAGGCGTGCATAAGCTTTTTCAGCACTGAATGACACATTGATCCATACTTGTCACTCACAACCACCCTCCACGTTGACAAAGCCAAGTTTTGAATAATTAAAAGCTATAGACATTATTAACGATATTAACTATTAGTCACAAATAATGTGATGTAGTTGAAGTATAGAGAAGACAGGGTTTGTTAAACACACACACACACACTTTGCAAAAGTGTGGAATTCTTTTCCAAAAGGCTTTAGCTTTTGTGCACTCAAAAACAAACATCTTCAAGCAATCGTTTTTTTAGTGTTCTTACAAGGTAGATCAATGCCTGCTCTTAAAAGTACATGAACAAATGCAAGTAACACATCAATAAATGAGATGTGCCACTTTGTTTTAAAAACGTAGAAATTATATAATACGTTATAAAAGTCTACATTTAACTCAAATACCGGTATATATTTTTGTGATTTTGCTCCTGGAATTTCATTGACATTCAGTGTCGTATATGATTTCATGATCCACATTAAATATTTATCTTTAGTTACTGACCACATAGTATTCACAATGAGTATGTATTAGTCTTTTGATCGATGTTGTGAAGTATCTTTATTTCTTAATTTGTCCAAACTGATAAAGGTCATATAATGGCTATATATACAGTACATAGATTAATTTCTAATGAAGCATATATGTGTTTTTATATTCCTAAAAAAGACAAAGAAAACACTAAACAGTTGAAGGCATTTGTTATTGTTACTATTATTTATGTTACCACTGTTGTTGTTGACTTTTAATGCACTCTTGAATTAAAGGAATAAATATTCAGAAGGAAACAACTGCTTGTTAATGTGTCATAATTTAAATAACTATGTTGTCATAATTTAGCATGATTATCCCAAGCGATTCACAGAGGTTGTGCATTACGCTTACCCATTCACAGGCCTGTGGCAGAGGAAACCATGCAAGGCACCAATCTACTCATCGGGAGCACTTAAAGATTCAGTGTCCTGCCCAAGGGCACCTCGACACTAATAACATCATGGTAGCTACATCTACATCTAGTAGTAACAAAGACTAAACATGAGGCTGGACACGGGGCGGTGCTTATGTCAGACCACACAGACAGTTTGAAGCAAACATTTTGGTACAAATTATAAAAATCTATCTAACTAATGAGATATTTAGTAAATAGTTTAAACTGGCTGTTTCTGAGGACAATAAGACAAAACACTCCATTATTCTTCAAGCACTGTTAACTCAATTTTCTCTAATGGTTTTGTTGATGTAGTTTTCTATAGTGACCACTAGATGCCACCAGTTATACACAAATACATATGTTGTTGAACAGCTAAAACTGATTGATCTATGGATAAGAAAATAAAGAGATTCACCTTTGTGTGGGAATATTGATGGATATGTGTAAAGCACACCTGTTGTAGGCATAACATAGCCTATACATCAAGACTTAAATAGACAGCTATCACTTTATGTTTCAATAAACACATGATATCTTGAGATACCCTGGGCATTATGTACTCATAATAATTATTTCAAACGTAAATGTAAATTTTGATTTCATACAATCAGTTGTTTTTCCACAAGCATTCCTATAAGACAGCTAGTGAATTAGATGTAATGCCCTCAGCAACAACAATGACTGCCTAAAGATGTGGAGCTGTGCATGAAGTTAACCTCAGTATGACATATTTGGTAGGCATTAACATTTGTATGTCAATTATATCATGCCATTTATACACCAGCATGATAGATAATGATTGATTTCAGTGACTCGCTGCAGTCTCTTACGTAGTTCATGAACAACAAAATGTATGTTTAAGCTTTCTTGCTTAAACATAAAAAAGTGATGACTGTGTCAAATGTGTCATGAAATATTTTTATATATGTTCTCTCTTGTCAACTCCCCTGTGGGTGGAATTTGGGTGGTGCCAAGTCAGGAGGGCTAAGTAGGTGTGTTATAGCAACTGGCTTATGTTTGTAACAAAGGGGGAGCCACAGTTGAAGGTGTAACACAGTGAGGTCTTATATATCTTATAAGCAAGTACACTGTAAACAGAACCAAAAGATGTAGGTGATCATCAATGTAAGCAGTGTGTGGGTGGGAGTGTATGTGCAAGTTCAACATGGTTGCTGTAAGCCATGTGTAAATCAAAAGAACAAACCTGTACAAGGAGGAGCTCAAGTAAATGAAGGGAGTCATATTCTTATTGCCTGGGACATAGGCGTGCCCCATTCTTTCTGACAATTTGTCCAGCTTTACCCTGCCAATCCACTCTATAGCAGCAGCCAAAACAGACAGGGTGAAAGAGGGTTGAATGGACAGAATTCATAGCAAATCCCAATGACATTTTGTTTTGAAAGCAAATGGCGATTGGCTCTGAAATGCCCCACTGTAGTCTGTGTCTTTAAGGCCTCTTAACATGGATCTTGTCCTGCATTAAAAGAGACGTTTCATGGATAGTTTAAGCCAAGGACTCAAACCATGATACATTTCTGCCTGCATTGCTACTCTGAACACACACTGAATGGGAATACTACAATGCACACCATGAAAGGTCTCAATTTAAAAAAGAGTCCTTTTATGAAGACCTCTGTCTCTGTCTATCTTGTGAAACGCCATTGACCATGATGCCTGACAGGTACCGCTACATCTGGACTAGGGGTGGGACAATTCACCGAAAAAAACGAACCGTTCAATACGGGGTCCAAGGTTCAATACGCACTAATGAACCGCAATATTTTGGTTCAGACAGACACATGTCTTGTAAACTCAACTAATTTAACTTTGTTGTCTGTCTACAATGCTGCATGTCTGCATGCTACCTGCCTGATACTTAACTGAAACATGCATTCATTTTATTAGCCTAGGTATTTTATATTTCCTTTGAAAATAGCCTAATAATGAGGCACAAATAGCAATATACACTTTTTCTTCTGTAAATAATGGGGTTTACAATACAAGGTTGTTTTGAAAATCTTGATTTTTTTTTTTTTTATATTCACGTTCAATTTGCTTATAAACGAAATAAAACATTTTTCGTTGTATTTATTTTTAAAAAGCAAAACATACCGAAACCGAACCGAAACCGTGGCCCCCATACCGAGGTACAAACCGAACCGTGGGATAAGTGAACCGTCCCACCCCTCTGGGCATTTTTTGGTCTAAAACACGTTGATAACACGTGTTTTTGTGGCTATACAACACGTCTAAAAAATCGGTAAAAAATGGTGTAAAAGTGAAAGTTTAAAACACGTCTAGCCCAACACCGTTTCTAGACGTCCTTCTTTTATACGTCTATAACACGTCTAGACTAAGACGTATATAACACGTCTAGACTAGACGTGTTTTAAACTTTCACTTTTACACCATTTTTTACCGATTTTTTAGACGTGTTTTTATCAACGTGATTTAGACCTAGCTCTGGTCCAGAGCTCCACTGCTTCTGAGTCTGACTTGCATTGGAAGTCAGACTCAGAATCAGTGGAGCTCTGGACCAGAGCTAATTTAGACCCATTTTCTGGTCTAAAACACGTTGATAAAACACATCTAAAAATCGGTAAAAACGTCTAAAATTGGAAGTGGGCATAAAGTATCCAATCTAATTAACACCCAGATTAAAGGGAAATTCCATCCATTTTCAACATTTCACTGTAAATAATATACCCTAGAGTTGCTGAGTGGACAAAAACAATAGCATGCTGAAACATATCTCAATGATGCATCACAATGTGTTTCACTATGTTAATGATTTTTCTTTCAGATCTTTTTCCTGGAGTACAAAAGGGAAGGGTCAAAACTTACCTTGCTGCAATTAATCCCATAATTCTCTGACAATTACCACCACTGGTAAATACTTAACACATCAACGTTGGAAACAATGTTTTCATTTTTATTAGCACTCCAATAATCACAACAAATTGGGTTCCTTGGTCATCAGACTAGAACAGTGATTTCAACCAGTGGTCCTTGAGTGGTCTATGTGGTCCTCAGCTAAATGATGGCAAGTTGGTAACCAAATGGAACCTTAAATATCTCAAGTATGAAATCGAATGGACCCTCTCAGGTCCATTTGGTTCAATTTTGCAGTCGTTGTATTACACTATAATGTTTGTGGACAAAACTGTACCAAATGGAATCATTACATATCTTTTGTTCTGAGAAGCTACATGTAAAATGGTTGCCCATGCTTCATATGCAAATCAAATAATGGACCCCTGAAAAACCACTGTTCTTCATTGACAGGACATCAGTGAAGGCATTTTGACACATGTGGTGAATGGGGGAAGGTGTGCAACAGTTGCAAATGTGCTTGGCTGTAAAAAAAAAAAAAAAAAAAAAAAAAAAAAAAAAAAAAAAAAAAACAGAAATACAGCAGTGGACTCCTAAAGTGCCATAGTGTTAAAAATGCAGTGTCAACTCTAAATCATAGCAAACAATAACCTACAAATGTTGCCAAATAATAATGAATGCCATGGCTACTTAATTGCCCTCTTATACACGCCCACCACCACTACTTTGTGCAGGGCCTGTTTGATGTGGTCAGTCAACACAGAATTGGCTCTCCTCTCCATTGTGTGTCCACTCCATTCAAGATCTTGTGAGCCAACTCTGAAATGAGAGAGAAAAAAAAAACTTATAAGCAAAAAATCTCAAGATTTTAATGACCCTTTCTTTTTTTCCTTTTTCTAATACTACCCCAGTATTAGATAACCTCCTGAAAATATTCAGTAACAATTATAGCCATAGGCCTAGTGATCCTTTAAAAGTAATTATTATTTGTCCATATACTGTAATTCAATAAAGAGCTTTAACAGTCAGTGGCCATTACAGAGATTAGTATACTCCAGAAAACAGGATGTTTGTCACTCACACATTATAACATGAAAGAATTGGCAGAAACAATACTTATTACCTGCTGCCAACTACCAAACATATTAAAAAGCACCATCAGGCCATTGAAATCTGGAAGACATCCGATCAGCTGAGCACATCCTGTGCAAAAAAAGGACAGACATTAAAAAGCTGCGCAAGCACGGCTCCAAACACTGTACATATCAAGACATGTTAACAGCAATACAGACAATTGAAATTAAATAACAGCACAATACAACTTTACATACCTGTGCACATTCAGCTTTTTTGCATGTCTGGTGAAAGTCACTCACATCCTCCTCCGTAGTCTTCATCATCATTTCCTGAAACAAGAGTGTAAAATTCATTTGTTATCATGAAAACAGAAATTAGACACTCACTGCACAATCACTTTTGTGATCTTCATTTCTATAATTAATGAAAGTAATGAAAGATTACCTTGTGGAGTCCTTGCTGAGCAGCTGGTGGTCCTCCAGACTGTCTATTCAGGTGTTGGAACATTCTACTGTTAAGATGGGGGCATAATAGTAAAACAGTTAGTTTTTCTAACTTAGATGGGGGTCTATATATTGTCGCTATAAATGGTTTGAGAATCACTAGAGCCATAGAAATCTTCTCGTTCACAATTCCAGCCTGGATTTGGGAAACAAAACAGTGTAAACTTCGTAATTAAGTGGTGCTAATTCAAATGATGAATATTTTAACTCTTGAGAGTGTAAAAAAGAAACCAAATGGACCCGCAAGGGTCCATTTGGTTTCATTTTTACACTCTCAAGAGTTACATCTGGTTAACCAACTTCCCATCATTTAGCCTGGGGACCACGTGGAACCTTCTCAAGGACCACTGGTGGTCCCCGGACCACATGTTGAAAACCCCTGGTTTATGGTCATCTGTACGTTTGACGGTTTTGCTTTCTCCAAAATCCACCCTGGAATTGTTGACAAAAACAAAAGAAATCTTGAGTATTTGGGGGTCTGTGCGGCTAAAATGTCATCAAAGGGTGGTCCGTGGCACAAATTTTGTCTAAAGAGTGGGCCCTGGTGTCAAAAAGGTTGAAAACCACTGATGACTAGGGCAGGGGTTTTCAACCCTTTTCATCCCAGGGACCACCATTTATTCAGCATTTGAGCCACGGACCACCATTTGAGGATATTTTTTAGACCCACAGACCCCAAAACTAAAGATTTCTTTTGCTTCTGTCCATGACCATTAATTAATCTTTCAGTTGTGTAGACTTGGGCTAATTCAGATGATGGATATTTTAACTCTTGAGACTGTAAAAATGAAACCAAATGGACCCCGGGTCCATTTGGTTTCATTTTTACGTTCTCAAGAGTTATATCTGGTAAAACAACTTAACTGGGGACCACCTGGAACCCTATCAAGGACCACTGGTGAAAACCCCTGGACTAGAGGCATTATTTTTCATGTGCGCCGCCGCCGCCCCCTCCTCCTCCTCCTCCATTTACATTAGCACGGTAAAATTAACCAAAACGATAGTAAAACATGAAATAACCACTTCTGTTAGCACTCACCCTTGCTGCACACGCAAGTCGCTTCTTTTTTGGGGGGATTGGACGACATATTGAGGTTTATATTCCAAGAAATGCACGACGCGATGTGTGTTCTTCCTCTGCAAGAACTTCCTTGTGCTTTGAACAATGCGGCAGCTCCGCGCATGCGCAGTCGTCTAGTGGTCATGGTGACGTACCTGCGCAGTGACGTCACCGCCCCTGTTCCAGAAATGGATTCCCCATTCATTTTTCTCATAGACCTTTCGAAAATAATTTATATCAAGACGATTACGCCGCGGACAAAACCAACTCGAGTCGTAACGAATCATGATGACACACACAAACTTTTGGGACAATAAAATAATTTCTAAGATGAAAAACGAAACAAAAATTCTTGTATCATGCCGTTTTCTACTTCTTCCTAATTATATATTATATGACGATATTGTACGTTTGTTGTCATGATTTGTCGACCCCAGTTGGCTTTGGTCGAGGCACAATTGTGTTTTTATTAACCATTTTCGAAAAGTCTATGAGGAAAATGAATGAGGAATCCACTAGTGGAACAGGGCTGGTGCCGTCACTGCGCAGGTCTAATAAAAATACGTTTTCAACAAGTGTAAACACTAAACGTTTTGTAACTTCATTAAACAGCTAATAAAACGTTTTTTTTCCTACAACATTTGGAGATATTAATGGAGCATTCAGTTGTTCCTTCAATTAAGGAGTTTTCATTAAGACATAAGGCAATGGTCTAGATTTGGTGTAGGATATACACGTGTAATAGCGGTGTTGTCAACACGTGATGAACATCCAAGCTTATTTACCCACTAACAACCCTTAAATGTGTTTAGGCTGCATGCAGAGATCAGGTATGCAACGTACGATTGTTATATTTTATCAATATGTCTGCAAAACCGGATTAAATATATTGGTCTAAAAAAAACACCATACAACACCCATTTTAGCCGGTGTAAATCACGTGTTACACTTAGACCATACGTGTTTTAACCGTGTTGTGCTCACAGGTACCGCTACATCTGGACATTCCTCATCCACAGAGACATGTTTGAGCTCATCGGCAAATCCAGAACACATACACACCAACAGAAATCCTGATATGAACCCAAGAAAAGGGTCAATCTAGTCTAGATTTTGGAGGCTTCTCCAAGTTTCCACTGAACAGGGGTCATGCCCCCCACAAAGCATGGAGGCAAAGAACCTCATCAGATGCAGAGTGAGCGGCTCAGAGGACTGTACACAAGGCAGTGCACGGGATGTTCAGCTGGTACGTCACCTGATGCAAAGCAGATTCTAGGTTGCTCAGGTCAAACGGCCATGTTATTCTGAACTGAATACACTATGCACACACATTGGAAAGGAAACAACAGCTCATTGGGGCTTTTAAATAATATGTTACACAATGGAGTTGTTCAGCCTCCTAGGGATAGCCTACCTGCTTCCTTTGCCAACATCCCAAGACTCAAATGTTAATGACTTCAGTGATGCACAATGCACACTGCAGTAGTAGTGGAGAGGTAACATTTTTGTTTTTTTGTGTATCACAAGGCCACTGTTTACGTTGCTGCTGCCAGTTAATTGTCATTGCTAACGGGCAGCAATTTGAAGATTAATTAATTTATCTCTTTAGAGCTACCCTGTGGCCTGTGCAGGTCTGGTGCAATGGGCACACAAACATACAGGCTACTGGATGAGTTGTAGGCCTATGAGGCACGTGGGGCCCAAGAAATCACCTTTTATTTAGATTATGTAAATTATTATTTTGTAGGACAATGTAAAACAAAAAAACTAAAAAAAACTAAAAAGAAATTACCAGGCAAACTTCACACACACACACACACACACACACACACACACACACACACACACACACACACACACACACACACACACACACACACACACACACACACACACACACACACACACACACACACACAAGCGGATCGAGCGCGTCAAAGCAACTCGTGAACGCGCTTTCCTCAGCCCTGCGCTCGTGCTCGCCTCTCACCTCTCCTGTGTTGTGTTCTCTCCACTACTCTGTGGTGCAGCAGCAGAGACTGAAACACTGCATGCAGCTCCGTAGACTGGACGTGTGTATCGGAATGTCTACCCTTCCAGAGACGGGATACCTTGACCACCACCATCACTACAGCTCGTGCGGATTATAATGGGTTCGGTTTTTATCACTCTCTGTGTTATCAGTTGCCAAAACGCGTGGATCACTGTCTGGGGTTATGGAGGAGAAGAAAGGGGGGTTTAGTGGGATTTTTTTTTTTTAAAACACCTCTGCTCTTCGTCTTCGTCCCAATAAGCACCTTTGACTTAAAGACGGCGGAAAGTACATTTTCACCGTCATTCTTATAAGTTTTTGGAGCGTCGTGTTTGAGAAATAAACCCCGGAGAAGAAGCCTATCGTCTACCAACACCGTATTTACTTTTTCTGTTGTCTGTAGCATTTGAAGTAGCCGCGGCGGTCAGTTCGCTTCTGTTCGTTGTTTTGTTGGGAGAGCGAAGCTGGCCGCTGGCTCTCTATCGGACTGACCGCTGGAGTTGGTCCTGAAAATGGAGGCTGTTCTCGAGAAGGAATGCAGTGCGCTTGGAGGACTCTTCCAAACTCTGATCGGAGACATGAAAGTAAGAGCCCTTTTCCTTCTAAATAGACCGTGAATAAACTTCGCCATGCCGTGCATGTGCTGCTGTGATTCACGGTCAATGAATTCAGCAACAACTTCTAAGCAGGCTGGTTAAGTTACCAAGCAGAGTCAGTCAGTCAGCGTTTCAGTTCTAAAGGGCTATTCCACCCATTTTCAACATTCTACTATGTCAGGGGGTTTCAACGAGTGGTCCACCAGTGGTCCTTAGAACGTTCCAGGTGGCCCCAGCCTAATGATGGAAAGTTGGTTAATCAGGTCTAACTCTTTGAGAGCGTAAAATGAACCCAAAAATGAACTCTCACGATTCTTAATTACACCAAGTCTACAAAACTAGAGAATGTAGAAGATGAATGGTCATTTTGATCTGTATGTTTGACTGTTTTTTCCCAAATCCAGCCTGGAATCGTGGACAAAAGCAAAAGAAATCTTTAGATTTGGGTCTGTGGGGATAAAATGACATCAAATGGTGGTCCGTGGCTCAAATTCTGAATAAATAGTGGGCCCTGGTATCAAAAATGTTTGGGTGGAATATAAGGCTATTTATTTATATATTATTATATATTTTCTCACTGTATAACACCAACAATTTGTTTCCCAGGACTGACTGTATCCCTTTCCTGGAGGTATTTAACCCCACTCTGTTAAAAGCTGACTAAAAAGCGGGACGGTAAAATAGGCCAATTGGTCACAAAAGTAGAACATGTCATTTTGTGGTTATTTTTGAGAGAGCCTATATAGCTAAGGGGACAACTAGTTGATTTCCCAGCTGTTGTGTGGCTTTCAGAATGCAGGGAATGTAGCAGGATGTTGGAAAAAGACCTACAGGCCTGCTAGGATTTGACATGTGTAGTAGGTCAAATCAAATGACTTGTCAGTCATTATGTTGACAAGCATCACAAAATGATTATGAATGCAGCTCAAACACAAATACTCCACCACTGGTGTAGTGGATACATCAACCCCTGGATGTTTGCCCTATAGCTACCACCAAATAGATCAGTGGTTTTCAACAATTGGTCTGGGGACTACCAGTGGTCCATGAGAAGGTTCCAGGTGGTCCCCACTACCCAAATGGAGAGTTGGTAACCAAATTGACCCTTATAGATCTTTAACTATTGACAGCATAAAATGATACCAACAACAATGCTTGCCTGTTATCTCTCCTAAATACAGCATGCAATTTGTGGACTAAAACAAAACATATAATAATAAATAGTTTGGAGTCTGAGAACTATTGACATCAAATGGTTGTCTGTGGCTCAAATGCAGAATAAATAGCGGGTCCTAGTGTGAAAACCATGCACTGACCTGGTTGAAAATGTGAAATACCATTTAAGTGGTAATTACTTTGTGGCTCCTCGATTGGGCCAACTACTTTTGTTTGCATGGGATGAGGTATATTCACATGATTTCCAGACAGTTATGCTTTTCTACAGTTTGTTGCATGCCAATTGATTAAAACCAACCTTTCTCTACTCAAAAGACTCAAAATGTAGAAAGCACAATGGGTTGAACCAAACTTATAACTCTGCTATACACACCCACAGCAAAGGGAGGGAAAGAGAAAGAGCAGGGATTAGGATTGTTGGGTGTGAGGTTCCACAGCAAGTGAAGACATTCCTTACCCGGCTGACACTAGTAGCACATCATCGACAAGACGACAAACATTCCCTCGTCACTTTTAATCTCTATTTCCGGCTTATGTCATTGATATTCTCATGTCTCCGAGTTTAGGATCACTTTTACATTAAAGGTTAACTATTTTCAGCCAAAGACCCACATTAAAGTAAATTTAGTCTTCCTTTGGGACCCAGGCTCATTAAAAACATTAGTACTCGACTTGTGTCATGTGAGGAACTGAAGATCTTTCAGAAAGTAACCCACTTTTGGTCCCAGCAATAAGAATGACATATTTTCAAACAGGCAAAGTTCTTGCTCTTCATTAAAAATATACACTAAAATAAATACACTTAAAATGCTGTTTATTTTACATTGAAGCACAGATGGGTGACCAATTGGAAAGATAACGAGCTGTCTTTTTATTATTTTTAGTTGGAATAATGGTTCTGATGTTTAGGTGTCTATGTGGCCCCATACTTACAGATTTTGCCAAGTTGTTGTATAACTGAATAATTATATCTCTGCTAATAATGTTATGTCATCACTTTTTCTCCCTGTTTGTCCCTACAGAGCAGCTACCCTATCTGGGAGGACTTTATCACCAAGGCTGGCAAGCTGCAGTCACAGCTCAGGTGAGGAAGACTGTGTCTGTGTCTGTGTGTGTGCATGTTTGTGTGCGCATGTTTGTGTGTGCATGTGTGTGCGCAATGAGTGTGCATGCGTGCCTTTTTTTTTTTTTTTTTTTTTGTGTGAAAATGTGGGTTATTGTACAACAGAATGAGCATGCATATATGGGCACTATACAACTATAATGTTATTTCTAACTTTAGCCTTATTAATATTGGTGGAGTTTACATCGAACATATTAGATTCAGATACTGCACAATCGAGTATACTGTAGTTCAACTTTAAATCTATTAAGTAAATGTTTTCGTGTCCATTGCGTAACGTTGTAGACAGCCCATATTATGCCATAATGTTCTGTCAACAATCCTTGTAGTCCTACTGGTCTTGTGTAATGGATGTCACTGTGGTCATTGCTTTTCTAAGAAGGTTTTAGATGCAACTTTCATGCCTGAGATGTCTTTTCTTTGTCTCTTTTCTTTGTTGCATTATAAATTCTGCTACAGGAGGAGCGTTCCAGTGTTCAACCTGTTTATTATTTCGGTTGTGCACCATTTCAAAGTTCAGCGCGTGTACTGTATATGCATATACTGTATGTATATTCATTTTGCGTCTGTACAGATTAATTAGTGGTGAAAGTCTTCATAATATTGACCAGAGGTCATGCATGTGTCACTTTCCTGCATTTGCTCTTCATTAAGGTGGATTTGTTGTTCTACTTTACAGAGGGCATTGTCTTTGCAATGCTGTTAGGTTTTCACACCTACCGCCTAAATTCCTCTCAAATCCCCCGCTAACAATGGCTGTTAATGCTAGCCACCTTTCCTAGTTGGTTTTAAATGGTCACGTGGCAATAGGCAAACTACTACTGACAGTTCACATAAAAGCTCACTGTCCTGCAAATACTGTAAATTTGTGCGCTGACAGTCTAAATTATTGTTTGGCTAACAATGCATGTCAACTCCTGGTTTTTAAGTGTCCACAAACCAGCACTGACAGCCACATAAAAGGCCAATGACTTCACCATGACTAGCAAAGGCCAGTTTCCCCATTTAGTCAGTATTGGGATTGATTGATGGTGATATGTTATTCAAGTGTCTCCGTCATGCAAAGGTTAAATATGTGACCCAGCGGTGTTAAAACTCAGAATGGTGTTTATGCCTATGTTGCTAGTGAATGGATGTTTGATAGTAAGTTGGGTACAGACAGAAACCTCTGTACTGTAGTACACTGATGAGGTTACAGTTTGCAGGGAGGGATCTGTACTAGCCATCAGAACCACTGACCTCTCGTGGCCTGTGCCGTGCCCATGTCCAGGGAATCTTTAAAAAATGGTGTAGTCACACTGTCAATTGTATCTTTCAATTGTATCTTTCAGTGTAGTTTTCCACAATTATCAATTTCGTAGATAACAACACCTTTACAGTCTACAAACATGTCTGTGTGAATGGGAATCACCATCATCTTGCATCGCATATGGCTGTGTTCACAAGCTGTTTTATACAAGTCACCATGCACTTTTCACACTTTGCTACACTAAGGGTTGGTTGTCACACCATAAATATAGAAAACAGAGTTGCGGCGCCAAGAGCCTACAAGAGACTACAGTCGAGATGGTGCCATGTAGAGAACTGTATACGTGCCACAGTACTTACACAGACTAGTACTGATTGTTGAATTAAACCAGGTATTTGTACCTATTTGTATTAATGGTTCATCTATCCAGTACATAGGGTTGGCAGCTGGCTTTTGAATTGGGAACACACTGATGAGCATATGTCTGCCTTTGGGCACATCATGGCAGTAGATGGAATAGTAATGACTAATGAGCTCCAGTAATGGGGAAAAAGAAAAAAACATGTTATTACATTGTCATGGCCCAAATGACCCATTTTTGCTTCTTCCAGAATGACGAAAGATGACTTCATTAGCAAAATAGCTTCATCAGAAATTCTGAAAACATTCTCATAAAGGTTGACATGTCAAATTGTTCATGTTCTGTTCATAAAAGCTAATACCTTAAATGTTTAATTCAAACCAGACCCAGGTACCTTTCTAAACTAGTATAGTAGTATAATCTTGACCCCAGTAGCTGTGGTTGCAGCATATGGCTGGCACTAATGAATGATACCCTTCCTGCTGTGCTACTTATAAAACTGTTATTTTGTAGGCCTAAGTGTGCTGACCTACAAATCGACGGCTTCATGCTTTTTCGGACGACTTTGACTTATATCCAGCCACTAAAAAAAGCTCAATCACTGTAGGCCCTTTAACTACAAACCAACCCAGGATACCCAACCCCCACCTAGCATGCCCCCCAGGTTGTCTGTAATCTATGTTGGGGATGGGCTGGGTTGTTGTGAGACATACAAACACGCCCACCCACCCTGGTATAGATTGAAGGCAGCAGCTCTATGTCAGTCTTTGTGTGTAATAATGATGCCTGATTTATACTTACTCGTCCATGTCTCTCTGAGACTGAAGTGCCTCGGAGCAGGCCAAAGTGGTCATATATGTATAATTCTTTACAAAGCAACACTGTCACAAAGTATAAATTAGGCTTAAAAGCACTAAGAGAGACTACTCTGTAATTTAACCCCCTCTGCTCAACCTCTCCCAAAGCAGCTAGGAAGTCTAGCTATTACACTCTTTAGACTGCGCACCCACTGTTGTCTCGATTTTTTAGGGGGTTGAGATTTGGCCTTTCTTGGCTCCCCACATTATATACAGTACCGTATATATATTTGTAATCAAAACACACACGCATGCATGCGCACACACACCACACACACACGACACACAAACACACATACACCAGAGCTTTGCGGAGTGAGGGCTGGATAGAATCTAGCCTATAGCTGATTTCTAATCACGTCCTCCTTTTAACTCGTTGTCAGTCTTCGGTCTGTTTGGTGGGCCGTGGCTGCTGCAGCTGTGCCGCCGCTAAGCTCACAAATAGACTTATTTACCTCTTTACAGTTTGAAGTTCATCTTCAAAAGGCATGATCCTGTCTGTTCAAAACAAGTCAAATGGACATTTGATATCATATAATCCCTACTTTAACATTATATTTCAACAACAGACTGACAGACACCGATGATACTGCATGGATGATATGGGTGAATGGATAGATAGCGCATTCATATTTTATGAATAATTTCATAATTACCATTCCAGCAAAGTGTCTCCATTCAGGGTTACTACAGCAATATTCCAGTTCATATTAAAACTAAGAATAGATGGAGATAGCTGGGTGAATGCATCATTGTCTGGTGTGCAGTCTGCGGTACAAAGGCAGCGTCTATAGGGAGTTTAGGCAAGATTGGCCATGGCCTGTTGTGATGGAACTGATGTGTTAAAGTCATTTGTCTTGACTGCCTAACAGGGCCGTTTGCAGATCGGACCAATGACTGCTAATAACTCAGGGTTCTAGTTATGTGCACAGATCTACAACTGGCTGCCTGAAACAGTTTTCAGAATTCTGCAGGGTGCGTATCAGGGTCTTCATGCTTTCTAAGCAATATGACCATTTGCCCACCAGAGGAGTCCTGTTTGACAGCTAGAACATTGCATCCAGGCTTTAATGTCCACAGAATAAGTTGCCCTCATACAAGAAATATGTTACATTTCTGAGTTATTCTTTAAAGCAAAGAAGCTCATCTGGCTGATTCGCCAGAACTGGCTGCAGAGAAGATCAGAGTTGCAAATTAGTCCAGCAAATTCTGATAGTGCTGCTCCATTGAATGTGTGAGATCAATAAATTTGTCTCCAGTGTAGCCTACTTTAAATGCACCCAGGCCTCAACTTTACTGGAACCATTGTTGTTTTCTCCTTCATCACTCATTGCGGTGTCCTTGTGCAACCAATATTGGGCGAATAACTTAACTCTTATGTTAATAAGGCTGTTTTGCAGGTGGTGTAAAAACATAAGCCAGAGAATGATCTAATCTGCACTGCAACAATCACATCATGTGCAGTACAACTTCAGCAAACATACCCAGAGGTTTCCCTGGTGCTCACACTCTGCTTTAAATAGAAAGGAATGTGTGTGTGTGTGTGTGTGTGTGTGTGTGTGTGTGTGTGTGTGTGTGTGTGTGTGTGTGTGTGTGTGTGTGTGTGTGTGTGTGTGTGTGTGTGTGTGTGTGTGACGTGTGTGTGTGTGTGTTTATTTTTCCATCGGCAGAACACACCCATATTTCTCATGGCCAGCCTACAGCAGCACAATGCTTGAAGCACTTATTACATTAGTGATAAAGACACAGCATTGTCCATTTACTGTCACTGCGCTTTGAACTGGGAGTCACTTGACTTCAACAACATACGGCAAGTTTAGCACGTTCATAGAATTAGTTATCTTGGATCAGGGGTTTTATTACTACTGCTCAGCTGACCAGTTGTTTAATGTTTACTATTAGTGCATTAACAGACATAACTTGCATACAAATACATATATTCATTCAAGTATAGTGGGCCTATATGTAACACAGACCCAAGACAGGGGTGTTTGTTCAAGTTGTATTATTACATTTTTGTTCACATTTTGTCTTAAGTACCCAAGACAAAATTAGTCACAACTCCTCCTCTTTCCTTACAATAAACCAGTTAAATATCTAGATTGATTGCAGATTCAAAAACTGGGAGGTGTGTGTGTGTGTGTGTGTGTGGGCGTGGGCGTGCGTGCGTGCGTGCCCCACATATTTTAAGATTCTTAAAACACATGCTACAGGAACTCTCACATATTTGTATTTAGTTTACCAATTATGAAGTGTGAAATTATGAAGTTAGCATTAGCATTAGATCCCAGATTTTGCACATTAAGAACTGCCACAGACGTTGTGCAGCCTCATCTCCTCGGGTAGGTCTTGGGAATGGAAAAATACTTGACCTACCTAAAACAGCGCATGTTGTAGTGCATGTTCACATGCTGTTCAAATAAAGAAGGGAAGAAAGATGGGTTTGAAGCAGAGGGTGAAAACCTGCAGCATCAGTTGGCAGTTCGACATGAACCCACAGAGAAGAGTCATCCAAAACTTATATTGTACACACCAGGCCTTGTGTGCACCAGTGGCATGCTTTGTTTGGCTTTGTTTTCTCTTCAGAGCATACACAGCTGATAAGTAGTCTCACTCGATCCGATAACAAACACGTGTGTGCATACCTTCTGGCTGCTTTCTGTTTAGTTATATGACTTGTGTTGAAATCTCACTCGCAATTATGGCTGTAGTTTATTTCAGATGTGTGTGCAGTGATAATAATTCATGCAAATGATCTTTTGCATTTTATGTTGCAACAGCATGCTGGAAGCTGTACGTAGCCAAGCATTAGCTGGATGTTGTGAGTTCACCCCCTGACTGCCCCTCTGTTCATCATTTAAAACGGATAGCTAACATATACAATTGTGCCACTTTTAGCGAGTTTTGCCAGACTTTGCCCAACAGCTCCTGTCCCTGATGACGTGAGCAGCTTCCAGGTCTTGTAGGACCATATAGGAAGGGTCATATCATAGACATTCCACACATAGCAGAATGGGAACACACATGGAGAGACGACAGTCTCTGTGGCTGTTGTTTACAGTCACACTCAACCCACAAGGACCTTGTCCTTCACAGTGTGAATTTTAGATAACGTTTAAACCTTATCTGTGGTTATTGGGGCACTTGGAATGGACATGACACCTGCAAGAGAGCAATTTCTCTTAACTTACAAGCACACAAAAACTCCAGTAATGGGAGTGGTTGTGTAGTGTATTGAGTAGTAGTCTTTGTCCAGATGGTAATAAGACTAGTAACCTTCTAAGGATGGAAATGTACAAGACTGGGTGTAGTTGTGTTATTTTGTCAAGAATGTATTGTAAATGCAAGGAATGCACATTTGTCAAACACATCTAACATTTTCAAAATGAGAAATGAAAAAGCTCAGCCAACTTAATTATATTCAGTGTAATGTACCTTATGCTGAACAACAGCATCTACAGGATATTGATGCTTCTAACCAGCCATGACAACCATGCTTTGTATGTTTCTGAGCCTGTGTTTGTGTTTTGTAACAACAAATGTCACTATATAATATGTGTGTGTGTGTGTTTGTGTATGTATGTGTGTGTGTGTGTGTGTGTGTGTGTGTGTGTGTGTGTGTGTGTGTGTGTGTGTGTGTGTGTGTGTGTGTGTGTGTGTGTGTGTGTGTGTGTGTGTCACTATATAGTGTGTGTGTGTGTAATTGTGTATGCATGTTTACTTGTACATGTGTGACTACTGCTGCTCTGTTTGTTGGCTACGTCCTTATGCCATTATGTATATTTTTTGTTTCCATGTGTGTAGTGTGTGCTTGAAGCTCAGGGACAAAGCACTCCCTATTGTTCTGTGTTTTTTGTCACTAACGTTAGACGTACTTGGATAGATAAAGGATTCGTTGATTGATTTGTAATCCTCCCTAAATCTTTGTTATTATGTTGACAGGGCGACGGTGGTTGCCGCAGCCGCCTTCCTGGACGCCTTCCAGAAAGTAGCAGACCTGGCTACCAACTCACGAGGTAGGAATAATATGAACATCACCTGACAGGATGTGTGTGTTGTTGTGCGCATCATGTGTGTGCACAAGGCCCACAACAATACATAAAACAAATGTGTTTGTGCGTCACCACTGGTGCTGCAATGGCATGTGGACAATAATATATAAACTACAATATTTTCAATTTCCCAGTGCTTTTACTTGTACTCCACTACATCTTCTTTTAATTAACTACTTTTATTGAAAACCTCAGTAACTAGTTCTTTGTTTAACCACTTTAACCCAACACATTTCGTCCATTTGAAAATAGCAGATCTACAAACTCACAATGTGTCCCAATGAGTTTGCAGGTTTGCTATTTTCGACAGATTTTGTACTTTCTGTAATATGATTACTTTTACTTTTAGTATATTAAATACTATGCTGATACCTTTGTACTTTTAATTGTAAACAAGTTGCTCTAAATTGAAATCTTGGTACTTCTACTTAAGTAAAACAATAGAGTACCTTTCCCGCCACTGGCACTGCCAAGCCGTGCTGTAGAACCTGTGATGCAGTATAGGCATCAGTTCAGTCACAGGGTGTCAGAGTCCCTGGCTGTGTTGTGGACCATGGATGTGTGTGTGCTCCTCACAGGCTGCTGAGCTCAGTCTCCTCTCCATAACTATGTTCTGTGTGCTTGTTTGCTCCTTTGGGTAGGTTGTAAATCTGTCAGGCTACTGTTTGAAGTTTCTGCCAGTGGTTTTCTCTTTACCCCTGTACCCCTTTCTCAGTCCCAACATGCACGCACACACGCACGCACGCACATACATGTACTCCCGTTCCGCAACATCTGGCCTCGCTGGCTTTGCCCAGCAGTGTGTGTCTGTGTCTGTGTGTGTGTCTGTGGTGTGTGTGTGTGTGTGTGTGTGTGTGTGTGTGTGTGTGTGTGTGTGTGTGTGTGTGTGTGTGTTGGGGGGGGGGGGGGGGGTTATGAAAGGTTAAAAAAAAGATAACCATGAGGAGGCTGACTTGATCTCTAGGTAGACTTTGACTATGAACAGATGGTATTAAACACAGAGAGAGAGGATTCAATGATCGCTGCTCTTTCTTCTGAGGCCTGTTTACACACAAAACACACAGAGTGTGCCTGTGCTTTTAGCTGTGTCATTCTGTGTGAGTGTGTGTGCGTGTGTGTTTGTGTTTGTGTGTGTGTTCGTTCATGCGTGAAAGAGAGACATTTTGTCCTGTCTAGCGTTGACACCTCCAGACCCTCTATGTTCTATTAATAGGAGCTGAGACAGACGCACACTGAAAAAGACAGAGGGAGTGTGGTGAGAGCTGTGAAGGGGGCGGGGGGGGGGGGGGGGGGGTAAGAAGGAAGAGAAGGTTAACGTTCTGGTTTGTGTGGCGATGGCAGGCTGTGAGCCAACAGCCAAGGTACTGTATACAGCTGAGTCAGTCAAATGCAGATAGAGGGCATCTCTCTCTACACACACACACACACACACACACACACACACACACACACACACACACACACACACACACACACACACACATACAGACAGCCTTATCTATCTAATGGTCTTCCTGCATTTGTGCTTGTTTGATTTTCCACAGAGAATTAAACCTTTGAATGTGCTACGCATCAGAAAGATTCTGCTGATTGCTGTCATAATAGCCAACACATGTTTCAGAGAGAGAGAGAGAGAGAGAGGAAGAGAGAGAGATTCCATCCTCACTGTAACATTAAATGCAGTAGTAGTCTTTTTCATTTCTCTTTCATGTCTTCAGATGAATATTTGTGCATGCTTATCATGTAAAACAAATTGAAGGAAGTCATTCAGTCCGCAGGTTTCAGGAGGCAGAATTATGAAGGCCCGTTTGACTCATATATCACTAATGCATGGCTTAGAAAACAAGCTACAAAGCAGTGTTTAGTTGTTGTACATGTTCTGTAATGGACTTCACAGAGTGCCTTTGGGTGACAGACTTTGTACTACGGTGAAGATATCAGCTTACTCTATTATTCGCCTGCAAATGAAAGAGCCTGGTATCAGTTCAATGGAACACTTCTGTGTGTACGTACGTGCGTGCATGCATAGTGTGCATGTTTGCGTGTGTGAGGGACGTGTGTGGCTATAGCTACAGTGTCTTTGATGTTGACATCCACCTGCAAAGCTTAGAAAAGGATCAAATGACCGTACAGTAGTCCTAGGCATACACAAACATGAAGACGTACACACACACACCGGCCAGCTACCCATGGTTATCTAGTACCTGCTGACTGTCAATCTTTCTTTCTTCTGCCTGGTCTCTTTCTTCCCTTTCCTCCATTCTGTGCCCCCCCATCTTGAGTGTCTCCACATCCTAACCTGCCATGTACCTGTCAAGGTAACCGTATAGGTATGGATGAGCAGTAATGGATGAGCAGTAATCAGAAAAATGTCAATGACCAAACACATGAACAACATATACTGCACAATAATGATGACACCATCATCATTCAGCATAAAGTATGACAATGTATCCTGTATATAATATGATAACATGTGGATAAAACATGTGACTCCTAGAATCTAGAGACACAATAAACTAATATAGACCTGTGTGACCCACTTTGATTCGTCCTGATCCACAGCCTTAGAGACTGCAGGCTGATATTGTTCATCTTAAAGTTCACCCTGCCCTGGTTGTTATGATAACATCAAGGCTTTGATCGCCCTGCCCATAAAGGTTTATGGGATCATCTATAGATTGGAAGACCTGAACGTGAGCCAGCTGTAGTTAATGCTAGGAAGATGAAAGCCACACTGCTTCTTGTGTAGCAGTATGATTAGTATTTTTAAGAACTAAAAACTTCACAGCAAAATGTTTCTACGTGTGTGACTGTGTACGTCAGGCTTTAAATGTATGTAAAGTAATTATATGCCTTCTTTTCAGTGTTTAATGTTTCCGGGCTCACGTGCAACTCAAATGACACTGCAAATTACCACATTACTCTACATGTTACTTTGAATGTTTTCGGTTGCCAAAGCATTCAATTGGATCTTTTACCATTTTAAAAATGTTTTGATGGCAATTTAATGCCCATCTCTTTTTTTTTTTCATTTGTTTTGCCCCAAAATGGTAATTTCAATAAAGCTGAATGTGATTGGTTGAAAGGTAGACATTGGCAACAAGACACAAACAGAGCTGCCTTCGTGCACACACTGCATGCCAAGAACGAGGCATGCTGAGCAACATTTTAAACCTCACGTATGCCATCTGACAAGCATATGGTGGCATTTTACCATTACCTCATCTTCCCAGTGTGCTCATTGTTGATGTTAGCCTACATATAAAAGTGGCATACTTGTTGAATGCAGGCTGTAGTCTAGTTTAGAGATGGCTGATGCAGAACTAATCTTAACTTACTGCCCACTTTTTTGTTATTGGTGCAGTCCTTTAACTCTAGCTGTTCTCCATTGCTAGACACTTCACCAACATAACACTTGTTCATTGGACAGGTCCAGTTGGAATAGTGTTCTTTCAATCTTCACTGAATCTGTAAAACTGTCAGTGGTCAGAGTCCTGACATGATGATAATTGTTTTAGGCGGTACTTTATTTGGCTTTAGAAAAAAAATCACATAGTAAGGATCCACAGGCTTTTCCTGTGTGTATGACTGAATGCATTGGTTGTGCCATTATCGTGCTTCACAGCATGCCTAACAGCTCCCATGACATTATTACATGATAATTTATTGCAATTGTTACTTAGTTATGTCATTGTGAACGGGAAATATGAAACAGCCAAAGACAAAAGTCTTTCCAATGTGGAATAAATTACACTTTCAAAAATGAACTGCATGTTCAGGATGTAAGCCACTGAAGTGATAATAATTAGACTTATTAAAAAGCTAAATCAGGCATGAAGATCTTTCACAAGACTTCCAATGTATTTTGATGCTAAACCATCTGTAATTACACAGCCAAATCCTTCTTTCTAGCTAGAAATGCGCTCCTGTTAGATAAATGATACCAAGTGTTTTCCAATGAGACTTTCTCATTCTCAAGTCATGACTAATGTTGACAGACGTGCCTGTTTTCCAGTTCCCGACGACTGACTTTATCAGTTGCATTATATCACTGACATATGAACTCAATTATGAGTCGCTATACATGGATGGCATCTATGTCTGTTGATTCAGATGTAGCCCATGGAGGAAGGAATTTGACCCCATAATGCATTATGCAAAATGAGGTTGAATTGGGATTTCACAGCTGTGGGGGTCATTTCAGGACAGAGGCATTATTCAGATGAGGTATTGTTCTGCAGAGCTGATCGGGTGGATTCACAAGTTAATGCGTCGTTCCCAGACCGTCTGGGTGCTCAACAACCTAAAGACCGGTGGGGTATACCCAGAGAGTAGCAGTACCAGACCAGGACCTGAAGTATACAGTTAAACCAGTACTCAATAAGACTGTAGGCAGCTTTCCAATTTAGCAAATTCTGGCATTGTTTATTACTCGACTCACAGATAGGAACAACATTTGAACACATAAAATCAGAATAATACTGGCCTGTTATTTCACGAATGAGATTCGTTCCACATCAGGTGTCACGGGGCGCCCCAGGAGGAACAGCAAGCGTGCGTGTCGGTTGCTGGAGAGATCTCTGCCTGTTATCTATTTTGTCAGGCATAATATTCAGAGGGCTGTGACCTTGAAGCGGCCTGCCGGCCTATCGCACACTCTGAAAAGTATGGGTGTTTATGGTGAAGGTCTATTTTTTATCCCATCACCCCTCCTTGGTCATAAATTCACATGCAATGACCACTACACTATCAGCAGGTAAAAAATCCGACCGCGACCGTCGTGCCAGGTTAGGGCGCCCCTTGAGGTGGTAAGCTGGTTGATTCAGACCTAAGGTAATTAGCGTGGGGATGGGGAGGACACTGGAATGTCTGCCACTGGACCATGACAATGTTGACCATGCCAGTGGACCAGGTAACAGGTATTCCAGGTGGGAACAGCCTCATAATACACTCTTTTTTTTTTTTTTTTTTTTTTTTTTTTTTTTTTTTTTTCTCCCAATCACCGGGATTCAAGCTATTTGACATTACTCTGACTAATGATTGTACAAATCATCTAGACTTACATACACATGGATTGTAAGGGTAGTAAGTCTCCCTATACTAAAGTGAAGTTACAATTTTATCTTTTTACTTTTAATCTATCAATTGATTTAGTAATGACTCATCTCCAAACCTGGAGTTCACAATGGTTTGTATGTATTTTAGTCAATAAAAAAATAGAAAATAAAAATAATGATAATAAAGAACTAATGATAAGGATCTAATAAAGACTACACTGGGGAATAACAACGATACTATCAGTACTCTCTCAGTTAAGCTAACCATTGATTATAATTGATAACAATAGTAGAATCAGTAGGCCGCTATGGCACAGTTAACCAAAGTTGATTATGAGAAAATAACGACAATGGAATCGGTACATTAAAACAGTTAAATTAAACGTGGATTTACCGGAAAATAACAACAATGGAATCAGTATATTAAAATAGTTAAATTAAACGTTGATTACATCATGATTGTCATTACATGTCTCTTTTTTTTTTTTTTTTTCTCCACAGTCATTGTGGGCGGAGTCTATTCGCACCACTCATCTCACTGTGCTATATATTTAGGTTACATAGGCACTCCTAGATCATTCCAATCAGTTCAGTGATATAATGATTAACATCAGCAGTAACATTTAAGTCTGTACATTGGCTCATCCCCTGGGGGAGGTGGCCCTGTGGGTTATTTGACCCATAAGAATCATACCGTCCGGTACGATTGTGTATATTTTGCTATACAGTTATGTGTACATAGAACATCATGATTCATTTTTACTCCTGCCTGCCAGTTGACCTCAGCGGAGCATGTGATACAGGGAAAACCACTTTTTTTTGTTTTTACTTTCTTGTTCTTTTAGTGGGGAAAACCTGAGACTATGGATGTGGGATGCCAGGCCCTATCCATACCATTCGGCCATGCCCCGCCTCTGGTACTGTCAGACATTCGTAATTGAATATGGGAAATTTCAAGGGTCCCATATATCCCTGTCCTCAATTTGGGCAAAAGTGTCCCCAGTGGGGTGGTTGTCCTAGTCTTTGGACATCGGACCAATATATAAAGGCCGAATTGAACAATTTCTCAACATCGTATAGGCTTATCCATAAAGCAGTGAGTTGTGATGCGCTCCTGTTCCTTGTCCTCTGGACCATGATGGGGCGGCGTTGATCACTGGATAGTCAATAGTCAGTAGCCTGAGTTCAGATCCAACCCGCCACCATAATTGGAAGGCCTAAATTTTGTCTTAATCCCCAAATTAACTCGCTAAACCTCCCCAAAAAACATATTCAAATTGTGTATATAATATATATATTCAAATTGTTTCCCCCCCCTAGTTATTATTTACTATAAATAATAACTACTTACTCACTTTTCTTTTTAATCACACTTAATCCCCTTAGCCTTATTTGATCTTATGGTGGTGGCGTGTGTGGTTCCCCCAGTCTATTTTCTACGACCTTGCTGTTGCTTCCTTGTCTTCTTTGGGTGTATGTGGGGGTGTGTTTGTGTTCTTGTGTGTAGTGTTGGGTCTTTGTGGGGGGTGTGTGTGTTCTTGTGTGTAGTGTTGGGTGTGTGTGTGGGGGGCTTTTCTTCTTGGGGCAAATGTAGTGTTGGTGGGGGGTGGCTTTTCTTCTTGGGGCAAATGCAGTGTTGGTGGGGGGGTGTCTTTTCTTCTTCTAGGTGGATGTACGACCCTACCGGGCTGGTAATATACTATCATTGTGTATCCGGAAACTCATGTCCTGGCTCTCTAACCCCCCACCCCCCAGACAAAAATCATAGCCCTGAATTTTACCCCCCTTGTGTCTCCCTACACTACGGATCTACTAGCGGGGCCTGCGAGGGTGATTACTGGCCCAGCTGTCAGCGTAGTTGTCCTGAGGAACAGCGGCACCTTGAACGTTGTTGTTATGGCTGGTATTGTTATACGGATTGTGGCGCAAGTATGTTTTTTTTCCTTAAGAAGCATTGGGCCCCCCAGGATGCTAATCCGGATATATTCCGTGCAACGTGTGCGTACTACTGGATGGAGCGTAGCCACTTTCTGTCCTGCCTTCCAGTTCTCCGGAAGTTGTATGTGGAATGTTTGCCTGCACTCCTTGCAATCTACTGGGTGCGGGGTCATTGTTACTACTTGGACAAGTTCTTGTTCTCGCACACATACCCTTTCTATAAGGAGCGGGCGCCATCTATGTCTTAGACTGCCTTCCGGGACCTGATGTGCGTCCCTGTATATGGCTTTGTGTCCAACATAATATGTGTGTGTCTCTGTTCTGTCTTGTTAATAGTGCAGATAATTTGGTGGTTGCCATTGGTAACCCGCGGTCCTTGGGTTAACTGTTCCTGATAAGAGGGTGGGATCTGGAAAACTCAACCTTGCCTCGTCCCTCAGCCATTCAAACAGACATGTGACATGAAAACGTAGCATTTTCCCTCTGGTGCAGTATTCAACCCTAGTTCTAAGGCTCTGGCCCAATAATTATGTGTTGGTGTCGCCTTATTTGCCATTTGAATTATTGTAAACAGATCTGGGATGTGTGTATTTCGTCCCCTTTTCCTCCAGTCAGGAATCAAGGACTTTTTCTTCTTTTCGCTGCACTGAGCCATCTCTTTGGGGACGAGAGTGCTTTTGTTATAGTGATGTGTATTTCTTTTTTTGTTTTTTTGTTTTGGAATGTAAACATACATATGGTGCTCCCTGCAGTGGCCTGACCTTTGAGATATCTATTCTGAGACAATTTGGTCTATCGAAATGAGTGTATATCCTCTCTCTATTTATTCCATTTTATTGCATGTATTTTTTCCACTCTCCCTCCTTGATCTTAATGCCCTTACTGTCTAGTTAACACCTCATATAGTCCTGTTTGTGGAGGAAAGGCAGTGCTTGTGACCTCTACAATCCAAAACTAGATTTGTTGGGCTGATGTTTATTGTTAAATTAGTGAATTCTTCACCCTCCTGGATATTAAACTGAATATATGTAATCAATACTAATGGGTTTTGATTCCCATTCAGTTGGGTTGAACCCCTACTTATTGTCAAGAGAATGTTTTAGTCCAATGTGCTACTACTATATGGATGTATGAAGTTAAAATCAGTGTATAGTTGTTTTCCTGGCCATCTGCACTGCGTTGGGTAGTTTTCACTTAAGCGGAGCCATAGCATGTATAATCAATCTATACAAACACTAATTGGGTTTTTATTAGTCTGTTAGTGAGTTATTTCATTGGCATCGGGTTTGATTGACACAGACAGAATCACCAACGATCAAAAAGTTATTAGAACTGAAAAAATTAACATTATTCTTGATTTCTGACAAACCATCCTCGTCCTTCCTGGATATAATCTGGAACGTGTCTTCCCCCTTGCCCTGTAATTCACATTAGTAACCTTCGGATACGGGCTATAGATGTTGCTTACCTCGCAACTGGGGGTCTCTTGAGCCACTGTATTGTGAAACTGTTAGTTTAATACTTTGACCTCATCCCAGAATAAGGTAAGCACACCACACATGCACATTTGGAAAATTGTCCCTACATCCAAACATTCTCCGCTCCTGTGGGAAATGTGTTACAGTTATGAATTGGACACCCCTCCTTGATATTCTGTTATTACACACCATTCTATTTGTCCTCTTACTTTCCCTCTTTGTTAAGACAATCCAAAGTTGACATGACATCATATTATGTACTATACAATATGGCTTTGGTTTGCTAAACACTTTGGACTTTTAGACCTCCCTCCTTGTCTGTAGACCTGTTCCTGTGGGGTAAACATTGTTATGGTTACTTTAGATTTGACATTTATACATTATCTCCTTGCTCCTCGTCCACATTTGGATAAAATATTCATTCCGGCTTGGTACCTCTCACCGTGTAAGGGAAATTTGGTCACATAAGTTTGAACAATGTAGTTTCCTGTGCGATTTTAAGACTTTTAAAATTAAGACTTTTAAGATGTTGGGCAATTTTAATGTTATATTTGATTTTTTCATTTTTTGTTATTGCCATTGGTACTGTGCTGAAGCAGTATTTTGTGGTTTGTATTACATTAGTTCTGTATTTTCTGTAATTCCTAATTTCTGTAATTTCTGTAGTTTTCTGTCACTCTCGCCCGTCACAATCACTGGGGTGTATTCGCTGGTGAGTTGCACTGCCTTATCCATAGTACCCCACCTTTGTGGTTGAAACCTTATCACTTCTTATATTTTCCCCCTGTTATTTTATCAACCAAAAAGTTTACCTTTTTTCCATACTTAATGGGATTCCTTATTAGATGAAATACATATTTTGATTGCACACCCTCTATACACCGAGTCCAGACTAATGAAGCACACCTGATCACCTGACAGAGTGTTGGGACTAGGAATGACAGGACAAACGCATGATATTTCTTAACCGTCCTTCTCCCTACACCAAGGCCTCCTGCCCAGGATATCACATAGTTGTCCCCACACACCCTACTGCAATATGAGGATGCCATACAGTCAAACTACAACCAACTTGATACCCTAAAACAGCATGACCTACCTATCAAAAATGGAAATATATGAGTGACCCGTTTTTTTGTAAAATCGATAAACTGCCAAAACCTAGAGTCAAGTGTAAACAATTCAGAAGAGTCGGTAGACTTGCAATTCACTTGATAACGTGACCCCACAACAGTGGAGAAAATGTGCGTCAATGTGTTCGACTCCAATTAGGCCCGAGGGTCTGTGTATGGTACAAGCTTTGACATCATAAAATTTATTTTGGCTATACTAACTTGGTCAATGATTTGGAGGCATGTGGCATCGTTGATGATCGAGTGATGAAAAAAAAAAAGCTAAACAACGTTGTACTATCTTGTGCTGCTCACTGTGCCTATATGTAAGTGATGGTATCCCTCGCTAGTAATCTAAAATCTCTCTTATCTAAACAAATCATTAGTTGTCCAACATGTACTCCTCGTAGCTAGTAGTGGTAATACGAAATGTATTTATTTTCAGGATAATTAATTATCTAATTTATTTTGCAAGTCAAACGCCACTATAGTTTAAATCAAGAGTATAATTCAACCAACTTAGCAGTCACTCTGTGTCTTGGTCATATCTTCCTGTACCAGGTAAATGCCTTTCAGATTTAGCTGAGTGTCTTGAGATGTGTGTCTGCTACTATCGTTTTATGCATTATCGTGGCAGTGTGGGTAATGTGTCATGGACGTGATGTCATATTGTATTTCATAATAGTAAGTAGATGTTCACTTCCGGTTGATGTTCATTCATGTGCCCTGGGCCTGAACTATTGTTATTAGCAGATATGGAATGCATGAGCAGGGATAATTAAGGTATACACACGAAACCTTAACTTGATGAGATACATTGTATTGTGTACAGTGTAATAAGTAGTAGATGCTTTCTTCTTTAGGCGCAGTCATGGTTGCTTTGTTAGATTGAATTTGTCATTATCATTTCATTTGGCGTCTGGTCAGTTGACTTTGGTGCTACTTGTAGTAGTACTTTAATTTCCCTGTACTGAGGCTGTATTTTACTATTGCTACAGCATTTCGGTGATTTTCCTTGAAGCGTAATTATTTGGACACTTTTGAATTACCTTAATTAATTACTTAAACTTCTGGCATTGGTGTTATGTATTCATTGTTTTGATTAGCAAAGTGTCATTATTTTGAGACGTTCCAATATCAATATGGTCCTTTTATGGCCTATATGACCCACTGATTATGCTACTGATTGTAGCAGTGTGCATTAGCAGACTAAAGGTTATCGTTTAAGTTTGTCAAACACTAGGCTATGCATGTAGCTCAATTACTGAGTTTCGTTAATTCCACCACCATTCAACCTGTGCGATGAGATAACATTTGGAAATATATATTTTTGTTTTGGTTCTAGAATTATAATTGGACGGTTCAACTGTGTCTTTGTAGTGTTCAATTAGTATTTATTTATTTATTTTTACTTCATTTAACTTCACTATGGTGTTAGTAACCAGATTTGGGCAGTAACAAATTGCATACGGTGATAATACCCTAATGATTTTATTCTGTCAAAAGTGGGTAATATAACTCCATCAGATCACGCCTCATTACCTACAACAAACGTGTTTGGTGTTGTATGTGAAAAGCACAGGTTTACCAGCTGTCAACAGATAACCGACATGGCAGTAAGTTTGTAGATCCTAATCCACCACAGGGTCTACACACATGATGTTCTTTTGCGGGTGGGAGGGGGGGAACATAAGTCCTTTTCCTATAGGGGAGGCCAATTGTTAGTTGATGGTTGTACCAATGTTGCTCATAAATTTGCATTCTTGCCTTATTTGATTGTTTTGTTTGACCTGAATTACTGAAACTTCAACTGTGGCGGGTCCAATACTTGGCTTCAAATGACTCCGGCCTTGTGTGTGGGCAGAGGTAGTGCAGGCGTTGCACCACAGCCCCATGACCTTGAGTGGTGTGGTCATTTCAGTTTGTCTGAGTGAGCGTCTCCCCAAACACTGGAACAGTTCTTTTACTCCATCACGGTGTGCTGGTTGTCTGTGGCCTGGTCAGTTCGTTGGCGCTGTCGTTGTTGCAGTTGCCTCTGATGAGTGCCCCCCAAACACTCGGAACAGTTCATGGTTTGTGTCGCTGCACTGGATGGTGGTTCCAGTAACAGCAACAATGTCTCTTGAGTGGAGCAGGATGTGCGGCAGTCTTTGAACAGACAGCCTAGTAGGCTGTAACATGTGAAGTCAAGTATTGTCCTGCTGTTGTTGTTGTTTTTTTTTTTTAATGAGACATAGTTGGATAATATAATTTTGACAATGTCTCCCTGTTGCTATTGCTCCCCTGTTACATTGTTGTACATGCCTGATGTACCTTGCAATATTTCTGTGCAACACTGGTATTGATGTCTGATGGATCTGTATTACAGTACTTTGTTGTGGAACTGTGTCACTATGTCATTTTACCTCTGCCCCTCCTCGACTACCACACCTGTTTGTTAATGTTCATAGCCTGTACCTGGCAAAATTTGTATTTCCACTAGTTAGTGTGACAACCAGACTGTTGTAATTGTAACACTTTATTTCGGATTATTAGTCTTTTCTCTAGGTAACTAAGTTTGGTATCCTACTCCTCCGCCTAAAATTTTGCGCACATATTATCTGGAGCTACCTGATTAGAGTGACTTGGCACAATATTTTGTTATGTGTTTCGTTTGCCCGTAATTTGCTTCCAAAGTTAGAGGGAGGGGCCTATTTTTTTTAAAAAAATGCAACAAATTAATCACTAATTGTTCCATCCTCCCCAAATTTGAATCACACGTTGTGAGTGGTGGCCTCGACAGGGAGTCAAGACTATTTTTTGTTTTGTTTTTTTCCTAGGGGGCCACAACAGTGCAAGATGTGGCCAAAAACATGTTTTGGGGCGTATACATTACCTCATAATTGCACATGATCACAGGGTTGAATTGAAAATCGACACCATAACTGACTGCCAAAATTAGTGCATTTTACTTTTTTTTTTTTTTTTTTTTTTCTTTTCCTAGTTAGCATGTTGGTCTTGGATGGTGGTGGGTAGGGTGTAGACTGTTCTTTTTTTTTGTGGAATTGCTGTTTATTAGGTGTTATCTGTACCACCCTATACCGTGTCTAGGGTCAGTATGAGTTAAAAGCCTACAACATATCGATGAGCTCTTGTTGATGTCCCAATCAAATTTTAGTCGAAGCACTCTTGAGCACAAGAGCAACACTTGAGGTCCTCAGGTACATGAATATATTTATTGCATAATCTTTCTTTTTCTTTTTTTTTTTTTTTTTTTTTTTTTTTTTTTAATATGTATATATATATTGTCATTTTGCGTTTATTTAGTATGCACTAATTCAATGTTTTGTTTCTCGTTTGAGGCCAATACGTTGTAATATGCGAATAGATGCCCATTTAGTTGGATACTGTACACTGGATATTTGTGTAGATACTGTACATTAGTTAAGAGTAATTATTAGATAATTCTCCCTCAACTTAAGTATTTCAGTGTGTTTCCATACCTTTACTTCCCATTTCACTGCATGATGTGAAAACTGTAGTTATGGTTCAGTCAAATTATAATTAACTCACTTATTTACTTGATGACTGTCCACGTGGTCATGCTGATAAACTGTGTCAAATATCGTGTATGGGGGAATGGGGACATACCCCTGTATGTAGTAATTAATTTTATACACTTAGTGTTGGTCTGCGTCATTGTGTCTCTACGTTAGTGCAGACTGCAGAGCTAGTAAGTCTTTGTCGTGTCATTGCATCTACTCATGCGTCATTGCAGAGCTAATGAGTCTTTGTCGTGTCATTGCGCATCTTACTCCTACGTCATTGCAGAGTGAATGCGGTCATCTCTAATTGGAATGTCTTGGATAACCCTACCCTAATATCCTACCAAGGACATTGGTGCAAATGCCCAGTGTGCCACGTTGTGCACCAGACGGTGTTTCAACACACAGGTACTGGTTCTAATAGTAATTAAATGTCTTCCTGCGGGCCTAAGAAGATTCCTTTACGGGCCTGCTTTGAACCCGCAGCCTTGAGTTTGACATATATGCCCTACACTAATCTAGATCTTAAAAGTACCAACAATTAAATCAGTGACTGCGAGATTGGGGTATATATTTGTCTGCCTAATACGATTTTTTTGCATATCCATTGTTGTACTATCCATTATATTATCCAATATCCATTATCTATTCTGCGTTTGACCGAGCCACAGACCACATTTGGTGACGTTTACTTTCATCCACAATTCCAAGCTGTATTGATGTTGGAACCATTAGAGCAAACCTGCGAATTTATTAGAGTCTTTTCTCCGTTCTCCAATTGTGTAGACTTATTTTTAATAAACTTAAGGGATGCCGATGTTCAACAATTATGCCTCTGTCTTTGGCGCAATCGAACCACTTGGCTTTTTTTTTTTTTTTTTTTTTTTTTTTTTTTTATTGCGAGTTAATCGCGCACTAATGAAATTGATCAAGTTAACTTGTGGCTGAGTTAACTCACGATTGACTAGTTAATGCTGACCGCCTTAATTTTTGTGTTTTTTGCTTGGGTACCTTATAAAGTCACATGAGAATTTTGTCCGACTAATTATAGAAGCAAATGAAAACTTATCTAGGCTCCTGTGGATTGGTTTCAGACAAATAAGCTACCACTGAAGGTAGATAATTAATTTTATTTTGTACTAATAGTAGCAGGTGTTCAGGGGAGAATGCAAGCCTGTCGGCAATGGC
This sequence comes from Benthosema pterotum, assembly GCA_039105355.1. Taxonomy (NCBI): domain Eukaryota; kingdom Metazoa; phylum Chordata; class Actinopteri; order Myctophiformes; family Myctophidae; genus Benthosema; species Benthosema pterotum. Next base: position 31,711,774 of record CM076967.1, on the reverse strand, counting down.
ACGAAAATCAATCAAGTTGCCTCAATGTTATTAGGTATCATAATTGATGATAGCTTAAATTGGGAAAAAAAGGTGTTTCTTACACTAGTTTGAGTTTTTTTTTTTCCTTACCTATCCTATTGTAGCATGATATGGGTTGACCCTCTATTTGTCTATTCTTCAAAATAATTGTTTTACTTTAAACAAAATTGTTAGCACTTAAGTCCTTCTCGTATTGAGTCGAACCATCTGCTCCTCTTTTTTTTAGAAAGTAAACATTCTGTCTGTCTTGCCGATGAAATCCCTGCAGATATTTATATTTTTTGTATAAGGACCACTTACGACTTTCATACGCTTCCAAATGGTTTCAATTCTTTCTCTAATCCAGATATTCATTCTTATGCTCCTCGCCAAGCGGAATATTTATATATACCCTAGAGCTTTTCGATAAGACAAGAGTAGAGGATCTATTCTTTGGAACGCTGTTGATTCTAGGACACAGACTCTCTTCAGTCTTTTTTTTTTTTTTTTTTTTTTTTTTTTTCAAATTTCAGACCAGCCCGTTAACAATGATCTTGCCGTAGAATAATCTCTGATTAGTTATTGTTTTGCTCTGAGTCTGGTCTGTAAGTGGACTAATTATCCTTGCCATACCTGTATTGTAATTAATATTTCTGGTATTTGTTTGTTACATTTGTTTTGTTATATGGAGTAACTCTTTGTTTAAATCTGCTGCCGGGATCCTATGTTGATTTTGATAAATTTCCTGCACATTTTTTTGGTCTCTTGTAGGCTGCTGAGGTACGCTGCAGGGCTTGTTGTTGGTGATGTATTTGCCTGTCCAGTTTTGGGATGTTTGTAAGGACCTGGGCCTGCGTGCCGTGCGCGTGTTCGCTCTGAAGGGCCACTCCTCTATTATTTGTGATTGGTATTTTCACAGGGTTTGTGAGAGTAATGCCGTCACACTGTAGGTTGGTGAGTGTGGCTTCAAATGGTTTCATCATGACAGGGTTGGCATATAGTAGCGGCCCGGGGGGCTTCTCAGTTGTTTCTGTAGTGGTTGGCATTGGGCTGGCTACTGGTGCTAATTCAGGGTATAATTGTTGTAGCTGGCCTGCCCGGGGCAGGTCACAATCCTGTTGGGCCTTAGTTTTAATCTTTGGGGCAAGGAGAGACATTGTGTTATTTTCAGAGACATTGTATCTGCTTTGGCGCCTGGTTCTGGTTTTAGATTGACAAGATTGTCTGGGACAGGCTGTGCGTTGTTCTTGTTATCGGGGGCAGTCAACAAAAAGTTGTGATAAATTAGAGAAACAAGTCGATTACGTTCCCTCGCGGCCTTTAGTATACCGGTCGAAAAGAGTGTCTTCTTTTTCTGCCTTCGAGGGCATACAGCCGTTCTATCTGATCTCGGTTTATAGCCGCGTGACGTTCTTTTGTGTATCTGAGGCATTCTGTGCTCGGCTAAACTCAGTTGGGTGAGGCGTCAAGGTCAAGTCTCCTTTATCTTGCCATTCTGCTAGCAACTTTTTTGTCTGCTCGAACAGAGTGGATGTATGTTTCCATGGTTGGGGTTAGAAAAAAATGGTCTACTCCAGTGCAGGGCTGGTCCTTGTCCCTCTCTCTCTCTTTTTTTTTCTAATGTTATCTCACTGGAAACTTGCTATGTGTAAATTTCGGGGGAGTATGCCTCAGTAAAAGTTCAGGTGTTTCTTTTCTAAATTATTTCGTCAAATTAAGTGTTGTTGGTGTTTGAATGCAGGCCAAGTGAATGGATGGGGGTAGGTTTTTTCCTTTTTTTTCCAATAGTCGATCCTCCACACAAGTGACTGTAAGTGTACTGTGGGTTTCAATACGCACTGCCCTGTGTATTGTATATCTCAATGCAAACTGCCATGTCCATCCACCCCAGTCCACCCCGTTAACTTTTGCCTGCATGCACAGGACTTAAACGCCGCACTGCGTTCAGAGGCCGGTCTCACTTCTTCCACACTTGGTGGCAGAGAGGCATAACGCAGTTTGGTAACCAAATCAGTGTCTCACAACACCCTCCCCACAACAAGACTATGTGAGTTGTGGTTGTACAATTACATATATGACCCCGAGAGCAGGCCGGGTGAACGGACAGTCAAGAGGTCATTTATGGGACCGTACATGTCACAGTCCTATAATATAAGTGGGTGCGCCTGGTTCATTCACTCCTGCATTTTCTAAATCAAGCACTCATTCAGCCTTTTCCACTTACCCCACTAGTGGGATTGACTAGGGGCGTCTAGGCCCAGTGGTGTGTTTTCCCAGATCTCCCTGCCGTTGGCCCGTAGCCACAGGGGGCAAGGTTGCCCCGCCGCACGCTATGGTAGTTACTGTGGACACAGAGCCGTATTGGGTCAGGGGGTGATACATCAATTATGTCTCCCGGTGGGACGGCATTACATGCAGCATATCTCTCTCTCTCTCTCTCTCTATATATATATATATATATATATATACATACATACATACATGTACATCATACACACGCAGTAAATACATACATATACGAGATAGGATATATATATATATATATATACATATACACATACATGGCTACACACACCTACATTACGTGTTTCCTTTGTAATTGTCCTTGCCTCCTCTCTATTCTCTCCTTTTTCCTTTTTTTTTTCCTAATGACCTCATCTGACTCCTGTGTGTGGCTTGTATGTTGTTGTTTTTTTCTTTTTTCTTCTTCTCAATAGTTTCTATAGAAGGTGTTTAGCCGGGAATAGTAATCTCTTCTATTAGCTCAGTTCGTGGCGTGTAGTCTGGTCGAGACGCCAGATTCCAGGTCAAACAGAAACCTCGTATCTGCTGCTCTGAGTAGTGTATAAAATTAGCCTTTGTCTCTCTAGTACGTCCCCGCTCTCTCTGCTCTCACAGTGTGAGAGTTGTGTTGCATAGCAATGCTTTCCTCTATTTTTTGTTATTGGCATTTTCACATATATACCACATACATACCCATACGTACACATACACACGTAGGCCTACATACATACACATACATTCATACACTTTTTTTTCTATTTTCTCTTTTCTCCACGTGGCCGCAAACTCTGCGGACTTTGTCCAGTGTCCCTTGACACGACATCTCATGTTAAACACATTTTCTTTTCTATTTTCTCTTTTCTTCTTTGTCCAGTGTCCCTTGACACGACATCTCATGTTAAACACATTTTCTTTTCTATTTTCTCTTTTCTTCTTTGTCCAGTGTCCCTTGACACGACATCTCATGTTAAACACATTTTCTTTTCTATTCTCTCTTTTCTTCTTTGTCCAGTGTCCCTTGACACGACATCTCATGTTAAACACATTTTCTTTTCTATTCTCTCTTTTCTTCTTTGTCCAGTGTCCCTTGACACGACATCTCATGTTAAACACATTTGTGGATTCACAAGTTAAGTGCAGTGTACGCCCAAGTCTGTGCAATGCATGCTTCACAGAGGAGAGAAATTATGCTCTCTCTGCTGTTTTTCCCCCCTCTGTTGATCCTGCAAAATGACAATATGTAATAAATATACCTTTGTACAAAAGAATTCATGCTGTACGTTAGTTACATACTTAGCTTTGTGCTTTGTGAAAGGGTGCAGCTATTATAAAATTAGGGCTGAGAATTAACTAGTCACAATAAAATAGCAGTGTGACGTTCTATGGATTTGGTTTGTTTAAGAGAGGGTTACAAAAAGCTAAATGGTGCATTTACATGGTGCTTTTATTCAAACCGCTTTACATGGTTTGTGCATTACATTCAGCTCTTCCCACACAAATCCATGCACCATTGGCGGAAGAAACCATGCAAGGTATCTACGCATTGAGAGCAATTTGAATTTCAGCGTTTTGCTCAAGGACACTTCCACACACACGCACGCACGCACGCACACACACACACACACACACACACACACACACACACACACACACACACACACACACACACTGAAACCAAACCAGCTGTTTTTAATTGTATTGTCTTCAGACTCCAGGTACAGAGCTCTGCTTTGTTGTTTTAGTCTGATAAAGAGCAGTGAGTACGCTTTGGTTTTGGCATCTGCACATAGATTTTTATCTCATAACATTTATGTGCAGACCTATACATTTTGGCATTTCTTCTTACTGCTCTGTTTAGGGTACTATAAAAACATGATTTCCTACATTCAATGTTTGCTTCAATTTAAGACAAAAATCCAACTTAGCAAACTTTCGCTAATTCTGGATTACCTCCACTAAAGTGCTATTTTTGTTTTTACGGCTGTTGAATTATTCAAATGATATGATATTAATCATATTAATCACAGCTTCAAAATTAATCTAATTATGATTAATCACCATTTCATTAATCACCATTTGAACTTCTCTATGGATCTGTTTACACAGAGACACACAGCTATGTCTCTTTTTTTTTTTTTTTAGAAAATGCTCAGTGGGTTGAGTCAGTTAATGCACACATTTAATTAATACCATTAACTCATTATTTTCGATAGCCTTAGTTTACAGTCTGAGTGTCTGTGGTTCAGTATTATTATTATGAAATTGAATTAAATTGAACCACAATACAAACCAGGCCAGTACTAGAAAAACTAAGGCAGTTTACCATGGGCCCAGGAAGAACTGATTCATGGGTTACACGGTTTTGTTTCCTTGTGTGTAGGCAAAACCAATTAGCTGTATGTGAAATTTTAATCAATACTAAACAACTGCATGATATATGTATCCACCACAATGAATAGAGTGTTTAAGAACTATTTGCGGCAGGGCCGTGACTTGCTTACACACCCACCAAGAGCATGGGAACATTTTCAAGCATAACATCGGCTGTCAATCGTCCCAATCATCAAAAGGTCGCAGGGATCCTGTGGCATCAGTTTCACGATGTCTAACTGTAGTACATTTGTTTCTGTTTTGTAATAAATTCTTATTTTATTATTTTATTATTTTATTTTATTGTGTAAAACTCTTCTTTGTATGTGCGTTCTACTTATAGACACATGTCAGTGCTATAGCATAACCAGGACAGAACATGCCTGTGTTTTTGTGTGTGCGTGCATGCACGCACACAATAGTACCTGCGTGCACACATGTTTACATTAGCCACAGTGAGGGAACTGACATGTGTCATCCCATCATGTCATGAGAACAAGACATAGATGGGCAAGATATTTAAGGTGCATTGAAATTCAGCTCAGTGTTTAAGACTTTATTTGCATATGTCGAAGTCATCCTGCCCATGGCAATGCTAGGGACAGGGGATTAGCCCACATTCTTTACAATGTTTAAAAATCCTATTGCATTTGACTGTCTTCACACTAATCCACTCACTCATCAACTGTGAACCTGAATTTCAAAACACCTTTGCCTGTCATTCTGCCCTGCCTTGCTCTGTGCACTATTTCAGTATATCCTCCTTCTCTTCTGTTTTCTCTATTTCCCCGAAATTGTCATTTAAGCCTGATATACTGCTGTGTTTTTTGTTGTTTGTTGAAACTCTTCTATTACAATACGCACATGCCCGTGCAAGCACAGACAGGGGTTGTTTTGTACCTGAAAAGCAGCGTGACAGTGTTTACTTTCAATTGGTTTAGTGGCTCTATTAAATTGTAGCTCATGTGATTAAACTTTAACTCAGACATACTGTACTTCTACTACCGTACCCACAGATAACCACTTTAACCCTGTTGTTGGTGCACCTATTTTGGGACAACCATTTACTAAGGTTGGGAGATCTACAAGTACACAACCTGTTGTGAGCTTGTAGTATAGCCTAGTATAGAGCCTTGGAGGACTCCATTCAAATAACGATGTAAGCCAAGTGGTCTAGTGAGAAACATACAGCAGGGTAGGCCATATTTGTGCATTCTTCATTGTCATGTTTCTAGCGCACACTTCAAGTTGTAGATATGGATCTGTGCCTCTGAAGATTCGTCATGGCCATTCATCAGAAATAATACTGGCTCCAGTTGCATCATCGCTGTCATGATTATGACAGTCACGTTTCAGGGCTAGCAAAAGAAAAACATTAAAAACGTTTATTTTTACATACACCTGCTCACTTACATCCTGCTTGCATTCTGTCACATCTGACGGCTGTTACGGATTCCCTTCATCCGTAAACTCAGAATGACGCTGGTCACTTGTGTCGCAATTATGCCTCTGAGAACCAGGAAGAGATGAGAGAAGACTTGAGACTGGGAGAGAAGGGGGGGGGGGGGGGGGGGGGGGGGAGGGGAGAGGAGAAAAGAGGAGAGGAACGAAGAGAGAAAGAACTGTGAGAATAATCCTTCCTCTTGTTTCAGGTCATAAAGACTCTGTTCATGGACGGACATCCTTCCATTTCTCTGCTTTTCATCAGATCATAGTTTCCTCCATCAATGTACATAATGGGCCTCTGTGGCTGTTGGTGCACGTGTCTATGCACTAACAGTGTGCATGTGTGCCTTTTTAGTTTAGTGTACTTTTGTCTATGTCTACCAGTGTGTGTTCATTATGGCTGTGAGTGGATATACAATATAATTGAATTTGTGCATATACAGTATGCACAAGTACATACTGTATGTTCATGCCTGTGTGCAATGTGCCACTTTATCATGATTGCCAAGGAGTGCTTGCCTGTGTGTGCGTGTGTTTCAGCTCTTGAAACAAGCAAAACCATATTCAGAGGTGATGTCACCTCAGTGGGAAATGGAACAGACCGGACAGGAGTGGAGGAGAGGACAAGAATGAGAGAGATTACCACACATCATTTGGCTTTAACTCCCATCAGTCAATATGTGGTGCAGCTCCATATCTCACAGCTACCTAATGGCTGTGCTGTGCTGTGCTGTGCTGTGCTGTGCTGTGCTGTGCTGTGCTGTGCTGTGCTGTGCTGTGGAGAATTAAGATGCTGCAATATGCATTCATGTCAGTCCTTCTGCCTTCACATGGAAATCCACACAGTCATAGGGATAGAGAGACAGAGAGAGAGAGGGAGAGGGAGAGGGAGAGAGAGAGAGTTGGTGAGCGTGCACAAACCAACACATGCACATAATGTAATAAGATTTGTTCTCAGGATTCAAAATAGCTCTGTGTGCTGACAGGTGTCAAGACACTGCTTTGTCTGAACATGCAGAGTTGGCGCACAAGCGTGTGTGTGTGTGTGTGTGTGTGACTATGTGTGTATGTGTGGGTGTCTGTGTGTGTGTGTGTGTGTGTGTGTGGGGGGGGGGGGGGGGGGGGTGCAGTGCAGTGCAGTGCACGGACATGCATGTACTGTATATACAGTACTCTACGTGCGTGGATGTATATGTATGTGTGTGTGTGGTAATCCCACAGCAGCTCCAGTGTTGGGGCTGTCTGGACACGTCTGACTGTAGACAGTAACCAGCCACACAAAACCTGTTGATGTGAGTTGGACCCAGAATAGAGTCGCTATGAGTTGCGTGTGCCTATTTTGCTGACTAACTATTTGACGATTGAATTCAAATATCCTGACATGACGTTAATCATTAATGAATCTGTCCTGTGTACTTCAGCCTAATCATTAATATCACACTCTGCAACATATAATTGAATTATTATAATGAATTAATTATACCCATTCTTGTGTTTCTCCACTGGTTTAGAATCGAAAAGCTCATGGGCAACCATTAGCTTTTTAACCCACTTTTCTGCCAGTTAATCATATAGTGCTACTGCTATTGTTGGTGGAGGTGTTGCTGACATTAAGTACTGTATGTTGAGGTAATAGTATATACTGTAAAAAGTGTAAAGGGTTTGTCAGTGTGAATTGGACAAACCAGTTCTTACATCCTGCCTGGAAGCAGACAGCTATAATCAATCTGCTGCTGATGTGGTAATGCATGAGTATTTCACAATACAGACAGTCACAGCCTGTTTGTCAGCATTCAAAATCAATATGGGTTTGGGACATTTATATTAATAATTAATAGCTATACTCAGCAGGCAAGTACTCTATTACTTCTATTACTACTATAAGGCTATACTACTAACCTTGTAAATGTTGCGGGGAATAACTTTAGTCTAAAATATTGTTCAGTCAGATTATCTGCTGTCCGGGTAGTTCAGTGGTAAGGTTCCTTGGGACTTGTGCTGGATTCTTCCACAGTTCCTCTGACTTGGCGGGCGCTACGGTGAACACTAAAAGGCCTATTCATAGTTATGTTTTCGTTGAAGACGCGACCAACAAAAACTAACATGACATCATGCCACGGTGGTCACCGCTCATACAACACGTCTCTCAGTTTTTACTAACCACTGTTTTGTGGTCACCCCTTCTCTGGAAACTGGACTCTCTCTGTCTGACTAGGCCTAAAGGTGTTGGAGGGGGTTGACACCATCAGTCAGCATAGTTGGTGACTGGCCATAGTTGGTTCAAACTGGAAATGACTAAAATTGTAGTGAAAAATACAAAGAATGATGAATTCCAGTTTGAAAGCAGCCAAAGCTATTCTTTGGATACAATTACAGGCAATCTGGTGATGTTGCACATAGTTCACCAACCTGCCAGGCTATGTTACCTTTTTCTTTTTTTTCCTTCATTGCCTACAGGCCGTACTGCATCTGGTTGTGATGAAGTGTCTTAAGTGTTTTTCCCTGAGCTCTCCACGCAGCCCACCTAACATTATGCCTTTGTCTGACCCATCCACAGCTTCCACTTAGCAGCTGAGTTTGCCCAAAGTCCCAGTCCTCTCCTGAAGTGCCTTCCCTCCTTAAGGAATAACTTAGTTCCACTGAGGCCTTCGCATTCATATAATGAGTTCAGCACCTGATGGCAGTGGCCCATTTAGTCGTATACATCTGGGGATCCTCTTTGGGTTTGAACACTGGAAACTAAAACGACCCTGAAACTTGAAATGATAGAATTATTACACGTCTAGGTCCGCACATATGTGCACACCAGGTGAGTGACACATGTGACACAGGGCTTTGTATCCCACTGACTAATGGAAGAAACTCTTACACAGCTTTGCATTCACTCAGGGTCTCTTCAACATGCCCTTAAAAGATTCATGTTTTTGCTATGTGTCAAGAAATGCTTAATTGGTCCTGTGAACAACCTCTGTTTGTAAAAAACAACAACAGAATCAAGGTGTGTCTTTCCATTTAAAGACATAATTGGAATGCTTTTTTATTTGTTCTGGTGCATGGTAGTACAAGCTAATCTGTCCAGCTGAGCTGTCTCAGAGTATGGTTTAGTGTCTTTCCAGTCATCTGGTCATATAATTGGAGCGTCCTTCCAAAAGGTTTCCACTCATTTTTCCTGACCTTGGAGCCATGCTCTCTTCTGCTGCTACTTGTTAACTACGCCCGTCACTGAATGTATATGAATGCACTCTTAAACACACCTTGTAAATTGTCAGCACATGCAAAGTGGAAGTGGAGAAAACAGAGTTTCAGCAGAATGTCTGAATATTCTAACCTGAAATAGAGTAGCCATGTGTATGGTGTTGTGGTTAAGACACAGGAATCAGCCATGCCTATGATGGACTGCTGGATTTTCCCTATAACCATTTTAAATCCTGGGGTCCCAGGATCCCAACAGCTAAGCTGTTAAGACACATACCACATAGCCCCTGATGCCTGCTACCGGGGGTCCCCACCCAGTTTGCTGACTGGACCCTGCAGGGATTTGCTGTAGGTCAGGGGTGTTCAACAGGTGGTCTGGGGGCGACCAGTGGTCCCTGAGAGGGTTCCAGGTGGTCCCCAGGCTAAATGATGAAAGTTGGTTTCATCATTTAGCCTGGTTAACCAGATGTAACTCTTTGAGAGCGTAAAAAATATACCAAATGGACTTGGTTTCATGTTTACACTCTCAAGAGTTAAAATATTCATGTGAATTTAACCCAAGTCTACACAACTAGAGAATGTACAACGTAGAAGGCTAATGGCCATTTTGATCTGTATGTTTGACTGGTTTGTTTCCCAAATCCAGCCTGGAATTGTGGACAAAAGCAAAAGCAAATCTTTAGTTTGGGGGTCTGTGGAGCTAAAATGTCATCAAATGGTGGTCCGTGGTATTCAGAATCTGAATAAATAGTGGGCCCTGGAATGAAAACCACTGCTGTATGTCATTCCCTGACTCACTCCCCACTTTCCAGTCTTTCTACACTGTAACTATCAAAAAAAAAGAAAATGTACACAACATGCAGGGAAGGAGAGCAGCATGGTAGTAAGTAAAGTAAGTAGCCTTGCCAGGCCATGATGTCAGGAGGCCCGGCTAAGCCATTGAGGCCCATATAGGTCAGGAGCCTATCTCCTGTTTCTGTAGCGTGAGGCAGCTTGATGTACAAGTACACCCCCTGGACATGACGCTAGTATATCACAGGGACTTACCCCCAATCCATCCCTTGATGCTGAGTGCCAAGCAGGGAGGCATTGGGTCCCATTTTTAGAGTCTTTGGTATGACCCGGCCGGGAATCGAACCCCGACCTCCCAGTCTCAGGGCGGACACTCTAACCACAAGGCCACTGAGCTGGTAGTGTGAACTATAAATGTTAATCGGCCATGTTGTACTGATGGTCGTGGCTGCAATATGCATGCCTTTAGTTTATAGTTAACTACGACCTGTGGTCTAACTTGAATTGAAAAGAGCTTCCCGCTTTAACCACAAGATGAATAACAGTACAAATATTTTACTTTCATCTTGACCCAGATAGTTTAAGTGATGTACAAATATATATAATACTGTACGTGTTTGTACATGTACACTGTCTGGGTGTGCTTAAAAAGACCCTGTGTTTGCTTTCAGCTCTAGTGTGCAAACATGTGAGTCAGGTCGAGGGTCCGGACAGTAAATGTGAAAGGCTTGTGGTTGAGCAGATGAGCACACAAGTCCATAGAGCATGTATGTGGGAAAACGATGGTTGATTACACAACGTGAATGCTTGTTGCATGGCATGGCACAGCAATCTTCCTGTTAATTTGACTCAAAAGAGTGTACAAAAAAAGCAACCAAATGGACCTTTGCATTTTGTACACTTCCGGACTTCACACGTAGGTAAATGAACACTGAAGATTTTAATTGCGTGTCCGTGTCTGTGTGAGAGTGTGTGTGCGTGTGAGAGAGAGAGAGAGAGAGAGAGAGAGAGAGAGAAAGAGAGAGAGAGAGAGAGAGAGAGAGAGAGAGGAGTTGAGGCCCTCGTGCACAGAGGCTGCTGTGTGTCACAAGGAGCAGGCGTATGAAAGATTGAGGGTAATCTGTGGCGACGTGAATCCTAGAGGACAGTGTGTGTGCAGTGAAACACAAATGGCCCTACAAAGCGCACACAGTAAAACTACAAGTGCCAATTTAACTCTCTGAGCACTCTCCTGGTTTTACAGTGCACATGCGAGACAATGTTTTAGTTTCCTAATGAGAGTGCTTGTATAGTATGACCCACCGCCAGTGCACTTGAATGTGAGGGGCCCAGTGGAGACAGGCTGTACATTTGGGCGATGCATGATGGGAAAGGGAACTGGAACACTGACTGGCGTGTGTGTGTGTGCGTGTGTGTGTGTGTGTGTGTGGCGGCGATTGTGTGTGTGTGTGTGTGTGTGTGTGTGTGTGTGTGTGTGTGTGTGTGTGTGTGTGTGTGGCGGCGATTGTGCAACTGTGCACGTACTGTATGTCATCAACGTGAGAGCTAAGCAAGCACGGGGGCGTGCACGTGGCTTGTCGTGACCAAGCGGTGCTGAGTTGGCTTTCTGTCTCAGTGGGAGGACAGGGACACGAAGGAGATTGTGTGTGTGTGCATCCGTGTGCGGGTGAGCACGCACACACTTGTACATGCGCAACCATGCACATTACAAGCACGTTTGCTTGTGCTAATGGTTTTGTGTAGGTGTGCATTCTGTTCAATTTGGTGTATATATTAGAGTGAATAGTCAAAGATTTGGGGGGAGGTAGATTTGTACCTTCCAAAGACTGAATTAATCAATTTCTGTTACATCTACTGTACAGCTCTAATTAAGGTACATTCATATCTTCAGTATCACCTCTGTTGAGTTGCAAAGTACAATTCCAACATTGCATACTGGTCAGAATCATTGGTTGTACCATTCTGTCAACTACTGCATGGACACTCACAAATACTTACTGTACACTTGCATCTGAATTTTGTGTGATGGTGTGGCATACAGTATGTACAGTAGTATACCTTTAGAATTGCACCAGACATGATACTATACTATACTGCAGAGGTTTGGATGTTGCTATGATTACCAGCCTGCACCTCGAGGGGGTCCTCCTGTCTTTAGTGGAAAATAAAGTTAAGTAGAGTTGATTTGGTCCTGTGCAATGGAAAAGTGCCATTAAAGTAAATCAGTAACCCGAGGAGTGTTATTAAGTTCAGTGTAGAGCAGTTTACTTTGGCTTGTTTCAGTAGGGCTGTTTAATAAAGGTTTCATGACGACATTTCACCATGGTGAAACGCAGTTGGTTTAGCATCTTTGCCCCCCTCTGCCATGCAGAGAGGAAAGAGTTAACCCTCAACCTGGAGGTGGCAGTGTCAGCGCTAACAAGACAATCTTCCACTCATAACTAGAGGCATTCTCTGTACTCAAACTTTTTTTTTACATTGACAGTATTCAATTCTAGCTCTGCCTACAGTTCTAACTTAATTCTATATTTAAATCACTTGTCAGCTTTATAGCCTGTACGTGACCCCATGTGAAGAAAACCCCTTACTGACACAGAGGCTGTCCTTTACTCTCACTCTCTAATTCATGGGCTAACCTCAGCGTCACAGAGGACACAGAGCGAAAAACCCAGGCCCTGAACAAACCCTCTGTCTTTGCACTCCTTCTCTGAAATGACCCTGTATTCCTTGCCGTTTGCAGTCGAATCCCCAAGCCTTTTGACAGAACAGTTGCTGGCCTTTCATGGCGTAACCCCAGATCCTGTCCCCAGGGCCGACCCCCTCAATCCCCTCTCTGTTAAGCTCTGTTCTCCTCTGTTCTGCTCTGCTAAATTCTGCTTTTCTCTCTTCTGTCAGATTATACTGTTCGATTGTGTTTCCTCTGCGTTGTGTTGTATTATTTATATTATATCATGTTAAGCACCGATCCTACTTACACTACGCACTCTGCGTAGGGCCCCCGATTCCCAAAAGGGCCCCCGCCAGCTCTGAGTAAAGAACTAATTGAAAGAACTGTTATTAAGCAAATGACATACAGGGGGTGCATGTACGTTTGTTGAATCGCTGCACACTTATGCAAATAATGTACAGTGGGCGCATGTACTTTTGTTGAATTGCTGCGCATTTACGCAAATAACGTACAGCGGGCGCATGTATGTTTGTTGAATCACTGCGCGGTGAGGTGCACGCTAGACGCCAGTAACGACTTTAGTTCTTGTTAGTACTGTACTTAGAAGGGAAATCTTCTTCCATAAACAGCGTAACTTGAATCATGCCTGCCGTCACCGTTTCCTAGTTTTTACACCACGCAGAAACATTCCCCTTTTGCTTAGTGTGTTTGGTCAACATTATCATCATGAAAAGGATTTATCCTTCAGGACATAAAAAAGGAGCAGCAGCAGTCAGGTAGGCTGCCAGGCTAACGTTATGAATGACTCTGCAGTGTTCTGTTGTGCTGTTAAAATGCTGGGCTCTCAGTAGTGTGTTGTTGTGTGTCGTACAACATGCTTCTTTGGTGGCAGAGATATCAGCTTGCTGTATTTTGTCAATAATAATATCTCCTATCATGCCCAAAGCTTAGTGTTAGTGTATTATGAATACAGACAGTTACGCCAACTCTGTTCACTTCATGGTGTGGCAGTGGTGCGTGCTTGTTGGGGTGGGCCCGGGGCTGACAGGGGGGTCTATAGCAAGTTCTATAATGTATTTTCCCACCAAAAATGACCAAAATTGGTGCCCGTGGGTGAAGCAGGGCCCCTAGTAAAAAACCTGCTTAGGGCCTCTTGGAGGCCAGAATCGGTACTGATGATGTTCCACCATTTTCTATGTAATGTAATTTAATGTACTGTTCTGTTCTCTTCTTTCATTCTATTGTCTTGTGTTGTGTTCATTATGGCCTTGTTATTATAAGTATCTTTGAGATTATAATTACCCGTAATTACCTATAAAGCAACTAATATATCCTGCACAAATTCAAGCCTGGCAGGCATACATGTACGCTTCGACACACACACACACACACACACACACACACACACACACACACACACACACACACACACACACACACACACACACACACACACACACACACACACACACACACGCCACACACACACACACACACACACACACACACACACACACACACACACGTGCCACACACACACACACACACACACACACACACACACACACACACACACACACACACACTAGTTTCCTCAGTGAGATTCAGCAGTGTCATCTTGTCCTTGGTTCTCTTACAAGAGGTTTTATAGGCCATTGTGTTTGGCTGGGTCATTTAGAAGATCCACTAGCCTAGTTGTGTAGCTCGTGCTATAAAACACATTTGCATAGAGATAAACTATAGGGATATCTTTAAAGGTCCGGCTGCCTTTGCATTGACTTTATTTGAACATCTGACAGATAGAATTAGAAATTCAAACTCTCAAGTCTCAAATGCCCTTGAAAAAATGCAAGCATAACACTGTAAAATGCATAACAGGAAAGGGATGAATGCAGTAACCTGTACAAGTCCAAATGCTTTTAGTGTTAATGTACTTTTGAATGTTTGGTAAATACTGTACAATAGTGACTTCTCTAATTCCAGTAAAGCACATTGAAATAGACAGAGTGAGAACACCATAATGAGTGCTGCAGGTGGGTGTGTGAGGGGGAAAGCGAATGAGAGTAATTCTCGATGTATTTGATTGATTGACTGAGTGTGTGTGTGTGCATGTGTGCACATCCGTGCATGCGCCCACATGTTGGAGGGTGCCTGTGCTGTTTGCACTCTGTTTTTGTTTAAACATAGACCTGGTTAGACGAGTGAGCTTTGGATTCTGCTCTCTGTTCCACCATCTGACATGCATGCAAAGCCTGATTCAAAACACACACACACGCACACACACACGCACACACACACACACACACACACACACACACACACACGCACACACGCACACGCATGCACGCACACGCGCACACACACATCTCTGGCAGTTGAACTGAGGCCTTCTCGTGCAGTGGCGTTTCTAAGCAATTTGGAGCCCTAGGCAAGATTTTCCCTGGAACCCCCCCTTACCAAATGGACCCGTAAGGGTCCTGTAAAATTATGAACTATTTTTAAACTAAATAACATATTATGTGTTTTAAATGTTCAATTCTAGTTATAGAGGATTAGTGTAATGTATTTATCCAAGGCTTATTCGCCTGGTATTCTTTTAAAGCATGTGTGGTGGTCGCCCCCTCCCCTCATGGTCGCCCCCCCCCCCCTCCCCTCATGGCGCCATAGGCAACTGCCTAGTCTGCCTAATGGCAAAACACCCCTGTTCTCGTGACGCAGTTGTATGACGATTGTAAAAATGTGCCTTTGGTCCATAATGTCTTACTCCGCTGAGACACCAGGACACCTGGGTGACAGAGATTTCATAATTCTAGCAAGCGTAAACAAATCGGTGAAACCTGACCTTCGTGGTGGTTATGATATATTTTATGAATATTTTGTTTGTGGTATTGTGCCATTGTTACTGACACAATGAACAAAGACAGCGGTAATGAATCAGGCCAATGTTTTGTTTGGCCACCCATTAGGCCAAATAACCCTTTTAATAGGCTGAACTCAGTCTGAGCTGTTGACATTTCCTTGAATGTGCACCGCTATGTGAAGAGCGATAAAGAGGCGAAGAACAGATAACATCTAGAGAGAGAGAGTGTGCGTGTGTGTGTGTGTGTGTGTGTGCGCGCACACGCCTATAAGAAAAGATGAAATATAGCCAGCCCTGTCTGGGTCTAGACAGAGTGTGTGTGTGTGCATGTGCGCGTGCGCATGCGAGAGAGAGAGAGAGAGAGAGAGAGAGAGAGAGAGAGAGAGAGAGAGAGAGAGAGAGAGAGAGAGAGAGAGAGAGAGAGAGAGAGAGAGAGAGAGAGAGAGAGAGAGAGAGAGAGAGAGAGAGAGAGAGAGAGAGAGAGAGAGAGAGAGAGAGAGAGAGAGAGAGAGAGAGAGAGAGAGAGAGAGAGAGAGAGAGAGAGAGAGAGAGAGAGAGAGATGGTGGTATTCTACACGTTTTTACTTGTCTCTGTGCTGTACGATTACGTGCCTGTGGGCCTGCATTTAACGTATATACTGTACTGTTTGTAATATGCAAGTCCCTGCTTAAATGTGTATGTTTGTGTTACAAGAACTCTCAGTAGTGGCTAACAACATTTAACACCCAAGAGTGTCGAGATATCCCCTGCCAGGCATTGACTCAGTATTACCATGCTTTTCTCCCCAAAGTCACATACAACTGGCAATGCCCCTTCTGTGACGCACTTGAAGGTCTGTTATTTTCAGCTAGTGACATAGTCCTAAAACAGGGTATAAATTAGGCTTAGAAACAGGGAACCATGACATGATTAGTACACCTATTTCCACTACGTTCCGCTATGTTACAAGAATAAAGATTGTCCTAGTACAGGGGGTTTCAACCTTTTTCGTGCCAGGGCCCACTATTTATTCTGCATTTGAGACATGGACCACCATTTGATGTTGAGTTTAGTCTCTCGGACCCCAAAACTAAGGATTTTCAAGTGTGTGTCCTACAATTTAGGAGATAATTTAGAGATAAACTGGCAAATGTTGTTCAAATTCAAAATAACAATTCTTCTAGATTTTCTAATTGTGTTTCTTCAAAGTTAAGTAATTCAGATGTCTAACTCTAATTTAACTAAGGGTCCATTTGGTTCCATTTTACACTCTCAAGAGGTACAGAACTATAAGGGTGCATTTGTGTACCAACTGTCCGTCATTTAGCTGGGGACCACCTGGAGTCCTCTCAAGGACCACTGGTGGTCCCCGGACCACTGGTTGAAAACCACTGTCCTGGTAGGATTGGAGGGCTTCCACTGGGTTTGACAGTCAAAGCTAAATTGAATAGTTTAGAAACTGCTTCCCTTTCATGAAATTGCCTTTGCTTTTCAATTCAAAAATGCTAAATGAGACATCATTATGCCATTATCTCTTCTCAGGAAAATGTGGTCAGACTCATTTGGGGAAATTTATGGCTTATCGCATGCTCACAGAACACATCGTAATGTACTGTAGTGGGTTGTATCTTAATCTTTCCTGGTGGCATGCCTTTTGATATACATGTCCTGGGATGTCCTACACACATGCCATAACTTGAAATTCCAGTAGATAAACATTTCAAACATTGTGCACACACGGCCTGAAATGCACCTTTTTCCACCCCCAATATTTTTCAAACAATTTGCTTCATGGGAAAAAAGAATGGACATCATGCAATGTTTACTGAAGGGACATTGGGTGATTGAATTGAAGTGAATCAAAAGCACAAACGTCTCCTGGTCTGGCTCAGTTGTACACATTGAAACAGTCAAAGTCTGCAATTGTAGAATCTCTCCTGTATTGGGGGGAAAAGGTGGCTGTTTTTATTCACTCTGTGTGACTTCAATAAACATTATACTTGACCTGAAATGCACCATTTTTTCCGTCCAAAAAGCAGTTGTTTAAGTTTGCATGTCGGTTTGCCCCTCCCTTCTTTCCCCTGCTTCTTTATCCTCACCACACCACACCACACCACACCACACCACACCACACCCCGCCTCTCCTCTCCTCTCCTCTCCTCTCCTCTCCTCTCCTCTCCTCTCCTCTCCTCTCCTCTCCTCTCCTCTCCTCTCCTCTCCTCTCCTCTCCTCTCCTCTCCTCTCCTCTCCTCTGAACCAGGCCAAATGCATAGACACAGTTGCTCTTAAACACTTGACCCTTCTCTCTTTGTCATCAGGTCAAACACTGTGAAGGAGAAAGAAAGAGAGACAGAGAGAGTGTTCATGACCATGTTTGTCTCTTTTTTTAGACAGAAATATTTACCGTATTTGAGAGCTTGTGTCAACCCACATGCACGCACATACACACTTGCAAGAAGTAATCCATCTGCACCTGGTCTGGCCATATGTGGATTTGTACTAAAACACTGAAAGTTCTGGTAATTGAACTGTCAGCTTATTCACTGCTCTGTTGGTCAAGAAGGACACAGAGTTCATTTTTTTTAGGTTCCATGTAGGTTTCAATTCCACGTAGCTGTAAAATTACGATTGATCCCCCGATCACTGATGAACACAGAGGTTTTCTCATCCATTCTCCAGTTGATGTTCGTTGAAAAGAGCAAAATGCTGTCCAAAAACTGGAGTGGAGCGACACAGAGGCGATTTAAAAAAAAAATGAAACAAATGGAAGTGAACGGAGCAGCTGTTTTTCATGCGACCACATGATTCCCTGTTAAGACGGTTAATAGGCACCAACCTGCACTTCAGGAGCAATTAGGGATTAAGTGTCTTGCTCAAGGACACTAGACACACAGCGAGGAGGAGACGAGGAGACGCCAGAGTTACCTCCGGAGCCACTTCTGCTGTGTGGGTGGGTGTGGGTGTGGATGTGGGTGGGTGTGCGTGGCAAGATGGTGAGGGAGGGATTGTGTTGAGTAGAGCTGAGTTCATCCTTATAAAATTAAGGAGTTGTCTGTCCGAATGTCTGAAACACAAATATCTCCGCGACGGCTCCAGCCATCGCTGTAAGTTTTCACACAGCCGTTCACCATAATGTCATGAAGAGACTGACGGAGCCCTTTTGCCAAATTAACACACCGTTGATTTATAATGAATTTATTTGTGCGTCCCATTAGCTTTATATGCGGGAAGCGACCCGCCCCCTATCACACACGTCACACCGACCCAACATGGAATTATCATTGCGCATGGAGACGAGTGAGACGCGAGCACAACGACTACAACGAATCGCCGACCCTCCCTCAACGCCTTGCATTGCCTGCTCTGCTGCTCCGTCAATGAAGAAAATAAAACATAACCTCGACTCGCGGCGTGTCGGCTGCTTTAGCCTACTCGACACGGTGTTTTCTATGGGAGCAGCAGGACGCTGCTAGCAGCCAAAGCTACCATCATCCACTTAGCCACATCCAGCCTCTGCCGCTGCTGCCCAATGTCCATGTTACACCCTGCTAGCAGTCAAAGCTACCATCATCCACTTAGCCACATCCAGCCTCTGCCGCTGCTGCCCAATGTCCATGTTACACCCTGCTAGCAGTCAAAGCTACCATCATCCACTTAGCCACATCCAGCCTCTGCCGCTGCTGCCCAATGTCCATGTTACACCCTGCTAGCAGTCAAAGCTACCATCATCCACTTAGAAACATCCAGCCTCTGCCGCTGCTGCCCAATGTCCATATTCCAACACTACCCACTGCAAAGTGCAAACACGATCGTATTTCACTCTTTTTCGAACAATGCCTATCACACACGTGTTGTGTTGTCTAATAATAAACTGTATGTTCGACTACGCGTCTGTCCCTATTCAGGCTGCACGAACAGCGCTCGAGCGCTCAGTTTCTGACCCCGCAATGTCGCACGTATTACTCTACATGCCATTGATGTCGCAACGTTGACTCTGCATGCCCTTGAACGGCCAGAGTGTTACAGACAGTAGACAGAGTTGCGACAACTCCATAGACATGTACAGGCAGTTCGCCATCATGGCCATCATCGTTTCTTTTTTTCTATGCGTGTGTGTGTGTGTGTGTGTGTGTGTGTGTGTGTGTGTGTGTGTGTGTGTGTGTGTGTGTGTGTGTGTGTGTGTGTGTGTGTGTGTGTGTGTGTGTGTGTGTGTGTGTGTGTGTGTGTGTGTGTGTGTGTGTGTGTGTGCGTGCGCGCGCGCGCATGTGTCGACTCTACACTAACACCGTGGTTTTCAACCAGTGATCTAGGGACCACCAGTGGTCCCTGAGAGCATTCCAAAAGGTCCCCAGGCTAAATGATGGAAAGTTGGTTAACCAGATGTACTGTAACTCACATCGCACATCATGCCACAAAGAAGTTAAAGGGGTACTCCACCTTCAAAAAAAACCTTTGGTCATTTTATGGTCTACTCAGCCTCATGTGAACACACCAGACAGTTTATAAGTTACTCCTTTCAGTATTTAGATATTTGATGTTCATTAGTCTGTTGGACCCAAACCCATTATAACTTCATTCCATTTTAACCATGACAGATTATTCCAAAACAACCCATCTTTTTTCTGGTGACTGATATTGCACACACATTACCCACGCTTCGCATGATTTGGACTTCACATATTAAACGGGTAAGGTCCTAGTCTTTATAATTTCCCAGTCATTGACTGATTGACTGAGAAATGTTTTTTTTTGTGTGTGAATTGTTCCCGCTCTTCCCATAGACATACTGACTCTTGATGAAACGTCATTCACTGAATGAATGAAGTGTTGTGCGTGCGTGCGTGGGGGCGTGCGCGCGCGTGTGTGTGTGTGTGTGTGTGTGTGTGTGTGTGGCAGTCACTTCCTAAGAACCGCCTACACTGTCAGTCAACTAGTTAAGGCTCCACATCCTCAACTCCATCCTCAACCACACAGACAAACACTCACACTCTCTCTCCCTCTCTCTCTCTCACACACACATACACACATACACACACACTCATGCGCGGTGTAGATGTGATCTGGCTGTCGTTATTGTGAACAAGGCAGTGCTGTGTGGTTCTGACAGACCCTCCAGTCTCTCCAGTTTATCTCTGGTTCTAATTATCAAGCAGCATCATTCTCCCTCGCAGAATGGAGGCCTATAAGCTTCAGCCTGTCACCATACATGTACACTCACATTGTCAGCAATCCCTGGAAGGTTAACACGGTAGAGACTTTAGAAAACTTTGTTTTGTCAAACACGTGGCGAGTTAGGTCATTCATGGGTACCTTAATCCAAAGTGTTTTTGGTAGTTGACTAGATTATGTAGATACTTAGTTTAGGTTTTGTTTTCTTTTTTAAGTCCCAGTGGGTGTATCAAACCCTGGACCCATTGCACTGTATTAATTGACCTGCACTGGATCTTTTCTTGTTTTTTCACATACAGCATGTTTTCAACGCGATCTGTGAGTCCACGTAATGGTGGTTCATTTAATCCGTGCAAGGACAGGTTCCCTTTACTTTTACCTTTGATATTATATTTTTTAGCTCTCTAGACTTGGCTGTAGGCAGATCATGTTCAACAGAAAGAGGACACACAAGGGCAGAACTTGAATAGGCTTGTTTTAATTGGACTGAATGGAATAAAAACTAAAATCTTTACTATTGATCACAACACTTACTTTAGTTTATACAAAAATAGCTAATACCCACATTTGGCACACCACAAAACAGTAGTTTTGTTCAAATAGCACAAAAGTATTTTATCCATTTTTTGCAACCAAGACTGCTACTTCATCCTTCATCAGCCCCAAATGTTAAATCTACCATTTCTCTCTTTATCTGGTTTTCAACAAGGAGAAGAGAATGGGATATTATCGATTTCTATTCTAACAAGGTAAGGTTTTATCTCAGCCTCCTATACTGCCCTTTTTTGCACACCGATGAGAACAACATATTGATCATTTACTGTAAGTGCGTCTCTGAATGGAATCCGCTGATTAGATTAGACGTGTCATATCTTGTCAACGACATTCTATTTAACCCCAGCTTGACTTCGACAAGCTCTACTTTCTCTATCATCTATTTCCCGCTCTCCACAAATTAGACAGGAAAAACCAATAACCGGTGGCAAACGTGCAGCAGATGGCCTTGTCAGGCTGTGAAACTGTCATAAAATCCCACTTTTATCTAAACTGCGCCACACAAATGCGTTTTTTATCTCTCATCCTCCCACATTAGCTGCGACACCAGTCAGTTGACCGTTTGCTGAAAGCCGACTGCGCCGCACAGATAAACATGACTCACATCCTGTGACTCACCTGTGTTGGAAGAACAGCACTCTGTACCTCTACCCTCGTCCCAGTAAATATTTAACATAACTTCTCATTCCAGGGCATCACAGGTAGAAGTGACACATGTGCGTCAGCGCTCTTTACCCAACATGTCACGTAGCACTGTCTAGGACGTGAACCTTTACGAGTTTGAATCATAACTTTATGATGTGAAAGAACCGCTGCTGATAGCCTGTTGGCATTACATCTACAAATATAAATTA
The DNA here is from genome assembly GCA_039105355.1 of Benthosema pterotum. Taxonomy (NCBI): domain Eukaryota; kingdom Metazoa; phylum Chordata; class Actinopteri; order Myctophiformes; family Myctophidae; genus Benthosema; species Benthosema pterotum. The sequence continues at coordinate 31,689,602 of CM076967.1, read as the reverse complement.
TACCCTAAGACTCCCTTACACGAGAATGGTGTTCATAGAAAACAGGAAAATAAATCATTTGCTGGTGTGCTGTTAGACGAGAACAGCGTTTTCAATCGGCCAATAAGACTGTATGTATGGCTGTATGCATGTATTAATTCAATCCAGCTAAGTTGCATATATATGTATAATGTAGGATGTATTACATTGGGTAGCTAAAGTTACCAATGACACTTAAGACTTTCATTTTCCCAAATATGCACAGAAACTGTGATTGGTTATAGGCCCAGACATATCTAGTTCGCTGAAAAAAGATTCCATTAATCCTTGGCATCACCTCTGTCTAAGTTGGTCAACTGTACTTAATGACTAGATTAACCTGGGAGCCCCTTGTAACAGTGCGGTACAAAATGTACAAAGAGGTCAGAACTAATCTATCACAGAGGTCACAATGCCGACTATTACTGAATAAATCAAGAAGAGAACTATAGATGAGAGGGAGAGAGAGAGGGAGAGAGAGATCAGAAAGAAATGTTTCAGCCCTCCCCCAAACACAAAAAAGGGGAGGCTATGAAATTCTTCTCTGACCTAGATATGCGCTGCGATCATGAGCTAATGCCAACATCTGCTCTACAGCACTGTAACAGAAACAGTAAAGTAATTAACTTAATGTAAGTATAAATTAGCATATAATTTCTGCTTGGAGACTGTACACTGGCAAGGGCACGTGAATGCATGCACGCACGCGCGCGCACACACACACACACACACACACACACACACACACACACGCACGCACAAAGAATAGTTTCTATTTTCTTGTCCACTATCATAAGACTCTGACTGGAGCAATTATGTGTAAACTCAGACAGACCGATAAGGCAGAGGCTACAGATAGACACAAGAGCAACAGAGAATTCTGCCCAGATACTAGATGACATACTATAGTTCTCCATTCAGCAGTATAGTTCATGTTTTCAATCTCCAGGCAGAACTTGGAAGCTAATCTCTCTGACCTGAATAATATTTTCCTTCCTTTCTTTCGTGTCTAAGGATGTAAATAAAGTCTTAAGTAAATTTGATTGAGCTTTGCAGCTTCTGCAAGGCTTAAATCAGCAAGACTGTGATTTACCTACTTACTGATTATCACCTTTCTACTAATATTAAACAATTTAAGCAGAATACCATATTCACTAAATCCAGAGAGGATACTAGGCATCCAGTACCATGACTGGGGTGCCTAAAACAAGTTGTGTAAAATATGTTGTGCGTATTAATATGAACAAGTGTCAAAATCATTCATGTTTGTTCAAAACGAGACATTGACACTCTCAGGGTCAAAACAAAGAAACTATACTGTATATAATAAATACAAGGTATAATGCAAAGGGAAATGTCCAAAAATAAGTGAACTCCAGTCCAGAATAATGATGGTTTAATGATTACAAAATGTGTTCAGAAAGTATTTTTCCGTCTCTAAAATAGGGGCTGTGTACACTACACAATCCACGTGCAAGATAAGAAATAATTCAGCCGGTCTACACACACACACACACACACACACACACACACACACACACACACACACACACACACACACACACACACACACACACACACACACACACACACACACACACACACACACACAGCAGAAAATGACAGGAGAAGAAAGCATAGCAGCATTTTGCAGACCAGAGCAATACGTTCTTGTTATCTTAATTGGTTCCAACTTGTCACTTTAGCATCCATTCACAAACCAACAGTGCACAAGAAAGACGGGAAGCAGGATGGAATGGAGATAGGAGAGGACGTGATGAGAGACGCTGAGCGAAAGAGTATGTGGGGCATAGAACGTAGAGAGAGTGAAGGAGGTGAAACAGATGATGGGTGGGTGAGGGAGAGAGAGAGAGACAGGGGGGAAGGAAGAGGGGAGCTCTGCAAGCATTTAAATGAGAGAGAGAGAGGGCTTCATGGACACAGCAGTCAGCTAGCTTTTCTTGTTTACCCCCAGCCTCAAGGCCTCGTTAGCATTCACACTACACTAGCTCACAGAGGTGCTACATAGAAGCCCTCTCCTCCTCCTATCTCCTCACGTTTTCTCCTGACCTCTTAACTATCTCCTCTGCCTTCTCCCAATTTCACTGTGAGCCACACCTAAGTACAGCAAATATGAGAGGTGTAGTTTACTGTAGTGTAGTATTCCTGCGTCATATTGTTTACCGTCATTTAGTCTCTCCTGTATGCTATATCTCGCTCTCTGACTCTTCTTTACTCTCTCTCATACAGTAAATGCTATGTAAACAGTGAACGTTGCGGCAATGATACAGTCATTAGTATTCTTACTGCAGCACTGCAGTGGCATACTGACACACATACAACACAGCACGTTTGCTCACTTCACTTCATGTATATATGAACTTCTCAGGCTTCTCATCTGCAAGCACTATATAGCACTTTATTCCAGAATGGGCAAAATCAATTTGCGACCTCGGCATACTGTATATCGCCACGGGTGGCCCCAACGGTCGCGACCACTGGCCCCAACGGTCGGGGGTTGAGGTTATGGTTTAGGCATAGGTTTTACTGAGGTTATGTCTAGGGTTAGGGTTGAGGAACAGTCACGACCGTTGGGCCAACTAATTTATAGGCTACCGGTCACAAATGCCGCGGTGGCAAATTGATTTCGCTGTCTCTCCTGTATTCGTTTAACCACTTGAACCCTCTTCTGGGGGCACCATTTGCAAAGGTTCAAGCTTGTAGATTTGTTTTGGGGAGATTTGATGGGAAAGAATTAGAGGGCCTTGGTGGGGCTGTGGTATGCCATTCAACAAAGATGTGAATAATGGATAAAGATCATTTCTTAATATCCTGGACGTGACTACCTGCAATGCCAAGGAAAGCATCACTTTGTGATGCAAATGAACCCTGTCCTGATTCAGTTCAGTTCAGTCAAGCCATTTTTCCAGGTTTTAGCCCTTATTAAGCAAGATATCCAGGAAGTAGAGGATAGCAGTAGTAGAGGTTTAAGGTGAGATGATGAGAGGAGAGCTGGGGGGAGAGAGAGAGCTAGAGAAAGTAGTTCTATATGTGGATACTTCTGATTCTCTATATGTATTCTGGCTGCATTGCACTGCATTGCAGTGGCACACTGACACAGTTTACCAGCAGAGGTAAGGTTACGTTGAAAATGCTATAGATTTTACACTTTCACAACCAAAAAATGCCTGCTTGGAGGCGCTGAAGTAGAATTCAAGTAGAATTCATCCGCTGTAGGATATTGTGCCATTCCCTCTGTATCAGACAGATGATACCCTGAAGCCAGCCTGAGGACATGATGTGTGGGCTTTTGCGACGTAGGCTGTCTGTGTGTTCATTACATTCAAAGACATGTGTGTGACGTGTATGGCATACAGAGCATGCAATTATGTGCTGTCACAAATTAGTTGGCCCACTGCCAGCATTCATGAATTTTGTTTGCTATGTCACAATTCCTCGACAGTCAGTCTGCTCAGAGACAGATAGCGGTAGATGACTAATGCCTGTCCTGACCTCAGTGGGTTATAAGGCGGCCGATTCCCCCCTTGCGTCATACTGTGAGGTGGGTGGTGGAAAACCCTGACCGATTTCTGTCAGGTTGCCTGTTTTATACTGCTCCCTGCATCTGCCCTGTCACTTAGTATCACTTTGACGTGTGTAAGTGTACAGTGTCATATTCGGAACTAATCTTTCAAAACAACTTTCGTTCTATCAATAATCACCACGCTGACGATATCTGGTTGCGTACAAGCGTGCGAGTTCCACTCTCATGCTGCGTCTGAGGTTTCATTACCCAAGGCAATGAGTAGAGCGATCAGTATCACCAGGCTTGTTGTTGACTAAAACCATTCTATGTAAAAACAGAGTCGCTTACACTGTTATGCAGTCCAGTGGTTCCCAGCCACTGGAGCAAAGTTGAGACGCCCCACAGGCATGCAAGCACGCAATGCACTTATTGCATGGCTTGGCTGAATGCTTGATTCTGATTGGTCAGTTGCCAAATTCGGTGGTGTGTTATTTCTTCATGATAGACCACTCCGCTCTATAACAGACAGCGCTGACTATTGACAGCCATAAAAACTAAAACACAATGTCATTAAGCTAAACAGCATCCTTTCATCCATCCTGTTTTGGAAAACATTTTGAAGTGAGAAATGGATTACCCAGACATTTAATCCCTTTTGTCAACACTCACGAGGCGACTCGTTGTGCTATAGCTGCGGGGCCAACTTGAAATACTTTCACTATCACGAGCAAGGAAATACTTTGTTTTGTAGTTCCTTTTGGTCAATTTATTCATTATGTCATGTGTTTATTAAGTAGCTGTGTAATTAGTAGGATAATGTATGAGTAGGTGGTAATTGTTTATAGATAAATCACCTCTAAATTATATACTGTATCTACCTACAAGCTCACTGCATCGTGTTGCATTTTGAAGATTTTCTTGAAGTCTATCCTGCTGCTACGCTGCTTGTTTTGGACGACAGCTGCCATGGACCGCAATCAAACAATTCTGAGATGTACGTATCTGCACAACGTGTGTGTGTGTGTGTGTGTGTGTGTGTGTGTGTGTGTGTGTGTGTGTGTGTGTGTGTGTGTGTGTGTGTGTGTGTGTGTGTGTGTGTGTGTGTGTGTGTGTGTGTGTGTGTGTGTGTGTGTGTGTGCGTGCGTGCGTGCGTCCATCCATGTGTTGTGGAGGGAAGTGTGGGCAGATGGACGTGCTGACTGTCTGTCAGCAGCTACAGTATTGATGGATTAGGAGGTGGGCTCGGTTCCCAGGGAAACACAGCAGGCCCCAAAAACAGACCAGACTATTCCAGGCATTGACCCTGGAGACTGTATAGACACCCACCTCAAATCACCACTGACTGATCCATGCATTTGGTCTTCATTTAAGTCAAATGTCTCTCCTCTCCAAGGTGCCTGCATTTTAACCGATTGAACCTTTTAAAAATGAGTGGACTGGATCTAATAATTGAAATAATACACAATGGGGAATTGTTATTTGGGGAGTGGTGTTACCGTACAATGTAATATGTGGCACAAAGCAGTGCCAGGGTATCTAAGGAGCGGACAACCAGACAAATGTTCACTGATAAATTGACAACTAAACCCAAACAATTACTCATAATATAGTGAATGAATGCAGTGCTATAGTGTGGGTTGTGTGGGTGGCGTGTAGGTAAAGCACCCTCAACCTCATGTTCGGTGGTCCGGGCACCTGTTCAGCATGGAGGTCTTCTTTCAGTGGGAGTGCCTGTGGTGTGTGTGTGTGTGTGTGTGTGTGTGTGTGTGTGTGTGTGTGTGTGTGTGTGTGGGGGGGGGGGTGTCTATAGTGAAACATTGTCAATTTTAAAATAAAATTGGGGCAATTAAATGGGGCGGGGGGAGAGATTCTTGGCTTAAACTAGCATGTACTGTATCGATGCTGTGTGGGTGGCACTTTTAAGTGTGCCAACTGCTCAGCTGTGACTGTGTGTGTGTGTGTGTGTGTGTGTGTGTGTGTGTGTGTGTGTGTGTGTGTGTGTGTGTGTGTGTGTGTGTGTGTGTGTGTGTGTGTGTGTGTGTGTGTGTGTGTGTGTGTGTGTGTGTGTGTCATCTGTCATGTCTTGCAAACAGGCATCAGAGGAATGTAAAGCAGTGTGTGTGTGTGAGTCAGAATGGGAGCGTACAGCTGACTCACAGCTCTGCCACTCCACACAGTCTTACAGCTCTTTCAGTTGTCCCTGTTGACACCCTGGTGCTGGTGTTTCCCTGTTTTTGAAGTGGTTTCCTTCATAGCAAAACCTCATCATCACCTCACTATAGTAGCTCCTCACCAAATGGCAACAAATAATTAGATCTCGAGTTGTGGTCATCTGGGAAGGAAAGAAAAAAATGGATGTCCAGTCTACAGGGCTGGACTGGAACTAAAGATAAACAGCACGGTCGTTTCGGTGCGAATTTGGCACAAAATGACCCACCAGATAGCAGAAACTCTACCCCCCGCTCCATCAGTGCACACACAAACAAGCCCTAATACCACCACATTTCCAAAACAACACAAATGACACAAACCAACCGACCCCACACAACCCTGTCTTGGTCTCATGAGAATGATGCTGGCAAAATGATCCAAGCTAGAACAGGGGTTGTTTATTTGTCACTCAGGCAGAATACAGTCCTGACACAGACCTGGACAATTTTGTTTTGGATTTCGGTCACAGCCCACCGGGAACATGGTTAGTCCAACCCTGCGACGACTCTACAAATTTTGGTCACTTGCAAGCACGCATGTGTACGGGTGTGTGGGCGTGCATGCGTGTTTGTGTGCGTGCGCACTTGTGTTCCTCTCATCTTGCCGTTTTCTCTCTAATTAGCTGGTGAACAGGTCGCCATGTCCCTATCCAGCTGTGTGTGTGTGCGCGCGTGCGCAAGTGTGTGTGCGTGCGTCCAGCTGTACAGTCTGTTATCAGCGTAACCACTAGCCCTCAGTTGACAGGGAGCATCTGTTCACCATACACAGCGTTTGTGGTTTAACTTAGCCATAGCCTGTGTATCTGATGGAGATGCTCAAACTCCACCCCCAGACCTGCTTGCCTCAGCCTCTTTCTTTCATATATACAGTACCCTTCCATGACTAGAGCGCCATCCTTCCTTCTCTCCTCCTCCTCCTATAATGACAAGGCAGAAGCTATTTAAAGGTGAAAGAAAAAGGTGGGTGGCTGTGCCAAAAATAGACCCGCTCACAAGTGGACACTGTTTTCTTTCTTTTCCCCTCCCCTCCCTATACACCCACTGCCCCTCTGTATCGCGCTATGGTCATTGTGGCGTTGTCGGCCTCCTCATGGATTTAATGCGTAGCAGATGTGTTCCTCTGTTGGTTTTCTACAAATAGTACCATTGATCTAATTTCAGGGAGGACACACACACACATAAAGTACATTAGCATCAGTACTTAGGCCTGTGCTTAAAATAGTCAATAGGCCTATTATTAACAGGAAAACTAGGGGAGGAATATGGGCCACATGTTCCAAAAAAAGGTTTCTAGAGCTGCGTTCTGTAATACCTGTTTCCTGCAACTGTTAAGGGTTAACTCCATACAGATGCCCTGTTTCCTTATTGATTATGTCACATAGCCCCATATCTCAAGTATCATATCCTTTTAGCATTCTGAAATGTAATCCTGTTACATAAATAGAGACAATAGGATGAAAACTTGTCCCTCTGGACATTTATTCGCAGGATAATGGATAGTATGCTTTACCTAACGTCCTGCCCTCGGCCAAACATCAGCAGCAGTACACTATCTTGCCTGTGAGATGACCTAAAGCCTATACAGTATGTACTGTAGTTCCATTATACAATATGTCGTCTCTTGAGACACAATGTGGACCATAATTGAAATTAAAAGATGGCACTGTTTTTGCTTTATTTTTTGCCGATGGGTTTTCAGATTGTAGGCCTACCGTATGACGGATGACGGCTGACAGCTGTTATGTCATGTTATCATGTTTTGTAACTTGTTTGCTAGCAATGGAGAGCATAGTATGACTGGACTGTGTTTGTGGTGATTCTAGCACCATTAGCCTATATATTTATTTATGCCCATCCTATTTTTAAGGTCAGACATGCCTTGCACACACTGCTCCTGTCAGCGGAGTGTGACATTCCAAGGAACAGGCGTTATGAGTGCTTGAGGACATAGATTTAGTTGCAAATGGCCTCACACTTTGTCTGTCTCTCTGCCTCTCGATGACATACACAGAAACCCGGAACTGCCATGTCTGTCACAATGTTTAAATACTCGAACACTTTCTTGTACCATAGTGGTTATTGGATGTGCCTCTATACCGCCTTGGACTCTTAAGTGTTCAAATGTAGCCAAATGTATTAACTTTTAGTTTATGGTGTTTGTGGGTTGGAAAAGTTGTCTGTACAAGGGTGATCACAAGCCTTCTGAGCAGCCATGTCACACACAGCAGCTATTTTACTGACAGTAAGATATGCCGTGTGCGTGTGCGTGTGTGTGTGTGTGTGTGTGTGTGTGTGTGTGTGTGTGTGTGTGTGTGTGTGTGTGTGTGTGTGTGTGTGTGTGTGTGTGTGTGTGTGTGTGTGTGTGTGTGTGTGTGTGTGTGTGTGTGTGTGTGTGTGTGTGTGTGTGTGTGTGTGTGTGTGTGTGGCCAGCAACTATTTCCATCCAGGGGTCAGTAGGTGTCAGACAGGCCAGTAGACATCAGGTTATGAGTTAGTAGGTACTTGTCTGGAGTCATGCAGTGTTGTAATACCAAATGTATTACATGTATTACAAGATATGTATGTATGTATTGTAAACACAGTACAGCCTAGTTTCAAATCCAATAGGACTGCAACTAGGCATTATCTTCTTAGCAGTTATTCTATGGATTACGTTGTTGCGCAATTGAAAAGTTTCTTTATGATCAGCCCTGTTGTGAAATGGTGTCAAAGAAAACTTGAAAATAGTGATCTACAACCCCACAACCGTGAGTGGTAAGCTCGTAGATGCTGCTATTTTATTCACATCTATTAATTTCCTTAATTTAATTGATTTTGATGAACCTTTGTACCCCTAAAATCCACTCAATTACAATTGTCATTACCATTGCACCATTGGGAACATTTGCAGGTATTGTAATCAACAGTTCCTTCATTAATGATAAGCACACAGTGAAGAGCCACTTACTGCCGTGTGTCACATCACACCCCACTGTGAGGTGTGCATTTAATGGCCTCTGTGTTTTGGCTGCAGGCTTTGCATGCTGGCTGCAGTGTTTTCTGCAGAAGTGCATGGCTGTCAATCACTTTAGTCTTAAACAACGGCAAGTTGAAGGTTTGTAGCCCAGCAACACTATAGGAGCTCGCGTGCACTTGCTTGTGTGCATAGTACACACACACACACACACACACACACACACACACACACACACACACACACACGCAGACACATGCACGCATGTGCGCACACACACACATCCACACGCACGTGTTTCCATGGTAACTGGCAGACAGACGAGTCCCCAACAAGTAAGTATCCTGCTGTGAGAGGTCTCTTTTACACAAGGAATAGATAACACTGCCACATTAATGTTTCTAAAGATAAACACTGCTTATGTTCTGGCTTGGGGTTGACTTGCCACACAGTATAGACACTGAATGTATCAATTAAGGCTCCATTTTTACTCTCACAATTAAAGTTATAGGGCTAAATTTTTGTCTCATTGCCCTTTATACACAATAAGAGCATCTAGCATTGAGGAAGAGGCCCATGTTAAAGTTAGTGGCTAAGGGAAGAAGAAAGGTGATGAAAATAACAATGGAATTTGTTACGGGCCGTGTTACGGGCCGCGTCACGGACAGCGCAGCGCTACGAAAAAAGCCCATAGTCTTTTACAGAGCACTGCTGACTTCTCCACTCATAGACAGACTCTCTCAGATTTCAATAAATGAACACTGGCTTTGTTCAGTCATTGTTGACCACAGCTGTCAAAGAGGTGTGACATGTTTGACAGAAAACAGATGTAGAAGTAAAAGAGGGGAGTAAGAGATGGGTGTAGAAGCACAAGAAAGGGCACTTGTGACACACACACACAGACACACACACACACACAGACACACACACACACACACACACACACACACACACACACACACACACACACACACACACACACACACACACACACACACACACACACACACATCAAATGCCAGTGATACGGCTGGGTCTGAGACAAATGACCTGGATGCTATGTTGTACTACCAAAATGTCCCCTCTCTCTCTGTGTCTCGCTGTCTCTCTCTCTCTGTTTATGCCTGTGTCAAACACTCTGTTTCTTGCAGCAGTGTTGTTATTGATATGTTCACCCCTCCACTGAGCAGAGATGGAGTGTTCTGCCCCGCAACGTTGTCCACAGTGTGGACCAAACCACACAGATGGGGAGGGGTGCCAGGAGTTTTTCCCCCTTCTGTGGTTTGTCGAAATAGCGAGAGAGGCTTCCACCAGGCATCTACAAACCGCACCCATTGGAATAACAAGCACTCACACAGCTAGGGAAAGATGGATGGATACAATAAATGAATGAAAGAATGAGTAGGATATGGTGTTATTATGACAGAGGGGCCTCTTATGGCGCACACTATAACCACACCCTGTGGAAAAACAAGCACTTCATGGTTGCAGGGTGAGTGCTGGGTGGAAAGAACCATTTTAAAAGTCATGAATGGGCCTCAATGGGAGTGTAGTGGTGCATAGTTGACGGATGGACGGGCGGACGGGGGGGTTGAACCCCGCGCCCTGTGGACTATCCTCATTCACTATCACAACCTTGTCTTTGTAAGTGCTATAGCGCAATGTGTGAACCACTTTCAACTTGGTCACTTCAGTATTGTCTTTTTTCCATACAACATTGTTTAAAACTTTAAAAATGGGGTTTGAAGTGGTTACGTGCGTGAAGTGGTTGCGTGCTTCCGTGCGTGCGTGCATGTGTGTGTGCATGTGTGTGCGTGCGTGTGTGTATAGGGGGTCAAAGCCCCTCCTCAGTGCCTGACTGACCAACAGCAACCCGATACTGGCTGTGACTTTGAAACCTCTCTAAAAGACCCTACTTATTCAATTAACCACATATGAGCATCTGGGACGAGACGGCATTTAAGTTATAGTCACTGTGCATAATATAGTCATACGTTATCCAAAGTGTGGCTGTTGAGACAGATTGACAGAGAGAGAGGGGGGGTATGGTGACAGGCAGACGGATATAGAGACGGGGAGGGATAGAGAGGGATATGGAGACGGGCAGAGGGGTGATTGACTGGACATTAAATCCTCTTAAAGAGTGTTGTTTTGAGACCCCAGTCTGGTGCCACTCTCTTCCACTTTGACACCACAGACTATGCACCCATTCAACCTGTTCTAAACCCAGCAGCCCAAACAAGAGGGCCATTTAGTCACATTGACTGTTGGGTATCCATGTTATCCTGCAGGCCAGGGGGATTCCCACAGACCCTGCACAGTCTAACCTCCACGTTCATTTAACTTGGACCCAAATGTGACCAAATTGACCTGCAAGGGTCCATTTGATTGGATTCCGTTATACATTTGTCAGTTACAAATGGATAGATCATCACTGAGGATTTTAATGTGCATGGTCACAGTTGGAATGTGATTTTTGTTATGTTGGAAATTCTTTGGGACCCGCTTGCCACCCCTGACTAGACAAAATAAAAACATTGGTGTTTTATGCTTTGACAAACTCACCTCAGAGTGGCTTGGAAATACTGTATACTGTATAATTTTAATTTTAATCTAAAATAAATCTCGGACTAGGCTTTTTAGAGGTAGTTTACTATTTGCATATGTTTGTTCTTTCAACACATTTTTCATATCAGATTTGTGATGATTTGAGAATTGGCCAGTTTGGGTTTGGGTGTACTGACTGAGCACTGAGCATAATAGCATCCCTGACTTTACACGTGTAAATCTAAATACTATTTTCTTACAAAGTTTGAGATGTATATCTATACCCAGTCTATACCCAGTTGGTGTCCACGGATGGCTTTCCAGATCAGCAATACCACAAGCCTTTCCGAGTGTGTGTGTGTGTGTGTCCCTGCCTATGCACACACACACACACACACACACACACACACACACACACACACACACACACACACACACACATACACACACATACACATACACGCATGCACATACTGTATACGTGTGCACACATACACACACACAGCAACATGTCAGCATTCATCTTGCACATGTTTGGAATATGAATATACTCTCACACACATATCACGTATACACACACACACACACACACACACACACACACACACACACACACACACACACACACACACACACACACACACACACACACACACACACACACACACACACACACACACACACATGCGTGCACACACTCAACAGTGTTGTCAGTCCAACAGAGAAGCAGCCCAGTCATACTGAGCAGCAAGACAATGGTTGTGTCAATCAACGTCAGGTTTTTGTGCTTAGCCTCCCAGCTAGAGGTCTTTCAGTGGCTCCACTGTGGACAATCAGCTTGTTAGAATCACCTCAAGTCTCCAGCACATTCTCTAGGCACTGTCCCAAAATCTCTGTGTCAAAGTATACGCAGGACCGCAGTTTGTCCACTTTCTAAGTGTAACCTTCCTCCTTCAGACATACAAATAGCCTAAAAGGCTATTCTAATGTTTACTTTTAAGCATAACTATATGCCAAAACCAGCAGACAGAAATCCAGTTCCTGTGCTAAAATGTATCTTTCTGTCGCGGCACTGAAAATGCGTTCCTGCAATCAGCTTTTGAAATGAGGAGTCACCTGCAGTCATGGATTAAGTCTATTGTATTGAATGAACCCCCCCCCCCCCAAAAAAAAAACATACATAAAATACAAATAACAAATGAAATGCAACATTCTACAGCTTTTGGGTCTGGGAGCTGTGAAGTCATACCTATGACAGGCACAGTAACCAGCCCTCCCCCCTCCCCCAGGGATAAAAATATGAGCTATTTTTTAAGAACATATTATATGTGTTTTAAATGTTCAATTCTAGATATAGAGGACAAGTGTAATGCATTTATCCATATGAGGCTTATTAGCCTGGGATCCTTTTAAAGCATGACTGGTGGTCGCCCTGGTGCCCCCCGCTCCCCTCATGGCGCCCCCAGGCAACGGCCTAGTCTGCCTAATAGCAAAAACGCCCCTGCATCCTGACTTCCTACGTCATCTTATTTATTCCTATACTATTGTGTCACCAGTGAAAATGCACAGTCTGTGAAGTCCCAGGGAAGGCCCTTTTCCAGCATGAGTTAATTGATTAAAACAACTAGCCATGTGTCTCATCCCAGTGACCTCTGTCACTCATCACAGAGTTGAGACATGTTTATCTGAACCATGGTGTGAAACCTCACATCTGACCTCAATGTTCCTTTATCCTCTCTCCCCTCCTTGTTCTCTCTAGTCCATTTTGTCACAGCTGTCACCGTGCTGTGATTGCATGTTAGGAATATTTTCATGGAGAATTCTTTTTGACCTGCTATGTTTCATCATGTTCTCATCTCCTTTTTTTGCTACCAAGTTATGGTAATTTATCTATCCAGTCCCTCTGTGTTCGTTATGTATATCGGTCTGGCCGACATATTGGCAATTACTTCTGCAATGTCAATTCTTTACCACTTTCAACCTAATTCCGGGCATATCACTGGACATGTAATCTTTTGGAAGTATAGTATTTTTACATCCATTTAATATCCAAAATGTTTTATTGGATTTGGCTATTAAGTGAAATTCTTTCAATAAAAAGAAAATGTAGGACAAAAATGTGGCATCGGTCAGTCTCAGTTGGCACTGTACTGTGTGGTATGTGTGCATGTCTGGCACACAAAGCAGCTCATTCACTCACCCATACCACTGCACGTTCCTGATGGACTCCTAGCTGCAATGTACATGTACAATGTACAATGTACTTCATTCAGATGCACAGTACTGAACATCATGTGTCTGATTAGTTGTGAATGGATGGAGGGATGGATGGACGAATGGAAGAATGGATAAATAAAGGATCATGGATAGATGAATTGAGAAATGGATGGATGGAAAGATGGAAGAAGAATTGGATGGGTGGATGGATTGATGGATGGGTGAATGGACAGATAACCGTTGATGAAACGAGGGACATACGGATGGAACAATAGATGTATTAATCTATGTCACTGTCCCATTAATTCAACTATTATTGTGTTGTTTTTATTTCAGGTGGGACCAGAGACATCGGCTCTGCATTGACCAGGATGTGCATGAGACACCGCAGCATAGAGTCCAAACTCAAGCACTTCTCAATGTAAGGAACTTCTCTTCTCTTCTCTTCTCTTCTCTTCTCTTCTCTTCTCTTCTCTTCTCTTCTCTTCTCTTCTCTTCTCTTCTCTTCTCTTCTCTTCTCTTCTCTTCTCTTCTCTTCTCTTCTCTTCTCTTCTCTTCTCTTCTCTTCTCTTCTCTTCTCTTCTCTTCTCTTCTCTTCTCTTCTCTTCTCTTCTCGTGTGCGTGTGTGTGTGTGTGTATAGGTGATATATTTCACTTAGACATTGTAGACGCTTGTGTAGAATGTCAGCTTGGCAGACCAATAGTCTCTTTCCCAGCATTCCACTACATTCCACACACACACACACACACACACACACACACACACACACACACACACACACACACACACACACACACACACACACACACACACACACACTCACCCCGACTCTCTAATTTCGGGTGGCATTTCAGTCGAGATTCCTGTTGGATCTCCATGGCAGGAGAGCAAACTGAGGGGGAGTATGGACACGTGCACACCACACACACACACACACACACCTTGGAGAAATATCTATGCGTGGGAGTCTAATTTTAGTCTCCTTCTCTAAGCCTGCAGCTGCCCAGCTCTCACACTTCCTTAGACAGACAGACAGACAGACGCGCACGCGCGCGTACACACACACACACACGCACGCACGCGCGCACACACACACGCACGCACGCGCACACACACACACACACACACACACACACACACACACACACACACACACACACACACACACACACACACACACACACCGAGAAAACTGGTCTTGGACTGGGCACAGTTGGGTAATGATTGACAGACGTGACTGCAAACAACAACTTACTTACCTCCCTCTGTTTCTCATATTCTCTCCGTCTGTCTGTCTGTCTGTCTGTCTGTCTGTCTGTCTGTCTGTCTGTCTGTCTGTCTGTCTGTCTGTCTGTCTGTCTGTCTGTCTGTCTGTCTGTCTGTCTGTCTGTCTAGTACTGTGCAAATTGGCAGATCCTGCTAATGATTGACAGACCAGACTGTGGAGTATATAGACAGACAGACAGACACACAGACATCGGAACTAATTCTGTGGTCGTCTGATTGTCTGATTATTAACTGGCTGAATAAAGAGACGATAATAAATGGGATTATGTCTTCACCCTGAGGCTGTATGGCACAAGTTAAACCATTAGTACCTGAGGCTCATTCTAAGAATAAATGGAAACATATGTCGCTAAAATGGTGCTCAACCCTTTTCATGGACTCCCAAATTGATATTTGGCCACAGACCCACATGCCTAAGTATTTTATTCCAGGATCCCAGAAGAAAAGATTAGTTGAGTAGAAAATAACTAAACTCATCTTTAGGGCTTCACGAGGGTGAAAATGTGTCCAAATTTTTCCATATTAGCCTCATTGAAATTACAGATGGCAGCACATACAGTATGTAGATTTGGTAGGAGTGGAGGTTTTCTATTATCACCTTGTCCCCGGTCTGTGTGCCGTGAGATACGACCACGTGTGCCTTGTGATAACCACACATTATTACACGTTGACATCTTCTTTACACAGACATTCATACTATAAAGGCAGACTTTTCAAAATGTCTTACACTTTTTTTTGTCATTTTCACCCCTTTGTCATCAGAGCTGCGTTTTTTCTATAAATACAAATGTGCCTTGCTGCTGAACCTATACAAGCTGTTTAAAACTGTGTGTGTGCATCTGTGTGCGTGTGCGTGTGCGTGCGTGTGTGTGTGCGCGCACGTGCATCCTTGTGCAGGTCCTTCCTGGACTGTCTTATCAACCCCTTGCAGGAGCAAATGGAGGAATGGAAGAGAGGAGTCAATACTCTGGACAAGGACCATGCCAAAGGTAGGTGCTATGCACCGTACCTATGCAAGATGCCTTTACAGTATATGCAAATGTACACTCACACACACCCTGTACCTCTCTCTTTTAACATTCCATCTTTAGTTTCCTATAATACTGGCAATAGCACACAATCATTTTTTTCTGTTTTGCTGTATCTTAATACTATTCCTTTTTGTTTCCCATCCAGAGTACAAGAGGGCTCGGCAAGAGATCAAGAAGAAGTCCTCAGACACCCTGAAGCTTCAGAAGAAAGCTAAAAAAGGTAAAAACTATCTGTGGTTTAACGCAAATGTGACTTGTGCCACATTCAGATTCCAAACTGATTTCAGGATGTCCGCCTCTGTCTGAAAGCAGTAACCTGATCTATCCATAAAGTTTTATTATCCCAGTGTGCACCTGGGGTTTTGGAAGCTGGCTTTATTGAATTCATGTTCTTGTGCAAATTAATGAGACAGCAACTTTCAGCTAGATCTCCAATCTATCAATAAACTATAAACATGTTATAATAATTCTTATTTTCAAAAGGACGATATCGAATAGGTTTCAGAGCCATAACGGCACGGACACAAATCAAATTGCTAAATCGTTTAATTCCAGCAAATAAAGTTAAACAAGCTCTTGACAATGGAGATACAAGGCTTTCATCCCTTCAGCAGTGATGCTGTGTGGAGGAGAATGTTCCAGGATGATTAGCCACGTACAGGTCCAGTAGGCTAAACATTACCTTACTTGGTAAACACTCACTGGAAGGACCTTTTCTGTTAAGATTCCTGTTGGCTGGAGCTGTAGACATGTGTTTACCTACTGTACCTAGAGGGAGAATACCAAAGAGAGGAGAGAAGTCAGATACTGTACAAAGTGTGGTATAAAACCTGATACCCTAACCTAAGCCTACGCTAAAATATGGTTTAATTTAACCTTGGAAGTGTAATAAATAGACCCTTGCAACCCCTTTAAAAATCATATATGCTTATATTACATATATAGTATATTCTTTAATAAGAGCGGTCTAGAATGTTTTTAATTTACCTCATGTCCTCTGAGTAGGCAATCTGTATGTCCCATAAGGTACACCACTTACAGGGAATTGCACAGCTCAGCGGACACTTTGCCAATTATAGTCGCCTCCCAATTAGACCAGAACAATGTAAAGATGAAGCAAAGTATTGTTTTCGATTTACATTTTAAGATGTCTACTATAGGCTCACATTGGCGCTGGTGGAGCATTGGTCAAGATATGCGTCATACAAAAAATCTAAATACTATCCCCTGAAGGTTCAGGGGATAGTCCATAGTTTTTATAACACCACTCAGCTGAATATGACGATCACACATCACCTCATAGTGATATGCTCATGTTGCATGCACAGGCTTTTGAATAAAAAATAGATTAAGATTATTCATTTGTAGTCCTGTAGTACTTCACTGGCAGTGGAGTGGTAGTACTGTGGACTTTTCTTTCTACCTTATATAATGCATTGGTTTTAGTCGACATGAGATCTTTTTTCCCCTCCTCCTACAATTCCCATGCTGGCACTGCTAAACATGACCTGTGCCATGTGTTTATTCTTTATTCTTTATTCTTTATTCTTTATTCGGATCCCCATTAGCTTCCACATAGTGGTCGCTAGTCTTCCTGGGGTCCACAAGAAATGTACATAAAAACAGAAATTGAAAGTTAAACAGACAATACAAGTTAATAGCTAAAACGGTGAGTATCAACCAACACGGAGTTCACAGAAAAATAATAAAATATGAGAATAAATAAGATACAGGGATAAAACAACATCTACGAAAGAGTCATCAGTTCATGTTTAAGACACTTTTTAAAAGAGTATTTGCTTCTGGTTTGCCTTAGGATCAAAGGGAGCATATTCCAGTTTGAAAAAGTTCTATAAAGAACAGTTCTTACCAAACTATGATTGTTGTGTTTTGGCACCACAAGATACCCAGAGCTAACTGATCGAGTATAATGTTCATGGCAAAAACCTGTATATAATAGTTGTTCGTGAAAGAAGTGTGGTGTGCTGTTCCAAATAACATTATGCATGAACATCAAAAGACAGTATTTTAGTTTTACCTTTACAGTTAACCATGACAATTGTCTATGCATCTCAACTGTGTTGGTACGGAAAGAACACTTAAGAACCAATCGGGCTGCTCTGTTTTGAGCGATTTGGAGTTTCTTTATATGTTTCTCAGCTGCACTTGACCAAATAACCGGACAATAGTCCAGGTGTGATAAGACTAGTGACCGTACAACATTATTCATGACAGGATGTGGAACATAAGCAGAGCATTTCCTAGAGATAGCAATGCCCCTTCCCATTCTCGAAACAATATGATCAATCTGATCAGACCACGACAATAAATTATCTATTTTAATGCCAAGCAATTTGACCTTAGTTACCTGCTCAACTGATGTCCCGTCTATGAACAAGTCAAGTGCACTAGCACTGGCAAGAGCATACCTACTGCCAAATACAATGGATTTTGTTTTGGAAATATTCAATACTAGTTTATTCATTCTAACCCATGTGGTGATGTTATTCAACTCAGCCTGAAGATTCTCTTTCAGTTCAGCTGAAGTTGGAGATGCACAAAACAGTGTAGAGTCATCAGCATACATAATTAGATCAGCATTTTTTACAGCAAAAGGTAAATCATTAATAAAAATTGAAAATAAAAGGGGCCCTAAGCAACTCCCCTGTGGGACGCCAGACATCACATGCTCACTGGAAGAATAACTTCCATTAAAAAATACTCTTTGTGTTCTTCCGAACAGGTAGCTCTTAATCCACTCCAGCGATAAGGGTGAGAAGCCATAACATTTAAGTTTAGAAATGAGAATTTGGTGATCAATGACATCAAAAGCAGCTGTAAAGTCAAGGAGCACAGCCCCAACTAATAACCGGTCATCTATAGATTTTAACCATTTATCAGTCATGTGCACTAATGCGGTACTAGTAGAGTGGCCTGGTCTGTAGGCATGTTGTGCATTTGTAAGTAACTTATTGCTATTAAAATAATTAAACATTTGCTTAAAAACAATTTTCTCAAGCATTTTGCTAAGCACTGGTAGTATGCTAATAGGTCTACAGTTGGATCCAGTAAAACCAGTCTTACTATCCTTGGGTAAGGGTATTATTTTAGACCCTTTCCAAAGCTCTGGAAAACTCCCGGTCAGAAGGCATCTATTAAAAATGTGACATATTGGTTTAGCAAGCAGCCTGGCAGCAATCTTAATTACTTTGCCATCCAAGTTGTCGACTCCCGGAGACGTGTCATCAGTAAGAGAAAGTAACATTTTCTCCACAGTGTCTTGGTTAACTATATCAAAAGTAAAACAGCATGTTTTATCTCTCATAAAACTTTTAATTGTGTTGCATGTTAAATTGTCATCATTTGATTGCATACTACTTCTCAAACGTTCAACCTTGCTGATAAAGAAGGTGTTGAAATAATTAGCTACATCACATGGCTTGGTGATGAATTGACCTCCACATTCAACATACATTTGAGAGTTGTATGATTTCTTACACATGATTTCATTCAGAGTTTTCCATAATGCTTTACTGTCATTTGCAGAGTTACTGATTTTTTGTTTAAAATATCCTTTCTTTTTCAAATAATTTAACTTGGTAACTTTGTTTCTCAACTTGCAATAAACTTGTTTGTCTGAAGGGCACCCAGTATTATGTGCAACTGCCTTGGCATTATCCCTCTGCTGCATTAGAGCTCTAAGCTCATCATCAATCCATGATGCATTTCTCCCCCTCACTGACCGTTTTCTGAGTGGAGCATGCTGATCAACAAGTTTCCCAAATCTGTCCATAAACATATTCAGAGCAATGTTGGCATTATTCTCCTGACATACATCAGTCCACTTTAAATCTTGAACTTCCTTGAGAAATATGTCAACATTAAATCTTTTGTATGACCTGCGATAAACAATCCTGACCCCAGTTTTAGGCATCTTAGTTTTTTTGGATAGAGCGATTAAGTTATGGTCGCTACAACCCACTGCTACTGAGACTGCTTGTGAACACAGCTCATGTATATTAGTAAAAATATGATCAATGCATGTTGACCTATTAACACCATCAGTAGATGTGAAAATGCGTGTTGGTCGATTCACAACCTGGGTAAGATTACAGGCATCAGCCATTGAACTTAACTTGTTGCGTAATGGACAATTTATTGAAAACCAGTCAATGTTGAGGTCTCCGAGAAGAAATATATCTCTACATTCATCTGACACTATATCAAGGTTTTCACATATTTGATCCAGATATTTAATATTAGAACTGGGCGGCCTATAACAACAACCAACTAAAATGGGCTTGCAGTATGGAAGGTGGATCTCTATCCAAATAATTTCAATGTCACTGGAATTAATATCATTTCTTACCAGAACTGGAATGTGTTCTTGAATATAGAAAGCAACACCCCCGCCATATTTGTTTCTATCCCTTCTGAAGAACCTATAACCTTCAATAGCCATATCAGAATCATCAAAGGTAGCGTCCAGATGTATCTCAGACAGTGCTAAAACATGAATATTATTAGAAGAACAAATAGCGGAAATTTCATGTACCTTGTTCCTGAGACTGCAGATATTTAAATGAGCTAAAATCAAGCCCTTCTTGGGCAAGCCTAATTGCACAGATGTAGTATTATTCATTTAAAAAATGAACAAAAACAACAAGTAAAAACAAGACAAATTCTATACATGTTTAGCTAAACTCATCAAGTTGGTCAGTGCTCTTAATGTGCAGACCCTTTGAGTTTTCTTGTGCACCAACTGGTTTGATGAAAACCTTACAGTTAACAGTCCAGGTGGATTGAATTTTGCCCTGTTTTTTCAGTTGCCTAGCCTGCCAGGAGATGTCAGCATTCTTCTTAGTGAGGTGCTCATTCATGGAGACATTAGATCCTTTCAATTTATATCCCTGTTTGAGAAGACTGACTTTGTGTTTTCTGTTGACAAAGCGAATGATGATGGCAGGTATAGGCTTGCCCTTCCCCTTCTTGGGCTCCTTCACTGGCAGTGTATGGCAAGCCTCAATATTGACACCATCAATATCAATGTCTTTGTCCCTAAAAAAAGCAATTACCTGGTCCTCTGTAGTCTCCTCGTGAGCCGAAACATCCTCAGATGCTGAGCCTTTCGCAGCATTAACATAGGATTTAGGCCTAGTAGCGAGACCAGAGATTATAACATTGTTTATTCGTGAGTACTGTTCTAGATCTGCCACTGTGTTCTCTAGCTGCTCAATCTTTTTCTCTTGTTCCAAGTTCTTCAATTTCAGCTGCTTGATTTCTGACAATAAACCCGTTATAGTGGAATACTGTTTTGTTAAATTTGCCATTTCAGTCGACATCATGTTCAATGATTCCTTCACATCCTCCATATCTTTCTGAAGGTGTTTCATGGCCATGTTACCAAAACTTTAGCTGAAGTGTCCCAATACAGATAAGACTCACCCAACAACAACAGATTATGAAGACAGATCACGGGCTAAAGGCGAGCCCCACTATCTTCTGGTTCTGTGTAGTTTCCTCAGGCCAGTTGTAGCTGCCTGGGCTCCTGGGCTGGCCTGGTGCAGCAGCCTGGTGGTGAAGGTAGCTCCTGGGCTGGCCTGGTGCTGCAGCCTGGTGGTGAAGGTAGCTCCTGGGCTGGCCTGGTGCTGCAGCCTGGTGGTGAAGGTAGCTCCTGGGCTGGCCTGGTGCTGCAGCCTGGTGGTGAAGGTAGCTCCTGGAATGGCCTGGTGCTGCAGCCTGGGTGGTAGCTCCTGGGCTGGCCTGGTGCAGCAGCCTGATGGTGAAGGTAGCTGCTGGGCTGGCCTGGTGCTGCAGCCTGGTGGTGACGGTAGCTCCTAGGCTGG
>CM076967.1:31560466-31662966 GCA_039105355.1 Benthosema pterotum | reverse complement strand
AGACTTCGCTCCCTGTCAGCTTCTTCTTCTCGACTCCCTCCCACATCATCCAGCGGCCCTTTCCAGTCAAGATATGTGCTTGATCAAGGTCTTGGCTAGGGTTGTTCCAAGATGAAAGACTGCTTGATGCAGTGGTAGCATGTGTCGCTTTTCACCAGTGCCATACTGCTGCCAGACTTCCTTCATCCCCAGTGCTTGGATGTATGGGATGCAATGTAGAAGTAATGCACAGGTGTATCATTGAAAACTTTAACAAAAATAGCCCACTCCACATGCACCACTAGCCTCGTGTGTCAGCTTCCTCAATCCAGTTCAAGAGGTCATGGATGTCCTTGCCACCATGCAGCCACCTTTGCTAGGAGAACCTAATTGTCATGGACGACAGACCTGACAGTGATAGTATTGCCACTAGCCTCGACACCCAGGCTTTCATTTTCATTCGCGTTGCACGAAAACGGAAAGCCTGGACTAACGCACGTTGGAAAGTGGCCTTGAGGGGGGAGTGAACCTTCTGGGGTGGGCGTCGCTCTAAATGATGTGACGTAGAACAGCAGTGGACGGGAGGGGGAGGGGCCGGAGATGACGACACGTTAGTGAGATCAAATCAGAGCACATCACTTCCACCGTGTGGATCCCACGACACCCCGCCCCCCAAGGCCAAAATCATTGAGGGCTAGACCAGGCTATATTGCCACAGACCTGACTGCACACCATATCCCAAACTAACAGATAGATATTTTGCTTGTTCTCAGACACCCAGAACTTGTGAAGTTGCTGCGGAATGGGTGTGTTGCTGTTCATGCCAATGCTTGCTGTTGAGTCTGTACGTCGCAGGGGCTCCCCTTCATATTGAGACCTCTCAATGTACGAATCAAGTATGAGGTGAATGAATTCTGACTCTCGGCAGAATGAGGATGAAGCACTGATGAGGGTGTTGACCGTTGAGAACCGTCCCAGTGGCATCTGCCGCATTTTCGACATGAAGTCTAACACAATATGAGTGGCAAGAGTAGATGACTAGATGCAGACTCCATTGGGTGAGATCAACTTCAGGCTTAATCTCTTTGAACATTTTTGACCATCAAATATGTTGAGAGCACGTCATGAGAAAGTATTTGCTGGATGTTTATGCCCTGCTCCTTAGCAATGTCCATAGCTCCTATATGCTTCAGCCATGTCTTTGGGTAAAACTAAGTTCTGCTTCTTCAAAATGGTGGTTGGTGCCTTCTGTGGTTGCTCTTTGAAGTGAGGCTTCCTCTTTGGTATGATTCAGCTAATTTTCTCAGTTTAGCCTCTCTTGTCTGTATGGGCACTACATGCACTCCCCATTTTTAGACAGTTGAGCAGGCGCAGAGTGAATTCTCTGTATACAACCTGCATTGTGAGCAGATTGACAGTCAATGTGTATGGAATCTGGTGCTCTAGCACAGAGTCAAACAGCTTCACCACTTTGAATGTAAGGTGACAAGTGGTGCTCAGTGCATGCTCGAGATGGATTTTTTGGGGGTAGTTGTTGGTGAGGAGGTTGAGGACATTTTCATGAATCTCATGAAACAAGAGCTCAAACTCTGCATCTGCTTTTGCATTGTGTGTGTGGCTCCTACTAGAGATCGACCGATCAGACTTTTGGCCAATGTTTCCCATCACCGATTAGTGGAACATCAAAAAGGCCGATAGCCGATATCAGCCGATACGATTATTTACTTTAATAGAATAAAAGTGCGGAAGCAGCAATAGTGTTTCAGTTTCCCCTCCACCACATGCATCTTTTTAATTCAAGTACAGGCACAGAGCTTCAGACATAAAAGAAAAAGAGAAAATACATTTTGGATAATTTGGATAAATCTATAAATACATGAGGTGATAGAGTCAGAGACACACAGCTATACATCTCCTTACCCCCACAATCTACCGGATCTTCAGTGAAAGTGGTCGATGTACCATTTTTGAACATTTATAATAAATACAAATAATCGGCTGCTCTTTTTTCGATTATTTATTTTGAGCACCGATACCGATTATTAATAAAATCATGAATATCGAATTCGATAATCGGCCGCGGCCGATAATCGGTCTATCATAGTGACCTTCAGGACCCTTCATCACTCACTGAATGCTCTGCTCGACCTTCAGGTTACCTACTACAGTACTGAACCAGCATTGACCTGAACAACCCTCTGACCGATTGAGAAGTGCCAGTAGAACTCAGGATGTGTAAACTCTAGCACCTTGATTCGCACAAGATACTATGAGCCATGACACAGGTAGTTTACTGTATGCAAAGATCACCATAGATCACCATAGTATCACCACAGTATCCCACAGCATTTTTATTACAGCCACCAAATACAGCCAACCTCCAAAGATATGGCAGAGCTCTGACAGCCTTGCATTCCTTCTCAAAATCCTGATTCAATTTCTCTACTTGTGCTATCGGGGGCCTCAAACTGCTCTGAGCAATGTTGATTTGCAGCTAGCACAGTGTGCAATGCCTGTACCTGTGCTAGCACTGGATATGCAGCTCTGCCAGAACATATTCCACTGGAGCGACCTGATCACATCCTCTACCATCGGCATCCCAGTGAGAGCCCGGACATAATGGCTGCCGTTTAACACCAACTCTATCAGACCAGGTCCTGACATGGCACACTCAACTGCATCACCAGGGCCAGAAACCCTAAGCAGTTTTCCTTGGCATCTGAGCAGAACACATGTCCAGTGGAAAGGGCCCATGCAAAGGAAGAGATTCTTGAATGTTCTGTCTTGTGCAGATGAATATCTACTGCTGGAGCAAACATGCCTTCGTCACACCATATTACCATTGATACCTCATTTGGTTGTCTACGAACACTCTGGCCATGGCAATAAAATGGTTCACTTGGGCCACAGCCAGAGCCTTCTGTTGAGTTCACTTTGAATGAAGTTGCTGTTTGATTTTGCATCACTTTTTTTTCCTTCAATTTGATTTGATTTAACACCCAATTAAATACATTTTAAAGGGGTGATTATAATTGTTATATGTCTTATGCACATATAGGCCTACTAAAAAAACAAATGTTTAATATGAATGAATATTAATTCAATTAATTAATAAATGTCAGAATTAGTAGAAATAGACCCATTGCACCCGTTTTTTCACCTAACAATGGTTAGTTATGGTCTTCGGAATGGCAAAATGGCCTTGACCATGACCTTTCAAGGTCAAAATCAACCAAAATTGTCATAACAATGTCAGAAATGGATTCCCCACCCCCCAATTAGTCAGAATAGAGGTATTGCATGTGTATATACACAAAGGTTGGATTTTCATCATATCCGATGGCGGCCATATTTGATTCGGCCATTGCGCCATTCGTGGCACTATGGCGGACAAGCACCTCGGTGATTTTTCATCTCTAGGGACCCCTTGACTCAGTTCAAGTGAGAAAATCCCCTCACACAAAATTGCGAGCAGGCGTATATGGTAGGTACCCAGGATCATGCCAGCTCGCTGGTGAGGGATTCAGTTGCGGGTCCTCTATGGGTCAAATATAATATCAGACGTTTAGACTGAGAGGAAATCCTCAATGCCTCCTTTTCAAACTTTAATCACTGCCCTTGGGCAAGGCACTCTTACTCTAATTGTTTCAATGCTTCCCGGCGGCCAGCTGTGCGTGGTTTGCGGTTGTTTGTGCTGCACGCATGCACGTAACCTTGTGCGTAGCCCCTTCACCCACACCGCCAGGCCGCTGCTCCTTGTCAGCGCTGCTTGAAAAGACTTTTATTACTCATGGCAACTTTGTGTACTCTGTGCCAGAAGGTGAATATCTAATAAATGTCACCCAAGCTGTTGCTGCTGCTGCTGTGGGTTCACAGTTTAGTTTAGTTTGGCCGATAACAACTGACATTTGGTTGACAGTGTTTTCCCCCCGAGAATGCAAGTTTTAACACGGTTGAACTGCTCTCTGAGTGTTGATATTTGGTGTTACTTTCAAGCATTTAAAGGGGAATTCCACCCATTTTCAACATTTTACTATGTCATTAATATACCTTAGAGATGCTGTGTGTACATGATAAAAACGACCCCCCATTCTGTGTTTCCTAGAAATGGAGATCTGGAAAAAAAAATCATTTACATGGTGAAATACAACTTGATGATATCATCAAGTTGTGTCACCTTGTTAATGATTTTTCTTTCAGACCCTTCTTTTGAGAAAAAAAGGGTGGAATTCCCCTTTAAAAGTAACCAAGCCAATAAAAGTGATTTGTTTTGTTATTTGGCCTTTAGGAAGACTTTGAAACCGATGCAGTTAGAGGGCATTTTGTGAATCACTATCCTTCCAGAGCATGAGTTTGATAGTGGTTGCGATAACGATCGTGAGCTTATGATTTCAAGGCATCCAAGGACACTGCATGAAAACAAAACAACACAGACACAGCTATTTGACCCCTTCTCCCTCTTGGTACCTCACGGTCGCAGTCTTCGGTAGCTCGAGTTCCTCCAAAACCACCTTGGTTACACTGAGAATACACTTATTCTGCCAAGCGTCAAACTACTGGGAGAGAACACCAAATTGCAGAATACTCCCTCAGTGCACTGCACATGCCAGCGAGACACCACAGCATAGCTTGACTTTATGACTTCAAAGACTACGGATCCACTGCAGGGCCAAGTGAGGCTTACAGATGAAATTTGACACTAACAGTGCCTCTAAAACCTTGATGGACGCTGTATGTATATCTCCAGGGGCCCCAGAGCAACCATTAGTTTGCATTAGAATTCATATCAGTTTGTGAATTTCTCCTGGCAACAACCTGGTAAAATGATCCCAATAATGAGCCATACGCCTCAGCCTGTAGTACAGTATACCCAGACTAGTACTGACTGGCCCTGTTCGGCCCTGCGGATGAAACCAGGCCTTCAGAGCTTCTATGTCCTTCTCCGCTCCGGATAGCTCTCCAGAAAACCTCATACGGTCTAATTATATACTTGGCTGCTTGAAAGGCTTCCTTTGAATTGTGTCGCAAGTAGCCTATAGAGAAAAACTGAAACTGTATGCTGCAATTTCAACTTTCCACTCTGGTTTCCACGGCCCATCTCCTCCCATGATATTCTCCGCGTTGTTTTTATAGAAAGAGACTGCCGTAAACACAAACATAACTCGCATTCTTGAGAAAGCGGCCCGGCTGCTGACATGAAACCAAACTTGGTAAATGTTTGGATTCCCTCGCTGTGGAAACACTTCAGTCTCTTGTTTTGTGAATGACCTCAAAGCGGACCTACAGTATAAGCTCTGTTCACACAAGACCGGTAATACCTGGATATGTCCTATGATCTGTGCCAAGCCGCTGACATCATCACTGGTCGTAAATCCCACACCAAAAATCTGCCATGTCTGTAATTTGTAAATTCTCAACCTCTGTTTACTTGCGTGAGTGGAGCGGATCAGGGCGAGTGTATTTGCGTCACCTTTCCTTACTGGAGCTTGTTGTGTACACACAGTGAAATTTGGAGTCTTCATTTAATTCACAGTCAAATTAACGGTCTAGATTTGAGTGTTTGTGTGTGTGTATACACATGCAGATGTAAGCAACCCAGTGCACAATCCGCACATTGCCATTGTTCTTAGCAGTCTGAGACAAAGCAGCAGGGATTGGACAGCTGACCACATCCTAGACCGTAATGACAGACAGTTCACAGAGAATAAGTGGTGGCATTTCCTCAAGATGTGGATGTGCGTGCGCTTGTGTGTTTGGGTGTGTGTGTGTGTGTGTGTGTGTGTGCGTGTGCGTGTGCATGTGTGTGTGTTATGGTGTTACTCAGTTGCACTGCGCAGGGCCCCAGGTCAAACCTCAGTGTGAAAAGCCAGTTCATTGTCTTTCTCCAGACTAGAGCAGACAGACGGCAGAGTTCCTCACTGTGCTGCAACCTTGAAGTAGGGAAGTATGTGTGTGTGTGTGTGTGTGTGTGTGTGTGTGTGTGTGTGTGTGTGTGTGTGTGTGTGTGTGTGTGTGTGTGTGTGTGTGTGTGTGTGTGTGTGTGTGTGTGTGTGTGTGTGTGTGTGTGTGTGTGTGTGTGTGCGCGCGCGCATGTGTGCATATGTGTGTGTGGGTGAGTGACAGTAGATAATGCCCTTGAGGTTGTCAACTTGGGAAGTCGCCAGCCTTCCTGCCACCATCGAAAATTCAAGAGGACTAGATAAAGCCTCAGGGTAGCCTCTCTCAACGTCACAACGTCTCAACACACCTTAACCCTAACACACACACGCGCGCACACACCCACACACACACGCACACTTCATGTGATAACCATACAGGTCTCCGTTCTATGTCTGGGTGCATGGGTAACACATGCAGCAGATGGTGTTGGGGTCACCTCTGCTGATACCTCCTGTACGTAGTGTATGTCTTCACTATCTCTCTCCCCTCTCACAATCGCACACCATTTCTGGACACACCCGGTAGGCAGTGGTCGACATTAAGTCACTTGCAGTCACTTGTGTTGCGCAGAAAAAGGATGCAGACACCAGCGGGTTAAATGTTGGGCAGAAAACTTTAGAGAGGAGAGCTACCTTTTAATACAAGTATATTTTGGTAATTACTTTTTACTTAGTCCGCTATTGGCAGTAAGAAGTGATAAGGAAGTAGAGAGACAGTCAAACACACACACACACACACACACACACACACACACACACACACGCACATACACACGCACACACACTCACTGGACTCAATATAAACTGGGCCGAACAAAAGTAACACATCCATGCCAAGAGAAACCCTTAACATGGAGATGATAAGAGCACAAGAGCAGTTGTGAAGAAAGACAGTGACACTAGTGATCGTCAAATACAAGAATGGTCAGAGGAAACAATAACATTGTTATATAGCAAGGTTATAACCTTTTGATTTCCAACAGTCGTTGGACTCAAAATTGTATTTTAAATGTACAATTTTAACATTTCTAGTGGCTCATTCAATCATAATATGTCAGAAATTCCTTGTCTGTGCCTGTTTCTCGGTCAGTCTGCGGTGGTGCCAGCATGCATATTCTTTACCCCACACGCTAATGTGTTGTGCTGTGTGTTTTGCTGCATTTCTCCAGGTCGTGGGGACATCCAGCCTCAGTTGGACAGTGCCATGCAGGATGTCAGTGATAAATACCTTCTACTGGAGGAGACGGAAAAACTGGCCCTGAGGAAGGCCTTGATAGAAGAGAGACAGAGATTCTGTGGCTTTGTGGCCATGCTACGGCCTGTAGTGGTGAGTAGTAGCACACACACGCACACACGCACGCACGCACACACACACACACACACACACACACACACACACACACACACACACACACACACACACACACACACACCACTTGACCTTAAAGGTACTTGAAAAGTAAAATAGCAACCCCTATTTGTTTATTAGTATTACAGATTTTCTATTTTGTCTCTCTTTAAATGTTCTTCGAGTGTAATGTTCCTGTCTCTGTATTTGTTTAGGATGAGGAAATTTCCATGTTGAGTGAAGTCCACCATCTCCAGGCCATCTCTGATGACCTCAAGGCCCTGACATCTGACCCTCACAAACTGCCTCCTGCCAGTGAACAGGTGAGACAACAACGACTACGGAGGGTCAAGTGGCAGGAAGTGCAGACAAAGAACAAGGACACAAAGATAGCCTGATATTGATTTCACACTGATAAGTGGAAATGTCTAATGAGTATGAGGTTGAAGCAAAAAAAAAAATCAGTTTAAGTTTTATTAAGGAATTGAAGCTGTTTTATAATAATTACACCAGTTGAGTTGGAATGCCACTAAATGTTGTTTTAGTTCTACAGGTTGTTCAATATTTATTCACTTTTAGAGGGTTTTCAAGTCCTGGACTTGGCGAGCTTTACTTTTTTACGTCTAGTGACTTTTCCCCATACTGAAGCATATGGACCATACTTTCATTACTTGCATGAGAGCAGTGAGCACAAGTTAAGCGATCGGTTTGTGGTTGTCGGTCGTTGGCGGTCAACCCTTGGCCGTTCGTCCCTCGAAATACTCGATTGGCTGGTTTAGGTGATGATGTAATTCTGATGTCTTTATAAGTATTGTCATGAGTATTATCTCCCAGAGGTGTCAGGGTACTTGCTCTGTGCTCGCTCGCTCCACTCACCCGCAAGTAGGTCATGGCCTACTTGTGCGCAACACACAAGTTTGCACACTACCGAGTGCTGATCTAGTAACTATAAAATATCTCTAATGTAAATAAGTCAAGCCATTTTTTTCCTGCCCTCAACAGGTGATCTTGGACATAAAGAGCTCAGACTGCCACTGGTCATATCAGACACCACCATCTTCTCCCGGCAACACCATATCCAGGAAGTCCAGCATGTGCAGGTTGGTCACCACACCCAATCCAACGGCCTGGAATGTCTAAATTAGCCTGAGTTATATTAAACATGCATGTATTAGAGTATTATATGTCTGCATAATTATGTTAGGAAGACTGCCAGGCATTGTGCCACGAGTGAACCACTAAGCGATTATAACAGCCCATAAACTAAGTATGTTTTCAAACGAGTAATTCAATCCAAGGAGACGGAATGCATAATCGAATGCAGTTTTGTGCGGTGAGCACATGGGATGTATTCTGCATAAACAATATAGGCTTTTGGATTACTTTCAGTCATTTCAAGTCATCTGATATATGAGATCAGATAGGAGGGGTGGAGAATAATTGGGACAAACTTCTCACTCTTTGGACTGATCTATGTGTGCCACCCAGTGGTGGATATGATGTACTACAGCCTCAAGGATAGCAGTACAGCCATTTGATCCTTTACTGTTCCTGTTTGGCTTTTAGCAGTAAATCGATCTGTCTTGCTCAGAAACAGATTTACAGTGTTGGGGGACAAAAAAAGAAGATCGTACTTTGAAGAAGGAGACAAGCCTCAGGTTAATGTCACAAACTTCAAGACAATGTGTTTTCTTCAAAGGCTCTTTACAATAGTCCATCAGAAGTTGTGCCTTTATCATATATGACTATATGTCCTCTGGTGCAAAGAATGGGGGATTTTGTCGCTGCAGTTTGTCTTTCTCAATCAAGAAACATGCATTGTGTTTGTTTCTGCTTTTTCATATTGATCTCATATTGCAGTCTGAAGTATATTGCCCTCACCAGAATGTGGCAGATAGATTATGCATTTATTTACAATAAGTTAACAATCAATGTCCGATTATTATTCTTACTATTTCTGGACTTGTTTACGGGCATGGACCACCCGGTTACATAAAAAGTCCTGCTCCATGCTGTGTGTAAACACAAGGTGTATTGTATTGTTATGTACTGTAACATACTGTACCGTGTTCAGACAAAGCCCTGGGCGCTGTGTTCTCCCTGTTGTGTGTATTTGTATGTTTTTGTCCCCTTGGCTGCTTCCTGCAGTGGGCTTGTGTTTTGCCATTGCCATTACATAAACAGAAGCAATCTAAACATTGTGTTAACTCCCTAACCCCTGAGGTAATCACCCTGAGGTTTGGGATCGCAGGCTCCATAAAACACAAAGAAAAGGACATTTTGGTCCTCGCTGGTGGCAAGCAGTGGACGGTGTGATGTCCTGCATTGCATTTCAGGCCCTTTCTGTCTCGCTCCAATAAGCTGTGAATAGCATAAAAGTAATCTGACAAAGGTGGTTGTTTCACTTCCTCACCATCAGTCATCATCACTACAAGGTCACTACTTTGATGCACTGCGTCTGAAAACACGTTTTCCGTACTGCATATTTACATGTACTGTTTTTCCACATTTATTGAATCTGTTTTAAATTGTGCTTAATGTTGTTAATTACTAAGTAGTCTGATAAACTCACAGTACTAACTAGGTACGTCCAATGTTGACCTTTTGGCCGATATCCAATATGTTTATAGTATTGGAAAGCCGATAATACAGGATATCCATAATTCTAACCTATGAAAATGAAGACCATTTCACATGCTGGTGCAGATATTGCATCATTCCCCTTTCTCACAGAGTCACATGTGTGATTTGAAATTGCATTTTGTTATTCACATAATAACCAGATGCAATAGCAAGGATGCTCTTACATTTATTCTATGCTTGCGTTTTTGTACGACAAAAACAGCAAAGAATATCTCCCATAGTCGTGGAATCCTGAGATTTCCTGTCTTGTCAAGTGTAATTATGATTTCTTGTCTGTTATGTTGGCTCTGTTATGTGTGGATTTGTTTGGTTTTGTATAATTTAAGTGATTGGTTTGGTCTCAGTCACTGCCTGCTGCATCTTGGTGTGCTGTGTTAATTGTTTCCCTCCCCTTGTTTTCCTCAACCCTCTCTCCCTGCTATTCCTATCACCCTTGCTTTCTCCATCTCCTCTTCAATCTGTCTTTGTCTCCAAATGAACCCTTTTACCCCTACTCTCGTCCCCTCACACCCTCCTCCACACACACATACACCAACACGCCCTCCCTCTAGCAGTAGCCTAAACAGTGTTAACAGCAGCGACTCAAGGGGCTCCAGTGGCTCTCACTCTCATTCTCCTTCCTCCTCCTCTTCTTCCTCTTCCTCCCACCACCTCTTCCACCACCATCACCACCGGTACCGTAGCTCCACCCTGCCGCAGCCGGCCCCGGCTCGCCTCTCCAGCGTCTCCTCCCACGACTCGGGCTTCGTCTCCTCGTCGCAGGACCACTACGCGCCGTCCAAGTCGCCCTCGCCCATGCCGGCTGACGCCAAGGTGAGGGAAACGAGCCACACGACTGAAATAATACTGTGTTGAAATGGACGCCATTAAAAGCCCATTAACAATACGCTTTTTAAAACGCCGGCCCTTGGTGTTTCAACCTCATATTCAAGGCACATGCTGCACAACCATAAGCCTGGACTATGCATTATTTGGTTTGTTGATAATACAAATAAATAAGAAAAATAACACACACCTTCCTTCCAGCACACCTTCCAGTCTAACATGCATTAAATTGTATGCATACCGTGGTATGATGTGTATATTTTGTTTGTATAATGTGTCCACTTTTAAGTCTTTTTCACTTCTACAAACCATATAAATGTACACGTTAACAGATACTCCTGCCTCCAATTTTAAACACAACATAGTAGGCTACATTTAGAGAGAGACAGAGAGTACTTGACAGACAGATGCTATTTGAGATTGACAAATTCACTCCTCGAAGACTGTGTTTCGCAGCACTATTGTGGCTCCTAGCTTCTGTAAAAGGCTGCTTCCTGGCAGCAGTAAGTGTATGTGATCATAGTTGAGTCATTCTAGCGCTATTATTATTGCACAGCAGCACAGGAAATTAGTTGATGTCTGCCTCCAGTCTGGCCCAGGGCAGGACAGGTCAATCCCAGCCTCCTGCTTTAGAGTCAACCCATTTGACAAAATGTGGTTAGGTACGGTAGAGACCAGAGCCTACACACTATGCTAAGAAGGGGGGGATTTAATAAGTATGTCACAGCAAACCAAAATGGTTTTGACAGTGTTTTGACATTCCACCCCTGTGACCTGCTGCATTGTGTCAGCAGACCCAGGGCTTAATCTCTCAATTTGACCAACTCCTCTCAGAATATGTAGAATCCAGCTTTCAGCTAATTATGACTGAGTTGGTGGAGGATTCCCATGCATGTGGGTTGTAACTAAACCATGAGGCTGGGTCTGGGAACTCACCAGTAGTAGATGTTTTGGTTGGCGGCCAACAACTGGAGTTTCCCTATCCAGTAAAGAAGAGAGATGCCATGGGGTTTTATGATCCTCTGAGGTGGTTTGGCATGGCAGCACCTGACCCAATTACATCCCAGGCCTCACTCATTGCCTCACTCTTGGTTCTTCTACAGTAGTTGAGGTTTGTGTGGGGCCCAAAAACAATAGCCTGGTTTCCATTACAGGGCCAAACAGAGCCAGCGTTGTTTCCACCAGTGGCTTAAACTCGTCTTGTCGCATCATTTGTATTTTTCTCACAAAATGAAACCCAAACTGCATTTTAGATTAGAAAACTTATAATGTACAGCAACTGCTGGTAAATGTTTTGAAGAAATGATTTGTTGCCCACGCCTGATAGCCCCCATCAGGGCTCTCTTGTGGAGATTTGGGGGAACTGTCCAAATTACACAGCATCAGTTATGCTAGCAGAGCTCCGCTGATTTCCTTTTGCTGCGTCTTTTTTAAATAGAAGTTGGTAAATTCATTCTGCTGTGCACTTTTCTGTATCTACCTTTATGGTCACATGGCTGTACTACTGATGGAAATGTTGCTTAAGTTCTGTCTTCTAACAGTGCACTTGTCTAATCTCCTCATCTCTCTTGTTTTCTCTCTTTGCGACCCTCCATTTGCACACATGCATGCATTCCCCCTCTTCCTCTCACTCTGTATCTATATCTCTATCTCTCCCTGACGGTCGGTTGGTCGGTCTCTCTCTCTTACTCTCCCCTCCTCTATCTCTCCACCGTGCTCCTCCTGTTCCTATGCACCTCCAGCCGTGTCTCAGTTCCAGCTCCTCTGAGGCATCAGAGTCTGGTCAGCCTCACAGTGAATGCAGCTCCCCTTCCTCTCTCGCTCCTCCTCCTGCTGCATCTCAGCTCACTACTGACAAGGTGAAACACTCTCATCCTGCACCACTCCACCCAAGCCCTCTCTCTCACCCCCAAGGTCCACATTACTGTCCCAGAGGGGAAGCTCCTCTTCCTTGCTGAGTGGCTGTGGCTGAGCTTGTTCTTTTATGTTGCTTCTGTGACACGACATGGCCGCTGCAGGCATGCGTTAGCCAGATGTTGTATCAATTGGTGCATATCATGCTATAGGATTGAAAATGTATATACGTTGCACAGTCATACCTACAGTATATACATGAGTGAGTCTGCATTCAGATCAACAATTCTGGTTCATCTGTACTCTGAATGTTGCTCAATGCATTTCATTTGTGTTGTGATTTGATCTGTGTGTCCTGTTTGCATTTTTATTTAATTTGTGATGTGGTGTTGTGTTTCATATGATTTTGCATCAAGATCGATTTTCATTAATTTGTTTCCATTTTTTGTGTTTGTTTCTGTTTTTTGTTTTTGTTTTGTGTTGTTCACATCATCCCTCATCGCCTCTGACTACACACACACTCTCTCAGCTGTCCAACGGTTTCGACCACTACGCCCCTGTCGATCCCCCCTACCTCCATAGCAACGGGGGGAGTTTAGGCTCAGTGTCCAACACTGCGTTCCCTTTCTTCCCTGCATCCACCTCCTCTTCCTCCTGCCCCACCCGCTCCTGGTCGCGCCCCGCCTCCGCCTTGCTCCCAGACTTCCCTCACTACTGCACGCTGGGCTCCAACATGGTGCCTTCATCACGAGTCCCCAGTTGGAAGGTTGGTCCATCTTCTTCATCGTCTCCTGGTTCCTTCACCCACCCACCCGCTCACCCATCATAACTTTACACTCCTTCAAAAAACAAAACAGTTTTGATTGTTAGTGTTTGACTTGACTGAATAGCTCACAAGGTATTGCATAATCCTTTTTAATAGTACTCAAAGGGAAGTACTAATGGGGAGTAAACAGTAATTCTGCAACGGTGCCGATTGCCAAAAAATAGCTGATCTGCAAGCTCACACTGCGTCGTCGCTTCATGACACATAGTGGGCTTGCAGATGAACTGTTTACAAAGTACACATCGGGCTTTGATAACACTACGTCTGTCTCCTCTCAGGACTGGGCCAAGCCGGGGCCGTACGACCAGCCAATGGTCAACACGCTGAGGCGGAAGAAAGACAAGGACACTCCGGCCGTAGTAGACAGCAATGGCAGTAACAGTAGCCCCACCTCAGCCCCGGCCTCCAACCCTCCATCTGTAGCTCAAGCTGCTGCAGCTGCAGTGGCAACAACAACAACAGCCATCTCAGCAGCAGAGGAGGAGAGGAGCAGGACTGTAGCTGCTGCTACCAAGGTCAGCTTTAACGGCTCTCATGCTGTTCTTTCTATACAGCAGAGTTTTCAGACTTTCCACTCCAACAAGTTCTTTCTTTCTGACAAACTGTCCAGACTCCACTTTCCTTCACAAATGAATCCATTCATTAATACATCCACAAAATCATGGATATTTTTTTCTTCCTCCAGGTTGGTGATGTAGACGCCCATGAGGAGTTAGCACTGGCCCTTTCCAGGGGTTTACAACTGGACACCCAGAGGTCCAGCAGGGACTCAATCCAGTGCTCTAGTGGTTACAGTACTCAGACCAACACGCCCTGCTGCTCTGAAGATACCATACCTTCACAAGGTAACCCAGATGCACCGCCTGTTTGTGTTTTATGTGTGTGCATGCATGCGTGTGTCCTCACAAGGAATTGATGTATTGTGGTTAAACATTTAATGTAGTTTAATGAAATCAGTTTTTTCTGTTTGGATTACTGTATGGGCTGTCAAGGGCAAAAAGTAGTTTTTTGCCTGCATATTTTAATTCGTTCCAGGCACCTAACTTGCAGGTATGTCATGTGAATAACCTCATTTTAGAAGTTAGAAGTTAGGGTTGGAGTTCATGTTGCTCACACTAAAGCTCCTGGCAGTGGCAGGTTATACAGTATAGGACTGTATACAAGGTGTTGTGGTTGTAGTTAATTAACTGGTCAACACGTTTACTGTACATGCATCCCCAGTTGATTATTGATCTTCTTCCTCTACAGTGTCGGACTATGACTACTTCTCCATGGCGGGAGACCAGGAGGCTGAACAGCAGCAGTCTGACTTTGACAAGTCGTCCACCATCCCCAGAAACAGTGACATCAGCCAGTCTTACAGGCGCATGTTCCAGGCCAAACGTCCAGCATCGACCGCAGGCCTGCCCTACGCTGGACAAGGGACCTATCCAGGAGGTCCATACCCAGCCACACCCGTCCACACTGGAAACTACCCAGCAAACCCTGCAGGTGATGACATGTTAAACCTCAGTGCTATGATGCTATGAATTTAAGTATGTAGCTCAGATATAAATATAAAAATAAATAAATCATAATTTTATAATGTTTTTAATAGTACTAGATGATAGTTTAATCATTTTTGTATCATCAGTGGTGTCTTTAATAGTAGTATTCTATGACTACAGGCACAACCTATTCAAGCCAGGTGGTTTATCCGGGGTCCTATGGTGTGTCAGGACCATATCCAACAAGCCAGGGGCCGGTTGTTGTCACCCCTGGGACTGCCACAATCCGCCGGACGCCCTCCACCAAACCAAACGCCCGTCGTTCAAGCTCTGTCCTTGGCACAGGTCCAATCCCTATCCGTACGCCCGTAATCCCCGTACAAATCCCCACCGTGCCCGATCTCCCAGCGGGGCTTAATGGGAGCAGGAGTGGAGAGGAGACTGGAGGAGTAGGAGAGGAGAGTCCTGGATCCCCGACTCTCGGCGGAGGAGGAGAGGAGGTCGGCGTGCTGCCAGTGGCCTCTTGGAGTGGACAGGCGTCAACCAACCCGCCCATCGTTCCTCAACAACCAACCCATCAGCCTTACCCGAGTGACGGAGGTCAGGAGGAGGTCGGACAAGAAGAAGAAACCGAGGGCCAGTCAGAGGGCAACATGCTTACAGCCATCCGCATGGGAGTCAAACTGAAGAGGACCCTCACCAACGACCGTTCCGCGCCACGCATTGCGTGATGACTGCCCACGTCTTCCCATGCTAATATATCAAGATCGATTGGTTCTCCAACTCTGTGTGAGCTTACACCGATTATCGGGGTTCACACGCAGATCCGATACACCAAAGATCCGACATGTGGAAATCACCCGTCGCTTCCAACATGCGTTAGGTCCGTAATGCGTTCCACTGTGCTTGCAGTTAGAGTTTTGCATAGTGTGGCTAATGACAGTCGGACCAATACTATGTCGTAACTAAAGCCTGTACACTGATTATCAGTTGCAGTACTCAGTAGAGCCACTCACGACGGTGACATTCACTATTGTCCTGGATAATAGTAGTGTTGTTCACCACAAACCATTTTGGCATAAACATGATTGTCCTAATTGGCACACAGTTAATCAATGATTGGCTAAAAAACCTGGTATCTATGCTTAAAGTTTGTTACACAATCTGTATGCTTCAGTAGCTGCCGTACGGGGCAAACTGAGTAAACCGAGTAAGACTGTGCTGCGGAAGAAACCAACAATTCATCAAGATATCTGTTCTGAGGTGCTCCTGCTAGAGTTGAAGCATCTGAACTTGTAAGTGGACAATTCTGAATTTATTATTGATGTATTCATGCAGCAATACAAGAAAAGAATCACCTTAAACGCCATCGATCAGTATTCTCATAAAATGAAAGACTTGTATTTAGTATGTTTAGTATATGGGGTCTGTTGGACTGTATGACTGGCCACTGTCTGAACAAGTGTGCCAGAAGAAACAGGCAAACAGACATTGAATACTAAGATACAAGAACAAGAACCAGGGATTCAGCTCCACGGGTTACCATGGGGTATTTTCATTTGTACCATTTTGTGTCCCACATTTCAAATTGACTATAGGGAGGAGGTTACACCTCACCACACACCAGCCTTCTATTCAGAATGCTGGGACACTTGTCTGTAAGCTCAGAATTGTGAAATGGTGAGTGACAGCTCATGAGAACGTCCAGAGAACTTCACTGAAGTGATATTCAACTTTGGGGTGTTGTTATCAGCCCAGGAAAGCTTAATTTGGATGAATCTCCTCTCCTGATGGTGCACAGGATAGACACAATGACTACAGCATCACACTGTGGACAGACACTGCAAAGAAAACAAAGGCTGTCTTCATTTAGTATATACACAGTTTGTAAATAATTATAGATGCTTTCCCTCATTAGTTAAGGACTGTGTTATCATCTGGATCTTTTTTTTACTTAATCATCCTAATGTTCTTTCAGGATGGCCAATTAATTTGGTTTAAACTGTTGAATACAGTCATGTTTGTTCATTTCATACAATGGTTGATATCAAGTTTGGGGATTTGAGATCAATTAGCTTTGTTATTGGAACTGGTTTTATTATTATTTTTTTGTTTATTATTTCTTCTGACTTAAGTTTTGTTATTTGTTGGATACCGGTAATTTGTGCCCAATATTAGCTCCCTATTTTTTGAATAGCATTTATTAGACATGCCATAGTCTGCTGCACTTCACCTATAACTACTGTTATAAATACTGTAAAGTGTCAAAATACAGGTGTGTGTGTCTGCCATGATAAGCGCATTGTTTAAATTTATGGATAGATAATGTCTGAAAATGTATAAGATTCACTTCTGGAGCTCACACGTTTCGATGTTGCAACGGTAATATTTGAAATTAGTTATAAGCTGTATTTCAGTATGTCATGATATTTTGTTAATTGTTTGTTTAAGTTGGTGTTATAAAATGATCATTAATTTCTGTTATCTACAAAAAACGCATGAATCGTCTCCTCTCCAAGTACCTTATTTTTTTGTGATTAAGAAGTATTTGTGTTATGTTCTGTGAAAACCTCCTATTTCCAGTCTATAGTGAGTTTTCTCACTCTGGAGTGTTATACATTGCATATGGGAAAAAGATGGTATTCAGCCCCAAGATGTTTATATGGCTGTTTTATTTCTTAATTCGTGTTTAGAGGATATCCACCTACTGTGGGATAAAAAAGAAAGCTTTTTAGCATCACTGCGTTATGCTCTATATGTCGTCATTTGATTTAACTGTTCAGTTGAAGCACTGTGAGGCTATGGCTAATCTTTACGAAATACATTATATGAACATGTAAATATTATCCAATTTTAAATAATTAGTCTAAGGAACTCACATATTTAATTTATTTTCCATCTTCTCTGTATCTCTTAACCTATCTATATTTTTGTATTTAGCGGAATATATACTTTTTTGCCTATCCATGCATGTATTATCTAATAGTGTACATTAGTTTGTTTTATCTGTCGGTGAGATGTTATTCTACAGTGTCTCATTATGGTAGAATCCCCGATTGCCTGTCAGCAAAAGTGTCTTCTGTCGCACTGCAGTAGCTCCTTCAAATAGGAAAACCATCCAGTAGATCTCATCCTGTTTTAGATCTGACACTTTCAAATGACTTCATCAGTCGTGCAGGGGTATGTGTGGTATTGTCATTGAAAAGAACTGCCAAACGTGCCCCTTTAAAATTCATTCTCACACATTGCACATTACCTGTGCCTAACCAGCTTTGTTCAATTCTGTGTACATGTTAGGTTTCCAATAATCATCTTTGCATGAACAATATTTGTTCGGTTCTGGGTTTGTTTTCATGTCATTTATGTTTTGTCAGAGCAGTGTAAGTAACAATATGTGTATCAATTAATGGCATACACTGCAGCCTGTGGACCCATTAACTGCTATTACTATTGCTAAGATGTTTTAGGAAACCTCGCCATTAGAAGTTCATAATTATTCTTCACAGTTATTTGGTTTTGTTATTATTTTATAATGTCCGTCCACGTGTATAAATCCTCCAAGACATTATTGCCAACCTAGTGTTTCCATTTTCAGCCCTCTGGTGTATGTGATATTTAAATCTAAAGCATAAGATTATTTCTATATTGACAAATAATGCAATTTGTAAAAAATAAATAAATAAATACAAAATAAATGCCCTATGAATAGGAAAGTAAAGCTTATAGTTTGCAATTAGGTTGACTGTTAAACCAGTTGTTTCTATTAGTTTTGTTGGTAGTTTGTAAGGAGAGTTGACCTCTCTCTCCCTGTACAGTTCAGCAGGATATATAAAGCAATCTTTTTCAGGAATTAAAGGGTTGTTATTTTCTGTGTAATAATGACTGCTTTAGCAATATAATAAAAGGAAAAAATGCTAATGTTTGGAGTCTTGGACCCTACCTTTCTCTTTATACTAAGAGCCTATGCCACATGATCTGATGAACACTCATCACACTCCAGTGTAAGGAATCCAATGAAAGGACAACATTGTTGTCTTGCCAATGATCAGGTGCTAATCATCAGATAGCAGAAGATTAATGAAGTGAGCACTGAGCAGGCTTGGAAATGGCCTGAAACAGGTGTTTAGTTCAACGAATGATGATTAGGTCTATTAATAGGTCTATTAATGAGAAAGATTAGATTCTACGGCACTCTTTGCTACACTACTTAAATAATGTAATACACACATACACATTTTTATTTTTAGGATTTATTTTATTTTTTACCACTAGGTGTCCCTATTGTCAAGCTTTAACCCACTGGTATCCAATCTTTTTCATGTCAAGGACTGGTGATTGGCACTTATTAGCAGAGGGCGTGAAATGCCAGAGGCCTGCATGCCAGGCACCCTCAAAAGAGAAGATGATTTTTTTTTTAACAGCAGTGATTCTCAACCTGTTTTAAACAGGATTAGACCCACTTGAGTAAAAGTAAAAAGTGTAAAAGTAGTCTAATAAGTATGTTACTTAAAATAGCATACCAAAGTAAGCTTAGTGGCCAATATATTTCAGATTTATTTGATTTCAGATTTGATTTGTTTATTTATGTGATGGCTGATGGGGTGAAAATCCCACTTTCGTCCAGCAGATGGCTGCATGTAGGGCAGTTTAGTGGTGAGTGAGTCTGGAGTCTGGACCAGGGACGACTAGTGACTTGAGCAAAGACGCCCTGTTGTCCCATTTTCACTAGTTTGTGCCCTTCCCACTAGGAGCAGTCGGAGAGTATGCTGCCATCCTTAGCTCTGGTCCAGAGCACCACACTGCACTGCTTCTATGAGTCTGCCCTGCATTGGAGCTCTGTAACAAACGATGCAATCTGCCATTACTCAACACCACCAGCCTCTCTTCTGGAGTGGATATAAAGAACATTTTACCTACTCACCAAAACAAACACGATTTGTGTGATTAGAAAAGCCTACTTTGCTCGTCGGGTCGAGTATAAATGGCAGATTGTATTGTATGTTACAGAGCTCCCAATGCCAGCCAGACTAGAAACAGTGGAGCTCTGGACCAGAGCTAGGGCCACCCTCTACTCTGGACCGAATCGATATGCAGCAGCAGAATAGTCTGTTGTGACTCTGTGGAAACAGGTTTGATTTGATCTCTGTCTGCCGCTACCCATGCAGAAAATAACTTTGTCATGACTCATTCATTGACGCAATGCCAGGGCAGTTCGTTCTTAAATTCTGCGTTCATCTTAAAATATTGTAGACGTCAGGCCAGGGCCAGACCAGCTGTCAGCAGCAGACACACCTCCAGCGTCGTGTGACTGTCGTCGCTGTGTATACAATCTGATGATTTCTCACTGAGCAAGCATGTGGGAATACCGGATAGCACCTTATACTGAGTGTCAGGCCCGGAAATAACATTTTCCAATGGGGGGTGGGGGGAACACCCATACCACTTTCGGTTACAGGACTTCGATTAGGCAAGTAAGCATCCAGAATAACATCAGTTATTGTTGATGATGCTTGCTAAAGGTCTGTTTTAAATGAATGCCGTTGGTTTAGCAACATTTTTCAAATCATTTAAAATATAAGCACTTAAGCAATTAGAAATATCTTTGAAATTTTGGTTGTTCTGCATGCCATCATGTGGGGCATTGCCCCCCCCCCCCCTAGATCCCTACTAAATGTAGACGATTTTGTCTGCGCAAAAAGCGCGCCATTATTATAACATTATCGAATAGCCGCTGTATTCTGCGAATCTGCGGCATACTTTCTGCACACAGCAGCGGGTAAGTAACCCAATCCACTTGTCTTCCACTCTCCACTGTTTTATCTTACAGTAAGTAAACCTACAGCAGAGAGCCATATGTTATTACGTGACGCATGCCGTCGTCGTTACGCACAACGGAAAGGAGCTCTTCCATTGGAAACTATGCGAGAGGGAGGGGCTGTGGCCGCATCGTTCAGGAAGACCTCCTCCCATCCTCCCATCACAACTCACAAGCTACTGTACGTCCTATCCGACCTAGAGGTTTAGGCTAGTCCCCCCCATCCACGAACATGTCATTTTGTAGGCTTGCGGTTAACCTCGGTTTCCCAGCTAAATACGCGTATTAAACATAGACCCAAGAAACTTGTATCGAAGTCGATGCCAACACATAGAGGAGCTGAATAAGCTTGTCCGCGCCAGGCCGTTTTCTGCCTTTTCATAGCGGCTTTTACAGGGAGATTGTTGGACGGGACAGCAGCAGCATCAGCTGAGGTGCGTCCTATGGCAAGTTGCTTTACCGAACCGTAAACAATATTGACAGATAGTGTTATTAGGCCTGTATGTGCGGTTTGTAAATTGTATATCTTTGACCTTTACCACTTCAATTGCTCGTTGTATTTTGTCCTTACATGACCGGGTTCTGCAGTTTCAGCTCCAGATGTAGTGACTGTCTGACGCGATGTGTTATTTTTGAATTTTACTGTAGCGTGTAGTGGCAGCAGCCCTATAATAACACAGAATCATAGAAGCAGTGTAGCCCTGAAACATAAGTACGAGCGTCATGCGATGCATGGCTAGAAGCAGTGGAGCTTTGGATCAGAGCTGCTACTGTAGCCTATATCAGGGGTTTTCAACCTTTTTGATACCAGGGAGGACAACTATTTATTCTGCATTTTAGCCATGGGCCACCATTTGATGTTGAGTTTAGTCTCTTGTCCACAATTTAGGAGGGACAACTGGCAAAACGTTGGTCAAAATGACAATTCTACTAAATTTTCTAAACGTGTATATCTAGATTAAGTAATTAAGTAACCTAATTCAGATGTTTAAATAGAATTTAACTCTTAAAATGATACGGGTCCATTTGGTTACCAACTATCCATCATTTAGCTGGAGACCACATGGAACCCTCTCAAG
Source organism: Benthosema pterotum (assembly GCA_039105355.1). NCBI lineage: Eukaryota > Metazoa > Chordata > Actinopteri > Myctophiformes > Myctophidae > Benthosema > Benthosema pterotum. The sequence continues at coordinate 31,641,171 of CM076967.1, read as the reverse complement.
GACCACTGGTGGTCCGAGGACCACTGGTTGAAAACCACTGCTGTATATAGAAGAAAGTCATACATTTTAAAGCCATATCAATATCGTGTCACAGCATTCACTGTTCTTCCAAATATTCCCCCTTTAGATTCTTCGGTGCTTCCTACTACCTCTTGCCAGAGATGCTGCCCAGCCTGTGGAGAGCTGTGCGACCCGCTGCCGTCTCTCTCAGAGCGGGTACCGGTGCCAGGCTGGCCAGAGCCGGCCATCCCCCTCCAGCCCACTGTCTAGCGGCGGTGTGTGTGCAGAGGTGTAACATGGGCACGCATCCCATGAAGGAGATAGAGCCACTAAACTCGCCACAGGGAGCTAAGGACTTTATTTATAGCCTCCAGGCTTCAGAACGCACCTGCCTGCTACGGGAACTACACAAGTTCGAGTCCATACTCATAGCTCAAGGTAAGCAGCGCTGTCAGAGGATATACTTTAAAGCTGCAGTTTTTTGGGCTAATATCCAACGACTGAATAATTGCAATATCGCATGCACTCAAACTGATTAATACTAAATGATTTAGTTATAATCATCCTTAATATCCTCCCTGGGTTTTGGCTTTGGGACTTGAGTCAAATCTGAATTAACTACACATTTAGTAGTAGACTACAATCCACAGTTTTATGCATTGTACCAGACCACCTTGTATTCCACCTGGTCTGTTCATCTGCGGCGAATATTAACCTGTATTCAATGTTTAAATACAGGCCTGTAGAAATAAGCAGATGCTGGCAAGTTAGTTTAAGATGCCCCAAAGTTTTATTCAGTGCCACAGGCCTGCCCTGAAATTGATGACAACACTCTCCAGCATAATCCATTGCATAAATCATCCTGTGAGGCTGTGACATACCCTTGGCTATTGACACTATCTGTATTGCAGTGTGACAAAAGCAACCTAACTGGCCAGAGAATCCTCTGGCCTGAATAGCTAATGAACTGTATAGTACCTTGGTGCAGAGCAGGCTGTGCAAATACTACTGTGATAATTGGTAGCACTTTAATAAGCGTTTCTACAGCCTGGCTTAGCCAAGGCTGTGCACATGCCTTTGCGAGGTTAGATGCCCCATAGGTGGATTGGTGGTGACGCAGACTGTCTGAGGGTTCCCTCAGATCCCAGCTTCTGGCTGCGTGTTGAGGTGCACTTGAGTAGCACATGCTCAGTCAGGTCATCATTGCCACGCCACACCAACATTTCTATACTTCTGACAAGCAAAAACACAATACATAATATAAAGGAAACAAACAGAGCAAAAACAATGGCCGTTAATAAGACTGTATTCTACACTAGAGGATACAACATACAGTAGCAGCTGGGCAGTCACATGTTCAAGTCTTACCAAGCAGTGTCAGAAATGGCCTCAACCCTTTTGATTCTAAATTCAGGTTAGTGCCTTGCATGGCTCCCTCTGGCACCACTGAGTGGATCTGTACATCACTGTAGCACCTAATAAGTGTTCCACTGCTGCTGTGGTGTGTGGGTGAATATGAAGTGCATTGTCAAGCACATTTGAGTGGTTAGAAGAATGCCAGCGTACTATCATTATATGGGCATCAGAAAGGGCAAATATTATAAAGAACTCTGAGCACCCAAATAAGAGCAACTTTTCTAAAGGGGAAATTGAGACATGGACAGATAAGCAGATTGGGGGAGCAACTAGTTGGTAATTCACAGTTTTTTTTTTAAATTAAAAATGGATATGTATATTGAACCTTTGTCACTTTGTCATCGCTAATTGTCATCTTTGTTTCTGTGACTCTCCAAAAACAGCTCAATCTCATAAAACAGACCCATATACAATATGCTCTGCTACTACTGTACTGTAAACCTATGCTGGTTGTCTTTTCTATGAAGAGGAATTAACAACAACTAGAAAAGTGTATTCCGTGTGTTTGAGTCTGTTAAGACAGGTTGACAATCCAATGCTCTGTGTCACGTGCAGCTTATACAAGGAAGCTGTCCGGTGTTTGTACCGTACGATGCACAGCGTGCCCCAAAGTAGTGAAAAGGTGTATACACAAATTATTTTCACACGCGCACGCACGCACACGCGCACGCACACACACACACCCACACACACACACACACACACACACACACACACACACACACACACACACACACACACACACACACACACACACACACACTGTGAAGGGCATAAGTAGCCTTCCCTGATTACCTTTTTGGTAATCAGCATAGACTCTTAGTGAGACCTATGCTGCCCACTTCAACATTGACCGCAATCATAATCTGATTTGTGCAAGACATTGTCTGGCTCACCAACATTGACAGTTAAATTCGGTGTGCTGTAATATACAGACATATTTTCATCAGCACTCAGAAAGCACATGAAGCTAAAGCAACTGCAGCTTATGATTATACTGAATGCAATGAGAAATATGGTGGTGAATATGATGGCAGTTATGTTAATGAGAACAATTCGTGTTGATGGAAGAAGGGGTGAGGAAGATTATAGTAATGATGAAAGACATTTTTAAAGCCATTATTTATATTTGGCTAATGGCTACATGGTGGTGATAGTCTGTGTTCCATATATCTTGGAGGAGTTTATAGAGACTGGTCATTAGTAATTTGTGTGATGCATGATGGAGGAACAACACTATTGCTGTTTTAAACTAAAGTTGGAATTTGATACATTACTTCTAGTTTATGAATGTTTCATTCTTACTGAAACAGACACAGCACTCATGACAAATGTCATGGTATTTCTAAATATAATCCAGGGCATTAAGTAGCCTCAACACCTAGGCTTTCATTTCGTTTGTTTTGCGCGAAAACGAAACGCCTGGACTAATTTGTTACCCACAGTAGACTAAAGGGAGGAGTCAACCTTCCGGGTTGGGCGTCGCTCCAAATGATGTGACGTAGCACAGCAGTGGAGGGGCGGGGGAGGGGCCGGGGATGACGACACGTTATTGAGATCAAATCAGATCAGCTCATCTGCTGTGTGGATCTCACAGCACCTCAGGTTAGGCCAGGCTAACCTTTAAGTAGTTGCTTCCCTGCATGAAGTGACTTTTGCATAAGTGGCTTGTACAATTTGTAGGATAGTGCATTTAATTTGGAGCATCTGTGTTCCAATGATATACATGTGGAACGTCTTCCTTACGTATTTGAAAGGCTCTTATCCTAGAGTGTAATTCCTGCATCTCTGCCTCTTTTTCTGCATCTCTCTCTCTGTCTCCCTCTCTCTCTACTGGTTGTCGTAGAACTGATCAACAAGCTAACAACGTGTCATCATGTGATATGTTGTTAGCTCGTAGATCTGTTCTTTTTACACTACGCACTAATTAGACAATAGTTTACAACGGTTGAATAATATTAATAAACTATCGTTATAAGCTTGACCAGACAGAGAATGCTGGGGTTCACTGTGTTGTAACTACACAAGCATAAATGCACTGCACAGCACGGCAAACTTGTCACTCCAAAGTGGTCAAGTGAATGTCTGCACCTGATGTACGGTAACGGTAGCACCCTGAGTGCATGAGCTGAGTTGACACAGTTCCCCTGAGTAAAACACACATGAAAAACAAAAACAAAACATACTGTACATAGGCTACCATTGTTGATCATATTCCTGTAAATGTTTTTTTTTTTTTTTTTTTTTTTTACCAACATTACTTCCTATTGCTATGCTCCGTGCATACCACCAATCTCTCAGCCGGGTATTTATAAAGTAACATACGTAAATGATGCATAAATGGTTAATCTTAATCATAATCTTAACCTCAGTAAACAATGCCCAACTCTACTTACTGTATCTACTTCTAAGCTTATTTTCAGTAAAACAAAATAAAGGATACAAGAACCGCCGTACCGAGCGGTCGGTGTGAGATGTATTAGGGGAAACGGTACCTGATATCCTGTGTGCAAGGGGCCCTTCCTGGCTGGAGCTTGCCATGCTGACACACTCACCTTCACAGCTCCTGTTACTGCGATGTCAGTTGATTGGCCGGTTTACTGTTAGGCTGGTCCACTGACTGGCTGATTAGCCCAGTGACCTATTGATAGTCATATGACTACTACACAACAAAGGGAGGAACAAAGTCAGTTGGAAGTTCATCTTTATCATTGCATTTATTGTATATAATGGAAGATATTATTTGGTTGGTATGCTATACCCTACTATTATGTATGCATGTTAACAGTTTGCCTGGTGCACTAAATGGCTCACATAGGAATTGATTGACTGCCAGACTGGTTTGTGGGCACAAATTTATATAAAAACAAGGTTGTCCATATGTAGGTTTAAGTTGCACACTATTTGAACTGGTTCACTGGTTGATTGGTTGCCGTATTTGCTTTCATCTTCATTCAAGGTTGTCTCTAGTTGGATGCTGTAACTCATGGTCAATGCATTGTCTCCATTCGATAGATAGTACTGTGTGGACATTTATTGTCCTTATGTGATCTGAAAGTATCTTTATGCATTACCTTGTCATGACTTTGTCAAGTCAAATGTCACCTCATTAAACAGTGCAGTCCCCATGTGGTTTGATCATCATCATCTATAATGTTCAAAGAGTGTAAAATGGGATGAGAGGAAGGTTGTACTTTATGGACACAAATCATTAATTTATGGAGAAATCAAGTCTTCTATGAGAGGTAATAGAAAAGAGAGGGAAGATAGTGAGGTGTTGGGGAGACATTTTAAATACCCTGTCTTGAGTCTTGATCATCGTGAAGCTGGACACGTGTTAACAACAGACTAATGGTTTCTAGGAACTATTCATTGTCTCACAAGGGGGCGAAGATAAATGTTCTCTGTTAGATCTGCAGTCTTGAAGTTAGACTTTCCTACTTATCTCCTCTTCTCCCCTCAATTGACCTCCAACAACTGAAATGTACACATTTCAAATATAAGGAATATAATCCATCACCTGAATTCACACTTTTAGGCTGTTTTGAGAGCTCTGTGTTCACAAGTATGTGGGACAAACATTGTATGAATGAATTACATTCTGCTGACTCATACAATAGTAGTGTTAATAATGTCCAGACAGTGCTGCATATATTGTAACTCTATGAAGATGACATTATTACAATGAACCATTTTACAACACATAATACTATATTAGGCATTGTTTTGTTTTAAGAAGTTAAGAAAAAAAAGAAAAACAGAAATCGGTAAAACCATGACTATTTCCAGTTTAATACATCGCAGGCCACAGTGAAAAGCAATACCAGTTAGGTATGATATTACAAACCTACATGACAGCCTCAGTCACATGAACCATCTATTCTACATAATCCCTGCTGGCTTTCTCCTTGGCATGTGCCCATGTCCCTGGAGAAAGCTGTAACCTTGCTGCACATTAATGCATAGGTGCTGAAATTACATTCCCAGGTTGATACAGTGTGTCTTGAAGGTGAAGAATGAAGCAGAACTTAAATCCAAATTATGGCCAGGATTTTATATGATGTCTAGTAAAATTGTGGACAAAAGTGTTAAGGCCTGTATGTTGTTGTGTGTGTATGCATCTTTTCTGATCCGAGTATACTAGTATCATTCTGTGCTACCGTTTCCACTGCTAAATATCCGTTGACACATGGGAATTCATGATAATTTTCCTACTAATGACCATTGGGAGTTCTTGGGTTCTTTTGTCCAGTGGGGAAAAGGATTAACTTGCAGTTTGCCAGGCTGGTGCTGACAGGCCGTTTGCTTGCTTGCCTAACTACAGAGATGGCATATGAAATGTTATATTCATACATTCATCATTAGGGCCCCAAATCACTCCTTAATGTCTCTTAATTAATGTGTTTGGATGTTGAGGTCATATTTTGACAGCATGTCAATTTCACTCCCTGCATATCTAAGTATTGGACATGTATTTATCCTTGGGGCCCCAAATCTCACCTTAGAAAGCACAACTGTCTATTTCAAGAAAAAATCTAGAAAAACAATTAAGGAAAAAGTGGGAGAGTTTTCTCTCCATAACAACATGTGCACTGTAACTTTCTCTGCCTTCCCTGTGCATTGTAATATCTAATGTTCTGAACGTCTAAGATTCATTTTGGTTGGGTGCCTTCTACGAAAACCCAAACCCCCAAATCTTTTGTCTTTTGTCAATGTCTCCAGTCATTTGGAAACATTATCCCTTTCTCACAGATCTGTGTTTATTATTAGTTTGTTTGTTTGTTTTTAACCTGCATTCCTAGCTAATCATGTATGATCCTAGATTGCTATCTCTGCACGCATGCACATACAGACAGACATCTTGCTCACTGCGTTTGCAATTATGTCGTCTGATACATTTTAATTATTATAAACAAGGATATTTTCATGGCCATAACCAGAATCTCAATTGATCAAGCATAGCTTTGAAGTGCCTCTGTTTATTAGGAACTAAATCGTTCACCAATTTCTTCACCAGGGTGTTTCTAATGGTGTCTAATTACTACTAAAATGTTGAAATTTACACCCGTGGGAAACCTCATAAAAACAGGTCAAAGTCGGGGTCCCATTTACTAACCATTAGAAGGCAATACATGCAAAATTTCATCATGATTTATGTAGCATTTTTAACTAGGGGCTTTTCTTGATGCTGAATCCATTCTAAGCATTCATTTTTTTCTCATAAAACAACTTCTTGGGCTAAAAACAGCCATACCCGTCATCATAAATGTGCTTAGTCAGCACATTTGGGCAAGCGTAAGACCATGTTTTATTTATTTATTTATTTATTTATTTTTCTGCAAAACTAATACTTGGAATAGACTCAGTATCATGAAAACTGCCGAGTTAAACATATGACATGCTACATAAAGCATGATGAACCTTTGCATGTTTAGCGTTCTTATGGTTAGTGAATGAATTATTAGACCCCATTAGAAAAAACATTGGTGAAAACATTTCTTTGTAAGAATATCTGCTAAAATTCCCTAACTAATAGGAATATCATTGCTGTCATTGGCTGGTTTATATAGGGAGGAGGACATTCCTTAGAAGCTGTTTATTCTAAAGCGTGAGGCATAATGCAGTTCACCCTTGACAATGATTAATAGAAACGTCAGTATTCACTGCTGGAAAAAAAGTGTCTTCTGAAGAATCTACCTCATTATTTTCAGTCATGAAATGAGTGGAGTGCTCACGCTAACCATTGACGTGTGGGTGAAGGTGGAATACAGTGGAAATCTTCCTGTACTGCACTATATAAAGGCACTAATTTGGGGTTGATTGGATGCTGTTCATGTCATAAAACATTTTAATTTATGGCATTAATGTAAAATGTTTTATGACACGAACAGCATCCAATCAGGGCTCAAGATTCTCAGTCCTGGGGACTGATTTCAGTCCAGAGGATTTCATAGGGGTCATTTAATGTGATCAGTTCAGTTTTGCAATTTCACATTTTCAGTCTTTCAGTTGTCTTTAAGCTCTGTGGACTTCATGATACCCTATTGGACTGAATAATATAAAAATATAAGACATTACCTGTAAGTGTTTTTTTCCCAATGAGAATATCCTAAAAAATGGAATTGTCTTATATTTGGGGAATATATTATTTGACATTCAATGTTCTTTTTACATAAATGAGTCTTGAAATTGGGGGTCGTCTTATAACCAGGGTCGGCTTACATTCGGGACAATATGGTATATAGCATGTACCTATACCTGTGCCTATATACAGTACATATAAACTGAGGGAAGACAATGATTTCTTATAAGTGACTCAGTGAATTGTGAATGACTCCGTCCCTCAAACATCCCTCCGCTCCATGGGTGATCGGGCCTTCTGCCATATGGCCCCATTAATTTGGAATTCTCTCCCTCTCCATCTTAGACTTCCACAGCTAGTACAGCAGATTAACTCATTTTTTTATACGATACTTCACTTTGGTATAGAAGCGTGAAAATTGGCACAGATACTCTCCAAGGTCTACTCTTTAGGAAAAAGGCGCGTGCCACTCAAAATTCCAAGATGGCGGCCCCAAAATCCAAAATGTCCACCCAAAAATGTGGTTTTTCCTTCATAACTTGAAATGCATTGATTTTACACCCCATAAATGTATTGAACATTAATACAAAGTTGGCCATTACGGACGGTTTGGCACCAAGAACATGTCTGTATCACTTACGGCTCTTGAGATACAGCATATAGGTACTTTCACAGCTTGAGGAGAGCAAGACATTTGTAACATTGATTCTTAAGTGAATCAAATGGTGATACAGGCATGAAAATTGGTACACACACTCTTCAAACCCCACTATTTCTAAAAGTACTGCGTGCCCTGCAAAATTCCAAGATGGCAGCCCCCAAAATCCAAGATGTCCGTCCAAAAATGTGGTTTTTCCTTCATAAGTCGAAATACAAAGCTTTTAAGCCCCATAAATGTATTGAGCGTTAATATAAAGTTAGGCATTACGGACATTTTGATACCAAGTACATGTCTCTATGTGCTACGGTTCTTGAGTTACAACATATACGTAGTGATGAGGCACCATAAGTGTAACATTTTGGCACATTTCCCTCTTTAACTCAAAGATCCCTTTATCACCATATCTTCTATTTTCAGGAAATGGACCTACATGTATCTGCTATCATAAACCACTTCAGATTTTTCAATTGATGAAACAGGTCGGGAGTTATTAAGCCGATCGCGAAGGGCTGTTTCAGTGCTAAATTTGCTGCGTACATTCTGCGAATATAAGCCACCCAGAAATGTCTGTCTGTGCATCTGTCCTTCACAATAAGTGTATATGTGAAGTGGACGCACCAAGTGCACCATGTGTCATACTATAATTGTATAATGTGCTAAAATGCGTAATAGTGTAATATATGCAATAGTGTAATAGAGCTAATAGTGTAATATATGCAGTATATAGCGGTATACTGTAATAGGGTAATGTATGTAATAAGTGTCACAGTGTAACATGTGTAATAGTGTAATAGGTTAATATGTGTAATAGTGTCAGTGTAATATGTGTAATAGTGTAATAGGGTAATATGTGTAATAGTGTCATAGTGTAACATGTGTAATAGTGTAATAGGGTAATATGTGTAATAGTGTCATAGTGTAACATGTGTAATAGGGTAATAAGTGTAATAGTGTAATATTTTGCATTGGGGTAATAGTGTAATAGGAAATATGTGTAATAGTGTCAAAGTGTAATATGTGTAATAGGGTGTCATGTGTAATAGTGGCATAGTGTAACATGTGTAATAGCATAATAGGGTAATGTATGTAATAGTGTCATAGTGTAACATGTGTAATAGTGTAATAGGTTTATATGTGTAATAGTGGCATAGTGTAACATGTGTAATAGTGTAATAGGTTGATATGTGTAATATTGGCATAGTGTAACATGTGTAATACTGGCATAGTGTAACATGTGTAATAGCATAATAGGGTAATGTGTGTAATAGTGTAACATGTGTAATAGTGTAATAGGTTGATATGTGTAATAGTGGCATAGTGTAACATGTGTAATAGCATAATAGGGTAATATGTGTAATAGTGTCATAGTGTAACATGTGTAATAGGGTAATAGTGTAATATATGCAATAGTGTAATAGGGCTAATAGTGTAATGTTTGTGCATTATGGTAATAGTGTAAGAGTGTAATATATTAATGTAATATTGGTATAGCATAATAGCGTAATATGTGTAATTGTGACATGTGTAATAGGCAAATATGTGTATCATGTGTAATGGTGTAATAGGACAATTACACTAGACCACTATTCCATATATTACACTATTACCCTAATGTACACAGATTACACTATTACACATATTAGCCTATTACACTATTACACTAGTAGCCTATTGTACATACATTATGCTATTGCACGTATTAGCCTATTACACTATTACACAAATTACCCTATTACAGTATTACACGTTACACTACGACACTATTACACATATTACCCTATTACACATGTTACACTATGACACTATTACACATATTACCCTATTACACATGTTACACTATGACACTATTACACATATTACACTATTACACATATTACCCTATTACAGTATTACACGTTACACTACGACACTATTACACATATTACCCTATTACACATGTTACACTATGACACTATTACACATATTACCCTATTACCATATTACACATGTTACACTATGACACTATTACACATATTACCCTATTACACATGTTACACTATGACACTATTACACATATTACCCTATTACCCTATTACACATGTTACACTATGACACTATTACACATATTACCCTATTACACTATTACACATATTACCCTATTACAGTATTACACGTTACACTACGACACTATTACACATATTACCCTATTACACATGTTACACTATGACACTATTACACATATTACCCTATTACACTATTACACATTTTACCCTATTACAGTATTACACGTTACACTACGACACTATTACATATATTGCCCTATTACAGTATACCGCTATATACTGCATATCTTACACTATTATCTCTATTACACTATTAAACTATTGCATATATTACACTATTACGCCTTTTAGCGCACAATATACCATTATACTATGACACATGCTACACTTGGTGCGTCCGCTTCACATATACACTTATTGTGAAGGACAGATGCACAGACAGACATTTCTAGGTGGCTTATATTCGCAAAATGTACGCAGCAATTTTAGCACTGAAACAGCCCTTCACAATTGGCTTAATAACTCCCGACCCGTTTCATCAATTGAAAAACTTGAAGTGGTTTATGATAGCAGATACATGTAGGTCCATTTCCTGAAAATAGAAGAAATGCTGATAAAGGAATCTTTGAGTTAAAGAGGGAAATGTGCCAAAATGTTACACTTATGGTGCCTCATCACTACGTATATGTTGTAACTCAAGAACCGTAGCACATAGAGACATGTACTTGGTATCAAAATGTCTGTAATGCCTAACTTTATATTAACGCTCAATACATTTATGGGGCTTAAAAGCTTTGTATTTCGAGTTATGAAGGAAAAACCACATTTTTGGACGGACATCTTGGATTTTGGGGGCTGCCATCTTGAAATTTTGCAGGGCACGCAGTACTTTTAGAAATAGTGGGGTTTGAAGAGTGTGTGTACCAATTTTCATGCCTGTATCACCATTTGATTCACTTAAGAATCAATGTTACAAATGTCTTGCTCTCCTCAATCTGTGAAAGTACCTATATGCTGTATCTCAAGAGCCGTAAGTGATACAGACACGTTCTTTACAACTTTGTATTAATGTTCAATACATTTATGGGGTGTAAAATCAATGCATTTCAAGTTATGAAGGAAAAACCACATTTTTGGGCGGACATTTTGGATTTTGGGGCCGCCATCTTGGAATTTTGAGTGGCACGCACCTTTTTCCTAAAGAGTAGACCTTGGAGAGTATCTGTGCCAATTTTCATGCTTCTATACCAAAGTGAAGTATCGTTGCACTAATCTGCTCTACTAAGCCCACTGATGGCTTCAAATCTGGTCTCAAAACATTTTTATTTTCCAAAGCTTTCTCCTGACTGCCTTGTTTTATCCTGTCCTTGTTTTGCCCCTTTAGTTGACCGGTACTGTTGTTTTCTTCCCTCAATGTTACGCTATGCTGCTTTTTTTTTTTTTTTTTTTTTTTTTTTTGGTGTTTTGTTACACTTTTACTGTCCTGCTGTCTCTCATTTCTTGTTTTAATCCACAGCATCGTTAGGCTGTTTTATTCTTTATTTCTTTTAACCTGTACATCATTGTTCGCGCTTTGAGATTCTCACGAATGTAAAGCGCTCTATAAATAAAATGTATTATTATTATTATTATTAATGAGAACACAAGTACTTTGCACAGGCTTTCACTTTAATGCCCATTGTGTTTAATTCTAATTGTTGGGCACCTGGCTCTCCTGCAGTGCTGGTGATCCTCTTGATTGGGTGGAGGAAGGTACCAAGTGCTATAGAGCAGGAGGGGTGTCTGTTTGTGTTTAAGAGCTCTTGTGTTATGTGATATTTATTTTGATGTTGGTGCATCTAAGGTGTCTGAAATGTAGTATTGGTTTAGCAAAATCTTGTAATTGTCTAAGTTAGCTCATGGGCCTTAGTTAGCCATATGTGAAGTTAAGTGGATTACCAACTACAGAAGCGTTCCTTGGTATGGTCTAGTATAAGAGGGAGCCTAGAGTGACAGTTCAGTTGGCTTGAGGCAACCAGGTTACACCCAGAGAGAGCTGCTAGGGGGCCTGGAATAAAAGGGTTTATAGCCTTATAGTTTCTTAAGTTCTGGGTTTGTTCCCTTAATTTGTTTACCTTTTTTTCCCCTTAAGTTCATCTTCAGTATTTTGATAGGCCTGTGTGAACTGTGTGTTTCCGGTTCCCAAAGGATGGGGAGACATAATGAAAATATTGATCTTGCATCGGCCTTTTAAATGTGATTCAGCAGTATTCTTTCATTTTGGCATCTTTCTTAAATGTGAGCGCACATGCACCCAGGCAGAGGTGTGTGTGTGTGTGTGTGTGGGGGGGGGGGGGTGCGCGTGTGTGTGTGTGTGCGTGTGCGCGCGTGTGTGTGTGTAGATAGACATACATGCACAGAAACAAAGCACACAATAGAATGCAGCGATGCTATCAATGTGGAAAAGCAAAAAAGGAAGATTTATCCAATGATTTTTGGTACATACAGTATCTTCTCACCAGAATGTTTCACCACAAGGTCACAACAGTGCAACACCCTCTTTCCCTGTTCCGCTCCCTCCTGAACAGACAAGCAAGCAACCTGTAGGAGTTGCTTCAGTACTTGCAATGATAGATTACCAGTCCTTCAGTGGTTTCCCGCCAGGGATCACGGCCAATTGTGTTTGTTGGTTGGTGGACACACTGGGTAGGAACTTTCCCCCTGACACAGCTGTATAACTAATCTGTCTATTTAGCGGGTGCAGTGACAGCTAATCAGGTGTACATTAGTTTTATGAGTCTGGGAGCAGTGCCACAGCAGCTCTGAAAAGGACTTGCTTTATCACCAGTCAGGCATACAGCTTGTTCTCAAGGGCCTGTCAGGCTTCTCTGCTCTCCACTGAGTTGGCTCTATCAATCTATTGCACGCTGATTTTATATTCTGCCATACTGTGTGGTTGGCAGAAACCAAAATCTATTTTATAAACGTATAAAATGGGCTTACATATCAATTTGACATGCTCATTATTGTAATCTGCAGGTGTTAAGATGGAGAATGAAATGAACTTTACTGATGTGCCTATTGATTACAGCTAATGTAGTACTTCCATGTGAGCTAGTCCTTTGCCAATACTGTATGTGTTCATTGGGTATCTCTAGTCTAATATATATTGCTTTACTGTCCCTCTAGGTTGCACAGATGTATTGACGGTTACAGGTACCTTACGCTGACAACAATCTTCAGGCAGTACATATTTTCTGAACTGTACAATGCTGCTTTAACAGTATTTGTCAAGAAAAAATGTCATCTAATGCCAATCAATGTAGCGTTAAAAGATCTTCCAAAGCAGTAACACACACTGAGTGAGGCTGACGGATTAGCTGGCGGATACTAGTCCAATACTAATCATGTCCATTCCAGAGCAGGCAACATGAGAATGCACATGCTTGCATGCATGCATGTGTGCACACATGGGGGTGCAATATCTTGATGAAAGGGCCCTTATTGAGGTGAATTGTCTTCCATTGCGTCAGCATTATGACGGCCACAGCCCTGGCCTGAGCTGGTAACCCAGTGCTGTAGGTTCTGAAAGACAAGAGAGGGGGAGGGGGCAGGAGGAAAGTAATTAGGGGAGGTCAAGAGTTGAAGGGATGGAAGATGAAAGGTGGGTATGTCTGTGTCGCAGGGTTAACGATAAACCAACCATTGCCATTTTGATGTAGAAGCAATTTCCCACTGCCCAAGAGTGATATTCGTATTGCTTTCTATTGCTTTCTCCCCATACACAGTAATGTGTTGTGGAACATTTGAAATCATGACTTGATCTCATTATGCTGTAACTGGCAAGTGGGCTTTTCTAGCAGTTTCAAACGTAAATGCACATTCGCCCATTCACACTCCATGACACATTATGCATGTGTGAGGTTCACAGGGTTTTTTTTTCACTGCGATTTTCTTGACATGACATTCACCAGTTAATTAAAATATATACCGCAGGCTGCTTCAATCTGCTCTCTCTCTCTCTCTCTCTCTCTCTCTCTCTCTCTCTCTCTCTCTCTTCACATCATATTATATTTCATATCTTTGACGGTACCCCTGTATGATCTATTTTAAAAAAACAAACAAAAAAACAACAACTTTCAGTTAAATGTTTTCCATCTTCCAACAGGGAGGAGAGGAAAGGTAATCTGTTCTTTCCTCTCAAATGCTCAGTCTGTTTTCTCTCCAAGTCTCTAACCTATTGTCTGTCGTGAATTATTTGTTTTGCCATTTCACAGCTGGCTGACATTTACACTCTCCCCATAGAGAGCATTCATAATTTGTTTATAATCAGACAAATTCTCTCTTTCTCATTTTCAGGGCAGCTGGAAGTTGCGCCACCAACCCAAGCACAGTTAAGATATGGTGAGACTGCTTAATTGTTTTTGTAAAGTGTTGTTGAGTAGACACCATGTAGAAAAGTTCTGTGTGTTTGATGTAATATTGTTATTCCAAGGCCAGTTCCCATTGGGAACTGTTTTTTGGGAAAGTGGTTATACAGACACATTGACTGTATGACAGAATTCTCCAATCATTATCAGTGATGCAAATATTGTCCATGTATTTGTAGCTCTGGGGTGATGAACAAGGACTCTCCTACGCAGAGGCTTACGTCACACAGACAGAAAGACTTTTGTTTGTAGTGTTCAAACCTCAGTCCATATGAGAGTGTAGAAAAGAATAAACTCAGTGTCTGTATGTGTGCTCTGCCCAGCAGCTCATATACCCGTGGTGATGTTTTGCAGGGAAAAGATTGTCATACCTACTGTATTAAGTATGGTTACTATAACAGCGGTAGCAATCTGAGAAGCCATTGTCAAAAATAAAGAGAAAACAGCGCCCTCTTTTATTTGAATGGAGTCAACAGTGTCTTGAGACAGCAGTAGTAGTAGGCCTATCTCAAGATTGTTGACTCACACAGGAGTGCTGTTTTTCCTGTTATTTGCAGATTGGATTCTCAGATTTAATCAGCATAGTAACATCAACAGGACATAATACTGTACATTGTCCTGTTGTGGTTTGTTTTTTCTTTGTTTTTTTTCCTGCTTCTACATGCCGCTGGGTAGAAGCCGTTTCAGGCCTGGGCTTTATGCGCTTGCCAGGTCTCATCATCACAAACAGACTGTTTTTGTGGAGTTGCTTGTCTTCCATTATTCTTTTAGCACTCCTCTGGCGTCTGCTTTCATATATATCCGGTCACACGCACTACCTTCCGGAAGAACTTGACAGGTCCCAATAGTGCCTTTTTCTATAGCAGACAGTGATGAGTCCTGCCACTAAGGGGGCAAGGGTGTGTAAGCACCAGTACTCACAAGGGCAACACATCCTCTAACCTCTGTGCACTGACACAATGCATGGATACCAGACTAGGGCTGCACTGAAGGCCTCAAGGGAAATGATGGTACAGTAGACTAAAAGAAATGCACTTCCCATTCCAATCATAATCCTCAATCATCCTCACTCCCAATCTTCTGCTCTTCTGCCCTAGTCTGTAAATCCACTTCTTCAGACTCTGTCATGGTTAGCATCTTAGGTAGACATAACACTATAAAGTACAGTATGCATAGTATTCCACTGCTACATTCTTAGCCTATGTATGATTCATGATAACCACTGTTTTATGTACACACTGGGTTAAGTTTGCTAAATGCCACTTTTTTATTACCAGGCAGTAACACTTCGTTTCCTATTTGGGCATACCCAAATATGGAATGTGAACATCCTACAAAGTTATGAATTTCATTTGGACCATACTGCCACCTATCAAGTATCAAAGTTGTATATGTTGATTAACTGCTACATAACATACAGTATAGTATAGATGAAGTGGGAAGTGTGATTTCAATAGAGCAACAAATAGTATTGCAATAAATAACATCTATTATGTACAACATATTTAATTAGGTAGTTTCCACTAACACAATAGACTACATTTGATTTGGTGGAAATAAAATGTAGTCTGCTTGAGAATAGATACGACTTTCAAGAAACTTGGTGGGCACATAAACAGAATCTGCATCTCTCTCATCTGTTTGTTGATTGAGTGTTTTTGCATTTGTTCTGTTACAGTTCTACTCCACAATGCAATACCTTTTGTTGGATTTGGATTCTTGGACAATGCCATCATGATTGTTGCAGTAAGTCTCTCTCTACACTATTGTGCACTGATTTCCAAAATATTTGTGCCCAACCACCTACACGGTGTGCATCATTGCAGGAAGATAATGTACTCTTAGTATACTGATGTGATTGTCACCAAATACCAAAGTACACCCTGACTACATTACCACAAACCACTGGTGTATAGTGTATTGTTGTTTACAAAAGTGATGTGAATGACAAGTGTGTGTTCATAATCTTGTCTTTACAATGATTGGCAAACGTTTTGGCTATCACTGCCACTGCTGCCAAGGAATATTTTTATATATAACCTTTGACTTTCACAACTTCACAACGTATTTTTCACAATTACCTTTCCAAATAAATGTTGGTCACCTGTCATAGTCTGGCCAAACAAGACAGGCTTCAGAAATGCTTAAGTACCTACCGCAATTGTATTTATTCATTTCTGTAATTCAAAGTTTCTACATACCATTTCTCATGTCTGTATTTAGCATTTGTTTCAGAGCGGTATTGTACAATTGTATCTGTGTTTTCCTTTTATGAGTGTCACAGTTCTAACTGACTAGTACCATAAGTGACACCAAAAAGACAATGGGACATAAAATAAAGTATGAAATATAAATGTAAACTAGATTCATTCTGATTCATGAATATGTTTCACTCAATATCTTCAATCTCTGTATTACTATCTCACAAAGTCATCTCTGTCTCTCAATGTGTCTGCCATTTACTGACAAACTGTAGCCTAGTATCTCTTTCTTGTACTCCTCATATTTCCCATAATCTAACTCCCTCTGTGGCTGATGGGCATAATCATGCAGTTGCAGTGTTATTGCAATGCACTTCTGAAGACTCCAAGAAACCATTACAGAGAAAAACAACAGTCTGTCGAAATTGCCAAACAAGGAAATTGAACGGGACTGCGCTCAGACAGTATAGCTCTGAAAATGAATACTCCTGTCAAATTGAATAAAAACCCTGCATGCCCAGAGGGGTTCCCTCACTACATGGTGATAAATCATTGAGCCTTCTACTGCACAGAGAAGAGGGGATGGGATAAAATGGAAAATTTAAAATAAAAGCAACCGATCAAATCGAAATCATTCAATCAATCAAGTAAAATGATAGAGTAGAATTTAATGAAAGACACTAAAAAGTTATGCAGTAGATCATCATTAGCTAATGTTTCTTTCTCAAAACTTTCTCACAGTTCAACTGCAGACATTATAGATAGAGAATATAAGATTTTCTGAACACAGACATTATTAGTGTGTGTCATTATGTATGAATGATCAGGTTTCTTTCTGTGAATCCATGATAAACCCCATAGCTCATGTAAGCACTGAATGTTTATTTAATTACGCTGTAATATATACACCGTCATATGGCACAGTATAACTTGTGGACGTGCGTGTGCGTGTACTCATTTATTGCTATTCTCCAGGGCACACAGATTGAGCTATCCATTGGTGTGATTCTGGGAATCTCAACTATGGCAGGTAAGACATCCTAAAGACTTTCAGACCTGAGTTATGCTTTAATTCTCTGTGTTTCCTACTTTCTCAATTTCTTAGGTAATTAGGAATTCACCCTCTTTAATTAATGAGCAGCCTGTCGCACTTAATCTGTAGTGACAGAAACAATATATTAAAGAATTCTATAGATGTACACTATATGTTAATCAATGTATCATAATCTTTGAGAAATTTACCAAAAAGAGCAAATTTACCAAATGACATATTTCAACTAAACTAACCAGGATCGCATGATCAGATTTTCAATATTATTTAGAAGATGTGCAATTTATTCAGTGAACATTTTCTCATAGTCTTTGAGAACTCAGGCAGCTCTTGTAAAACGTTGTTCAGCTTAAGATGTGTCAGTGACTAAGCTTTGACATCTCTGAAGATTAGCTTTCTCCCCATCTTATTTTAATCTATTTGCTTTTTCCCTCCACATGCCAAAACTGTTTTCTTTTAGAGTTAGGCTCTTACTGTGACCCATAATACAGTAGTTGCATAGTCAGCACTGCACTCACAAACGCCAAATGCAGCCACAACCCAGCATTGCTTAGTCCGCTTGTGCCCTCTGTTGACTGATGGGATTTCGTATAGACAGTAGCAAGTAGTAGAGACACATTTAGAGTGAGATCCGGAAGATTTTTTTAAAATATATTTTGCTTTTGTGCCTTTATTGATAGTTAGTCAATATAGACAGGAAAGAGAGAAAGCAGCAAAGGTCGTCATAAACGGGCCTCGAACACGCCACATGCTGTGAGTTGAGAGCTTATATTATGTGGCTTGTGCCTGAACCATTAGGGCACCCAGAGGCAGAAGCTTTTACAATTACAAGATGTTGCTATACTTATTTGTGTTGTATTATATGGTTGCTTGCACCTGCCCTGAAGACAGGGCAGGTGCAAGTGCAAAACAGAAAGAACTATTGATCCTTGAACTACGAGGTGAAGGGAAAACAATTCTATCCCTCTTTCTAGTTGTCTAGTCTAGTGCACCTCCTGGGAACAAAGTTTATTTTTTGGCAAAGCAGACCAAGAAAAGTACAGAGCCTAAGGTCAAGTATTGAGGGTATTAGAGGTCAAGTGAAAATACAAACTAAAATACATAAAAAAGTATAAATTAAATAAACAAACAAACAAAAAGCATCAATGTACACTATATAGTGATAATGCTGTCAATCAAGTCTGTGAAAGGATGTATGAATATGTAGTGGAGATCCCTGCTCCAGAACCTTGAAAAACGATGAAAGGCCGAGGTTAAAAAAACGATCTAAACCAGCTACTATTTATACTTACTGTACATATTATAATAGTCTGTCCACAAGAAATCTCATAAGAGGGTCATGTCACCCAACCTTGCACAAATTAGATGTGGTTTTGCAGCCAAATGCATACATTAATTTGGGGGGCTTTGAAAATGTATGAAAACCACTTGTCTAGTGAAGCTCAGACAGCGAGGAAGAAAACTAAATTATTCACAAAACCTCGCTGACAGCTCTGTGGTTCTGTGGCCCTCTTCTGTTTACACCAAGTCTGGGAGACAAATTGGCCAAAAAGGGAAAAACAGCAGACTCTTTTGTCTGTATCGAGGGACTCTTTACACCTGATATCTCAGCTTCTGTCTGCTGCCTGGCAATATACAGTAGGTACACAGTAAACACCTCAGTGTCACGAATGCAATGTTTTTTTTTTTATCCCTGGCTATCCATGCAGTTTAGCTCATTAAACCAACCTCAGAGTTGAATTAAATGTGCATAATGTGAAATGTCACTGCAATTATTCATCTAAAGGTTTTGCTACCGACAGTGCTTGTCATATTTGAATCCACTATTTTAATTCTTCCTATTAATGTTTTTATGCAGTGTGACTCTGGACTGGAGGAAGTGTGTGTGGGGGTTGCTTGTGCTTGTGCAAATTACAGAGACTGCATAATAATAGACATAGGTGATCTGTGTGGTTAAAATATAGCAGTATATAGCATGGACAACTGACCTTGTTTCCATAATGAATATTGACTGGGTGCCTTCTGTAGTGGCAATAAAGCAAACCATTGTTGATAATCAATATCTGCATGGGAATGTTTAAACTGGAGAGACCTAGATGTATTTGCAACAAGACAAGCATTCAGAAATCAGAAGTATTTGTAGGGACCAACAGGCCATGAGTACTACTGTAATGTGTTTGTACAGTATATAGCTCATTGTGGCCACAAGGGTGTAGTATAGGTTCAAAATATGTGGTAATTATTTAGCACAACGGTAAGGTGTTTAAATGAACACCGAGATCGAAAAGTGGTATATGGTATGCCGCTAGTGCCTCAGCGGCATATGCCGGTGGCCCAGCGGCATATGCCGGTGGCTCAGCGGCATATGCCGGTGGCATATGCCGCTGGGCCACCGGCATATGCCGGCGGCATATGCCGGTGGCATATGCCGGTGGCCCAGCGGCATATGCCGGTGGCCTAGCGGCATATGCCGGTGGCATATGCCGGTGGCTCAGCGGCATATGCCGGTGGCCTAGCGGCATATGCCGGTGGCCCAGCGGCATATGCCGGTGGCCCAGCGGCATATGCCGGTGGCATATGCCGGTGGCTCAGCGGCATATGCCGGTGGCCTAGCGGCATATGCCTAACCCTAACCTAACCCTAACCTAAACCTAACCCTAACCCTAACCCTAACCTAACCCTAACCCTAACCCTAAAACGAGCGGCATTTGCCGTTGGGAAATGGTATGTACCGGTGGAACACGAGCGGCATACCACTCTAGAACCGGCATATGCCGCTGAGCCACCGGCATATGCCGCTGAGCCACCGGCATATGCCACCGGCATATGCCGCTGGGCCACCGGCATATGCCACCGGCATATGCCGCTGGGCCACCGGCATATGCCACCGGCATATGCCGCTGAGCCACCGGCATATGCCGCTGGGCCACCGGCATATGCCGCTGAGCCACCGGCATATGCCGCTGAGGCACTAGCGGCATACCATATACCACTTTTCGATCTCGGTGCTACTGGTTGTTTAAATGAATAGCCAGCTGGTATGAGCTAGTAGATGGTGGGAGCGGAATATAAAAATAAAAGTTCCATGCCATGATTTATTATGACATACAGTAATTGATTTTTATCTCTTTCTGTTTCTCTACCTGTCCCTTCAGCTGCTGCTCTAGGCAACTTGGTATCTGATCTGGCAGGACTAGGGTAAGAATTTCACAGACAACAAAGTCTACACTTTCTACAGACAGTATACATACTTACATAGACGTTAGGAGCCAGATGCACAACATACAGAATACAATACATACACCTAAATCCTAGTAAATTTACTATAGGAACATAGTTTGTGTTAACATCATTTACCAGCTCGTGTTTCCCAATTCACAGCATCACATTTGAAGAATGTAATGTAAACTAACCGGAAGAGGAGATAAACAAGGACGTTTACCTAGTGCGTAGCCATTGCACTCTTTAGACTGCGTACTCACTCTCACGTTTTTCATTGGGTTGGGGTAGTGAGGTCTAGATTAGAATATGGACAGAATATGGTTCACCTTCCAACCCCAGGCTATGTATAAAATTGTTGCCTTAGACTTAGAAAACAAACTGCTTCCCCCTCAAGTCCTCATCTGAGTAGCTATAAGCACTGTGTGAAGCTAAAACTGAATAATAATCCCCAATAACAATAAATCCACAGTGATGTGATTTTGTGAGAATTGATTTTTTCATAGAAATAACCAAAATTTCACATCCTTACAGAGGAGCCTCAAGTTACAGTAAATCAACACATTTTGTGGAAAATACCCACTGCTTCTCCTTGGTACTTCTAGATGCAACAACAGGTGATGAGAGAGATGGACAGAAGGTGGAGAGGAGACAGGGTAGACAGATGAGGAGAGAAAAGCAAAGGGAGATCTGAGACACTTTTCATCTTTCCATCAATGAGTATTTCCCTTCCTGTATTCTTGCTTTGACATCAGCTCAGTAGAAGACTGATGAGGCTAGCAGGTCTGACCTTTGTCTTTCAAGTAGAGCTTGTGTGTGCGTGCGTGCGTGTGCGTGTGCGTGTGCGTGTGTGTGTGTGTGTGTGCGTGTGGGGAGGGGGGGTCGTGTGTGTGAGTGAGTGAAAGGTGTGCGTACAATGCTTGCACGCTTAAAGGCTATTCATTGTGACAGATGTACTGTATGTTGTGAGCATGAAGGTTCTTTGTAAACCATGAAGTTCGAGTTATAACGGAGGAACAACCTGTCCCTCACTGCAGGAGTGGGGAAGATGTAAGCACAATGCTATCCACCAACTCAGAATGCTTTCAGTTTATGTCATCATCACTTCTAGGCGATACCCATCACTAATGGGAATATCTACAAAGCAGTAAGCCTGCAACACTCCTGATCTAATTAAATTCTTTAAGGTGCACAGCTCCATAATATAATGGAAATGAGGAAATAGCCAGCACACAATGAAACACATTTTCACATAGTCTATTTAGCACTCATGGACGTGTTTTATACCTGATAGGTCTTCCACAGAGTTGTGACAAGATAACAGGAAGTGAGTTATATATGCACGATACAATCAAGTATAATTGACTGCAGGTGCCAAACGTCAAGTGATCATTGAAGGATCAAAATAAATGCTATGGTACCTAAATAATTGCAACCGCAATGAGTGAGATTACTTTGTAAGCCAGGCAAAAATATGTGTGTGTCTGTACAAATCCATGCAGAAGCAACTCAATGACATTTATCTCTGTTAAAGTTATTCTCTGTCCAAGATCCTCGCAGGAGATAAGATCGGTTGGATGAAGTCTCATGTTTAACACAAAATATGCCCATGGATTAAGAATAGAGATGTAAAATGTCCAGGTTTTTTTTACAATAAAAATGAAAAAATCACCACAGGGTATGATTATAAAGACGTGTTAATAGTCACACACACACACACACACACACGATACACACACACATATTTCTGCACCTATGAGGAAATACATCTTTTCCTTCACACAGCAGTCTGTTGTCACCCAGGCAGATGAGTGCATGGTTGCTTCTCACACCCCTCAGGGTGTCTCACTGGTTTATTTTATGCACAGTATATTGACAGTGAGTTTATGTATTCAGAGTTGAAAAGTGTCTCAGATCTCCATTTGCTTTTCTCTCGTCATCTGTCTACCCTGTCTCCTCTCCACCTTCTGTGCCTCTTGCATCACCTGTCGTTGTATCTACTGTAGAGGTACCAAGGAGGAAGCAGTGGGTATTTTCCACAAAATGTGTTGATCTACTGTAACTTGCCACTGCTCTGTAAGGATCCTATACTTTTTATTGTGGAAATTCAGTTTTAGCTTGATAGCTACTCAGATGTTAAGTTACATTACATTTTTCACACATGGTGCTGTGAATTGGGAAACACCAGCAGGCAAATGACAATTACCACATGTAATCGCAAAAAAACAAGAAACCCTATAGAAATTGTACTGTTCTATTAATTATACTTTGATATTTGATATTAACTCTACTGTTCTGTAGGCTAGCGGGTTACGTGGAGGCCCTGGCGTGTCGGTTGGGGATGCAGATTCCCGATCTCAGCCCCAAACAGGCTGATATGTGGCAGACCAGACTCAGCGCTCACTCAGTAAGCAACCAGTCCAAGTCGCACAATCTTCTTATGTATTCACAGACGGATCGCCTGCCATCCAGACACACACAAACACATACAGACACCTATGGGTATCACATAGGTGCAGAACACGCCACTGTTCTGCCTTTTGACCAATTATTTGTCAGGAAAATTGCAATCATAGACTGATACATCAGGCTGCTGAAGCATGAAGTACCAGTTAGTTTCAGTAATCACTACACTCTGAGTTGCAGTATTTCTGTATTTTGACATATTGGGAAATGTCTTGGTGGTTGGTAGAGTATTATTAGTTATAAAAAGTTATACAGTTATACAAAAGTTGAATGATCATGTGAAGTTAAAGATAATAAGAGAATGTGTAATTGTTAGTAGCACAGACTACAAGTATTACACATGGCAAGCAAAAAAAATCACACAGTGATGTAAATCATTTGCACAAAAGGGTTGTAGGTTCTAGACATATTACTAAATTAAGCCACATGCTGGTCCAATAAAAAATGAACTGACTTAATTTAGCAATCTTGCCTTTGGGTGTTACAATTTGTTGAAATGTTTATCAAAAGAAGTTGTGTAATTGTTCTCAATCCCTTCTGTCTTTGTGTAGGGTAAGGCCCTTGGTGTGGGAATTGGCTGTATTCTTGGCATGTTTCCCCTTTTTTTCTTCAAAGACGACGAGGATAAGAAAAAGGAGGCACAAGAAGGAAAGGAGGAGACGCAAACACCTGCTACGACAACAAGCAGCCAAAAAAACTGAGGTGCTGTGGCCACATCCTGAACCAATACTGTGTGAATATCATACTATCACCGTTTTATACCTGGGATGTTTTGGGGATTGCCTGGAAGAGTGGAGTCTAGTGGCATTGCACTGTAGTGGCAGTGCATGTTCTGACCATGTAATGATGTGACACTTCAACTCAACTCAATCCAACCAAGGTGTTCTGGACTTGTCTTGAAGAGGAAGGCGATTCATCAATCATTGAACTGCTGTGCTTTACTCCACATGCCAACCATTCCACCTTAACCTTGACTTTCATTCCACTGACTGACCGACACGATGGGATGAATCTGTCAGGATCTCGGAAAATAGTTCTCTCCTCACACACTGTTACGGCATCTGCTCTGAGACTGTTGCACTGGATGGATATAAACCTCACTCCGACACTAGCTCTCTGTCAATATTCTTCTTGGGGAAACTCGGCTGAAAATAACACATCTACACACTCACAACATGAGTCTCAATATGCTGTCAGCTTGTATATTGGTTATTTTTGGCAAAGAGATTTGATTAATGGTAGAGGGGAATAAAGAGTGGACCAAGTACAAATCCGACCCCAGTGAATTAGTTTGAGAGCCAGCAAAAGCGATCCTCGACCGAGACGTTCATCGTGATGGTTTTATAACCGTTACGACCACAGCCGTGACTGTTATTCAAAACAGTCTACTGTTATGCAAAACATTTGCGATGCTTATAATAGTTGCAACAGCCATCGCGGTCGAGGATTGCTTTTGTCCCTAGTGATTAGTTTACTGATTGGTAAGATCAATTAGAAAGATGCAGGTGTTGGTGGAGGGGGGGGGTCTTTCTGTTCACAAAACAACCTATGTTCAAAATGAAAGCGATTTGAAACCATTCATTATTTAAAGCCCTGATGTTAGAAATTATCAGAGCCGATGCACAGAACATAGGCCATGAGAAATACAAAATAGTCTTGCATGACATTTCACAGCTGAAATTATTGATAATGTCATATGAAGGCGGTCTGAAGAAAACAAATCAGAAGACAATTATATTATTCCAGCACAGTGCAGCTTGGCACGGCATGTTCTGTCCTGCCTCATCGGTTGTTGAAAACCATGCGTTTTGCTCTATTGCATTCCCTGTAGTGTACTCCTTAGTCTCCTATCGGTGTGGTTCACCACAGATCTTGCACATTGAGATGTCAAAACGTCTGATATGTCAACTTGACGGCAAGTAATTACTTTTAAAACACAGTCTAACAAGCATATGAAGCAACGCAGCAATCAACAATGCTAGCAGCAATGAAGTTATTTTATTATTTTTATTTTCAGACAGAATTTAGAATAAGAGGAATTGACTTTCAGCTGTACAGCATAGGAAACATGAGGTGTAGATCTGCAGAATCTAAGCCATTGTATATGCATTCAGCTGCCTTTGTTGGAACAACAAAGTGGATCTGTCAGACGGCACAGCAACAGACCTTTGGTTCTATTTCCACCAGGGGGATAAAGCTGTCTAACCCTGGACTGAATTACTATTTTATCTCAGTTCAGTTTCAACTCAATTAGTTTAGAGCATTTTAAATCTAGGGGGTCCTCTCTTGGGCAATGGCATAAACATTAAACAGTTTATGTGTTTGCTGATATAGAAACTGATGTTTCTGTGTTATAGAGCACATTTTTGCTGCTATACTGCCCTCCCCTGGTTGACTATTTGGTACAGTATGAATGAGAAGCAGTTGCTGGTTCAGTTTTTGCAAAAGCACTACTATCGCACACTTTAACACACTTTCCTGTCTTTAATAAGTTATTTTTTGTTACTTTTTCTGTATTGTTGCCTGTAATATATAATTATGTGTTCAATGCACCTTTTATAATATAATTTAATGTCTTAAACAGCCAATGAACAAACACATTAAAGAAAGCATAGCATAGCTATATTGTGTAAATAGCAATGTTATACTGCTAGATCTGGTTCTGATAGATGGACAAGAGTGGCTTGCACTTAGTGTGTGGTCACTTCAAATAATATGTATTTTAAGTATTTTGCCAATTTAACATTAGTTTTTCTGCAGCAAACAAAAAATGTTAACGTGTGGCAACAAAGATGTTTGGAACTGGAATGAAAAGCAGAAAAGTTGGCACAGCTGGTAGTGCTGCCTCACAGCTAGAAGGTCCTGGGGTGGAGGTACCAGGTCCATCCAGGAAAACTCCCCCCTATCAGATCTAAACAAGCCACTTTGACACTCACGCATGAACAAAGCAAGACTTGATGTCTGTTGCTCTCCCCAGGCTGGCAGACGGTGTGTAGAGCACAGGATCACTTTATAGGATTGTTGATTACTTTTTTATTTTTATTTTGCTTTTTTTGAAATTGCAGTTTCATCTCAAGAGATGATATTCAACAGCACATACATAGCTATATCTTATCTTATCAAAGCTCTTGTAACACATTCTGTCTGCAGTATGCTCTGAATCGTTATATTTACATTTACAATGCTGTCTTATGTTTTTGAGATTATACAAGATATACTTATACTGTTACTTTGGTTTCAGTGAAAAGTATATGGAAAATTGAGTACAGTAGTTTTTATCTGCGATGCTTGATTTATAGTCTGCATGTAATATTTTAAGTTTACTAGTCTCTAAGTTTGTAAAATAAATTCTGGTCTGTTGTGAGTGTGCACTGGTGCAGCCAGCAATATTATGCATCTGTGGTGGAGACTGATGATTATATGTGAACAACAAACTGGTGACAAAGACACAGTAATCAAAATGGTGACGGTCATTTGATCTGATTTGTTTTAGGTGGATGATTGCTTTAATGGATACCATTTTTATGAAAACAGAATGAGTAGAGAAGGTTAAAGAGTAGAATAACATTAAGAACCAGACATGCCTCTTTCATTGCCAATGGTCATATACAGTCACAGAGTGAGTTGCATATCCCCCTGGTAAGAGATTAAAAATTAGTACTATATGGCCAAGTAGCTGTCTGTAATAATTCCATATACTGTTCCTACATAGTTTCATAGCTGATATTTACATAGATGATATTTAGGGCTAAAATATTACTATTTTGGAAACCATCCCACTTTGAAGCAGATATCCTTTATATTTATTCAGTTATCAGTTTAATTAAGTACAACTGTTGTTAATCTCTTAATTAACAAGGCATCTCAAATGTGGCTAATGGATACATTTTTGACATACCGTATATGACATTGAAGAAGATTGGTCATATATTGTTAGGTCACACCTAATGAAGATCCATTAAGAAGAGATCAATGCTTTATATTACCTCAGAACAGTTCAATGTATGCAGCAATCACATGATGTCCCACAGAAGCTTTAATATGAAGAAAAACATGATCACTTTTTATGTGTTTTAAACCAAAATCAGGTGCATGTACACTATTTATTTTTTATTGTGACTAAATTGTTCATCTGACTTTACAACTGGGCATACTCACCCACATGAGTTGGTGTTATTGAATTAAGCTAAGCCCAATTTATCAACATGATTTGATAAGCACATAAATTAAACCCGCTATATTATTATTAATATTTTTTCTGTGTACCTGGATGTTTATTTATGTGTGTTGAGGGATTTTAGGTGGTTTGGAATAAATGGTTTGAATGCTTCACTGCGGCAGACTTGGAATCGTGAGCATCACATTGTTCTATGGCTGGTTGGCTACATACATACCGGTAAATACATACGTGTGTGCGTGTCATTATGTCATTATGTGACAAATGTGTGGAATGTTTACTGGCAGCAGATGGGGTGTCTTCTGATTTATAGCACACAGAGCTTCTCCTGAACAACTACCTACAACGCACATTTAGACGTCACATGTTGAATCTGCAGTAGAGTGGACTTTTTTTTCCGCTGTCCTTCCGTACATCCTACAATGCTACTCAAAATACAGCATCAATGGCTGAAATAGTCAACAGAAAATGAAAAGTAATCAACTAATATTTTCACTGCTGTTTTAACAGGAAGAAATAATGATAATAATGATCTCTCCTTGAATTGTTCTCCCTTCTCACTTTTCCCCTGGTTATCTCAATATCATCTTTATTTGGTTTGAGCTTATTCTATCATGCTCTGTACATTTATGAAAAGTTGTATGTAACAGATAATATTAACTCATTCCCTCCTGTAAAATAAATGAAATATTGTAAATTAAATTAGCCACAACAATGAGAGTGTGTTTCACTGTTTATTTATTTGGATGGCAAATATTTGGTCAATAGAATGAAATCCACCAACGCTCTTACTGTTGGAGAAATTCACCTTTTGCCTCAGAGCAGTGAGTATGCATGGATGAATACATAATTTAGTTATACTAAGTAAGGGTTGGTCATCAAGGTGCTGTACTCAACATGTACAGTATAGTCTTAAAATGCGTTCTTGGCTCACAGTCTTAGAGGTGCCGGCACATTTTAGCGCAAGCAGTGTTTTTTTTTTGTACAAAACTAATGCTTGGAATGGATTCAGAGTCACAAAAACCCTCTAGTTCAAGATGTGTTGCAGACTGCTGGGTGAGCACTGGCGCTTTCGACACTTTGAGTATACAGGAATATCAGAACAGAAAGGACAGGTGGGGAAGAAAAAATGCTCTACACAGGAAATAACACAGTTGGCATGCACAAATATGTGCATATGTACATCCTAGATTTTCGAGAACAGGCATGCTGTTATAGGTCAGGTCTCAGGAGAATCAAAAGGTGTTGTGGCTGGTGGTAGGGTATTCCACATTTTTGTGGAGGCCTCATACTGAGTCCAGGTGAGCCTATATCACTATACATCTGAGGATAGGCACCTCTGACTGGCAATATGATGAATATATTCGCTCATTCAGGCATGTGTGCAGAGGTGTGCGCGCATTCACTTACAGCTATTCTGTTTACTATTCCTTGTATTACTATCCTACCTTATATTTTATTGTTATGCATATTACTGAGGTACTTCCCTAAAATACTGATGTATGGTGCCATTGATATTTGGAAATGAAATAGTATTTTGTTTTCATTAGTTGCCTGTGAGCTTCTTGTTGAGCAAAACACAACAGACAATCACCACAGGAACAGCGGGGTCACGGGGGATGGCTGAGTAGTCAATTTCAGACCATCCAGAGATTTAATGGCTAGGGATAGGTGTTGTGTAGAGCTGGTCTGACTGGATGCTGTTATTAGGGTTAGAATAGAAGGCAGCTATGTTCACAGGTAGGGTACAAAGCTGTGATCTGACAAAGCTGTTGTCTTTGTTGTTTACACTGGTATTGCTGTTAACTATTTTGCTTGTGCAGCATTGAAAAAAACATTGAAAAGGTGTATTTATTTACAAATACTGCTTTCAGAAAGCAAATGTAGTAAATGACATGTTTTCTTGAAGCCAACATAAGTTTAATAATTTACAGCTCCACAGTGACATTAGTACATTTCTGTAAGCATTTATTTCTGGACTCAAATCTTTTTATTTCAACAATGTGTTCTTACTTCCATATGGAACATACACAATGCTAAAATGATAGAAATTTGGTCAAAAACAAAGTAAATAGGGATGTTTTTCCCAATCCGATTATGATCATTTGAAAATGAGGTGATACACAGATTTCCGAACTCGTAATCGGTTTGGGACAACCCTGAACGAAGCTCACAAGCAGATGACATATTAGATCACAATGCATATAATACAGAGATACAAACAATAAAACATAGCTTTGTAATGTAGTGGTAAATCATTGAAATAGCTGCTCAGTCTGCCAAGAGAAATTCATGTGGTTAATAGTCAGTATGCCACTCATTGCTTATTTCCCGGCATTAAAACACACACAGCACACAAATATACAGTACCATGAACAGGTTCTTGTCATTAATTCTAACATTAATCCCAAAACTCATGAGTATGACTACTAATAATGGCTACATTTCACAAGTGTATCTTACAGTAAAAGTGATCTTGCACTTTGATGGAGCATTGTTGTTCATTTTTCTTTAATAACCTCAGCAACGACCTGTAGGCCGTCATGTGAAATTCTCAACATTAGCGCAAAATATTATTAAGAAGGGTTAGAAAGTAAAATGCAAATAACACAACACATCACAATCCATATTTGCGTATATTTGCAGGTGTTTAGTTTTGACATCCATGCTGAATGATACTATATAGTCCTGTGAATCATACTAGACTGGATCCTCATCACTGAAAACTAAACTAATCTTCTAGACATCTGATGAGAGGATGATTCCAGCTCTTTCCTCACTCTCACGCTAACTACAACCTAAATGGCTTATGTGATTAGCCTGAATGTCCCCAGAGAGGGAAAACAAATATGGGAAAATAATTATGAAAATTATGCTTGATCAATTTAACATTACAGGCTAGCTGTACCTCTGATCAGTATCACATGGCTTGGGTTCATGGCTTCATTCAGTAGCATAGAAACTAAACTCACTAAAGCATAGAAACTAACCAGCAGGTGTCTCTGCGTGGCTGCTGATGCCCTCTAGCTACTGTAGCTAGTTCACAACATCCTGGGGTCCAGCCTCCCCCAGGGCAACTTAGCTTACAACAACATTGAACATTAATGTCCAGTCATTAACAATAGTATACAACTATACATTAGCGTTAGTCAACCTGTGCATTATAGTAACACTATTTTGTCACAATATGAACAAATATAATTTGTTCTCACAAATACATTCTCTGCTTTGGGGACCATTGGTCGCATACATTTATCATGTATGAACCTCACCCCAAAATAAATCTATTTTCTGCATAGCCACAAATTTGCTTTTGATTGCTCATATCATGATACCTGGTATCCAGCACCGTTCTCATGACGAAGTAAATCATTGAGTGATCAGTGTTTTATCAGTCTTTCTAGCGTCTATAAACAACAAATGTTGCTTAAGATATGTTTGCTTTATAAAATAAAATAAGGAAGACATGTCTTAGTTTTCAACAATATAAAATTACCGCTTGTGGCAATTCTAAATCCGCCCACAGAGTAGTTATTTAAACCTCTTTGACTATTTATTCTTCATAGTTACATTATACTACCATTATATTACAGTATATAAAACGCCTAGACATTAAAGTGACAGTCCATATGAAATTTGAACTGGTGTGAGTAGTTTTTTGTTTACTCTGCATACTTCTTTCTATAAACTTTCCACCGTGCAAAGAAAAATGGCTTTGTAAAAACACTGGCACAGTACATTTTAAGATCGATAGGGTCACTGGCAGTTTGTGTGAGAGATAATGGCGCCCGGAGGGAGAGCATGGCTCACTCATTCACACAACCACCAGAACGTGGACAGTGTGTGTAGCAGGCGCACAGACCCTCCTCTAGGCATGGCCTTTTGTTGCGGTCATACAAGGCTGCCTTTGTGTGTATGTATGTGTGTGTGTGTGTGTGTGTGTGTGTGTGTGTGTGTGTGTGTGTGTGTGTGCGCGCGTGTGTGTGTGTGTGTGTCATGGGGGCCAGAGAAACAAGTCTGTGCACTGATTGCTAGTGTAGCTTTAAGCCTGCTCCATGATCATGTGTACACGTGCGTGCATGTGTGTGCACGCACGCGTGCGTGCACTACGCCCTTGTATTTGTACCCTGTGTGTCCCTGCGTGCGTGTGTGCCAGTGTTCCCGCTGTTCTGGCATGGATCCCAGATTCATGCAGAATGAAACAGTGTGAATGGCGGAAAAAGGAGATTTCAGGAGAAGAAGACTAGAGAAAAGCAGAGGAGGGGAGATCATAGAATCACAGAATATATAGGGCTTGCAATTCTCACTCCTCTCGGATCCACAGTTCTTGTGGAGGTTGGGCTGGTAGTGCTGTAGATGGGTTCTTCCTACCATGGAAGAAGAGTGCCTACAGGAAGGAGGGTGGGGGTGGGGCAGCGACTTATCTATAGCGGAAACATTAACGTATGTCAGTTTCTCTTCGCACGTTAGGCCTACTGTATGTTAGCATATGTTGCAGCGTACAAAAAAGGTATCCAGATGGCACATGCAAGTATTGCACATTCTGTGTACGTCCCACAGCATGGCCTGCATTGTCTCCTTTTTCCTGCTTTACATGTCAATCTCCATAACAAATTTGTTGTTGCTGTTGTTGTGACATGACAGACAGACGAGAATCCAAATGAAGAGATGGGTAGAAGAGAGATTTTCAGTCTCCTTTCACATTGTTGTTGGCGTGAAGAGCCTGGCACTGGGATGGACACGGAGAAAGGGAGGTGAGAGTCTTGGGTTTGTGTTGGGTCTGATGCAGGACGATCGTGGCCAGAATGCTGACAATGTGAATGTAGAAATACATGGACCTGACAAGACAGACAGAATAGTCAATTTCCTGTTACCTTCTGTTAACCTACCTAAATAAATTCTAAGCAGCACTAAATAAGGTTCTGCTACAGAGAATTCAATCGTTGTTTGTTACACTTTGTGTCAAGATAGATAATAATTAGGCTTCTAAGGCTTCAAGCACATGCAGACATCCATAAATACTTTAACACAATTGAATGCAGCAGGTTGTAGTAGGTCAAATACAGTAGTTGTCCTTAATAAAAATGAGGACTCTAAAACTTTATAATTGTTATAACAATATCACAACCAGGAAGGAATATTTCATCAGCCCACTAATAACTGATACAGTAGCTTCTAATGTACAGGTTTGACTATAGGCTCAGATTGTCTGAACAAGTCGCAAATTGAACAGCAACTGATAGACTGCATGGCTTGGAGAACCACAGCTCCATGACTTTCACTGCCACGGCAGCTGAATAAGGATGGTCAGAACATACCTATAATAAACCATAGTGGGTTCTACTGCCAGCAGTAGGAAGGGCATCACTGTGTAGCAGATAGCCAGTTGAGTGGCTGCCCATGTTAAGATGTCATAGAGCAGCTTCACACCGGCGGAATGGAGGAAGTGGTGGCGGAATGATTTTCGCACCTGGATAGACAGGGTGGCATTAAAAGAGAAAATACACACATTACCTTACTGACTATTTGATGACTCAAAGGCAGTACACTGATAAACCATTCCGGCCACCTGAATTCACATTTTTATGTCTTCTATAGACCAGTCTGGCCCCAAGTACTGGGTGAGGATTTTGTAAAAACAAAAAATGTGGAAGTGTTGTGGAAGTGTGGAAGTAGAAGTTTTCAGTGTCTCTGCCCACTAAGTGCTAGTGGATTAGACTGGTCTTTAAATTAATAAAGACTGGTATTTAAATTAATAAAGAAAATTTAAGGGAAATTTGCAAACAACCCCGACCCCACAAAAAAACATAATATTCTAAGAGTGTACCCCTTCAGTTAGACATTATCAAAACAATCTTTTTGAAATCTTATACTGTATATTGTAGAATACTAGTAGATTATATACACTGGGGCAACACCAAAGACAAAGCCAAAGCCTTACATTTTCCTTGCACCCAGTTACACTGCATGTTTAGTTTACTTTTAGTTAAAAATCCTAGTTTGGAATACTCACAGCTCGTGCTGCTGTGGTGATGGGAATGGCAGTGATGAAGGTGAAGTAGTACCCTGGGTAAACGCCATGCCACAGTGCAGATAGGACGAAGGTCAGCGCTGTGCGGTAATGTGGTGCTCGGTCATAACACACACTGGACAGGGAGGACAGCTCATTTATTATTTGAACATTTGAAAGTTTTCATTTGGAAAATATATCCTGTATGTCATTCTCATCTACTCGAAATGATTGTGATGTGTATATGAGCATTTAGACTGACATTTTTAATTTAAACTTAAACACAAATCTTCTCTTACACATTCTTTTCGGGTGGAGATTTGTAGCCAAATACATACGGGTATTCATTAGGAGGTCAAGAAAGTGTTTGAGATAATACAATAGATACTACAATGGTATCTTTCTTTTTTCAGTCACGTGCCTTCAGCATGCTCACATCTAGTGCCACGTGTAAAAATAAGTGGAATCCAACATGCATTTGTGGCACATGATCGGCTAACGATGTTGCCTCCGAAGCGGTCTGGTGTATTTAGCTGCACACGCAAAATGGGGCAAAGACTATATATATGGCAGAAATGGTAGGAAGCCAATAGCTGCCAGCTACTGATATGTGGTAGTTAGAAATGAAATGGGTGCAAACATAGCAATGCAAAGTGGAAAGTGTGTGCTGTGATAACGGTTGCACTTCCACCCACTTCTCACTTACGTACGATAAGATAGCTTTGATGAAGAAAGATATTAGAAGGTAGGGGAGCGATGGAACAAGGGAAATAAGGTACAGGGAAAGAGGAGAGATACTAACAATAAGGTTTTTTGTGCAAGAGCTGTAATGAGTAGCATACCTGGAAACATTAGGCAGTGAAAAACAGAAAGATTGCCTGGATTAGGCAAAAGGCCTAACCTCAACGATGTATAACACGTTTAGTGTTTACATCACAAAACATGTCAAGTGTGTGTGTGTGTGTGTGT
This sequence comes from Benthosema pterotum, assembly GCA_039105355.1. Classification (NCBI taxonomy): domain Eukaryota; kingdom Metazoa; phylum Chordata; class Actinopteri; order Myctophiformes; family Myctophidae; genus Benthosema; species Benthosema pterotum. Next base: position 31,606,468 of record CM076967.1, on the reverse strand, counting down.
GTGTGTGTGTGTGTGTGTGTGTGTGTGTGTGTGTGTGTGTGTGTGCGCGCGTGCGCGCGTGCGTGCGTGCGTGAGAGACAGACAGAGAGAGAGAGAGAGAGAGAGAGAGAGAGAGAGAGAGAGAGAGAGAGTAGAATATCTGAAATCTATCATCATCGGATAAGAGTGCTAGCTTTCGATTGACCTTTCTGAATAAAAAAAGGTGGCGGTGGCTGGTTATGATTCTGAAGAAGGTATGAAGAGCCATAGCTTTACTTACGCCTTTAGCCACACCCCAGTCTGAATATTCCAGTTGTCTATGAAGGTTTTGAAGCTGGCTGCTGTCTGAAAGAGAGACGAAAGGACTCTGGGTCTCATCAGCAAGCAAATGTACTGTAGATGTATAACTCAAACGCTGCATCAGTGCATCTAATTTACTTTGGGTCACTGGTGCGGAGTGGCACTGAAGCCTTACTACACTTTGTTGCACAACAGTGTTGCTCACTGAAAATGACACATATCCAAGCACAACATTCCTCTCATTTCAATTCAAGCGAGGCCTTTGAGGCCTGTGGTAGGGGAAATAGTCAATAATGGGCTTTTTCACAAAGTAACACCTGGACCTCTTTGGTGGAGACCTACAAATAAAACTAAGAAAGCCTTTTAGTTCTCCTTTAACATTGAAGAGAGTAGATATTTGAGGAAATCACATGAAACACTGAATGTACCTCAATCCCCCAGATGTTGATGTTACAGACAAGATTCCAACATGGTTGACCATTTTCATCCATCCCATTAAAACCATAGCCTGCTGCATTGTTGATGGCATCCGCTGACAGGAGAGACAGAGCACAGCATGGGAGAGGATTATGTTGTATACTAGTCGTTCTTAGAGAGAAAAGATATTGCGGCATGGTTAATATTAATGGGACGATACAAAGCATCAGAATTGAAAACAAAGATAACTAAGTTAAAGGGAGAACTGTGTACTTGAATCTGCCATGTACAGATAACTCGCTCCTTACTAACCTACTGCATGCAGTGCTCTCCAATTGATTCAAAATGCCACAGCTTGCACGGCCTTCAACAAGCCATTCTCACCCCCCCCCCCCCAACTCCACTCCCTCCATTGGCTCCCAGTCACTGCCTGCACAGAGTACAAAACTCTGATGCTGGCCTTCAAAGCAACCAAAGGTTGCTCCCACTTCCATTTATTGCAAGTCTGATCGAACAAAGCTCCACACATCCCAAAGCTCCACACGTCCAAACTCTTTAACCTTCTGTGTCCAAAACTACAGAATGCTTTTCCCATTCCAATCAGAACTGTAGAATCTTCCACTGTAGTCTGAAAACCCTCCTCTTCAGACTCCATCCTAGACCGTAGCACTTGCATGACAACCTTACTGGTTGTAGGTTCAACTTACTATATGTAACATTTGATGTAGACACAGCAATCTATAGTGCATAAGTGATGCGAGTGAGGAGAGCCTCCTGACAGGCAGCTTCACCTCTTGGTTTGGCAGTTGCACGGACAGGAACCGTAAGGCGATGAGGAGGGTCGTCCGCACTGCCGAAAAGATTACTGGCTGTGAGCTGCCTAGTCTGGAGGAACTCTACAACCAGCGCTGCCTCAAGAAGTCCCTGAGAATCATTGAAGACCCCACCCACCCCCACAATAAACTCTTTTCCCCCAACCGCTCAAAGAGGGTGAAGGGGTACAGGATTGTCCCCGCCCGCACTACCAGGCTGAGGAACAGCTTTTTTCCACAGGCTGTGAGGCTATTAAATGGACAGTCACATGATTAGTGCAATATTATGCAATGCACTTTTTGTATGCAAGCACTTTAGTGTATTTGGCACTATGCACTTTGCTGACAGTATTTATTGCCATGAGTTTTTTGTTTGTTTGTTTGTTTTTTGTTTTTTTTACTGTTAGATGTTTTGGTTTTATCTGTTTTACTAGAGCTCCGAGCAGAAGTTTTTCACATGCATGCACCTAAACAGTGTATCTAAGTGACAATAAACTTGAACTTGAACAGGAAAGGTAAACGTGTGGCCCTTACCTAGTGTCCAGGCAAAGTAGAATTTGGGCCTTGCTGCTTGTATGGAGAAGAAAGCGTAGGTGAGCCTGGTTAGGAAGGAGGCCTGACTGATGAAGTTGACATCAATGTTGTATGTGATTGGCAATGACCTGGTCACAATGAGGAAGAACAGCATGCAGCCACAGCACACCAGGAGCTTACGGCACACTGCATTCTGAAGGAAGAGTGCATTATTATGTTCCTCATGGGTTTGGATAACCAAAGGGTTTGGATAGTAAGAACTAGAATAACCTTTATAATGTTTGGGCTTGTTATCAAAAATAGTTATATTACTCGTTACACGTTCATTTTAATGTTACTTTACTCATTATTCCCTGCCACAATGACTCATTACATTACTTATTGCTGATCTGGTCTTTGTCGAGTGGATATGAAAATGGAGCGTGTATGTTACAGTACGTACTGTGCACTGACTACAGTATGTATGTTCAGATATTTTTACACATAGCTGAGATCTAGACTGGCTCACACTAGTTAATCCAATCTGTCCACACATTTGATGAAGAGTATTTAAGTCGTTTAGTGCCATGGAACTAAATCAGGGAGACAAATATTTCATACAGTGTTATGGACATTTTAATAAAGTGAGGACGCTGTTATTCCTTCACTGCATGTAAGGTAGTTTGGGTTCATATCTTATCTGCATTTTTGTTTCTTTTGTTCTCTGTCTCTTTCGGATTTGCTTGAAACTGCAATAATGTAGTTTGTACAACAAACAATTTTGCCCACTTCCTTACTGTAAAAGAAGATATGTGTTACATACCACTGGTGATGGGTCGGGGGCTTTGTCATAGCCGTTCTGTCCGTTGCAGGTCCCTGAGTGATGTCTGAGCTTCCGGTGTATATGTCTTCCCTCTATGAAGTCTATGTAGTCCTTGTAGTTACTGCATGGCCCCACCAGGATGCTCAGGAAGTTCAGATTGTAACTCAGGTACTCAATTAATGACGGCCTCTTGCTGTTGAAAGGAAAATTAGTGAGAAATAATATTTAGCCGGATCACAATTTAGTTCTTGAACTTTCAGTTTTGTTCTGTTTGAACCCTAAAAGACTCCAGAAGAAAGATATATTTTAGTTTGATCCTGTAAAATTATTCAAAATGTCAAACAATATTCAACCAAAATAAAAATGTAACTAGGTTTGTCCTATGGTATTCATTCTGCAGTGATGCTAGGCTTAATAATAATAATTTTATTTTGAAATAACAAGAAGATTGTTTACATGCATAAAATATAAGGTAAAAATCTGCCTCTTCATTAATGTTTCTGCATGCTGATAGGTATATGTTATTCACCGTGATTGCATCTGCTTCGCATTATCCATGTTGGCTGAAGAAAGAAAGAGGGTTGCTGCATATATATATATATATATATATATATATATATATATATATATATATATATATATATATATATATATATATATATATATATATATATATATATATATATATATATATATATATATATATATACACACATATACACACATATATACACACATACATACATACATATACACACATATATATTGTGTATATATATACATCCATTGTCTTCTATATAGATAACACTGTTTGGTTTATGTAGGAGAACACGGAAATAACTTTGCTGTAATGGTGAAATGGTGTAAAAACATACAAATAAATATGTGCACATTAGAGGATATCTGATAATATAATATAATGTATAATGCTAATAACACCGGGGCATCAGGGCAGTGTTGTACACGAACAGAACGCACTATATTTCTTCTAGATGAACAACTTTGTTTCTGGTGTGTGTGAAAGAAACTAATATCAATAATATCAAAATCAGAGAGAGAGAGAGAGAGAGAGAGAGAGAGAGAGAGAGAGAGAGAGAGAGAGAGAGAGAGAGAGAGAGAGAGAGAGAGAGAGAGAGAGAGAGAGTATATTCATTGTTGTACAGATCTCACTTAATGCATACATACTGTACAGCAAGACGCTTCTGGTCTGGTGTAAGTTCTTCTGGCTTCTTACTCATGCCTGGAAAACAGAGAGAAATGCTAACTGACTGGTTATGCATAGGTAAGGCTGCATACATGCACTGTGTCGGCTTTTTTCTTACCATCATGTAGCTGAAAAGCCAGTGTGGTGATCTTCTGGGTTGCTATCATCAGAGGCCTGAGGTGAAGAGACAAATTACATATATTTTAAGTACAATCTCAATTTTAAATATGTGATGTGAAAGTGCTGAGAAAGTAATATTCGCTGCCTTGTTCAAAGTAATATATGGTACCATAGTACCATCAGGTTATTGAAAAGACACTTAAAAGAATCTGAATTACTGCATTCTTATTTGAAGAATTTCTGCTGCATGAAAGTTAAGACACTGACTGATGGAACGGTTTGTGAGATGGTTCATCACATTGACAAAAACTGAAACTATGTATTCCCAAGATTGACATAACGTATGCATTAAAAAGAGACTGTAGAACAGATGGTGGTGCAAACCCTAGCCAGTGGCCCTCATCAACATCTCTTGGTCTCTGACACTCAACTGACCTTTTTGACGCAATTATCCAAATTATCTCTACAGTGCAGATTATTTATCATTCCCACAAAGTTTCATGAAAATTGGCCCAGTCATCGCTTGTGACCTTTTCAACAAAAAGGTCAACCATCACTTCATTACAATACCCTGCCTTACACATTGCAGTGGGCCGGGTAATTAAAATTTCCATTCATTGAATGGACACAGTTTTAGACTGCAAGAGGCGAGGATCCACAAACGTTTCGGAACTGTTAAAAGTCTCGTTTTGCATCTTCTCACCAGTTTCATTCACAGATAAAGACCTCTCTGTTGACACAAGAATGTGTGAATGTGTGTGCGTGAGTGTATGTGAATGTGCGACTCTCTTGCACATCCACGCATTGCAGGCCGTGTGAGAGAGGGTTCCATTGTATGAACAGTAACATAAAGCAGTACAGGGCAGAGAGATATTGGCTGAGTGGCTGGTAGTGCCGGTTCTATATGCTTGATTTATACTTGGTTGCGCTTTGTGCCGCCGTGTTCACACCAGCATGCAACAGTATATCACCCAATGTCTGCAGCCTCTATTTGTAGAATCACTTCAGGGTTGAAATATAGTTATAGTTTCTTAGTCCTGTCCAGCCAAATGTACCGTTTAATACACCGTTTTTAAAATGACAAACCTGTTGTAATGAATGCAATAGTCAACCAATGGCATGAAAACAGTTGAAACCAGCAGCTTCATCAGAACATTAGGATGACACTCACTGAGCCATCTTTGTCTCCAAATTGAATTAGCGGGTAGTACGGGCAGATGTTCCCATAAAAATGCCTAACATCACAAATCTATATATGATGTGCCAATATATGTGATAATGCTATGTGCAGATTTTGTGTATCCCTGATGTCAGTCAGTGCATATCGACATGGTTAGTTAACCAATTGTTTCTGATTAATGTGAAGTGAGAAAAAGAGTGACAGGGAGAGTTAACAGGAGGAGGAAGGGAGGGAGATAAGGAGAGCCTATATAAGGTGTGTTCGCACAGCGATTATTACATTACTTTGTACAGGTTAACCAACACTACCCACAGATCGCCATCTTTTTGATTCATGACCATTCATGTCTTCAGACTAAAAGCGGTTGGCTCACTAATCTAATATCTGACCCTACCAAGGCTGACTAACAGACCACACTGCTCATCACGAGAGTCACATAGAGGCCATCTGAGGCTGCCTTCATTTATACACAGTAACAGAATACTGTCAAATATAGGCAATAAACTGTTAACTATTCCATAAGCCATTACACAGAAAATATCAATCTGATGTGGATATTACTTATATCAGAAACATTTTAAGCAAACTTTAAAGCAAATCACCATGAAGTCCAACCGAAAGTGCATGTTGTACATTTATGTAACTAATTACCCACAACCTCTGACTGCACAGAGTTGTGAGCTGCCTTTAACACATTTTGGCACGACATAGCATTTTCAGTTACTTGTGTGAAGAACTAAAACAATATCCAAATCCAGCATGTTTTCACACCTGCAGATCTATATGTTGTGCTGTAAATTTGAAAAAAAAAGGAGAACAAAATGGGTAATGTGCTTTTAAACAATTTCTGAAACTTTTTGCTCATAACGAGAATTTCTTTATATCCCAAGAAATGTTTTGTTGTTGTTTTGTCTCTAACCAAAACATACCAGTAGTCTAAGTACTTTCCAATATGAGATTTCATGCCAATTTGCTACAGATATAGTGTACATTCCAGGGATAACCCAGCAGCAGGTTGTGCATAGTGTCATCTTACAGAGATTATGTACTATATGTATCTTAACAGATACCAATAGACACTCTTGGTGCATTTTGCGTTTACAACCAGAAGGCGCTAACAGGCGCATATGCATTTAATTTTGCTTGGGGTATATAGTTAGGGTATATACTATATACATTTACATACCTACAGGAAAAGCAATAATTGATTGCGAAACAGGGGCTAAGCATTGTTACCATGTTCACACGCACACATATTTATGGCAATTGAGATTCCAATAGATGTTTCTGGTATGTGGCCCTATCTTCGCTATGTCTATTGCTTTTACATATTCTAATACTGTAGATAGATATTGATATTCTGCCCAGGCCTAAATCTATGAATGTAAATGCAATTCTAGAAGAGTATTGGGAAACAGTCAGGACTTTTGTAATGAAATGTCTCAAACACAAGGCAAGTGTGCCCGCGGATGGCCTGCTCCCTCCCACCACTTCTACAGCACAACAGGCTCACTGTAGCCAGGCAATGTCAACTGTTAATAAGCTACGCCGTTGTTGCTTTTTTTATCTGTACCGTTATTTACACAGGGCTGTGGTGCTGGTGGCCCTGCCAACGGTAAAAAAAATGACCTGTAGAGACGTTAGCCGATAACACAAGAACCATTCTGACACCTATAGTTGTATGACTCATACACACATGCATGTGTCGGGTGGGGCTATAGGAGAGAATGAGAGAGATGAGTAACACATGGTGAGAGCACGAGAGAAGCAGAGGTAATAATGAATGAAATTACTGTGGGGCGACGATGCAACACAGGTGTGTTACTAGTTACTATAGATGTAAACAAGATATGAGAAAGGAGTGTGTGTGTGTGTGTGTGTGTGTGTGTGTGTGTGTGTGTGTGTGTGTGTGTGTGTGTGTGTGTGTGTGTGTGTGTGTGTGTGTGTGTGTGTGTGTGTGTGTGTTGGGGGTGGAAATAAATTATTTGAACAAAATCAAAAGTTAAGTATTAGGCTAAGTATGAGAGTGGCAGGAACAATGGAAGAAGATGGAGTGGTTAAAGGAAATATATTTTCCTCTAACCACTCCTGAAGATGGAGTGGTTAGATAGAAAGATGTTGCAACTAGAAAAAGTCTGGGCACAGGTCTCCACCAGGCCAGGACAGGTTGTGGCCTCCTGGTGGCGCTATAATAGGCCGGTGTTAAAAAGGTACCATTTATTACTATGACTTTTGCATTTGGTTGATTTGAGGCACTTGTCTAAAAAATGTGTTTTGCAATTGTCCACCTGTTGGTGGCGCTATAGCAAGCCATTGTGAAAAGAGTGGAATATTTTTCTCAGGCTTGTATTTTAGTGTGTTGAAGATTTTATGTAAATTGCCTGCTGTGTTCATCATCTTCACGCATCATCTTTTCGACCTCTTGGTGGCGCTATAACATGCCGTTATGGAAAGCTTGGGGCAGAGGTTCATGGTTGGCATCCAGGCAGTGTGTGTGTGCGCAAATTGTGATGTCACTCTGGTTTACAGTTTGGGAGATTAGTTGGTAACAGACGGACACACACACATTTTTGCAAAAAGATGGCAAAAATCGGCCTCCTGATGGCGCTATAACATGCCGTTGTGGAAAGTTTGGGGCAGAGGTTCATGGGTGGCATCCGGGGAGTGTGTGGGCAAATTGTGGCATCGATCGGGTTAACGGTTTGTGAGATTAGCTGGTAACAGACGGATGCACACACAGATTTTTGCAAAAAGATGACAAAAATCGGCCTCCTGATGGCTCTATAAAATGCCGTTGTGGAAACTTTGGGGCAGAGGTTCATGGTTAGCATCCAGGGAGTGTGTGTGCAAATTGTGATGTCGATCGGGTTAACGGTTTGGGAGATTAGCTGGTAACAGACAGACACACGCACAGATTTTTGCAAAAAGATGGCAAAAGTTGGCCTCCTGGTGGCGCTATAACATGCCGTTGTGGAATCTTTGGGACAGATGTTCATGGTTGGCATCCAGGGAGTGTGTGTGCAAATTGTGATGTTGATCGGGTTAACGGTCTGGGAGTTAAGCTGGTAACAGTCAGACACACACACATTTCTTTGTAAAAAGATGCCACGAATTGGCCTCCTGATGGCGCTATAACAGGCCGTTATGGAAAATTTGGATCAGAGGTTCATTGTTGGCATCCAGGGAATGTGCGTGCAAATTGTGGTGTCGATCGGGTTAACGGTTTGGGAGATTAGCTGGTAACAGACGGACGCACACACAGATTTTTGCCAAAAAATTGCAAGTATCTGCCTCCTGGTGGCGCTATGATGTGCCCTTCTGGAAAGTTTTTAGCAGAGGTTCATCGTTGGCATCCAAAGAGTGTGTGTGCAAATTTTGGCATCGATCGGGTTAACGGAGCCAGAGATTACCTGGTAACAGACGGACATACGGACGGACACACACACACACACACACACACACACACACACACACGGACGGAGAGCAAAACATATTCTCCACCATGCCTCCGGCCTGGTGGAGACAATGAGAGAGAGGGAATATAAAGGTAATTAGAGTTGGGAACATGATAATGGGATGGGAGAAAAAATATACATGCATATACAGTATAATGAGGAAGGAGGAAGTTAATGAAATGACAACACAAAGAAATGGGACATATGGAGCACATGTGTATGAGTCTACTCATACAACTACAGGTTTCAGAATCTCAACAACACGAAGAAATGGGACGTATGGAGCACAGAATGAGCTTGCAGTATATTGGCATGAGAAAGACAAATAAATGCTTTTTTCTTTACCCAGAGAAGTCTGTGGACAGAATGCCATAGTTGAATATGAAGACCCTGCTGACTTGGCACACTGTCAGATAACCCATTGCCATCATCATAGAATACCTGTACCCGGAAAAAATAAACAATTCAGTTAAAACATGACATGAAAGACAAGAACAATATGGACTCAAACCAAATACTTGTTTTTTTTTAAGTAGTCCCCATTCAAAATTACTATGACACAACTGAGTGGCTCCATAAACATTTCCATTTTTAGACTGTAGAAACACATTTGGTCTCGCTGTACATGTAAAAGGTCAAGCCATCTTCCATAACTCCCTCACCTCATATACTCCTCATATATACAAAACACAGAGTCGCGATGCAAGTTTAGCCCTTGAGCTTGTCTGGCAAGTTCAACATGAAAATAATAGCAGCTACGTACTGTTGCACCACAAGATCGGAAATGACACACAGCTGTTTGGGTGGTTGTGTCAGCAACTTGTCAACAGAAATACGGACAGGTAAGTCCTGTCCAGAATCCAATAACATGCTTCACTCGCTGTTCACTGCACTTTCCTCAAACATAAACTTACTCAAACGACGATGCACTCAAATAATATTTCATGCAAGCAATCTGGTCTACCCCATTTTCAATAAATATATTTATTTGTGCATTGCAATGTTATTTTCAATGTTGCTAAATGCTGTACTCATTGAGAAATGGAAGCCAATTCATTCTACAAATTACCTTCTAAATCTGTAATTCACATTCAAGATTTTTTCAAGATGTTCAAAAAAATAGCAGATGTACAAGCTCATGGTCAGCATCCCTATTCTGGGGATGCTGTGGTTGCTATGGGGATGCTATGGATTCGCTGGTCACAACGCAATCCTTCATGGGGGGTTGTAATTGATAGAAAAAAGTCATGATCTGTGTGACCTACTCCTTTAACATAAGTTGTCAGTGCTAGTGAGATTAGAGTAGATTCCACTTCATGATATCAACATATAATTACTTCTGTGAGCGGAGCGGTTACATGTAAGGCGATCGGTCTGTGGTGTTCGGTTCTCTGTGTTCGGTGTTTGTGTTTGTTTGTCAGCGGTCGGTCCCTCGGGGTAGTATGATTGGCCAGTTTCAGTGATGATGACGTGATGATGATATGAGTAAGAGACCTTTATAACTAATGTCACTTTGCTCACACACGAATAGGCCTGGACTACTTTGCGCAACAAGCAAGTTTGCACTCTACCGAGTGCTGATCTAGTTATAATGTACTGTAACTCACCTGTGAAGGTTGCTGATGTTGGCTTTGATGATGATCAGGTAACATGAAAGCACCATGGTAAGGATATGAGCTGAATACCTGCAGGTGAGAGAGCACACAACATGCCTTGTGATGCAGGGTTTGGTGACCATGATGACACCATCACACAATTATATATACCGTAAATCAAGATTCACTGTTTGAGGATATAGGAGTGGTGCAGAAGTAAATAAAAAACAAATACACATGTATCTATATACTTCTAAAACGAGGCAAGACAAGCAATGACAAGATTGGCCTTGGGTGATTCTATTACTGATTTCAAAACAATGAATGCCAGTCTACTGGCATTCTAGAATTCTATAGGCTAGCCATCATTGCAAGTAGGACTGAGCAAATTAATTGTTTTCATATCTGATTGTTGAAGCTGTTCTATTATCTATGTATTATTATATTGGCATTGCTGGTGTGTCAAATAATTGTGCAAATATGTTGTGAAAGCATCAATAGTCTTCCCCACAACATCACCAAGTTATTGAAGTTGTAAGTTGGGAGTGACTTATTGTTAGCGGTGAGCAAAAAATGATCATCAAAAATATGAATCAATATAACCCATGAACTTGTGGTCCAAAGATGTGAGCTCTACCGACTGAGCTACCCACTGGGCCCAGATCTGTTCCAATACTTTATATGGATGGTATAATATGTTTGCAGGAGGCTAGCTGTATCCCACTATCATATTTCCTACTAGAGTGCTACAGATGATCCGGGAGACACTGTGCCCCTTCATTCCCCTATGAAATATCCCACGCAGCACACCCCCTCTCTCCCACTGCATCCAGCAGACAATCTTACCATCCAAAGCAGAAGATGACAAAGGCAACACCCAGGAGAGTGGCTATAGCATGTCTGGCCATGGGACTGGCATGGTCAGGGCGGAGGTAGAGTCGAAACCAGAAGGCAGCAGCTAGTGCAAACAGCTGACAAGCTAAGAAATTTACCTAGAGAGGGGTCACGGTTCACACATGGTCAGAATATATGGAAACACACACACACACACACACACACACACACACACACACACACACACACACACACACACACACACACACACACACACACACACACACACACACACACACACACACAAATGTGGACAAACTTTCTGAACCACATGTCCATTAAGATGCAACACCTGACCAAACATCACTATTGTAGCCTACTGGACACTGGATGTCCAACAGCCTACGTTCAACAGAGAATGCAGACATTTGGAGAAATGCGATCAACTGCGGACTGAGTGATGCTAACAAGATGTTGCGTCCCAGTTAAGAGATGTCAGAATAGAATTAAAATAAAAGATTCAAAGATTTCTATACCTGATCCAGAGGAAATCCGAAGAAGTTGCTGAGAGGTAGCAACCACTTGGATCCAGTTGTTTTAAAAGCAGAGTCTGCCTGGTCACCCATTGTGCGCTCTCTTCTTCTAAGTTCAAACCTTTCACCGAACAACGAGTACAAGTTCTGTACGTCTAACATTGACAGATGTACGCATAGGCACAATGTCATCTGCCCTTTCCTTATTTTACTCAGGGTCTACGGTTGTAACGATTCCAATCCATCACGGCGGTCATTTGCGTCGTACCAGAGTCGAAGGGCGGCATGACAAGTCCTTCCAGTCTAGGGAGAGACCGGTCATTACAGTTCCTCTCTGTCTCCGTCTTCCAGCCAGTGTTGCCAACTGCCAAAATTCAAAATGCACTAGTGGCACTTCCAAAATGCACTAGAATGCGCTAGCTAGAGCAAGTGGTTTTCAACCATTTTCATACCCTAATTTAGGAGAAATAACTGGTAAAATGTTGGTCAAAATACCAATTCTTCTACATTTTCTAAATGTGTATATTCTTGAAAATTAGGTAATTCAAATGTTTAAATATATTTTAACTCTTGGTTTCATTTTACGCTTGGTTTCATTTTCACGCTCTCAAGGTTTCCCATTTGGTTTCCAATTGTCCTCTCTAGGAAGGAAGGAGGACTCTATCATAGGAGAAGAAAATGTGAAAAAACAAGGGTTTTTTAATGGTTTTGTCAACCAATTTTGCCCCAACTCACCAGCAAAAAAAAACTGCACTAGATTTTCCGCCAGGAGTTTTCCCACTAATTTTGGCACTAGGGGGGTCTGGAAAAGAGCTAAATATAGCGCAAAATGCGCCAGGTTGGCAACACTGCACAGTGCCTTCAACACGAGGGGAGGCGACGGCGGGGGCTTGACCAGGGAACAGCAAATCCTCTTCCCCGCCCATCTAAATAAATGCTTTCAACCAGTTTCTTTTCAATGCCACCATTTATTCGGTTTTTGAGCCACGGACCACCATGACATTTAACCGGTTCTCAGACCCCAAACTAAAGAATATTTTGTTGGATATGATTACATACGACTACAATTGCGTGCCTTTGGCAAACGTTTATCAAAATAACAAATCTCTACCATCTCTATTTGTGTAGAACTCATGTGAAATAACTAATGCAGAATTGCATAATGTAGTTGAAATAGTTGAAAACCATTTCACAGACTATAGTAGGCCTAGACTCTGTGCTTCCTACAAACACCAGTGACTGTTCTCTGAAATATTCACAAAGGAATGAGAGGATACCTGTCATATTTTTCAAGTTACATAATAATCATGAACAATATTGTAAATAGGATATAGCCTACTGCACACTGGTGGCGGGCTGCTGGCTGCGCTGGGTGGCAAATTGAAGTAGGCTACCGGTTTTTTATTTAACCAGTTTACATACCACATTAAAAATATGGTCTGTTTTACTGAGTTAACTGGCCAACAGCCTTGCCAGTAACAAATACCGTAGGCCTACTGCACAGTAACGATGCCAGTATACCAGGATACATGGCTGTCTAAAGGGGAACTCCACCCATTTTCAACATTCTAATATGTCATTAGTATACCCTATGGACATGATAAAAAAGGTTCCCCATTCTGTGTTCCCAAGAAATGGAGGTCTGAAGAAAATCATTAACATGGTGAAACATCTTGATGACATCATCAATATGTATTTTCACCATGTTAATGGATTTCTTTAGACGCTTTTTTCTGAGAGCTTTTTTTTCTCCCAGAAAAAAAAAAGAAAATGGGTGGAATTCCCCTTTAATGCTGGGGCAAATTATGTTGCAAAATTCGACTAATAATAAAAGCACTGTTTTTGTTTTTTTGTTTTTTTCCATTCGCATTGGTTCATTAATTGATTAATTGATAAAAAAAAAACAAAAAAACCAGGAGAATTACAGTGCAATTCAAGCCCAACTCAATGGAAGAATGTGTGTTGAGACACACAACAAAGCATTTATATCAGGGGTTTTCAACAGGTTGTCCGGGGACCACCAGTTGTAAATGTTGAGAATGCAAAAATGAAACCAAATGGACCCTTGCGGGTCCATCTGGTTTCATTTTTACACTCTCCAGAGTTAAAATATTCATCATCTGAATTAGCACTGCTTAATTAAGAAGTTTACACTGTTTTGTTGGCAAATTCCAGCCTGGAATTGTGGACAAAACCACAAGAACTCTTTAATTTTAGGTCTTTGGTGTGAAAATGTCATCAAATGGTGGTCCGTGCCTCAATTCCTGAATAAATGGTGGTCCCTGGGATTAAAAAGGTTGAAAACCCCTAATTTATATGGCTACTTGTTTACACCACTATGTTGATTTTATCAAAATTATATTCAGTTATGGAAAAAGCTGGATTCATTGGAGATAAAAGGGAAAGTAAAATGTACAATAATGTGGGGGGGGGGTGTAGGAGTCATATTTTATGGTTGCCAGTTTCGAATTGCAGGCCTTTAAGAGCTGTTTTGAAGGAAGGGATTAGCATATCTTAAAGACTGTTGGTAGAACGTCACCCATCTTTGTGGCATAGAGGCGACCGAAAGCTTAGTTCTCTAGCTACTGTAATTTCTGGCTGTCTGAACTTGAAGCACCAGACAGACAGCTTTGTCTCAGCCTTGGGCAAGTGCTCCACCTGCCGCCCTGTCAACACTATGCAAGGCGTGTACAAGTGACGTTGCCTGTTTACAACTGCCCAATGAACACGTGGCGCACTGAATGCAGCACTTGGATTCGCCAGCCTTGCCTCCACGTGGGCGTGGGCATTCTTCGGAGCGACCAATACAACGTATCATGTAAATTTTGTTCGAATATTTCCCGGGAAATCCGAGTTTCGCGGGAGGGCTCTTGAGCGCGTAAACCGTATCCCTTCATTCATCAGTCCGCTTCCTGAAGCCATTTCTAGTCGAGAGATCCGACAGTCGCGCTACTTTTTAATCCGTCGCATCTGCCTAAATGCACCATCTTATTACAAAATACTTTATAATCATCGATACATCACACTCTCATCTGCACTTTAGTCCGAATATTTTTTAATTTATCTCGGCGGATTAGCGTTCAAACGAGCTTGAAAGTACAGAGACAAAAGGGGGCATCCCGAACCTGACCAAGATGAGAAGAGGGATCTCCTCGCCTCCGGATAAAGTGATTTTAGCGGTGGTCGGGGGGTCTCCTCTGGACAACAACTTAATTTTAACAAACCTCTCGGATCGGTTAAACCCTGGTCTATCGAACGCTACTTGTTTTCAGATCATAACCAACGCAGCACCTTCCAACATTACACAAACATCTAGTGAGCCTCAAATAAACAACATTTACTCGACTCCACAGCAAGCCGCATCAAACGGAGCAGGACAACGACCCGCTTTAGGACGACCTCCGGTAATAAAACCCGCCGCTCGCTTTAATACTCATATTGTGGAGCAAACTAACAAACACGACAGATTGTTAGCCCGCTAGGATAGCCGAGCTTGTTGTTTCGGCAGCTAGCTACTTAGCCAGTCCCTTTACTATCAGACTCGTTTCACGGGGGGGCTCAAACCAGAGCCATCTAGTAAAAGAGCGGCGACATTGAGGGGGCAGAAATTGAGTGCCGGAGCACTGTTCGTGTTGCCCGCATGGGGACAAAATGGAGTCGGAGATGTAATGTTTCTAACGAGGGCTGTGCAAATAAAGGCGCTTTAAACATGTGGTCAAATGTTTCAAACTATTACACAGTAACGACTAACGTTTGTGATGTTTCTGGTGTCCTGGTACTACAAAACGATATAAATTAAAGGCATTTGAGATCATTAAAGCTGGGCTGGTAGCCCGAGTCCAATGCGTTTCTGCATACTTCCGCCCCACGACTTGTCCCAATTTGTTTGTCTTCTCAATAGCAGTCTATGTAGAAGAGCCGCCATTGGACTGGCCCCGTGAAGTGAACGGAGTTTGCGAACTCTGTCTAATACTCTAAAGGGCTCTGGCTCAAACTAGCGACGCTGCTAACTAGCTCAAGTTATCGAAGTGGGGCTGGTTATAGTGGGCACGCAACCCTCCGCCAAGCAACGATCATATGTGCATCTTTTGCATTTTAAAGAAACACGTTCCTGTTAAAGCATGCTATGCTAACTTGTATGTGCTTTGAGCTCGCTTTCAGCCTCGAAAAACGGCTGAAAATGTTGGTGAGAGATTACTAGCAGTGGCCTAGTCGCTGCTGCTGGTGTCTTGGTTTTGGGGGAAGGGATATTGGTGGGGTGGTTGGTTGGCTTACTACTATCAGTCGATGTTTTTGCACGCTAAACATTACATAACTTGGCAAAATATTTAGTTTATGAACATTTAATTGCACGCATCAGTTTGTCGAGGTACTTTTGTTTTCCCCCCTCTTCTAGACGTGTATATGAAGATGCATAAGCCAACTTGGATGGCACTTGAAACCATGAGCTAGCTTTCAAAGCTAGTAGCAACATTGATTGTTGAAAAGGACTTTGTTGGCCTTGACCCTAATCCTTTAAGCATTAGAGATGTAAGCATTTATCTGCATTTGATGCAAAGTGAAACTGGAGTTTATTGCTGCCCCTGTGGTTGGTACACAAGCCACATTTCCTGTACTTTATGTGCAGACTACACAATTCTCAAAGAACAGTTGAACGTCTAAATGTATTAATTGCAAACTATTCAATTTATTTTGTTATCCCATATCAGGTTTTTACATCAATCTTAATCTGATGTGATGAATAGTCAGTGAGTTGGTAGACTTATGCTGTTGTAAAATGGCTGACAGTTGGACTGTAAACAGAGGACATTTTATTCCTACATGTACAAGATCAAGTCTGGAATAAACAAAATAAACCTGTATAATGCCTGATATCCTGAGCATAGTTTATCTCTGCAATATTCTATCAAGACCATATCACTGCTATGGGCACATGGGCTTGGTAAAGGTGAACAGAATATGTATATACTGTGGACATTAACAAAATCCACAGATGGGAAAACTATTTTGGCATCAGTGGGTTTCTTAATATGTGAATGTGAAGATTTTATATATGTACACACACACAGAGAGAAGGGCACTGTCTATGCTAATTTAACATCATGCTGATCAAAGCCTACAATGTTTCATGTTGCACATTAAATATATTTACAGACATTCAACAAACATTTCTACAAAAATAGCGATACACATGACACACCAGCTGGTGTGGCAAGTAACATCTTGTCTATTTTGTAATAGGAGGGATATGTAGAGGAAATGACTTGTGGGTTACATTCTGTGCACTTACATTGTAAGGCAATCCTATACATGTAGGTCACAGCTTTCCATCTGGTGGGCCATGACAGCTCTTAAAGAGCCACAGTCTCACTCAGAGCCAAACAATTATTCAATTTAGTTCATTGAATCAACCTATTTAGAACCATGAGCCACATGATTCCCCTTCATAAAGCATTGATCAATAACTAAAAACTTTCAGGGTGTGAGTCTTCCTCTTTTTTGGCGGCCATCTTGCTTTCTCTGGAGAAGCATCAAAGAGTATCCCACAGCCAATGCTTCAGTGTTTTCTACTTGGCTTTCTTGTTTATCACAAGTGATCCTTGAATAAAATTGCATATCTTTGCATTTAAAGATATTATCTGCACCATTGCTTAACTGCACCACATTTCGATAGGTAATGGATATTCGCAATGCACATGGAAATTGAGGCCGGACTTAAATAACTACAAATTGGGTGACCTTTAGCTTTTTGTGATATAGAACAGACAAAAAACAACAGATGATGATGTTACATACATTCTGACTACTTTTAAAGTGTGTGCCAACCATGAGGGCCTAGTTAGTGTTCAGGCACTTACTATTTTCATTTGTATGCAGGCAAAACGACGATTGGCTTTGGATGATTCAGATCATCAGTACCAGCCAGAGCCAAGCAGAACTTCAAGAGGCAGAGCATCAGCCGGAGCCAATGGAACGCGGTTAAAAAACCCCAAAAGTAAGACACATGGAGAGGACCTATTCGAAATCGTAATGCTTTTAGTCATAATTCACCTTTTGGTAGAGGTCCTATTTAGCAGTAATATGTTGTGCATCCTACTGGTGCGCATGGAGCAAATGCTGTTCACTTCCCATGTACGTTCCATATTTCTCTGCCTGGCACAATTCACAATCAAGATGATCTTATTGACCTACTGCACATGGCGGGAACCTACTGAGAACGACGACCTACCCTAACCAAAAGCACAAAGCAGACCAGTCGGGCCCAGAAAATAATCCCAAATTTTGGCAATTTAATTGGGGGTGCAGCCTCACATTATTACGGTAGTAGTGTTCATTCCAAGAATCTCTACAAGCCTACCTTATTGTAAAGGTGACTAATCAATGATTAAAACAACATAAAATACAATACAAATTGGTATTAAGATGTGGACAATAATTTCCAAAGTTAGGTTCCCGAACTTATGTTCATGTTAATGAACACGTTTCTTGGAGCTCTTTGTGTGTAAATGTGTGTAATGTAATCAACCCACTTTGACCGGTTTGATGTAATAATTCCCAGTAGATTGCTTATCAAGCCAATCTTCTCGACCTACTGCATGCAGGATAGGAACCAACTGGCATGATTGCATTGATAAGGCAAAAACCCAGAAATTCTCATTCAGCGTGGTCATTTGGTCGTTTTTAAGCCCTGTGCCAGCACAGGGACATACTCATGGTTATGTTTGTGTTTATGGAAGGCTAGTTGTTTTAGTAGATATTGACCAAATGATTGGATTAAAATTGGAAAATATGTGTCAAAACTGATTGTACCGCAGCATGCTCGAGGTGCGGTTGGGGGTGGGGCTGAGGACACTTAGCAACACGGTTTGCTCACAGCATATGACAAGACATAAGATCGGCATTATAAGCAACCTGCTTGGAATTATTGCTTGATTTCCGGTGGAATCTGATGTGCTCCACTCCCGGACTACTTATCCACAAGAATAGGCGGAGCATTATGTGAATGTGAATTGTAGTCCAGGAGTGAGTGTCAATGTGTCACCAGAGGCACTGGGCTCATTGCCCAGTGCCCCAACATATTATACACACAAGTCCCTCAGGAAAGTATTCTCAATCTTAAATATATATATATATATCTCATATATTTTCTTGCAAAAATGGTGAAGTGTCCCTTTAAGAACCACATGCTCTTTTTTTGTTACCCCTTACCCTACAGCCAGTGGCTGAGTATGCACATTACATGCTATTAATTGGTTTGAATACTCTCTTTTGCTGTGCAATAGCTCCAAAATCTCCAACAGAGAAGACAAGGTATGACACTTCGTTGGGGCTGCTCACAAAGAAGTTTGTTGAGCTCTTAGGCCAGTCTTCTGATGGTGTTCTGGACCTTAACCTGGCTGCTGAAACCTTACAGGTCAGTGTTTTATATTCACATGGTGAAGTGCTGCACCGTTCAATCAAAAAAAGATTGTAATCTAGATTCAGACACCTGTAAGCAACACTAGTTGGATGTCCAATTCATTATTTACTCAATGTTTTGCTGCAAGGGAACTTTAACAGTTTTCGTGCCGTGGAAATGAATCTACGTCACCCGTTATCATTATGATTTACAGTAACAACTGATGCCGCTGACGTTAACGCTACTTGACGTGACATTACTTACCGGCGCCGGTTTAATACGATCCCCATGCTAACAGCAGCGACCGCAGCGACCATTGCTAGACCATAACAAGGGACGGACTAACCCGGAACCAAAAGTGTGTGTCCGTCAACTAACTTGTCCGTCGGGAAACATGGACCGAAATATGAAATATGACTTTTAGATGAAAATCGCTGGCACTGGCGACCTCCAAAAATATGAAAAAGGGCTGGCACTGAGAGAGTTAAGCTAAGCAGTCTGTTGGCTCCAGCTGCCACATTTTGAATATAATAATGTTCAACAACTACATAATAGGGGTGTTAATAGTTAACTGTTGCTACATTCTCCAGTTAATCAAACATTCTGCGGCTTTATAGCTGTTTGGGTTTCTGTGAATGCAATGCTGTCTGTGAATGCACGGGCAGCTTACATGTACAAAGTGAGACCCTCATCAATGCTGAGAGGTACTGTACATCCAGGTTTTGAAGCAAGTTCGCAACACATGCTGCCATGCAAGCAACGTCTTTTTCAGGGACGTCCCTGCTTATTTTAGCAAGACATTGCTAAGCCGCACATTCTGCATGTTACAGCGAGTTGTAGTAAAAGAGTATACTAGAGTCTAGACTGACCTGCCTGCAGTTTATATTGTTACCAATTGGTAATGTCTGGCGAATTATGGTGCACACATTACGACAATGGAGACCCTGGATTGTTGAATAACTTAAGTCGTACATCAAGCAAGAATGGGAAAGAATTCCACTTGCAATGCAAAGCTTCTTAGTGTCCTCAGTTCCTAAACACGTATTGAGTGTTGTTAGTAGGCAAGGTCATGTAACACGGTGGTGAACATACCCCTGTCCCAATTTTATTGGAATGTGTTGTAGGGATAAAATTCAAAATTACGCAATATTAGCAAAACCAAAGTTTATCAATTTGGTTATAAGTTGAAGAGGATTTGTAAATCATTCTATTTTTATTTACATTACATTTTACACAATGCCCCCACTTAATTAGAATTGGCGCTTGTATATTCACAGGTAATTGTAACTGATTTATGTAACAGTTTATTACAGTTGATTTAAACTGAGCTAAAGGGAGTTGACAGGTTGAGTTTCAAATAAAGGGTAGATGTAAATATTGTCAAAAGTTCAGGGAATGATAATACATGTTGTCTGTTACCTTTAGGTCCAGAAAAGACGACTCTATGACATCACAAATGTATTAGAGGGAATTCACCTTATCAAGAAGAAATCAAAGAACAATATCCAATGGATGTAAGTTGCGTCTCTATTTCTCTTCAGATCATATTGTACTTTGTCTTTTTAAGTGGTGCAACCACCATAAAGAGCTTTGTGTGTGGCTACCTGTCTGTCTGCTTGCCTGTGTGGTGTCTGGGTAACTTATGGGGTTCTTTGCTTAGTTGTGGGGTCTGGGCTTCCCCCAGGTACCCTCCACAGAGAGTTGCACCACTTACCTAACTGAGGTGTGATTTTATACCAAGTTTCAGCCAGTTTTGTCTTGACCTGAATTGGAAATTCACTTTGCGCTTACTCTGAAATACCTCTGCCTATATTTTGGACTCACTCACTCACTCACTCTCTCTCTCTCTCTCTCTCTCTCTCTGTCTCTCTCTCTCCCTCCAGGGGACATAGCCTATCAGAGGTAGAGGGTGCTCTCGGCCAGAGACAGAGACTAACTGCAGAAGTTTCTGCCTTGGAAGAAGAGGAGCTCAGGCTTGAACAACTTATTCAGAGATGTTCCCTGGATGTACGACACATGACTGAGATGCCCAACAACCAGAAATATCCTTTTGTTGGTTTACTGTAAACTAAACTACTTAACACCCACAGCAAACAACCAGACACAATGTATTATCTTAGCTGCATTTGGTTTAGAATTTACATGCTCTTAAATAATAGCTGAACACTACCATTCAAAGTTACAGTAAACAGTAATTTAAAATAAATGCTTGTGGAAAAACATTTTCATGTTTCAGATATGTGCTGTACGAACTGTATGGAGGTAAACATTGCCGCATTATGATTTCACTTTGGCAGGGTAATATCACCATGCATATATGTAGACCCACAATATCTGACTATACTATAAAATCATTCAAATAAGGCTACACTATTGATCCTGATAACTTGAGGGAAGTGATCATCATTTCAATAAATATATGTTTATTCTTGCTTGACTGTTAAGATTGCATAAGTCAGAAACTCTTGTTATTTCTTTGACTGCCCTTCCCTCCACATATGCCTATGTAACATACCAGGACATCAGGCAGTTGGCACATCTCAGAGACCAGACTGTTATCTTAGTCAAAGCCCCAACAGACACCAAGCTAGAAGTACCAGACCCAGAAGAGGTATGACACACACACACACACACACACACATGGTATTGACCGAAACATTGTCTGTTAGTAAAGTGTTTACCAACAGACAGGCGTAGGGATGTTTGCGCAGTTTGTGTATATAAGGCAATGTAATCTCATCCATCTGTAAGAGCCGGACATCCATCTGTAAGAGCCACACAGGCTCTTACAGATAAATAATTATTTAATTATTTATTGTGAAGCTGTAACTAATGTGTTAAAACAATGTTGCATTTATGTTACTTAAATATTGTTATAGTATGACTAATTGACTATGGATATAACAGGGCTTGACACTAACACTTGCCCGCTTGCCCGGGACAAGTAAAAAAAATGGTGGGGCAAGTGAAGACTGCTACCTGGTTGCCCGATCGGGCAAGTGTGCAACTTAGTGCACTATAACACAACACAAGATAAATTTGTCTTGAAGGCAGTCATTGCACTCTGCCTCTGTGTCTTTCCCTGCTTTCTAGATATCCACAATTCCAGGCTGGATTTGGGAAACAAAACAGGCAAATTAACATACAGATCAAAATGACCTAATCTTCTATATTCTCTAGTTGTGTAGACCTGGGCTAATCAAGATGATGAATTTTAACTCTTGAGAGTGTAAAAATGAAACCAAATGGACCCGCAAGGGTCCATTTGGTTTCATTTTTACGTTCTCAAGAGTTACATCTGGTTAACCAACTTAACTGGGGACCACCTGGAACCTGGGGGGCAAGTGACCATGACCTGAGGGCAAGTAGAACCTGACTTGCACTTGCCCGATGGGCAAATGCCTCGGAGACCTTAGTGTCAACCCCTGTATAATATGATATAGTACAGCCCATGTGCTTAAAGTATTCTGAAATACCACATCAATGGTTCAGTTAACGTCAATGGACACTTTTGGGTAGATTGTACAGTCATATTATAAGTATTTCTGTTAGCAGGAGCCATACATGCTGCAAACACAGTTGCTGTATTATCCACCATTCATTTTTCCCTGCTATTTCATAGAGAATTAAAAGCATACGTGTCTTACTTGCACGTGGAAAATCAACGTGGTTTGCATGCCCAAATATGGTGTTTGTGAGACTCACGCCCAAATATGGAGTGTGTGACTCACTCAGTCACTCAGACATTTCTGCCTCGCTTACATGGGACGTGGCTCACTGCATTTGCAATAAATTATGCTCCCACAGACTGAATTGATGCTGGTAGTACATTGTCTAGTCCAGGGGTTTTCAACAGGTGGTCCGGGGACCACCAATGGTCCCTGAGAAGCTTCCAGGTGGTCCCCAGGAGAAATGATGGAAAGTTGGTTAACCAGATGTAACTCTTGAGAGTGTAAAAATGAAACCAAATGGACCCTTGCGGGTCCATTTGGTTTCATTTTTACACTCTCAAGAGTTAAAATATTCATCATCTGAATTAGCACCGCTTAATTAAGAAGTTTACACTGTTTTGTTGACAAAATACAGCCTGGAATTGTGGACAAAATCAAAAGAATTCTTTATTTTTAGTTCTTTGGTGTGAAAATGTAATCAAATGGTGGTCCGTGGCTCAAATGCTGAATAAATGGTGGTCCCTGGAGTCAAAAAGGTTGAAAACCACTGGTCTAGTCTACTTGACTGAATTACAGCTGCACTCTGCTCTTCACCTGTGCAGACTGATATTTCACTTAGCTAGTAGTTATTATGCGCAAGGTCCCCCATATTACTTCCTACTGAACCTTTACTAGTGAACCAAGTGTTATAATCAGAGCCTTAAAGTAGGAAGAGTTGCGTCACTCCATAGGCCACAGTGCCATCTAGAGACAAGGCTCTGATAGGCCAAGGCTCAGTCACGTGACCTCATGGAGTCAAGCCAGTCGGCCAAAGTCTCGCAGCTAGTCTCGCAGTCTGCGCCCCCTATCGCGAGAATGTCAGTTCTTAACTGTATGGGAATGAGGAGAGACTATTCTGCTTTCAAGTCGTAAATATAATTATCTCGTTTGCAGGCTGTCGTCCTAAATAAGTGAACAGGAGTGTCAGTACTCTGTCTCTAGAGTGCTGTAGTTATAATTAACTGTTGATAATTTTTCCTTTCCAGAGTCTGTCCATCCATCTGACTAGTACTAAAGGTCCTATAGATGTCCTACTGTGTTCAGATGAGGAGATTGACCCCAAGAGTCCAGTTAAAAATGCCAATGTGGACGCCAATGGGAATGCCCCGTTCCTCAAAGTCCTTCAAGGTTTGTTTCAGTTTATCTCTTTTTTTGTGTCCTAATATCAGAAAGACATTTATCATATATACAGTATATTGGTTTTCTGAATGGAACTTGATTTAGATTGGAAAATTAAACTTGTATGTAAGAGACCACATTTGACAGCAGTATTCACACAATGTTATTAAAAAAAAGCAATTGCTCAATTGCTTAGCCTGTATGTGTTCCCTGCTACTAGGGAAAATGATTTGAGCTCCACAAACTAATTGACTATATTGTGTTGAGGTGATGGATGAAATATACAAACTACAATCTGTGTGTAAGACGAAAATGCCTTGGTAAATTAGCAATAAAACTTAGAACTTTGATTTTAAACAAATGCAATTGTATACAAAGAACGTTACAATGTGGGAATTGGTTTATGAGTACAGTCTTATTTCAAGAAGAGAAAGCAAAGTCTGCTGCACACTGTATAATAGCTACCATAGAAAATGTAATTGAGAATGTACATCATTGTACCTACTCTAATAAACATCCTGCTGGCAGACTGTGTACTACCCTTCATCTTACGCAGAACCTGCTATTTTCTATTTTGTACTGTGCATGCGTCCCTCTGGACTCTACCGTTTATTAACCTTATTTTAAACAGTCTGCATGGCGGAGTATGATTATGTAGTGCATTTTAGTTATTATTGGCTAGAGAGACAACAGTCATAAAATGTTTTACAAGTTGTTCCAGGTATGTGGGACATGATTTTTTTTTACTAGAGCAGCATTTATTTTAGGAGTAAACCAGACATGTGCATCTAAGATGAGTACACAATAGTGTTTAAATAGTAGACCTCCTTTGAGAATACACTTTAAGTGGTTGTCTCCTTTTTGTTTTTCTACAGAACCCTCCAAATCCACAACCACTGCTACGGGCCACTCTATCGCCCCTTCTGCCCCAGCTGTCTCTGTCACCACTCTTTCCCCTCTAACCTCCCCATTCTCCAGTCTTCTCCAGCAAACCGAAGATCAAATGTCTTCAGCTGGGGGGGCTTTGGGAAGCTCTCTTGGGCCCTTCTTAAACCTGGGACCCCCACTTCTGGACCAGGATGACTACCTCTTGGGCCTGGGAGACGACCAAGGGATCAGCGATTTGTTTGATGCCTATGACTTTGATAAGATGCCCTCTCTTGGTCTAGATGACCTCCTGTGTAGCTAGTGATGGCTACTGCTAATGATGGGAGTGGTGAGTTGTTCAGTACGGGAGGGACGGGTGCAAAAAAGGAAATACAAATGAAAAACTGCCGGCGACTTGTTCGACACCTGCGGCTTGCTTGCCTAAGATGTCAACCCCCAGGTTGGATGACCAGCATAGCTAACCTTAGATATGCAGATATGGGGACATAATTGAGGCCTTGTTTTCTCTCATGGAGTGGTTAAATCAAGTCTCATTTTCTCATACAGCGAGTCAGTGACAGTTTAAAAGCTCAAATTTGAAAGAGATAAATATGCTTTCATACAGACAGGTCAGTTGGAGTAAATATCCAGTTCTCCCAGTCTTTGTCTTTGCTATGCCTGCTAACATAGTGATGGGCAAAAGTGTTTTGAGAAAAAAAGTGCAAGATATGGCATCTTGTTCCATTGATGCCGTGCAAGAGGGGTGGCCGCTGATAGGCTGATAGTGCATGAGTCCTGTCATATTCTGGAGTTTAGGAAGGGGAGCCATCTTTCTGTTTGAAATGAGGTACATAGCACCATTCAGAGAGAGGGGAAGAGTTATCATCTTAGGGAGACTAGTTCTTGTGAACCTCCACATTTCTCATTTCTCTAGCCCCATTTGAGTGACTCAAGGCTCATATGGCCAACTTGTCATTTTGTGGGATATGTAGAATTTAGCAAGAGTTGTGCAAGTAAATGTCAAATGGAAAGATATCGCAAACTGCAGCTGAAGTAACCAACATAGGAGGATCACAAATTTAGTGTTGCGTCATGGTTTGAGATATTTGTGTGTATGCCATTTATGTGGTATGTTCTGTGTAGTGCACAGTAAGAGTGGTTGTTCTGCCCTCTGTATCTGTGGCTGCTCGACTAGTATGAGTTTACATGTTGGATGCCCTCATACCTGGGCTTTTGTTCATAAAGTCCCAAACGAGCATACTCTGCAGTAGTAAATGACCTGTTGTGGAAGTACTAAGTAGATTTACTGCTCATATGCAGTACTTGAAACAATTTAAGGGAAAATGAATGGAATTGATTAGAATATTTATATGCTTTACAGAGTGAGTGGATGGCATACTCTTGGTTGTTTATCTCCTTTAATCCCCAGAAAATATATCTTGGTATGCCATGTTTATAAAATATGAGGACCAACATTGTAGTTTTCAGAGTAATTCCTCTGCGCAATTACATTTGGCATTTGTGTCAAAGTCTAAAGGCTCATTCATACTCCACACTGAGGTAACTCGCGGTGAAATTGTTTCACCGTTGTATAGTATTTTTTAAGGGTTATAAAACCACAACCGTGGTGATGGCTGATCACTGCAAATCTTAAAGATGGAGTGCCGTGAATTTTTTCTACCCTAAAACATGATCATCAGGTATTAATGTTATATGAAAAGTAAGATTTTTTCCCCAAAAGTGTACAGTGTTTGTTAAACTGTCATTTTTATGATTCCACCCTACCAGTTCATTAAGTATGCCTGGTTTGCCTGGTGGGTGGTGATGGGTGGAGATCCACCTGAACTGAAGCCACGCCCACAGCTTTAGTTGCATGATAAAGGGGGAGGAGTTAGGGGAGGGGCTGAACACGTGATGTCACTATAGTGAAGTTTTTTTCATTGGCATGTTTGACTGGAAACGTTCAGCCCCCAGGAAGAAACCCTAAATACAAAGGGAAGACATCATTGCACATAAAAAACACACCAGGGGGTCTATTTACATACTGGCACCTCTTAAACATGTACAAAATTGGAAAAAATACAAAAATCACGGCACCCCCACTTTAACACATCTTTCTGTTTTTACTATCTGATAAGTTCACCCCGGAGCTTTCACCCCGTTCACTGATTGGTCTAGAAGTCGCCTGACTCCACAGCTCCCCCCACAACAACACAGGGTTGTCCTAAACTGAAACGGTATCAAAGTATGATAGCCACACTGCTTTCACCATTTTAGGTGAAACCCCATTTCAGCTTAAACGGTGAAATCGTGTCACTTCATCCTGGAGTATGATTGAGCCTTAAATATCCCTCAGTCATGTTATGAATTTGTGAAATCATTAAGACATCATCACTTTCACTTACAGTAGTCGGGATGATTAATGAAAGGCGCAGTTGGTCTTTATATTTTTCAAACAGTCTATGATGATAGAGTATGAGTCTTGGACTTGGAAGAAGATAAGTCTTTTGCCCAACATCTTCGATTTTATCGGTAAATTCCAACCTGGTCACAAACCAGCTCTTATTCATTGTGATAGCATTGTGAATATGCACCGCATGTTCCTGAATTTTAGTTTAAGAAAAAATAGTCTGTATTCTTCTCCCAGAAATATTTACTAATAGTATATGGTGAGGAAGGGCTTTGGTCTGAAACGTTACCACATACTAGCTGGAAGTAAAAATTGTGGAAGCAGAAAATAGTTTTATTGAACTATTACTGTTTTTTGATCTGGCACGCAGCTATGAGCCTATTAGGTTGTGGATGTCTGTGTTTTTATTGGCTGTTTTTTCAGCCCATGTATGCCACCTGA
Organism: Benthosema pterotum; assembly: GCA_039105355.1. Lineage (NCBI taxonomy): Eukaryota > Metazoa > Chordata > Actinopteri > Myctophiformes > Myctophidae > Benthosema > Benthosema pterotum. The sequence continues at coordinate 31,578,757 of CM076967.1, read as the reverse complement.
ATTTTAGTTTCACTTATAAAAAGATATAGGACCATGAGATTCACTCTTAAGAGTTAAAATAACACTCAGGACTTTGCTGTGTAGTCCCTGAGACTCCTCTTTCATGCTGCTTCATATCAATCCTGTTTCTATCAACAGAATCTGCCTTATGAGAAATGGCCCTAATAATCATGTTTAGCTGAATGCTATTGCATTTGCTATGTCCCGTGTGGTTGAGGCATTTGAGTTCCGTGAGCTGTGTTTTTGATTGTGTGATTTAATGTGGGTGCAGGCCAGGAGGGGCCATATGTTTTTAGCATTTAACATAATTAAGCGATAAATTGTCATTGGTTTTAATATTGTAAGCATAACTAATACTGTGGACAGCTAACAAATAACTGAGGCAGTATTATTTTCTTAGAGGATTTTTAACACCCTGGGTGTAAAGCCCCCATTTCAAAATCTTAATATCTTGTATATGTAAATTGAACAAATCCCACTGTTGTCACCTGCCATTATTATTATTATTATTAACCAAACAGCCATTGAATTTCTAAGCAATGTGTTTTGCGCAGAGCAAAATACATGAAATCAAAATATAAAATTGATCAAAAATAATACATTGTCACATGGCTTAAAAAAGAAAAGAAACAAAGTTTGTCAAACTGTTCATTTACAAAGAGCAATTTCTCTGTTGCATGACAGAGTCATGTGCCGAAAATAGCAGATCTACAAGCTCATGTACTGCGATGTGACTTGTAAGCCTTTCCGCTATTTTCAGCATGCAGCTCTGGCATGTAACAAAATATAAATCAGGTGTTGCTCTGATTTTTTTTCCTTCATTCTGGTCACAACCTTGAAAAAACTGCACTCGTCCTGTTAACTGCCAAAGAGGCTGGTACATTTCAGAAACCTACCAGCCACAGATTATTGTGAAATTGTTTATTTGCCCATGTGTGCTTGAGTAATTTAGGAGTATAGCCTGTGTGACTTAGAAGCTCACAAAATAGTGAGCCGGCCATGTGTAAATTGATGTACAGTTTTCTAATTTTCCCGAGTGCACTAGGTACTATAATAGGCTACCTCTCCCATGCTCAGTTTGACAATATCAATAGGGTATTGGAGGTAAATGCCATAGGGTGTGTGGGTCTTCAATCCACACACATTTACATTTTACATTTACAATTTACTCATCGATTTATATTTTTCAGATGCCGTCTCAGTCACATCACAGGTATACTATTTCAGTGTTGTGGGCACTGCTCCGCTTCTCAAATTTTAAGGATAATTATGCTTGTGCTCTTAAACCGGTGTCATGCTGTTCACTCTTAAATTTGAATGTTATTGGATAACTGCACATGTGTTGGGAGAGGTGGTGGAGCAATGCTAAAGCATTGCATTGCTGTTTTTGCATGAGTTAACTTTTATCAGTCAGCTAGTTTTTGAAATTGTTTTATTCCATAGCTGTGTGGAAGTGGTCCTTAAACACCATCTACATGCTACATAATATATATTCATATTGCCCATTCAGTTGAATCATGGTTTGTAATTTCTCCTACATATGCAGATAACCTTCAGTGTTGTGTTTGTACCTGTAACTATTGCACAGTTAAAATGTGGCCTCTACCAACAGAAAGGCTGAGGCTTGCAGAACATATTGTTTTCCCTGTTAGGCATATTTTTTCATATTTATGTTATTGTTTATATGTATTTATAGAGATCTCCAAATTGTTTCACCCACTTTGGTTTACTAACAATCGAGCAACTCCTAAAGCCTAGGTAATGGTTCATGCTGTGTCATGAACTGAAAATAGCGGATCTCCACACATGGCTATTTATAATGTGTGATGCTGGCATACAACTGTCATCCAGCCCTTGATATTACCAAGGGTATTTCTGCTGACCAGAACCTGGTCACAGTGTTATCCGATGTTACTTGACTGAAGAATTTGGAAAGACAATAACTTTCCTCGCGTTTATAATGAAATGTTGATTTCAATGCACCACTGAAGCCAGTCTTGCTATGAATGATTCTCTAAAAAATAAAATTGGATTTGGGTAACTGACAGTGACATAGACTTTTTCATTAATAAAGGTGCAATTATAAACAAAATGGATAATACAGATTGTTTTAATTGCAATGCAGTTATATGAAATGAGCTGTAATCTGAAGTGTTGCCATGATTTGATATGAATGCATGGATGAAGGCAGTGGTGTTGAATGTTTGGGAAAATAAATTTGATGTGTTTTTTTTTTGATGAGTGGTGTGTTCAATTATAATTTTCTTTTTGACATATTTGAATGAGATGCATTTGAGGGGTCAATGAATTCTTTTTTTTCTACTCTGGATGTTTGTAATTGAAAACTTGAATAAAGGCAATATACTGTAAATATAATTACAAATATTTATTTGATTAATTATTATCAGGGTTGTAGGTACAATTTGTCGTATCTTGTTTTTTCCTTTATAAACCTGAAAAGATGTATGCATTGGTGCCCTTGAAAATTAACCTTACTTTACCAAATACAGAGATTTTCAACCAGCGGTCCTGTCTTCACCAGGCCGAAGGCACTCCGTCCACATATGTACGTCTATCCGTCTGTACTGTACAGTTAATGGCTGGTATAGACCTGTGCAGTGTCACCGCCCCTGTTCCAGAAGTGGAACTGGCAAAACGTTGGTCATTTTTTCTATATTTTCTAATTGTGTAGTTTCTTGAGAATTAAGTAATTCAAATGTTTAAATATAATTTAACTCTTGAGTGTGTAACTCTCTCAAGAGTTACAGATCTACAGAATAAGGGTCCATTTGATTACCAACTGTCCATCATGTAGCTGGGAATTGTGGGGACCACCTGGAATTCTCTCAGGGACCACTGGTGGTCCCCGGGCCACTGGTTGAAAACCACTGTCTATAGCGCCACCCTTAGGCAGCACGCAGTTTTACATATACCTGCCCAGAAGGGCACTTTCTTACTTAAACATCTGAATCACTTACTTTTCAAGAATCTACTCCATTAGAAAACCATCAAATCATTGAACGTTTACCTGTTATCTCTCCTAAATTGTGGACAAACAAAAAGAAAAAGAAGGTGGTCCATGGTTAGAATGCACCAACTCAATCATCCATACTAAAATTAAGGAGTTGTCTGTCCGAATGTCTGAAACACAAATATCTCCGCGACGGCTCCAGCCATCGCTGTAAGTTTTCACACAGCCGTTCACCATAATGTCATGAAGAGACTGACGGAGCCCTTTTGCCAAATTAACACACCGTTGATTTATAATGAATTTATTTGTGCGTCCCATTAGCTTTATATGCGGGAAGCGACCCGCCCCCTATCACACACGTCACACCGACCCAACATGGAATTATCATTGCGCATGGAGACGAGTGAGACGCGAGCACAACGACTACAACGAATCGCCGACCCTCCCTCAACGCCTTGCATTGCCTGCTCTGCTGCTCCGTCAATGAAGAAAATAAAACATAACCTCGACTCGCGGCGTGTCGGCTGCTTTAGCCTACTCGACACGGTGTTTTCTATGGGAGCAGCAGGACGCTGCTAGCAGCCAAAGCTACCATCATCCACTTAGCCACATCCAGCCTCTGCCGCTGCTGCCCAATGTCCATGTTACACCCTGCTAGCAGTCAAAGCTACCATCATCCACTTAGAAACATCCAGCCTCTGCCGCTGCTGCCCAATGTCCATATTCCAACACTACCCACTGCAAAGTGCAAACACGATCGTATTTCACTCTTTTTCGAACAATGCCTATCACACACGTGTTGTGTTGTCTAATAATAAACTGTATGCTCGACTACGCGTCTGTCCCTATTCAGGCTGCACGAACAGCGCTCGAGCGCTCAGTTTCTGACCCCGCAATGTCGCACGTATTACTCTACATGCCATTGATGTCGCAACGTTGACTCTGCATGCCCTTGAACGGCCAGAGTGTTACAGACAGTAGACAGAGTTGCGACAACTCCATAGACATGTACAGGCAGTTCGCCATCATGGCCATCATCGTTTCTTTTTTTCTATGAGTGTGTGTATGTGTGTGTGTGTGTGTGTGTGTGTGTGTGTGTGTGTGTGTGTGTGTGTGTGTGTGTGTGTGTGTGTGTGTGTGTGTGTGTGTGTGTATGTGTGCGCGCACGTGTCGACTCTACACTAACACCGTGGTTTTCAACCAGTGATCTAGGGACCACCAGTGGTCCCTGAGAGCATTCCAAAAGGTCCCCAGGCTAAACGATGGAAAGTTGGTTAACCAGATGTACTGTAACTCACATCGCACATCATGCCACAAAGAAGTTAAAGGGGTACTCCACCTTCAAAAAAACTTTTGGTCATTTTATGGTCTACTCAGCCTCATGTAAACACACCAGACAGTTTATAAATTACTCCTTTCAGTATTTAGATATTTGATGTTCATTAATCTGCCGGACCCAAACCCATTATAACTTAAAACTCCATTTTAACCATGACAGATTATTCCAAAACAACCCATCTTTTTTCTGGTGACTGATATTGCACACACATTACCCACGCTTCGCATGATTTGGACTTCACATATTAAACGGGTAAGGTCCTCATACAGTACTACCAGAGAGCTGAACACACAAACCGACATGTGCTAGGATTGTCCCTTTCCGCTTTCCGTTGCTCCGAACAAGTATGGCGCACTGACAGTCACAACATCTGTGTGTTTGGTAGTGTAAACAAACTTTACCGCGTTTAGGAGACAACTCTACCGGGAATTCTTCATCTACGGGAACAATAATCACATTACAACACAGGTGAGGATTGAGTACAGTTTGTCGCGTGGCTGTTTGGTCCAAAACGGACGCACGTGGGTCTACCAGAAGCCTTGCCACCAGGCTAGCAGTAGCAAGTTAGCCTCCAAGTTAGCCTATAACTGACCACATTAACTCCAGTCTGGACTGTAATATAAATAACATTACAACAAACATGTCGTTGGTTGAAAATTGCTCTTCTCGGACGTTACGAGGTTGTCATTTTATTTTGGTAAATGACCTGCACGGCGTTGACAGACACCCTATACCAAGTGTGTTATCAGTTAATTATGCTGCATTTAAAACAAAGTGTAATATGCATGTGTTTGTGTTACTATTATTATTGTATTTATGGTCAAGAGCAGCCCAGCTTTCTACAGTACATTGTATGCTCAACCTGGCCACGTGTTATTACAATCTACACAGAAAACTGTCGGCATCGCGGGCAAATTCACAGTACACGTAATTAGCGCTTAATTGATGATGAATTAGCTAATTAATTAACAGAACAATGCACCAATATCACGTGGATGTTTTGCAACGGCATGCAAGAAGATTCACGACGACAAGACCGACTGTTCTCTTTTCTACAATTAAATCGTTCATAACACTTATTTGAGAGAATGAACACCCTGCCCTGGAATATACATTAACCACTTCCCCAGCTCACTGGTTGGTTTCAGGTTAGGAAGACTGGAGTTACTCCCCAACCAAGGCTAGGGAGACAAACAGTGGGTCAGAACCCATTTTGTTGGTGGGAGTGGACTATTTTTTATAAATGATAATAATAATAATTCATCAGTCCATCACATTATGTCAGTTAACAGGGCCGGTTCTAGAGGGGGGCAGGAGTGGGCAGAGCCCACCCAAATGTGCATCCTGCCCACCCAATGAAAGGTAATATCAGTGGTTTCCATCAGTGGTCCGGGGACCACCAGTGTTTGCGAGAGGTCCTGGTCCCCAGGCTAAATGGTGGAAAGTCGGTTAACCAGATGTAACTCTTTGAGAGCGTAAACATGAAACCAAATGGACCCTTGCAGGTCCATTTGGTTTCATGTTTACACTCTCAAGAGTTAAAATATTCATCATGTGAATTATATCAAGTCTACACAACTAGAGAATGTAGAAGATTAATGGTAATTTTGATCTGTATGTTTGACTGTTTGGTTTCCCAAATCCAGCCTGGAATTGTGGACAAAAGCAAAATAAATCTTTAGTTTTGGGGTCTGTTGGGCTAAAATGTCATCAAATGGACATCTTGGACTGAACAAACACCAAATATCTGAGGTCCATATACAGTATGTGCATGTTTCAGTGAGACCTGCCTTTATTTCACTGGTCACTCTCAGGGCATCTTACCGGTGATTAAGAATTAGTGAAAATACCAGATTTACAAGCTCACGAACTAAGCAGTGACACATTATGGCCTTGTAGATCTGCTGTATTCACTTGTTTGGGTCCTGGGCAAACATTTAATCTCTTTCAGTTGGTGCTGAAAATGTGTTTTGTAATCTTCTGGTCCAAAGGACCAAGCATCATCGAGATTGGGTTTTCTATTGGTGCATTTAAAAAAAAAACAGATGTGGCTTATTTATGCTGTCTATGTGTAGCAGGTGGCTACAGCCTCTGTCGTGATGGTCTCCAAACTAAAGTCTAGTATCTGCCCCCAGACCAAGGGGATGTCCTCTTGGGCTAGTGGTTAACATGTTGGACTTTCACGCGGGAGACCCGGGTTCGAATCCGGGCGTTACATTGGTGCCGTGACCCGGATCGGGTTTCCCCATGGAAGGAGGTCAAAAGGGAGGTGAGTGTAGCAGGTGGCTACAGCCTCTGTCGTGATGGCCTCCAAAGTCTAGTATCTAGTTACCCTACCCTGACGTGTTACCCTACGTTTTAACGGTGGGGGACCTCGGGCGATGATAAAGCGACGTCGCCCGACATCCATTATTTCTCTATGGGAGCCGCCGATTCGGGCGACAGCAGCAGAACGGGCGACATCAGGCGACGTGGGTGGGCGACGTCGCCCGGAAAGATAAAAATTGGTGAGCTTTTCGGCCGAATCGGCCGACGTTTGGCCGGGGATAACCAATCAGAGCCAAGTGCTGCTTTTTTGCCCTCGACCCGAAACCATTCGGCGCAGTTTGGTTCCTAGTTCCGTCATTTTCTTCAGTGCACCACAGCATCGTCGTTTACAGTACTCATTTTGCATGCCATTCTAAGCGAGAATTTACGGTAATGACAGTCGCCGCCGCTGATATCGGGCGACGTTTTTTTTTATCCATCACCTGCCATTAAAACGTACTGTAACAGTATCCTGCAGGCCAGGTGTAGCAATCAGTTAATGGTACACCTTAGCAATGGCCACAGGGGAAGCCCTCTGTGGATTCATCTATATTAGGGGTGTGAAACTCTTATTGGGGTGGGGGCTGCCCCAATAGGAGTGGTGGCCTTGTGGGGGTCGGAGCGCTGCAGTGCAACCAGACGCAGACTGCAGGCATGCACACACTCGAAAATAGAATATTTAAATTTCAAGTGTGTCTCAACTGAAATTTATAAATGGCTACACCTAACACAACCTAAAGTGAGCAGAACTACTTATTATTTTACCAAAACCAGAGCAGAACTCCCACCGTGGGACTCGAGCAATCAATGAAATGAATACAGTTGCAACATATTAATGGCAATTAATTAATACTACTTAAGTCTCAAAATTTTGCATTACTGACACACAGCAGTATCTGTACGATGTGATCTGACCACAAGCTACATAAACTGTCTAAATAAGTGATTCCCAAACTCTGTATGCTGTGTGACCCCAAGATAATTTGTACCCATTGTTCCTGTGTCTTAACAGATCATCATGCCATCAGCCTGTGACTCTCTGATTGAGGACATTGAGGACATAGTGTCTGCCAGTGACCCCACCCCTCACGACAGACAGTCTGCTCGGAAAAGTGTCATACCCAGGGCCAGGAAGAGAAAAGAACAGCTGATTAATGAGGAAATACAAATTGACAGGTACTAAGCTACTACTACTACTACTACTACAGTTCCTTGTTAGTTACGTATTGGAAGTACATGTGTGTTGTGTGTGTTATGAAATATCGCAGGAAGCACATAAGATCCCTGTCACCACCAAAAGCAGTCATACAGTTTTACTAGTACTGTTAAGTTTTATATAGATAGGGTTATGTTTAGACTTAGGGTTATAGATAGGGTTAGTAATTTGGCACTGGTTCCTGCTTGCGGTTATGTTTAGGCTTAGGGTCTCCCCCGACCTATAAACTATTTGCGACCATAAGCAAGTAGTCACGACACGGTTGCAGCTAGTTTCTCACATTATCGCATTTTCTCAATCAGAGACAGCTATTACAGCCTACCACCCATAAGAGGTGCCATTCCCTATTGTAATGTATTGTAGGTCATTAGCATTTTGGCCTGACTTATCCCCCTGTGTAATGTTACCATAATGTTGTTGTTGTGACGTGTGAGGCCCTAGCAAGCAGGGAGCCATTGCATACATGCGCTGCTGTCTAATGATTTGATTGAGTGATTTTAACCATTACAGTATCTAATGGTGTGACAGAAACTAATCATGAACAAACCTAAAATAAACGCATCCATAAATATTATACAACAACGTGCTGTAAGCTTGCAGATCGGTTATTTTCTGCACGCGGCCCACTTTACAGTGAGAGTCAGACCGGAACAGCAGTTGACATTATGATACACTGAGATTAGTTTAGAGCAGACAGACAGTTGCACACAAGACAGATGGGTAAATCAGACAGATGGATCATGGAAACTAGCGTTACTGCCATTGTCTACTGTTTCCGTAAACAATAATCACAGCACTCAACGCTGAAATGGTCTAGCCAGTGTAGAGGATGACATCCCGGTTAATTAATAAAATCGTAACTCACCGTTATACCGAATCACCATCCAACTCTAGAAGCAAGTACTTATTTTTTTATACGGCAAATTTAATATACATAAACATTGGTAGACAAATGATAGGCTATGCATTTACGTATTTATGCTCTTTTTAAAAGTTAAAAGTTTAACAATACAAATAAATATTAGACTTAACAATCAATAAACAATGCGTCGTGATCTGCAAGTCTAGTCTATAAACACAACGCTCGTTTCCACTCCTGATCTGAACAACCTATGCTTGGGCTATTTTCATTATGAAGGAAGAAGATAAACTTGCATGATGTCAACGTGTTCTGTTGACTTTTCGCTGAGGATAAACCCCATCTCAGTTCGTCTCGTAAACACTATGTTTATGATGATGATGATAAGTTAGCGCATGGATAACTTCGCCCAAGAGCCATGCTAGTGTGGAAAGAGAAAGACGCGGCTCTATGGATTTAATAACGTCACCATTTATATGCCAACAACACGATCAACATGTTGCGTTAATCTCGTCCCGTCCTACTACCACTCGTATCGGTTTTAGTTTTGACAAGCGCCGTGCGGGGGCTGGCAACAGGCCAGCCACACCTGTTCAGTAGACACAGCCATCTAGTAGAAGAGTTGTGACATTGAGGGGTCAGAAGTCAGTGACCCTCGAGTGCCTGAAAGAGGGACAAACTGGAATAGTTCCTCTTTGTCAGAGTGCAAATAAAAGTATTGTACAGTAACGACTAAAGTATTGGTTATATTGTACCATTACCAAAACCAAAATAAAATAAATGGATTTAAGATCAGAATATTCATTTATTATTTTGAATATCAACCGCAAAACCGAACAATATTCGTTTCTTTCTTCTTGTTTCTTAACAGATATCTTGTAGGAGACATAAAAAAAAAATAAAAAAAGTGTGTCTGAACGTGCCAAATCTCGCAAGACTTCTGAGACAAAAAATATGCCTGCTGCTGTTTAGATCCTGAAATAAAATCATGTACCGTGTAGTCTGCAAATCAAAAAAACAAGTGACTAGGAAAACAACTCTGATGTGCATTCTTTTATAGTGCTGAACCGATTATATGACGCAGGTCTCAGTGATTCATAAATAATGTTTGTTCATGATGTGTTCACTGTGCTTATTCATGTAACTTTCGGTCTGAGATTTTAGCTCCTATGAAAGTGTCATGGTGCAGCTCATCCACGTGACCTTGACAGTTCCTTGTTAAGATCTTCCTTGATTCACACCAAGATGCGTTTACAAAGATTGCAAAATGAGTCCAAGATTGCAAACAGTCCAAATTTGCATTGCTGCATTTGCTGGTACTACAGTCACCTTTAGAGGTTTATCTGATCAGGTCTCGGCAAACTCTTGAAACCTCTGGAGTGGTCAACCAAACTGTCCTCCTCCATGACGATTCTTGTTTGACCCATCCATAGTTTTATGGAGAAGGAATCACCTGGTGGCTTTGTGTCCTAGTGACCTACTGGTATATGCCCCCTTGGCTTGGTATACTGCCTGCTAGAGGAGTGCATCCTTGTTGGGAGATAATTTCTCCATCATTTGATGCTGACAGAAGAGTTATTTTCTTTTTCTTTCGATGGAGCTCAAAAGACTGAATCTATCACAAAAGATGACTGTCGGTCTTTCAATCTTCCGGAATTCCTGGCAGTCAACAACTAGTTGCAAAATGTTTTTGTCACATCATCACTGGCTACCCAGGCCCGCCATGCTGACATCTTAACCTTTCCATTGAAGGCGGACATTGTATCACATCCGGAATATGTGTGAACCATTGGCAGGGCTCGAGATTTATGTCCCCTATATCTTTGCACATACTGTTAAAATCTGTATTTTCTGCCCAGTCCAAAAGTCACCCAGATGTCCATAAAAGGTTGTACCACAAAATCATGGAACAAGCCATCAAGGATGACGATGTCTACAGTGCGCACAGGGCAGTTTTTGCTCCAGTGCATGTTGCATATGAAACACAATCCTAGTCTCTGCTTCTTCATGATTGCAACAATTGCAACAACATGATTGCAACAATTGCAACAGCACTGACAACAGCACAATTGCAACAACATGATTGCAATATTGTCTAATCTAACCAGGTCTATATTGTGCAGTACTTTACTGTGGGTATACAGGTAGCAGGTGTTGGTACCTTATTTTACACATTATTTTGTATGTTTAATAATTTTAGTAGCTAATGAAACAATAACAATGATCTTTGGGTGTTTTCATTACAGTGTGCTCCCTGGCACTCAGAAGATATGGGTCAAAACATGGGGCTGCAGTCACAACAACTCGGACGGAGAATACATGGCTGGACAACTGGCTGCCAGTGGATACAAGATGACTGGTAAGTGAATAGTGGGATGGATGGATGGATGGATGGATGGATGGATGGATGGATGGATGGAAGGATGGATGGATGGAAGGATGGATGAAGAGGACAACGACTTGGAATGAGATTATACGTATCCACAGTATGAGTTGGAGAAATGACAGGCAGAAAATGGGTTATTATTGTAAATAATGTTTTACAATGAAGGCTACAGTATGATTTTGGAATGGGTGTGTGAAATGGGATTCAAATCGGATTTGATTATTGTCATTATGGATAGATGCTGGCTGGTTAATTTCAGACAATTTGTATTGCAACTGCAGTTAGAGAACGGGATGCCAATGTCGGTCGATAGTGGACGCACAATTACTTAAAACATTTAGAAATGGATGGATGGAATATGAGTGAATGATTGTCCTGGTGAAATTTTAGAATATATTATATGATATTTTAATTGCAAGACACTTGTCCAACTATGTTGAATGCAGAGTAATATTCTTTTATGAACACAAGGGGGCAGCCTTGCTGTACCAATGAACTACTGTATGTAATCATGGCCTTTGTAGTCACAGTTGGTTCAGCAGGTGAAGTAGAAAGTCTGATAGTTATTTCATTTTTAATTTATTTATTAATTCTGTTATTACCCAGTCTCAAATGCTGGCTAATTAATCAATTGGCCAACATCATATAATAGGGCTTCAAAATGAGTTTCTCACATAGTCAGCAGTTTGCTGGTGTCTGTCTCTGAAAACTGCAGTATGGTGTAATTTAGAAATCATACTTCAGTCTGGCTGATGGACTGAGGGATTGGGACTCGAACCAGTGGCACACTGACAGACTGGATTAACACACTAGGTTAATTCTGCATTGTTTTGTATTCATGCCAATACAATTAAGTAATCAATTGTAACTGTCCCCACTGACAAGTGGAGTGTGTGTCCAATCCATCACGTAATTTGGGTCAAAGGCATCAGCCTACACCTTGAATAATGTCAACAGTAAATCTCCACATCCCGGAACCTAAGACAAATATTGTGCTCTTGCCAATCGTGCTCAATAAAATCCACAGATACTATGGGGAATTAGTGGTGTGTGCGAGGGTTCTCTGTGTTCCCATATACATTGACTTACTTGACTTGACAGTTTTGGGCGGAATTCTATCTGCATCTCACATTATGCCCTGGGTTACCAGAGTTGTTTCTGACAACTAAGTGAGTGATTTTCTGTAAGACTGTAAGAACAAGAGGCATACGATGCAGCTTTGTTGAGTGTCCCAAATACCCTGTTGTCAGTTTACCATAAAGTGCCTATACAGACATCCTGGTTGTGGCAGCCAAATTGATCCTGTGTGTGTTTCTATGTTTGCATAGTGATATACCGGTAGGTAGCTACACAAAGAATTTGTCTCATGAAATGTCCCCATTTGCTGACACCGTTTATGTCGAGTTGATTTGTTTGTGTGTGTGTGTGCGTGTGCACATGGATGTGTGAAACAGAGGGAATATTAACCCCTCAGGCGGTCCTCTCACTAAGGGGTCTCTGCAGCTGCACGAGGACATTAATCAAATACTTCAAACATGCAAATGAACACACACACACACACACACACACACACACACACACACACACACACACACACACACACACACACACACACACACACACACACACACACACACACACACACACACACACACACACACACACACACACGCACGCAGTGTTCTTGGCTGTAGAACACAGACTAAGTTGAAAAGCATCTCTCTCTTGTCCCAAAAAACATTCTGGTCATCCCAGATGTATTTGTTTTGTTGTCCTATAGGAACGTTGACAACGTTTAGAGACCTTCTCTCTTTGTCTCTCGCACCAATTTGTTCTTATCCTCTATCTTCCTCGAACTCCAGACGTTACCTGCTTACTCTCCACTAAGTTCCTCCCCTATTCTCTCTTCAACTCCTGTTGTCCACCAATCTCTCTTCCCTTCTGTCTCTCTCTGTTTTTTTTCCTACTCATTATTAGTCATTTTGTTCTCTCTCTCTCTCTCTCTCTCTCTCTCTCTCTCTCTCTCTCTCTCTCTCTCTCTCTCTCAGACACACACACACACGCACACGCACACACGCACAGATGGAGTGTTTACAAATATAGATGATCACATGCCATACCATTCCTCCTGGTATAATCTGTGATTCCTGGCAGGAATATATGAATGCGGCTGCATTTTCCTTGTTGGTTCTTGCCCTATGTATTTGTCTTGTGTGTGTGTGTGTGTGTATTTTCCGTAACAACCTGTTAATACAGGGATTAGTTTCTCCTTTGACCTACACAGTTCTAATCTCTTTGTTTTTGCAGTCTCCCAGGTGTGTGCGTGTGTGTGTGTGTGCGTGTGTGTGTGTGTGTGTCCTCCATTTGTGAGGTCCAGATGTCCTCACAAGTACAATTATAATAAAATGACATGTTTACAAGGATAACCTATCCTTACTGGGCTTAGGCTAAAGTTAGGGTTGGAGGCATGAATGTAAACCAATAGAGTTATACTGCTCTTGTGAGGAATTTTCTTTGTTTCTTTGTTTGTATCCTACAGGTTTCAACATAACTCAGGACCCATCCTGTGTTCTTAGTCTCCCTGATTATTATGGTTTCAGAACCACTAAGTAGCTGAAAGATGTCTAAAGCACAGGATTATTTGCATCTCTCTCATGTCTTTTTTTATCTTTCTTCTGTCTCTCTCTCTGCATGCCCCTGTTTTTCTCCCCCTCTATCAAGTTGTGCAAATCATGGGCGTCTCGTGGCTAAATCTAATGGATTTAGTTTTGTTCTCCTGTCCTTTCTTTGTTTCCTCCACTTTATCTGTCAGTGTCCATCTGTCCATGTGTCCCTGTCCTCCGTCCACCCCACTCTCACCTCGTTCCTCACTTGTCCTTCACTCCTGTCTTTGTCCCCTCGCTCCAGTCTCTACCTTTTCAAACCCATTATACATGCATGTGTTGTGTGCTGCTGTCTGTCTGTGTGTACGATGTGTGCGTGCACACGCACGCACGCACGCACACACAAATGCTTTCATGTGCGTTTGCCCACGTGTCCTCATTCATTCACTGTATTTTTCTCTAGTGAGATTGCTGGAAGGAGAGATTGCCTGCCACGGCCGAATCATGGAAGATTATTGTTAAAGCCCGGAATTGTCTGGAATGGCTTGAAACGTAATGGGACAGGGGAATCGAGGTAGATTGTCGCTAGAATGGTGCTGAGCAGAATGGAAGTGTATCAAATGGTATGACGTCATTTGGAATTGAACAGGTGCGGAGAGGAGAATACAAAATGGCATGGATTTAAAACATTTAATTCAAAAGCAGGACTGACCTGGTCCGTCCTCTATTCCTCCAGGCTTTTCTCTCATTAGAGATAGATCAGAGTGAGAGAGAGAGAGAAATCTTGTTATAGCTAAGGTTTTTGAATCGACAGTCTGACCAGATGTCTGTCTGTCTGTTTTGATCTAACGACTGCCTGGCCAGCTGACTGACCTCTTTCAAATGTCTGTTCATATTCCACTGAAAGAGTTTGGACAAAGACAGATTTTTGTCCTTGCCTGTTATGCTCTCAAAACATGACATCACCCTCTCTCTCCTCACCCATGTGCTCCCCTCCTACCTTTCTCTCTCCCTCTCCCACCTTCCCTTCCTCACTTCAACACTTTACTTTCTTACACCATGACATCACCCAGTGAGTTGTAGTAGAAATTCCCATTCTGGCCTCTTGGTGTCAGTGTTGGCCCACACAACCAGGCCTTTGTTTAAGCAAAACAACTTGGTCAGGAGCTATTCACAAAAAATCAGAATGATGTCATGCTTGACAAGTGGAAATGTGCACTCTCAGATGCATCGATTTTTACAGTGAATGATCATTTATTAGACATGTGAATGCCGTTGACCTTACATGAACATAAGTCATGTCTTTGTTCCCAAGTCAAGGTCACTCAAGATTTAAAATAAATGTCATGTTGGTACGCTGTGATTATCAAGAAAGCTTAATTTGATGTCAGTTTAGTGATTTTTTTTGTGTCCGTTTATTGATCAGAGATTCTATCACTTCAATATTAAAACAGTCAACGATGCAATTTTTATTAATGCCCTATTGGCCTGAATATAAGACAGTGTTTTTTTTTATAATGGAAATATCCTAAAAATCCATTTTTCTTATAGTTGGGGACTTATTTGACATTTAATGTTCCTTTTACACAAAATGAGTCTTGAAAGTTTTGCCCCCCTACAATATGCATTTCTCTTGTCACACTGATGTTCTTGCCTATAGCTGCATTCAGACTTGAATATATGTAATTATGTATATATAAGCCTTGATTTATCCTGTTTATGCTGTTCGCCCAATTCTCGTCTTTGCATGTACTTTGTACGTAATCGCGCTGCTCTACCCACCTGAACGCACCATAACTTAGTATCTGATGCTTCCCCCTTGCCTGTTGCAATATCTCAAAACAACCCCATTGAACCTGACTGCTTCTTGGATGCTATTCTTCTGTTTGTCCAAAGGTGGCTCTGTTTACCCGTGTGTGTGTGCGTGTGTGCGTGTGTGCGTGCGTGTGTGTGTGTGTGTGTGTGTGTGTGTCTGGGAGCATCTGAATTGAATTTTGGAAAAGAAGGCACATGCCAAATAGTGACTTCATAGAGAGCTGTGCAGCGCTGTGCGCTCTTACATGGATCCTCTCTGTCTCTCTCTCATCGTAAGCCACCAAGTGATGTACTGGATGTTTTCTGCATGCCAACTCCCCCTGCTCTTGCTCTGTCCCGACTCCCAACACACACACACACACACACACACACACACACACACACACACACACACACACACACACACACACACACACACACACACACACTGCAGTTATGATTTTACATACCGGTTAGGCAAAATGACTCCATGCTACACATTATCAGCCAAATGAGGGAGTTCCTGTTCTGGGTTTAGGCGGTTGGTAATGCAGCGTTCAAGAAGAGAGGGTGTGTGCTGTTTTGTATTGCATTACAGATATTAATTACAGCTGTTGCTTTTGAATAGGGGAAAAAGTAGAATTGTCCAATATAAATTTATCTATGCATTCTGAGGAAGTGAAGTTAATCTCTTGAGTGAAAACATTTGGTTGATTATAGAATATAGAACATACACACACACATACATGCACACACATGCGCGCACGCACACTGCTAGAAGTCTAAACAGCTGTTACGTTGAAGCTGGAAATGCACAGGGGAGTGTAGTTGAGCCAGATGTGATATGTTTTTTGTAATCAGAATGCATTGTGGTAGATACTAGACCCCCCCATGTAAAATGCAAAATAGGGCATGTAAGTTGACCATGGCAGATTGCCTCTTGTATTGAAGGTGATTCATTTGCAATGAGAGACATTTGTGCACAATTGGTCTCCTCTCCTACATTTCTTTTGAGTCGTACAGGACATTTGTCATAGTTTGAGTTGGGAACTTGCACATTGTGTAGCGCTGAACTACTCTGTAATCTCATTCAGCTCACACTGTCCTTGTGGTAAGCCATGCCGCTACATGGACTGAAAATGTATTACATCACTTTGTGGAGTACTCTGTGTGTGTGTGTGTGTGAGTGAGTGCAAGTACGTACCTTGCATACACGCCGTCTCATTCATAAAACGCAAAGTGCAGGGCGCGTGTGATTGGCCGCCTGTCTGCCACGCAACATTAAACGCCGCAATGTGACAACCAATGAAAACTCACAATGATTTCTCCTCGACTCCACCTCATACGCTCACACTCGCCTCTGTGTGTCTCTCTCTCTCTCACTCACTCACACACACACACACACACACACACACACACACACACACACACACACACACACACACACACACACTCACACACTCACACGTACAATTATAGTCAGTGCAATGAGTGCATTTACATTTGCTTTTATCTCATACACTTACAGATGGGGTGGAAGTCGATGTTGTCTGAAGAGATGTTATGAGAGCGAGAGTTTAGCTTTACAGCATTATGTACTCCCTCCATTTCGTGTGTGTGTGTGTGTGTGTGCGCGCGCGCGCGGTTGTGTCCGAATTAGACACTCATTCTGTCTGTATGTCTGGGTGGTGTGGGCAGACATATACAGTAGAGTATATGAAAGGAATGTACCATACATTGAGTACTGTCAGTCAATGAGCGATTGTGATGTGAAAACTGTGTATGAGAGAGAGAGAGAGAGAGCTACGCCTCGCAGACTATCTAAACGAGGGTAGCTATAGGTGTGGGGAGAGATGGGTAAAGGCGATTTGAGGAGGACTTTGATGGGGTTAAAACAAATGATGCAGTGCATGAGGACGGAGAGCATGGAAGCAGACTGGTGCGGCAAGCGGGGCAGTCTGGGGAGAGAGAGGGTTGAAGCAGACTGGTGCTGCAAGCGGGGCAGTCCGGGGAGGGAGAGGGTTGAAGCAGACTGTGGTGCTGCAAGCGGGGCAGTCTGGGGAGGGAGAGGGTTGAAGCAGACTGGTGCTGCAAGCGGGGCAGTCTGGGGAGGGAGAGGGTTGAAGCAGACTGTGGTGCTGCAAGCGGGGCAGTCTGGGGAGAGAGGGTTGAAGCAGACTGTAGTGCTGCAAGCGGGGCAGTCTGGGGAGAGAGAGGGTTGAAGCAGACTGTAGTGCTGCAAGCGGGGCAGTCTGGGGAGAGAGAGACGGGTAAAGCAGACTGGTGCATTTCGGTTGCCAGAGTCCGCCGTGCAGTGCAGAGCAGACACAGCAATGACCACAGTGCTATAGGGAGGAACTGCAAATTCATGGTCCATCGGTCACGGCAGGTGTAAATTTACTGTATCACAACTGATAGTAATGGTCACGACTGTTGCTATTGGTCGGAAAACCCGGCGAACGCTGTACTATCATTGGGCCGTTTTAGTATCAGCCGGCCGTTCAGCCATCGGTTACGGACATTCTTTACGAGTTACGATGTCTCACTATTCTAATGGCAACACAATCTGTGTTTATATTGTTGTAAAGTAAAGCTAGATGTATTTGCTATGCAAGCTATATTCACAGATGACCCCAAATGTGTTGAAAATTAGTTTTACTCATTCAATGAAGGAAGGAAAGATGGATCGAGCCTTTGTTCTTCTCTGGCGTTCATTTCTCCAAGGAGGGAAACATCTCTAAATTCAAGTTGCAGGAAAGATAAAGGCATGGAGGCACCTTATGCTGGTTATTGAGGAGCAAAACAACAACAAAATG
>CM076967.1:31537966-31555466 GCA_039105355.1 Benthosema pterotum | reverse complement strand
TACTGCAGTGTAGTATTTATTTTACAACGTACACATCTAAACATCACACATCTGTGGTGAGTCATTATTGAACGAGCCACGTGCGTAATCTCCATACAGCCATGCATATGCGCAGCGTGTGCCGTGATGCAGAAGGACAGATAGAGCAATGGCCTTACTGACATCCATAAAATAAAACTATAGGCTTAAATACATACAAAGATAGTTATTACCAAAGTTTAGTGAAAGCTCAGTGGCTGCTGGCTGCAGCGCACACACTCTGCTCCCCTGGCTATTGGGTAATAACGTGGATGAAATTGGAATAGTCCAGCGTGCCCCGACAGCCACGTGCGCTTTTATTTTTATTTATCAGTTAATCATTAGCCGTTAATGTTGTCGATAACCGAAATTCTTAACGATTAACGGTTAACGGTTAACTGTTGGACATCCCTAATTACAGTTCATGCTATTAGGGAAGAGAGCAGTAAGACATGCAAGTATGTCAATACAGTGTAAGTGTGGAGACATAATGTTTAAGGTTGTTGTGTTGGTGGTTTTTGTGTATTGGAAGATATCCTCCAAAAACACCAATTTTGTTTTTGATTAACACACATGCACTCACGCACACACATATTGATAATCTGAGGCTTTTCCACATGCCACACAGATGGTTCTTTTAATCTGCCAGACAGACACTATCCTGTTTGATATCTGATCTGATTCTCTCTCGGTCTCTCTTCCTCACTTATGCAGAAAGTGGATTCATGTTGATCATGGTTTCTAAGGGCACATCCACCAAATGTGTCCTCAAAAGGCCCCAGCTGTCTGTGTGCATGAGTTTGTGTGTGTACAGATTGTTCTATACAAAATTGAATATCTTGAAAAAGTTCCTTTTCTAATATTGTAGAATTTAAAAAGTTAAACTTATATATATATATATATATATATATATACAGTGTGTGTATATATATATATATATATATATATATATATATTATTTGATTTTGATGATTATGTTTTTGCAGGCCCTTCCTATTTTACACACAATATGGATGGATTCCTTCCACACATGTTTTTTCTCATTTGGCAGCGATGGTGCCACCAGGAAGTGTGGAACACTAGAGGTCAAGGAAAAGATCCAGGGAGGAGAGTGTGAACAATAAGCACCACTCAGTTGAGACAGGCCTGATATTTTTCATACTGCAGCTTTTGTCCAAACATCATGCAATTCAGTATTTACTTGTGAGAGTGGCGCAAGTTAAGTGATCAATGCGTGGTGTTTGGTGGTCGGTGGTCCCTCGGGGTACTCTGATTGGCCGGTTTAGGTGATGACGTAATGATGATGTGAGTAAGAGAGCTTGTCATTGATGAATATGAATGAGTATTGGCTCACGCACGAGTAGGCCATGGCCTACTTGTGTGCAGCGTCATTTCATATAGACAGACCTGTCTGAGTTTTCTATCCTGACTGGCTAATATTGACTTCTCCAAGGAGCAGAGAAGCACATCTATTTTTCTGTTCATGGATGCTTTGCCTCATGAACCTTAGCTTCCCTATTCTCAGATTGTCATAATTGGCAAACATTCATTAAAATTGAATGCTGAATACTTTACAAAAATGGCATGAATACAATCTTATAACGTACTGTGACACATTGTGAGTTGCATTTGGCTTGCAGCAAAAGTATATAGGGTTTAATTGGTTAACCAACATTCTTCCGACCTCTTTGTTTTCAACCAGTCTCTATCTTCCTGGCTGTCAGCATGTGTGCTACTATCCCCTTTATCAAAGACTTTTTTCCCCTTAACTGTCTCCCTCTTGCTCTGCCTATCTGTCTGTCTTTCTGTATGCGTGTGTATGTATGTACGTCTCCGTGTCCCAGGTGATAATAACGGTAGATTGATGGTCTCAACCTTATTTAGATTCCCAGTGCTGCTAAATGATTAAAGACAGACTCCGAGCTGTGTCTGTTGGAGCTCAATATAAAAAGACAATGAGGACTTCAGATGCATCTTGTGCCATCTGTTTTCATTTGGCGTGTGTGTGTGTGTGTGTGTGTGTGTGTGTGTGTGCGCGCGTGCGTGCGCGCGTGCGCGCGTGCGCATATCATCCCATGCAAGTCGTTCCAGAATAGATGATTAAAATGTGATGATCCACTTTCATCATTTTCTTTCTGCATTGTGATTGTAGGTGTGGGCTCACTTCACTTGTTACTGGGGTATGTGTTTGTGCCCACTCCAGCATCTATTGTATGGTTGTATGCTTGCAGATTATAGTTGGTTGATGTAGTGCTGATGTCCTTTTATCATTTTTTCGGTGTGTGTGTGTGTGTGTGTGTGTGTGTGTGTGTGTGTGTGTGTGTGTGTGTGTGTGTGTGTGTGTGTGTGTGTGTGTGTGTGTGTGTGTGTGTGTGTGTGTGTGTGTGTGTGTGTGTGTGTGTGTACTGTATGTACACACACATGTGATAGCAGATCAAGCAATCAACGCTTGTCATATGATAAGCGGCGTAGACTTGGTTTGCGTTTCATCCAAGGCAAACACAGGTAAGTAAAAACAAATAGTTCTATTTACATGAGAATGTCACTCAGAGCGTAGCAGTTCAGCTCTGGTGCTTCCAATGGGAATCTTTTTAAGTGCTGCGTAGCAAGCACTTCCTTAGACGCTTCACTGCGTGTGTGCCTGCTAACCGGCACGATTCACTGCGTGTGTGCGTGCTAACCGGCACGATTCTCAAGATATCTGCGTGTCTGCATGCTAACCGGCACGGTTTTTGCTGCTTGTTGCTGCTTGTTTCTCTCTTATGTGGCAACATGCAGAGCACACCGTCGCCATGGCATCGTCATTGTAGCTGTGTATTTCTATTGGCCGAACCATCTATCCTTACAAGCTATGGGATGGTTATGGTACACTGCTCCATTCATTGCTCCAGCTTGCCGACTGCCAGTGTAGTGAACGAGACGACTGACAGACAGCACATAGCGCAGCTGTAGTCAAACAGCGCTGGATTTATGGACTGGACTTTTTTTTATTTTTTATTTAATGAAGTTTTACACGAAGACACTTTGCTTGCAAGCAGCTGTGCATGATTTTGTGACGCCGTGATATATAATAGTCTGACGGATTTGTTGTCCTCCTCCAGAATGTTAATGACGCTAACAGCTGGTTTACTGACCACCATAGCGTTCTATATTGCGGCCAACATAATGCGATGCAACTGGCGTGTGTGCGTGCTAACCGCCATGATTCTCAAGATATCTGCGTGCTAACCGGCACGGTTTTTGCTGCTTGTTGCTGCTTGTTTCTCTCTTATGTGGCAACATGCAGAGCACACCGTCGCCATGGCATCGTCATTGTAGCTGTGTATTTCTATTGGCCGAACCATCTATCCTTACAAGCTATGGGATGGTTATGGTACACTGCTCCATTCATTGCTCCAGCTTGCCGACTGCCAGTGTAGTGAACGAGACGACTGACAGACAGCACATAGCGCAGCTGTAGTCAAACAGCACTGGATTTATGGACTGGACTTTTTTTTTAATGAAGTTTTACACGAAGACACTTTGCTTGCAAGCAGCTGTGCATGATTTTGTGTCGCCGTGACGCCGTGATATATAATAGTCTGACGGATTTGTTGTCCTCCTCCAGCATGCTAACGACGCTAACAGCTGGTTTACTGACCACCATAGCGTTCTATATTGCGACCAACATAATGCGATGCAACGGCAGTGCGTCTCCCTTCATTCATTCCCAACCAAGTCTTTGATGGATTAACCGTTTACAAAATATAGGCTACTAAATTTCAAGCACAACTTCATTCAAAGACTGTTAAGACTCAGAAGTTTCCCTTCTCACTTAGCTCATGGATATATTTTTTTATTGCCCATCATATTTTCATAAAATCACACCCATGTGAAATGAGGGCCACTGTTCTGTTTGTCTAGACCAGTGGTTTTCAACCATTGGTCCTTGAGAGAGTTCCAGGTGGTCCCCAGGCTAAATGGTGGGAAGTTTGATAACCACATGTAACTCTTTGAGAGCGTAAACATGAAACCAAATGGACCTGTGTTGGTCCATTTCGGGGGTCTGTGGGACTAAAATGTCCTCAAATGGTGGTCCGTGGCTCAAATGCTGAATAAATAGTGGGCCCTGGTGTCAAAAACGCTTAAAACCCCTGGTCTAGAAAAGACAAACATTAAAGGGCCATTTCACCCCTTTTGCAACCATGGCATATTTTAATGATGTTTAGGATACAAGGAACCCTTTCTTGTTTTTTATGTGTAATGTAAGCTTTTACATCTTTTAGTTCTGAATAGATGTTCATGAGGTCTACAGTCTATAGCGCCCCCCAATAACAACAGAAAACGTGTTTAATGTAAAAAAAAAAAAAAAAAAAAAAAACATAAAAAAAAAAAAAAAAAAAACGGGAGCGGGACAGGAGTGGGAGTAATTTGGAGTGTGAGTGGGACAGGACAGGATTTTTCCTGCAGGAGCGGGACAGTACAGGAGACCCCCCACAGACCACCACACACGCAGCACTTTCCTTTCACACGGGTGTGATTTTTTTTTTTTTTTTTTGTACTGGACACCTCCACACACACACACACACACACACACACACACACACACACACACACACACACACACACACACACACACACACACACACAAACGCACATGCAACACATGCACATCCACATTTCTCTCAACTCGCCACACACAATTATTTAAATTTTCATTGTTGTCCTAATCATTTTCTCTCATGCTCACTGCTGCCATTCATTTCACATGGACTTTACTTTTTTCCCCGTCTGTCTATTATTTACTGCTTCTTGTTGTCTTGCCTTGGAAAAGCGGTCCAGCCATTAGCAGTAACAGTGAACAAAGGCATACATTATTTATGGTGAAAAATAACTCTTTAAATTCTTCCGTTTTATTATGATTTATTAATTAGTTGCCAATTTCTTTGGGATTTGGCTCTCGTGTCAACTCCACCTAGCTGGTATATTCACAGAGGCGTGCACAGAATAACACATGCGTTTGCGCGCGCGCGCACACACACACACACACACACACACCCTTACACACAAACGCCGTAGGCAGGTTTGCTGTTAAAAGCCCTTCCTGCTGCTCCATAGGATTATCCTTTGAGATTCTTGTTACCGTTTCCAATAAATCAAGATTTTAATAAATATTGTAATTTTCTTCGGAAGGAAACGACTGCCTTTTGAAAACAGGGATATATTGAGCACATGCAATTTTAATGACATTTAACTGTTCTAAAGTACGCCATAGAACTCGCGGCTTATGAGACCTCCATACTTTCTGCTATTAAGGCATGCTGTTAAAATTTTCCCATGTAGACTAATTCACTGAGAAGTTACTACTTTCCAGGAAATGGAAAAAGCACCTGTATTCTAATGGCTCCAGTGTGGCAGGCCTAATTATTTTGTCACTAGCTCTTGTTAATAGTTTCAATTGTTTTTATAACCCACGGACAGGCTTAGCCACATTAGTCCATATTTTTGGCCATTCCATTATAGGCGATGCCAAATCTCAGTTATTTCATTACGCTGTAGTGTAACCCCAATTTATACAGTATGTTAGTCTTGGTCATGTGTGTTGATGAACAAACGGTGTGTAGTCTAAATACAATGTGCCCTTTTCCGTTTTCCATTAACATTTCATAATAAAGGAATAAACAACTGATGTGCAGACTAGGGTGCATATTTACTTGCATTTGCCAACACTGAGCACACATGTATGCACACAGGCAGAGTTGCACACACAATCCTGGTTGGAACTAAAAACCAGGGAGATGTTCCAGAATATCTTGAATGAACAGGCCCAGACAGTGTTATGCTCAATGTCCAATTTAGATGACCAAGACTCTACCAGGTAGAACTAACTTACTCAATAGAGTGTGCACTCCTCCTGCTCCCATCTGGACACACTCTGGCAGAGAGAATGTACTCCGAACTGAATCTAGTTCAAGTTGTATGCGGCCAGTAGAGGCAGGATCAATGCGGAACTGGTGACCTATTAAAGCTGTGCCAGCTAATGTAAACACAACCTAACAAGACTATAACTGGAGATGCGCAGTGACGTCACCGCCCCGGTTCCGGAAGTCTTTTCCCCATTCATTTTTCTCATAGACTTTTCGAAAATAATTTATATCAAGACGATTACGCCGCGGCCAAAGCCAACTCAGGTCGTGACAAATCATGACAACAAACACAATATCGTCATGTAATATATAATTGGGAAGAAGTAGAAAACGGCATGATACAAGACTTTTTGTTTTGTTTTTCATCTTAGAAATTATTTTATTGTCCCAAAAGTTTGTGTGTGTCATCATGATTCGTCACGACCTGAGTTGGCTGTGTCCGCGGCGTAATCGTCTTGATATAAGTTATTTTCGAAAAGTCTATGAGAAAAATGAATTGGGAAAAGACTTCTGGAACCGGGGCGGTGACGTCACTGCGCAACTCTATAACTGGAGTCCTGTTCACGTATGTCTGTTTATCGCTTTTGTCTGGGAAAGCCAAGATCAAGGCAGAAGGAGTGAACAATACTGCCACCATCTGGTGGAGTCAGGTTATATACTTGTAGTAATACAGCTCATAGCACGCCACTCGGTGGCGTGCTATGAGCTTGCTTTCATGCTATCAGCCTGCTTTCATGCGCGCATGCGTGAGCGTCTACACACTTACCGGGAGAGCTCTCGACTTTGCTTTGAATTTTACCTGTTTTACTAATTTTAGGGTTGTTCTTTTTACTTATTTTCTACGGAGCATGACTTTTTAATCGGTCGTTTAGACATACACCCGTTTATTTTAACGATCGGGCATTTGGATCACTCATAATATCGTGATCCAAAAAAGCCGGTCGCTCTGTCGTTACTACCGCTGTCAAATAGCTATGGCGCTAACCAGTGAAGTTATTACGGATGTCAACTCTGTCAAGTCAACACTCACCCCTACTCCGGACTGTGACGGCTGTCATCGGCTTGAAAAAAGGGTAAAAGACCTGGAGCTCCGTATACTGGTCCTGCATAATATCCACGAGGATGAAAAGTTTATTGATGCTCTGCAGGCTACTCCAGTTTCTGACTGTGCCCCCGTTTTCCCGGACAAGTTGGATGCGTCTCCGCCTCGCAATGTGCCAAGCTGTCAAGCGGGGCACGAACC
This sequence comes from Benthosema pterotum, assembly GCA_039105355.1. Lineage (NCBI taxonomy): Eukaryota > Metazoa > Chordata > Actinopteri > Myctophiformes > Myctophidae > Benthosema > Benthosema pterotum. The sequence goes on along the minus strand of CM076967.1, from coordinate 31,548,299 downwards.
GGAGCTTTGGGCCGTGGATCCTCTATCAAAGGGTCCTCCCGTGGATGAGGCATGGCCACTGCCTGGCGCCGTCCAAAAGCGGCCCGACTCCAACAAGGCGAATGGCTGGGTACCAGTCACCCGTTCCGGGCGTAAACGCGACCGGCGGGCAGCGTCTCCGCCCATTGCGCTGGGAAACAGCTTCGGGCCACTGATGGCACTCCGGGACGATCAGCGGCCTCCCTCCTCCCCCAGGCCAAAAAGGCTTAGGAGTGTGAACCAGGCGCTTTCCACCGATGACAACTCACCTCCGCACGGCAATGCGGCCTCTGGCTCCGACCACCGCTTGCACCCCCGTGGCCGTGCTGTTGGTGGGGATGCTGGGGATGTTGACCCCTCGCCACCGGGCGAGGCTTTAGTCCCTGGCCGCCGCGGACGCACGGGTACCCATCGTATGTGGGTACGCCGTGCTGCTGTTGTTGCTGTTGGGGATGTTGATCCCTCGCCACCGGGCGAGGAGCCAGTCCCTGACCGCCGCGGATTTTACGCACAGTCTGGTGCGCGCCAACCCCTGGGCCACTCCAATGCTGTACCACTGGCTGATCGCGCACGACGCGCTCCAACCCATTCTCGATCTCCTCCTCCTCCCTCTGTGTTAATTGTCTCTGACAGTATGTGTCGTGATCTACGCATCCCCAACTGTCTGACGTATTGTTATCCTGGTGCAAACACACATTTCATTCTGAACCGACTTCCCATTATTTTGGCCTCTATTCCACCATCCATCAGACAACTCGTCCTTCATGTGGGAGTTAATGACCAGCAATCCGCCACCACAAAAAATAACTTTAAAAACATCCTCGACCTCCTCCTCAGTAGTGGTAAACAATTATTTATCTCCGGACCGATTCCGCTGTTGCGCAGGGGGGAGGCGCGCTTCAGTCGGCTACTTGATCTCCACTACTGGCTTCAGTCAGTCTGCTACTCCTGTGGCGTGACTTACATACATAACTTTCACCTGTTTTGGGCTCGTCCAGGCTTCTATGCACGTGATGGCCTGCACCCAAGTGTATTAGGAAAAAAATCACTTTCATTTAACATACAGCGCACTCTCAACGCTGCTACTGTGGAAAACACCGTGTCTCACGGGGCCCACTATCACTGACTGCAGGTCCATCACTCAAATATGTCCGTGTCTCACCTGCCTTCTTCCGGCCGCACGGACTTTCGTTCCACTATAACAAGCCATTCATTTGCCGCTCCCGCCCCCCAGTGGCAGGATGGCGTTGCTGCTAATGGTAGACTCTCTGACTGTACTATTCCGCAACCTCAACATATCCCAGTTTTAATTACACCTAGAGCGCATTTACATTGTTCAAAACGTACTGTCTCCACTTCTAACCTAATTACAGTTCCCCGACAATCTAAGACTCCCCCTGCTCATAAACGGCAAGCTGTTTTAGATAAATCGGCCACTTTAAAGATGGCATTAATTAATGCTAGGTCGGTCTCAAATAAAACATTTATATTACAGGACTTTTTCTCCTCTCACAACTTAGACTTTCTTTTTATTACCGAAACATGGTTAAAATCCAATGATAATGTAGTAATGAATGCTATGTGTCCTACTGACTGTAATTTTATTAGCGACCCCAGGCCTTCCGGTAGAGGTGGGGGCTTAGCTGCTGTGTTCAAACAACATTTCAGTTGTCACTCTGTGGTTGTTGGTGCTTTCAACACCTTTGAGGTTCACATGTTTAGGATTGGCTCATCCAACCCTTTTCACGCTGCATTGGTTTATCGTGTACCAGGCCCAAATAATGGCTTTTTAACTGAATTTGCGGAATTTCTATCTTCTGTGATTGTTAATTATAGCCAATTATTAATTCTTGGTGATTTTAATTTGCATATTGATGTTGCAGATGACAAGTTTTCTACAGAGTTTTTGCATCTGACAGAGTCTTTTAATTTAATACAACATGTTAAAGGGCCTACACATACCCACGGTCACACGTTGGACCTCGTTTTCACCTTGGGTCTAAACCTGAGTGCCTTGGTTATTAACGAGCTGTTTGTCTCTGACCACAAGGCAATTTCTTTTAACATCACAGCACATATAGATATTAATCCCTCCAAACGTAAAATCTGTTCGCGTATTCTTAATAGCCAATCTACAAAAAAATTCACTGACACTTTCACTCTTCTCAGTAATAATCTGACCATGCCCACTCAGATCAATGCTGTAGTAGGTTGTTTTAATGATGTTTGCAGATCAGCTATCGACTTGGTTGCCCCTAACAAAATTAAATCGGTCTCCACATATAATTCGTCTCCCTGGATTAACGAAAATATCCGTGATCTGAAAAGAAAGTGTCGAAGGGCCGAACGGCAGTGGAGAAAGAGCAAACTGGGCATCCACCATATAGTTATGAAGGAACTGCTTGTTACATTTAATCAGGCAGTGAAACAGTCAAGAAATGACTATTTCTCTGACCTCATAAATAAAAACAAGAACAATCCACGAGTTTTGTTCGCTACGGTTGACAAACTGGTTAACCCTGTCCCTGTTCCCGTTCCAGTTTTTTCTAACACTGATTGTGAAATTTTCTTATCCTTTTTCTTAAATAAGATCCTAGATATAAGAAACTCCATCCTGCCTTCATCTACTTCCTTAGTAGTCTCCCCCTCCATCTCACCCCTTCTCAGTGAGTTTAATCAAGTCACCTTGGATCATCTATCTAAAGTCGTTTCTAAAATGCATGCTTCCTCTAGTCCACTGGATGTTATCCCCACCACCATTTTTAAAGAAGCTTTTAACGTTTTAGGGCCTTATGTGCTATCCATTGTTAATACTTCCCTGAGTTCTGGTTGTGTCCCAGACTATTTCAAACATGCTGTTATTCAGCCTCTGTTAAAAAAAACCCAACCTTGACCCATCGCTTCCCGCTAACTATAGACCTATATCAAAACTTCCGTTTATAGCTAAGATCCTAGAGAAAATTGTATGCGAACAACTTCTTTCAACAGTTGAAAATAATTCTATATTTGACAAATTTCAATCAGGCTTCCGTGAAAAGCACAGCACTGAAACTGCTCTACTCCGGGTTTCTAACGACATTATGATGCGGGCAGATTCAGGAGAGTGTTCAGTTCTGTTACTACTGGACCTGAGTGCCGCTTTCGACACAATAGACCATTTGATTCTTATTAATAGACTCAATCAATGGGCAGGTATTCGGGGAACTGCCTTAGAGTGGTTCACCTCATATTTGTCTAATAGGAGTGTCGCGGTCTCAATTAACGACCATGTGTCCGCATCCACTCAGCTAAAATATGGCGTGCCCCAAGGGTCTATACTAGGGCCCATTTTATTTTCCCTATATATGCTACCTCTTGGTGCCTTAATTAGTCAGTTTGAGCATATCTCTTACCATTGTTATGCTGATGACACCCAGCTGTATTTCTCTTTTAAATTTTCTCAGTATTCCAATTTATGTATCTTGAAGGATTGTTTGGTCTCCATTAAGGACTGGATGTCGCAGAATTTTTTACAATTGAACCCTGACAAGACTGAAATCCTAATTATAGGCCCAGAGAAAACCCATAGTGAAATTCAACAATCTATGGGCATAACTGCTAATTACACGAAGGTTTCAAAAAATCTTGGTGTCCTCTTTGACCATCGAATGAGTTTTGAACCCCACGTCAAGAAAGTTGTGCAAACCTGTTTCTTTCAATTAAGAAACATAAATAAAATAAAATCTTTACTGTCACCCCCTGACCTTGAAAAATTGATACATGCATTTATATCATCCAGATTAGACTACTGTAATTCCCTATTTACTACTTTGAGTCGATCTTCTATTCACCGTCTCCAGCTCATCCAGAATGCGGCTGCTAGACTCCTGTCTAATACCCATCGAAGGGCTCATATAACACCAGTCCTTATGGCCTTGCACTGGCTCCCTATCGATGCGAGAATCCAGTTTAAGATTTTATTAATTACTTTTAAATCTCTACATGGGCTGTGCCCAACCTACCTAAAAGAGTTGTTGCATCCGAAACCGAATGCAAGACAACTTCGGTCTTCTGATAAAGGTCTTCTCGCTATACCCGCCACTAAGCTGCGTACTAAAGGGGACCGCGCCTTTGAATTTGTTGCACCAACCCTTTGGAACGACTTACCTTGTAATCTAAGAAACGCCTCGTCTGTTGAGGTTTTTAAGAAAGGTTTAAAAACGTATTTATTTCGCAAACACTTTGGTCTTTTATAGAACTTCGTTTTTTTTTGGTCACTTTCATTTTTTCTGTATTTCTGACCGTTGTTTGACTTAATATGTTGTTTTGCTTCTCTGTTCTCGTTTTTATGTTCTTTTTCTATATTGCTATTGTAAAGCACTTTGTGACAATTGTCTTGAAAGGTGCTCTATAAATAAAACTACCTTACCTTACCTTACCTTAAAAGCATCACACATGCTACTTGATGCACATGTAAATACAGTGAATCAGACCGCTATTTCATGGCTCCATATGGTATATCCAGTCTTTCCTATGTGGTTTGCGTGTGGGTGGGTCGGGGGGGTGCTGTTTGCTTTCTTACATATGTGTATGCTTAATCTTTAGTTCCACATGCTTTGATCAGAACAACCTCTCTAATCACCAGTCTACCTGTCAACACCCACATTCCTTGCACCACTCAATGCCAAGCACAACAACACTAGCATGTGTGTTGCATATAGTAGAGGTTGTAGTAGAGGTTGTGATTAAAAGAGCATTCGTTTTCATCTAGAATATAGTGGCTTCGCAGGTAGGGGCCAGCCATACTGACGCACACACGTTAGTGCAATATGTTTTGATGGTCACAATTAGCTGCATTACAGCTATTATTTAATGGGGTGGCATGGAAGGTGGGGAAATGGGCGAAAATGTACTGTAATTGAACCATGTAATATGAGGAGACACTGCCAGCTGAACAAGGTGGTCCAGTAAGCCTATCATGTGTTCAACAGCAGCAGTACAGTATGCCTGTGTTTGTGTGTATGTGTGAGAGGAGGAGAGAGACATTTTGCAGGGTGCTTGCTGCAGATTAATTTTCTATATTCAGCCTTTCCAACTTTCTTTTTTAGATCAATGCACTGCATGTGTTTATGCGTGTGCGCGTGCATGCATGTGGGCGTGCATGCATTTATTCACTGAAAGTAAACGTTCCTGTTTGCTTTTTTATGCCAGATCTATCAGCTTTATTCCTCATTTGCATTTCAACGCCTTCAAAGAATCTCTTGCTTATTCCTCTCTCTCTCTTCCTGTCATATTGAATGTTTTTCATTGCACTGCTTCTCTTTACAACTTTGTTTTTCAGGCTGTCTCTTTCAGATTCTTCCAATTCCAGCTTCTGTCTTCTCTTTTTCTGCCCCTCTGACCCCATTCCTCTCTGCACTGTATCTGCGTCTGTCTGTCTGCCCGTTTCTCTGTGTGGTCAGTGTTGCCAACTGCCAAAATGCACTTCCAAAATGCACTAGATTGCGGCTAGAGCAAGAGTTGTTTTCAGCCATTTTCATACCAAGGCCCACTGTTTATTCTGCATTTTAGCCACGGAGAGGATCACCATTTGATGTCGAGTTTAGTCTCAGACTAATTTAGAAATAACTGGCAAAACATTAGTCAAAAAGCAATTATTCTACATTTTCTAAAATGCGTAGATTCTTGAAAATTAGGTAATTCAGATGTTTAAATATAATTTAACTCTGGAGAGTTTAAAATAAAACCAAATGGACCCATAAGAGTCCAGAGTCACAGATCTATAAACGTCCATTTGGTTACCAGTGGTCCTTTTTTAGGAATGAAGGAGGACTATCATAGGAGGAAAAATGAGGGTTTTATCTCTGTCGCCTGTCAGCGACAAATGTGTCAAGTTGGCAACACTGTGTGTGGTGTGTCTGTCTGTCTGCCCGTCTGTCTGTCTCTGGCACGTTCGCCCTCCACTCCGTCTCTATCTCTCCACACTGATCCTCTAATCAGTAGTCCACAGTTGCCTGTGTTTACCTTTCAAATCAAGTATTTTTTTTACCCTTCCACTCCCTTCCTTCTCTGTGTCACTCTCTCCTTTCTCTCCGTGTGTCATATCTCTACAGATGATATAATGACGGCTCTGTGTTACAGTGAAGCAGGGAGCGACAGATTAGGAGACGAGCGACGGCGCTCAACAAAGGTCATGTGCTAGATCATACCCAGTACATGTTATAGACATGTTATAATCCTCAGTCTGCTGAGCCACCAGGACCTTCTCCACCCTCCTTATCAGAAAAATAAAACCCCTCCATGTCTGGGCTATTTGCATTCCATTTCCATACAGCCCCCAATTGGCTGTTTTTCGAATGCCAAGAGGCTAAATTCTGTATTTATTACCCAGGCCCTTAACTAGTTTTCGCTTTTATATGGCATTTGCATCTAATTTGCATTTTTCCTCTCCCTGGCTTGGGGAATAAGGGGCCAAATGACCTAAATTGTTTTTAATTCCATCCAGAACTAAGAAAGCGGAGTAAGGTCTAATTATTACTATTAATCGAATTAGGACGCTTTAAATGTGGAGCGTAAATATACGATGGGGTTATTAACTGCAGTAGGAAGCGGTTCTTGTGTGTTTGTCAGGGTATGTCGCTGCATGCATGTCATGTACGTGTTCAAATTGAACACGTACTCTGATCAGCCTTCTCACCATCTCTGACCCCTTATAGCAGTTGAACAATTGAGTGTCTTGTCTGTCCACAAGAAACCACAGAAAACCACAGATTTTTAATATTCCAATATTCCATTCCCGCATTGCCTTCCAAAGTTAACAGGAGTGCTCCGTTTTGCTCACCATCCAGTGGAATAAATTCCACATTTTAAAATCAGCCTCATGGTGGCGCTATAATAGACCGTTTTGAGTTTTTATACAACTTGGTATGCACACTCCCTAGACTCCCAAGGTAAAACCTTTGCCATGAATTTCCCATTTCTTATAGCACCACCAGGAGGCCAAATATGAAAAAAAACATTTTCTTTTATTACATTTGATCAAAATTTCATGCAAATCCCTACACATGTTCCATGGTGTTTGATCTAGATGAATCTATTAGATTATTCATATGGCATGCTGATTGTATATTGCTAGTTTTCAGGAGTGGCCCGTTCAGAACAAAATGTAACAAATTATGAAGACAGATTGTGGTGAAAGTTTGCATGCACATTCGCACTACTTCGAGGAACAAATGCCACCCTTGATATAGGGGGTCCACCATGGATTTTACATGAATTTACCATGCTCAGTATATCTTTACACCCCAAAAAGTTGTTTCTTAGACAGTCAGATAGGCACTCTCAGATTCTACTATTTAGTGATTACTCCTATTGCACCTACAAATGTTTCATATGCCATCCTGATTGGTGAATTCATCACATTGCTGGCCCATGATAAGCTACTTGACCTGTGCTCCGGGATTGCTTTTTCCAGTTTACATATAATTTAGTTCATAATTGCCTGACTCAGTGTCCGTTGAAAGGGACATTGTCCAAATTCAAAGGGATGCCTTTGTATAATGCAGCCTCAAAGCACAATGCTAAGTACACACAGGCCACCCGCAAAGCAAAGATATCAATTGAAATTCAAAACTCAAACTGCCAGCATTGAGTCGCCATCTGATTCGATCTCCCAACCGTCACAGTCACGCTGCAGGACACACCTACTGTACCTCCCACAACAGGTGAGCTTTTACATACAGGTGGGACACTCTGTTCTGTGTCTCTATCTGTCCCAGGTGACAGGCGGAGGGACGTGAATGAAAACACATCCGCACACATGCATGCATGTACGTACGCACACACACACACACACAAAAGTCTCATTCTCTTTTAATACGTATGATGTGTACACAGCAAACCGACAGGTGTAGTTCCTGTGGCCTATTTTCTGTATTCTTCCACGCGCACGCACACACACACACACACACACACACACACACACACACACACACACACACACACACACACACACACACACACACACACACACACACACAAACCTCATTGCATATAAACTGCCATCTCCTAGGGCAAACAGCAAACATAATCACATTTGTAATGTCTTAGAAATTGTGTGTCAATATTTGCCTGATGTGTTATTGTTGTGAAATGGGGAACTGTCAGCGGTTACTACGCAGTGTTTGCATTTGACAGTTGGATTTGTGGCACACAGAGACACAAACACGCACACATGCGGGCAGACACACAAAAACACTTATAGAAAATATACACGCGGTAATACACAGATGGCGAGATAGCGCACACACATTTACACAACACAGGCTTGTGTGAGACTCTATTTGTGAGTTACTGCTACTGTCAATGTTTGGAAAGCTATTTTCTAATAAAACAGAATGACATTTTATGAACCGCCATCATTAATATAAATTATATTTGGGGGAAAATGCTTGTATGCCCTCACCCAATGAATTCATATTTGGTTATGAGCAAGTATGTCTTATTTATGACTGGCTTGTCTTACATTGCAAATGAACCTTTTGTACTCTTTATGTGCAGTTCATCCCTATCATCATGTCATATTTATATATTGTGTTTCTCGCTTTGTGAGCACACCTATATTTCATGGTGTCCTTCAGAGGCCCACACATCCCTCTCTCCCAAGTCTGACTTTGTAAAATGTAGTTTCTAAATAAGAGTAAATTTACCACAAGCATGATTCATCTCTTCACGCCCTGAAGAAACAAACGTCCATGCAGCTTGTACCGCATGTACAGGATCTTGGTGCAATACAAACTTTAAATCTCCATGACTTTTAAATGCTTGGCTAACGCAAGTGTTCTCTCCTCATGGGGTCCTTGTTTCAAAAAACAACTTGGAAGGAACCACCTAAGCATTAACTGTACAAACATGGCTGTCTGGACGAATTCAATAAATCCATAACAGTGGTATTTCGGTACACAAGTAAAGTAAGCCATGCCGAGCCATGAGGCACAGTAGGTAGGAGCCTATCTATAGTTTCCTTCTCGTGAGGCTGTTTGATGTACAAGTACACCCCCTGAACATGACTCTAGTAGTATGTCACAGAAATGTACCCAATCCCACCATTGATTCTGAACGCTAAGCAACAATCTGGTGTTATTGAAAGGACTGTCTTGATCTCTTAGAGGTCAAGACAAGAAAATTCTCTGCTCAATCAAACCAACAAGCAAGCAAGCAAGCCACACAGTAGTGAAACTGACACTGACGATATGTTTGTAGCTAAAGTCTTCTGGTTTGAAATATGTTTATTACTTGCATCTCACTAATTTCTTCCCCAGGGAAAACAAGATAATCATTTGAACCGAATGTAGCAAATGTGAGGGAATCCTAAATTATGGATTTGAATAATGGATGGCGTCTATATTTTTAACTAAATAAATAATTTGGAAAGTAGAAGCTTTCCATGTACCAAAGACTGTTTTTATTGGGTTATTATAAAGTCAAATTAGTACATATTCCACACTATTTGGAGGCTTTTTATATAATGCTTTTACTAGTTAACACTTACTTCCAACATTATATATTTGTTGAGAAAGCAGTAAGAGAACCTAACTATTGATGAATCGGTGTAAAGTTACAGGTTTTATAGTTAAACCGCCAACCTTGTTTTTGTACAGTGGCTCTGGGTAATATTTCTACTTGGACTGGGCCCTTCTCTGAACCCCAGGGGTGTATGTAGAGGCAGTGCCTGTACAGAGTCCCTGTAGCATGAAACAAGAAAGAGACACATCGACTCCACACTCGTGGCCTGCAGAGGTGAAGTTCAGCCATCCAAACTAGTGGTATAGGCTCGTTTCACAACATCCATCACTCCTGCTCCACTTGGAGCTGAACTGGCCTGCTATTTGTCACTGAGATACCTCCTTAATTTACTGCTGCTACCTCCGCTGCCTCGCAGGCCCATGCTACTTTGCTGTCCTTTCTCTATCTACTACTTATGTCGTCGTATTTTGTCTTCTCCGCGACATTTAACTATCTGTCTCTGCCTAATGTCTCTTTGTCCTTCTCCGTCTTGATGCTACACACCAAAAAAGTCCCATTCCTATTCAAACCCTTTCAACTTAAAATGACATGCTGGACTCATTGGAAAGACGTATCCCTGGTTCTGCATTGTCCTTCTAATGAAAGGGAGACCTTCACATGTCATTAGTTAGTTTATGTTAATATTTCCTGTACTGTAATGTTACATCAAGGAGTCCTGTAAGTCCATGCATGAAATCAATTATGTCCATGCATGAAATAACTAATCAAAAAATGGAGGTCTCTCCAGGACAATACGTGTTTTCAATTATTC
>CM076967.1:31435466-31532966 GCA_039105355.1 Benthosema pterotum | reverse complement strand
GTTAAAAAGAATGCTAGTTTCTTGGTGTTTCTTGGAATTGAAGTCTAAAGTAGGTGTGTTTTGTGCAAAGCGTAGTGTCATGTGGGATCCAACAAAGGGAGATGCTCTATAGAGAGATTGTGTAAGATGAAAGATGAGATGAGTTTTGGAGAAACGAGAGGATGAGGTGGAGGAAGGGACGTCGTAACTACAGCAGATGATATGGTTGTCGAATGAGAGAAAGCCGGGTGAGCGCGGAGGTCGGATGATTGTATGTGTGTCGGTAGAGATGAGGCATAAGATGATAGGGTGAATGCAGGGAGGCAGAGGGAGTGTTAAGACTCTGCTGATGGATGTGGGATGTTGCGGTAAAATGTCAGGTGTCGGCACGCTTATATGTGCCCAACAACACGGATGGAATTATACCCATCTCTCTTTACTTCCTACCAAGCCTGCCAGCTTTTATCTATGTGCAATGATATCACCGGGGAAAAACTGTTATTCAACTTCATACTCTCTAAAAAACATGTTTTTACTCTTCAAATTATAGATGATGTACCTCTATTCATTCACGCCCTCCCACCTAAAAATCCTGTCCTTAGTTAACTTTGGAAAGTCACCTCAGGCTACCCTTTGAATTTAACAGAGGTAGACTTATCTTTCCCGTTGTTTCTGGGAATTTGACATTTTTTATTAAACAACATTAAAATTCCAATAGTCTTCAGCACACACACATCCATCCAGATGAATAACTATAAAATGTATTTATGTGAATTCATTTATTCATGGCGCAGGGCAGAGCTATGTCTCCTTCTCTTCTTGCTGTTGAAGAATAGAATATTAATCGGATATCCAGGTTTTACATACCATTGTGATACTATTTAAGCTTCAGCTTGCAATGCCCAAGCCAAATATAGAAAAGAAAAGAACTTTTTAATGTGCAGCACTCAAGTAAAAAAATAAATGTTTTTGGCAGCAAATTTTGATTATAGTTTTTGTCATCATCTCTTTCATTTAGTTTTTGTCACCTCTCTGTCACCTGCACTTTCTTAAAAACATAAGCAACCTTCCACATCAGGGACGAAAGTGTGAATTTGCGAAAATGTGAATATTTTCGTTCCTTGTCTTTCACAAGAAGTGGTGGGAACAGGAAAGGACTAGGACTAGAATACAATACCAAAGAAAGAGGTAGCACCTCTAGTGGGGAGGTGATGACCACGGTTCACGGAACACTGCTCCTAGTCACAAATTATAACACAAAAAACTTGCACCTGCTCATGTTACAATCTGCTTTTTTTTCAGCATGAAGCCAATTGTAAAATGTCTTGTCTTTTATTAATACTGGATCCACCCTAGCCCCTTCCTGTTCTACTTTTTATTTGTGGATGAAATTGTCACTACACAGTATTTAGTCTCAGTTTTATTCAGCTTAGTTTTCACTTTGTTTCCATTTATTTTTCGTCAGTGAAAAAGGATGGTCAACAAACATTTTTCATGGCGCATTGTGCTGAAATGTGTCGAGTCCAGCTGAAAATGACCAAAGATTGGTAAACGCTTCCATTTTTCTTTTGCTCTGTCTGTCTTTCTCTTTTTTGCCTCTCCTCTGTCTTTCGGCTTCACCTTTCTTTCTGTCCCTTTCAGTACATCCCTTCCTATTTGTTATAAACACCTACTCCCTAACCCCATCTCTGGATCTCCATTGGGAGCAGCATGATTGAAACGTGTATGTTTGACCTTCTGTGCACACACACCCGCACATACGCATACATATCACTGACCCCAGGTGCAGCACTTTCAATTTCCCTCTCTGTCCTCCTGTGTGATTTGGTTCTGTGAATATAGGGTGAATATGAATGACTGACACACACACACACACACACACACACACACACACACACACACACACACACACACACACACACACACACACGCACGGTCACAACAGACCTAACCCCTTGAATTAGGTGTGGTCCTTGTGGGTCAGTTGCTTGTGATTCAAAAACAAATGGATATGGTATAGCGCCCCCCCCCCCCCCCCCCCCCCCCCCAACTACTGGGCAGTAGTTGTAATAGATTTCTGATATTGGAAAAAAACACTTTGGCATGCTCACAAACACTCACAAAACAGCATGATTGAAATGTGTATGTGTGACCTTGGCCGTGCACCCCCCCTCACACGCATGCACGCGCACAAACAGACACACATGCACATGTGTGTTCTCTCTATCTCTCTCTGGGAAGCATATTTACTGAGGGTCAGCTCTTCGGTTCCAGTGGAATAGGCTATATTTGTTGTATTGGCTAAAATATAAGAAGCCTTTTCAATCTGAAATGCAAAGTGTCTGGTTGTTGGTCTAAACATTCGCATTGAGTCAATCAACTTAGCTTCATGGACAGTTGCTGACTACTGTATGTGTGTGTGTTTCTGTGCATGTACTGTTCATGTGTGTGAAGGTCATGGGTTGCGGGCCAGAGTCAGAAAGATGATATCCAGAAGGAAAGTTATAGAGTGGTGGTAGTAATTATTATCGATATAACCAACCAGCTAAGACTCACACTAGTTAAAGGTGAATACAATTGCAGGATAACTAAAAATCCTGCAAACTGACAGGGACCCGAGTTGGTCGGCAACTGACAGGGACCCGAGTTGGTCGGCAAAGAGAGACACCAGGATTGTTGTGTGGTTTTCTTTTTTTTTGTATTTATAGTTTTTATTTTTTTATTTTTATATACATGTTGGCAACGTACAGTATAGAGTGCTTTCTGTCTTAACAGTAGATCAGTTCATGGTGTATAAATACAAGGGGATGGGCACTAAATACAAATCTACATTAGGGTATTAACTAAAAACATTAAAATAGACAAACAAAAACAAAACAAACAAGTAAGGTCCTCATTCATCATCGTACCATTGTCACAAACCAAAAGGAACAACAAAAGAAGAGAGAAAAAACTAGAAAAGTGCCCTTCTGGGAACAGGTCTCCACCAGGCCAGTTCAGGTTGTGGCCGCCTGGTGGCGCTATAATATGCCAATTTTAGAAGGGTTCCATTTCTTCGTATGACTTTAGCATTTAGATGATTTGAGGCATTTTGTCCAAAAATGTGTTTAGCAAATGTTCACCTGTTGGTGGCGCTATAACAAGCCATTGTGAAAAGAGTGGATATTAGAGAGAATATTTTTCTAGTATTTTAGTGTGTTAAAGATTTTATGTAAATTGCCTGCTGTTCATCATGTTTTTAAAATCAGCCTCCTGGTGGCGCTATAACATAGCGTTGTCGGAAATTTGGAGCAGAGGTTCATGGTTGGCATCCAGGGAATGTGTGTGCAAATTGTGGCATCAATCGTGTTTACGGTTTGGGAGATTAGCTGGTAACAGACGGACACACACACAGATTTTTGCCAAAAAATTGCAAAAGTCGGCCTCCTGGTGGCGCTATAATAGGCCCTGGCCAAAACTTTGGAGCAGAGGTTCATGGTTGGCATCCAGGGAGTGTGTGTGTAAATTTTGGCATCGATCGGGTTAATGGTTTGGGAGATTAGCTGCTAACAGACAGACACACGCACAGATTTTTGCCAAAAAATGCAAAAGTCGGCCTCCTGGTGGCGCTATAATAGGCCCTGGCCAAAAATTTGGAGCAGAGGTTCATGGTTGGCATCCAGGGAGTGTGTGTGTAAATTTTGGCAGCGATCGGGTAAACGGCGCCGGAGATTACTTGTTAACAGACGGACGGACACACACACACACGGACACACGGACACACGGACACACACACGGACGGAGGGTGAAACATATTCTCCACCATGCCTCCGGCCTGGTGGAGACAAAAACAACAAGAGGGAGGGGGGGTCTTGGGTTATATAAATTAGGTACCGGTATGTTTATTTGTTTTGCTTTTGTTTACTTTCTTTTGCACCGTGCAAATTTGAATTATTATTATTAGTGTAATGAGTCTCATTCCAGACTTCCTATATAATTCCATAGGGGTGACCACAATTTCCAAAATTTCTCTGTGTTTTGATGGAGGTCGTATGTGAGTTTTTCCAACGTTGTGTGGTTTTCTTAACCCATTTATGACCCGACACTAGACTACAAAATGTCTTCTAAACCATTTTCTGAAAAACCCGCATGTTTCTATCTCAGTGGTCCTCGATATTTCATGTCAAGGACTCTCAAAAGAACCAACAATGTCAAAAGGGCAATATGCTGTATGCACACCCATGTTTAATTGAAAGTGAACATTTAGCCCATGTGAGGCATCATCAGATGGTGTGAAATCTCTGAACTCTGAAGTTGTGTCTCTTCTGTATTTCACATACAGTATCTTGAGCTGTCTAACCCAGTGGTTTTCAACCAGTGGTCCTTGAGAGGGTTCCAGGTGGTTCCCAAGCTAAATGATGGAAAGGTGGTTAACCAGATGTAACTCTTTGAGAGCGTAAACATGAAACCAAATGGACCCTTGCGGGTCCATTTGGTTTCATGTTTGGTTTCATGTTTACACTCTGAAGAGTTAAAATATTCATCATGTGAATTAGCCCAAGTCTGCACAAATAGAGAATGTAGAAGATTAATGGTCATTTTGATCTGTATATTTGACTCTTTTGTTCCCGAAATTCAGCCTGGAATTAAAACCTTTAGTTTTAGGTCTGTGAGGCTAAAATGTCATCAAATGGTGGTGCGTGGCTCAAATTCTGAATAAATAGTGGGTCATGGTATCAAAAAGGTTGAAAACCACTGGTCTAACAATTTGACTTCACACTGACTGCATGTAGTTCCCACCTGGTCTGATTTGTGGGGGAAGTTGGTGGGATCAGCGGAAGTTTGGCCTGGGCTTGTCTGACATGCAACACCATTATTATGACTAATGGTGACATTTGAGACACTTTTACACACAACCCATTGACGTCCAAATTGTTTCTTTAGTAGATAAATGATAAATGACCCGCCCGGCGAGACATTCCGTACTATCACAGCCTGACGCTATTGGATAAGCAACCATGCTATGCAAATATTAAGCAAATCACTGGCTGGAGTGCCATGCAAATGATATGGAAATGTTTTCTGTTCTTTTTTTTTCCTCCAGGTATTTCTCAACTCTCCATCTTTTTTTCCCCCACATAATCGGCATTTTTTTCTTTAAGTTCACATGCTCACAAGCTGTACCTGAGGCAATGTTCATGTGCTAAGTGATACACAATGTCTCACAACCCTTGAGTTCTGCTTTCAAATTAACAGCTATAAACACTCACAGTCGGGGTTCTTGGAAAGGTGTCGCTGTTACAACTTTTTTATTAAATTCCATCACTCACATGAACCAAATATTGAGTCCTTCTGAATTATACAAACATGTCCTGCTGTTCTTACAAAAGATATATGGTAACCTAAAAGGATAATCAATATTATCGCTCCAAGGTCCCCATTTTCCGACTAAAAGAGGCTGTTAATAGTAAGATGAGGAAGGTTTCAGAGCTGTGATGTCTATACTGAAGACATGAGCCTATTAATGGCATGACTTTAGAATAATCTCTTTTCCCTCCCTCTCATTACCATAAATTCAGATTCCCATCATGGGCGCGGTTACTGCTGATTGTGTTTCCTAGTATGTTTAACTTTCCAGACAATCTCCCTGTCTACTGTTCATGAGTAACGTTCTGCTCTACTAGTTCAGATAGCACTGGGGGTTCCCATGGAGCAAGTGTTGACTCAGTTTGATAGTGTATTTCAACCTTTTTCATACCAGGTTCCACTATTTATACTCCATTTTAGCCACGGACCACCATTTGATTTTTTTTAAAGAATTTTCAAGTTTGTGTCCACAATTTAGGAGAGATAATTGGCGAAATGTTGGTCAAAATAACGGGTCTGCATTCTTGAAAATTAAGTAATTCAGATGTTTAAATCTAAGTTAACCTTGAGAGTGTAAAATGATACCAAATGGACCCGTAAGTTTTACAATCTCAAGAGTTATACATCTTTACGGGTCCATTTGGTTACCAACTGCCCGTCATTTAGCTGGGAACCACCTGGAATCCTCTCAGGGACCACTGGTGGTCCCCGGCCTACTGGTTGAAAACCACTGGTGTGTTTGATTCACTGTTTAGTCACAGCTGGATCTCTTGAGCCTTACTTACTTAATGCCCATAATGTACATGACAGTAGGTGTGGGAAAACTAGTAAATGTATGTATATACACCAACATACATAAATTCACCATAACATAAATACTTAGATTCTTCAGTCTGTAACTGTTTCCTGCCTGAGTAGTGGGAATGTGTCTCTCCCGGGCTCTTCTATAAAAGCTCTCTCACTTAGATAACACATCTAAGTGAGAGAGCACACACACGCACGCACGCACGCACGCACGCACACACACACACACACACACACACACACACACACACACACACACACCACATTAATCAGCCTCCTATAGCTCCGTAAAACAAACACAGTAACACTCAGTGGGTGCCAAGCTCTGCGGTTGTAGCCTGGGGCCCTATCCATATCTCCCACTGTTTGTGGCCTAAACAGTGACCCTAAACTACCTCTAAAAACAAACACACCCAGTCAATGACTTTCTAAGAGCTAGATTAAGGCTATGCTAACAACAAAATCCAGTGGGAGGGGATCTTAAGAAACGGTTTGGTTCAAGAAATGCAAATGGAAAAAAAACAATGCAAAAACTAAGACGGCATTACTGGCAGAGTGGAAACAATACTGTTACTGTTAACATTTAGGAACGTTATCACTATGCTGAACCAGTGATATCCATTGAAGTTGCATATCGATGAAGTCTTCATCTACATCTCCATTCTCATGTACACAAGTACGGGCCCGGATGTAACATTTCCTAATCTGGGGCAGGAGAAAATGGTATTGGGCTGGCTTCATCGCCTGTGTTGCTTCACGCCACCGATGATGAAGCCGCACCCATAACGTTTTCAGTTATTGTTACAGTTACAGGACTTTTATTACACAAGTAAAACATCAATAATAATATCAGTTGTTGTTGAAGTTGCACACTGCATGCATAAAGCTAAATCAGATTCAGATTCCTTTATTTGCCATTTGTGTAAACACATAGGAATTTGTTTCAACATTAACGTGAGTGCATTCAATGTATTTTTTCACAAAAAACAAGTAAACAGTACACACAAGACAACACCGTGCAATGGTAAATAGATATAAGGTGCAGAAGTTATTGTCCATAGTGCAGAGATATTCCCGGTGACATAGTGCCGGTGTCACTAGGGAACAGAGGTGAACGGGTAGCCAGAGTCATTGAGCAGCCTGGCAGCTGAGGGGAAAAAACTCAGTCTATGGCGGGCCTTTGTAGCCTTCGGCAGCCGCAGCCTTCTCCCAGAGGGAAGAAGAGTGAGGAGGCCGTGGCCAGGGTGGGAGGGGTCGGCCATAATTTTCCTTGCCCTCTTCAGTGCCCTGGAGTCATGCAAGGACTTCAGGGAGGGCAGAGAGTGGCCAATCACCCTCTCCACGGATCGAATCACCCGCTGCAGCTTGGAGAGGTCTTTAGCAGCAGCAGCAGGGAACCAGGTGATTATGGAGAATGTGAGAATGGACTCCACGATGGCAGTATAGAACTGAGCCATCATGAGCCTCGGCAACCTGAACTTCTTGAGCTGCCTGAGGAAGTACAGCCTCTTCTGAGCCTTCTTCACAAGGGCTGTGATGTTCAGATCCCACTTCAGGTCTTGGGACATTGTCATGCCCAGGAACCGGCAGGACTCCACTTGTGTCACCTGGGTGTCTCCCAGTATGATGGGAGGACGAGGGACTGCGTTCACCACCATCTCTACTGTCTTGAGAGCGTTAAGCTCCAGGTTGTTAGTGCTGCACCAACTCCGCAGCCGCTCGATCGCCCTCCTGTAGGCTGTCTCATCACCACTGGAGATGAGGCCAACCACGGTGGTAAACTTGAGGAGCTTGACTGACGGATGTAGGGAAGTACAGCTGTTGGTGTAGAGGGAGAACAGTAGTGGGGACAGGATGCAGCCCTGCGGGGAACCGGTACTGGTGGTCCTAGAGCTGGAAATGCTCTTTCCCAGCTTCACACGCTGAGACCTGTTCGTCAAGAAGTCCGTAATCCACTTGCGAGTAGAGTCCGGTACTTGCAGCAGTGATAGCTGGTGCTCCAGGATAAAAGGCAGAATGGTATTGAAGGCATTAATCACCCCCACCCCCCCACGCCCATGCCTAGACCCGGCTCTGCACAAGCATCAAATATGTCTTGTACTTTTTCTGTTCACATGCTGCAACTGGCACTATTATTTTGGTGCATTCATCCCAAAGGATTGAGCATTGGCTAACTGTTTATAATACAAAGTGGAGATAATTTTGACCCTCCTACACCTCGAGTCAACGGCTTAAAAAAAGCTACCTACTGCAGTTCTGTAAGATGACAGTGACAGGAAAGAGGGCCAAGTGAGTTCAGGGTTGGAAAGCTTGGAATTCGAATCAGTGTTGAATTAAAATTGGTAAAAAAAAATAATTGGTAAAAATATAGTATATATTTTGCTCATAGCATTCAGACTTGGGCTATTCTCCCAAGGTAGATTCAGAGCTCCACAGCTGAATCTGTTGGCAACTCCTGCTACATGTGAGTTTGTTACATAGAGGCACCACTGGAAGAGAACGGCTTGAAGGAGAGGGAGCAGGCAGATATCCCTTCTCTACATTCAGAAACACGCAGTATCTTCAGAGGCAAATTCAAAACAGTTTTGGCTGACGGGCTCCCAGATTGTCATCAAACTACTGTTCAAGAACAGGTTGATGCTCTACTACTGAAATAACAGAGAACTGGTCCAGTGAAAACACAATGTTACGGTATTTGCAATCTTCTGCTCCCACAGCGCCAAATATCTTGCTCTCTCTCTATATCTCCCTCTCACACACTTCTCCCTCTCCTTTCCCACTCAGTTTGTCTCTCCCTCTCCTGGTGACGATGGCATCCAGTTCTTTATATCTCCCAGGAACATTCCTGGGCCTCTGTATGATGCAGGACACTGCTGACTTTGATAAATGCTACTGTGCGTGCTTGTGTGTGTTGCAGTGATGGAGGGGTTGTTATTGTTGTTCTAGAAAGCCTCCCCCAGGACAGAGGGGAGAGAGCAACCACACAGCTGAGACCGCGTGTGTGTGTGCGTGTGCGTGTGTGTGTGTTTGTAAAGGCAAGACAAATAGAGGGTGGCATAATGGGTGCTCTTTTCAGCTGAAGTCATAAATGCACACACATAATGCGTTTTTAAGACCTCATCAGGTCATCATTCCTTTTACAGCATTTTTCCCTGTTCGACTCCTCACTGGACAATCTGTGGTGTGTCTTCACTGGGTCTGTATGCGTTTCAAAGAATGCTGCGTGTTCCAACAAACACAATTTGACTAGTGCTGCGTCAAAGATGCCCTTCCTTTCAGCAACTTCTATAGGTTGCTCAACAGTGTCAGCTTCAGCAGGGGTGTTGAACTATGAGGAATATGGTGTTCTTCCACACACTCCTGGTGAACCTTCTCAACGGCAGGGGATTCCATGGTTTCAATTAGTCTTGGGCAATATACCGGTATTACCAATTATCGCGATATTGGAAATCAATAGGGAGTAATATCGTTCGGTCTATAAAAAGTATCGAATAGAGAATACCGTCAAATACCGACATACTAATTATTAAAATATGAGCAATGAGACTTTTAATTGTAACTATACAAACAATTTTTATGTTACACACATGCCTAAAATAGCCCTCATTTGGGCTAGGCTTTTTGGAAAGAATGTATTTCCAACTCCAGTTCTTCCCTATTTAGGCTGCTTGAATAGCAGAGCGCTCAGTTTCTGACCCCTCAATGTAATTCAATGCAATTCTGAGAACTACTTGACTGGTGGAACGTGTCCGACTCTAATGGAAGGCCATTGCCATGTAGTGGTCAATACCGGTAATATCGAATATCGAGCAAATTAACACGTTATCAATACGATATTAAAAAATCAATGCCACCCAAGACTAGTTTCAATACCGTCCTCCTGTGTGTGTGTGTGTGTGTGTGTTATTGAGGGTTCTCATTAATGCTTGACCGGTGCAGCGAAGTGTGTGTGTGTGCGTGTGCGTGTGCGTGTGCATGCATGCTTGACTGCGGCAGGGGAGTGAATCCTAAGTGATATATCTGGTTCAACGTGCCGTAAAGGAGCTGGCTTTACACCGCCACCAAGGCAATAACCCCTCAGTGTGTGTGTGTGTGTGTGTTTGACAGCTCTCCAGGCAGTGCAAAGCAAGGCCTGTCACCATCCACTGGAGTAGCAGCTGAGCCTGGCATCACAAGACACCCTACTCGGCACTGACGCTGTGTTTTAGCTGACTCTGCAAGCGTGTGTGTGTGTGTGTGTGTGTGTGTGTGTGCGTGTGTGTGTGTGTGTGTGTGTGTGAACGTGTTTTTGCGTGGGTGTCAATTTGTGAATGGCACAACTTTGTTCTTTTTAAAACTAGTTCTGAACATTTAATGGTTGATGGCATCTACTTGGGGCAAAAGCAACGCAAGTGTGAAAAGTGTTTCTATTTTGTTAGTGATCGTTAGTATCTCATCTCCTTTTCTCTCTCTCTACAGATGACCCGTCAGAAGCAGAGGTGTGGTTGTTGAATAGCTGCACTGTGAAGAACCCAGCAGAGGACCACTTCCGCAACTCCATAAAGTACTTGCTACTCTCTCTCACACACACACACACACACACACACACACACACACACACACACACACACACACACACACACACACACACACACACACACACACTTGCCCGCTTGGCCGGGGCAAGTAAAAAAAAATGTTCGGGCAAGTGAAGACTGCTACCTGCTTGCCCGATCGGGCAAGTGTTCGACTTAGTGCGCTAAAACACAACACGAGATACATTTGTCTTGAAGGTAGTCATTGCGCTCTGCCTCTTTCCCTGCTTTCTACAGTATCTCTCCTACAGTATCTCTCTCCCAGGTCCATTTGGTTGCAAGCCATCATTTTTCTGGGGTCACGGACCCGAGTACGTGACCACTATGGGAACCACTGATTTACCCTGATTTACAAGTTGAATAGTTCCTATCGCAGTCAAAGACTAAGGAAGGAAATGGTTTAAGCAGTCGAAATTAAACTTAAATGCAAAATGTACCAAATATTTTGGGGGCAAGTGACCATGACCTGAGGGCAAGTAGAACATGCCTCGGAGACCTTAGTGTCAACCCCTGCGGCGCGCACACACACACACACACGCGCACACACACACACACACACACACACACACACACACACACACACACACACACACACACACACACACACACACCTCTCTCTCTTCGTCTCTCCTCAGTCCTTTTCTCGAGTCCTCCATCCTTCTCTGTCAGTCCATCTTTGGTTGACAGCGACATAAACATGATTAGGTGTGTGTGTTTACACGTATACGTGTGCAACGTACTTGTGGGTTATACTCAGTGTATGTTCTGCCATTTCCCCCCGATGTCAACTTCCTCACTACACACACTGTTCCAGTGGTCGCTCACTGCGCCCAGAGTGCACAGCGATACGCACTAATACAGATTTGCATAAAAAGAGAGAGATTAAGCTAGAAACTGTTTAGCATTTTGATTATTTTCCCTTCAGCTGGGGCACACACGTCTGGAGTGCTGGATAGACGCAGGCTGTGTGCGTGTGTGGGTGCGTGCGTGGGTGGTTGTGTGATCATGATTTATGGTTATGACAACAGTGTTAACCTTGACTGTAGCTTTAGTGGTGGTGTGTTTTCTGAATTGCTAATTTTATTGATGTAAAGTTAAATTATTTTGTTAAACAAGCCATTGAAAGTCAACACATAATAACAACAATGAATTAATATAACAGATGTAAATACTGCACATGGATTTTGGAATCCACTTGGACCTCTTGGATGTAGAAAGGCACATTTCTTGACCTGGCCCACACAATATTTTAAGTTTCATGGTATGGTTTGTTTTACAATAATACCAATATATGTGTTGCTCGTAGATCAGTTATTTACTAGGCTAACATTACAATATACAAACATAAAACCGTCAACCGTCAGCCATTTCCTTCACTTTGCTGTAATGTTTAGTTAATGTGTTTTTGAGCTTTCCCCATGAAACCCCTGTTGGCTTCATGTGCTCTACATATCTCCTGAAGTATTATATTGAATTTTACCACCAGAATCAGTTTTTCAGAGCAGCCCTGGCTGTAAATGGATGCAGGGCACGCAGCTCAGATGGGATGCTATGGCACACACCTCCTCCTCCTCAGTGCCATGCCTAATCACCTGATATGAATGCATATGGATGAGCTGGGCAACAGCCCAGCGTTGCGGGACAGCCAGACTAACATAAAGTAAATAAAGCTGGCCTGCGCACGTGTTATTGGGTCTGCTCACTGCAAGCACACACAGCGACACGCATGCCACTGTTATAGTTTTTCCTTTAAAATCCGGGCAAAGAGAACTTTTATTGGGGCTGCTAGACACAACCACCATATAATGGATAGTGGTGAGCGTCTGTCGCTGTGGAGCCACACCACGGGACGTGTGAAATGATCCTTTAAAACCAGGGAAGGAAAACGCTTCATTAAATTACTGCATCCAATGTGCCAGACAATATGTAGCCTCAAATCACTATTGATTATACCTCCCATTATAGTGAATATACACATTTCTGCCTTTTAACTTTGTTTAGCACTTAATTTCCAATCTGTTAAAGCAGTGGTTTTCAACCATTTTGACACCAGGGACAACTATTTATTCAGCATTTGCCCTTTCCAAAGCGTCATATCTGGTTAACCAACTTTCCATCATTTAGTTTGGAACCAACTGGAACCCTCTCAAGGACCACTGGTGGGCCCCGGACCACTGGTTGAAAACCACTGTTCTAACTAAAGGCGTTTTTTTTTTTTTTTTTGCAAGAAGGAGACATATTTTCAATATCGGTCTTAAATAATAAAATCTAGAATAACTTGTTGAAAGCAAAACGTGTAATTTCAAAACTCTGCAATCTCCCTCCATGTGTTTGGTGAACGGTAGTTACATTTGTCCAATTGTATACAATGAGGTTTTGATTTGGACTGAGCTTGAATAACCACGCCTCAAACCCTTGAACGTGTCTATCCTCTGTTGAATAAGACTTGCTGGAATTCACCTCCGCTGTAATGCTAATGCAATTAATGTTCTATTCACCGGCAAGGACACAAACACACGGTCTTAAACACTCAGAAATCACATGATGGAGAGATAGAAAGGAACAGAATCAGGTTGGTGAAAGAAAAAGGAGAAAAAAAATGAGGAAAGTAGCGTGATTGATGGAGGGAATTCACGCTCCCTCATTAGAATTTCCAGGCTTTATTTATTTCTTTTCCATTCAGCCTCCACTCACATGATTGAGAGAAAGACAGTTAGGAGCTCAGTGAGAAGAGAGGGGGGGGGGGTGCAGCGACCAGTCTGACCGCTTTGTGCTCAGTCACACGCTGGCCATAACTCCTGCACCTCCTGGCACCACACACACACACACACGCACACACACACAGACACACGCACCAGCTGGCACAGCACATGATCATACCCACTATTTGTTAGGCACACCTTGTCCTTCCAGCCCAGCGGTCTGCCAGGGACTGTCGGTGGTGATATTTTCCTTCAGCTCCCTGCTTCGAGAGCTAGACCCAGGCTGTGGCAATACACACACACACACACACACACACACACACACACACACACACACACACACACACACACACACACACACACACACACACACACACAGAGAGTGACACGCTGTGCTCAATGCCTTGCTCAGCCTTATGGGCTTAGCAGGGCTCTATTTTCATTAAATGGGGAGATGCCGGGGTCACTACCTATGCCAGGAGGGTAATGTTGCACGAGACAGGCCAGCCAGACCACCCTCTATGTTGGACACTTTATCTGTGACATAGAGAGAGGGAGAGAGAGAGGTTGGTAGTAAAGGGATTAGATGTAATCTTTTAGTCTTTTTATTTACTTGTGTGAATGAGTGTTTTTCTTCCTGTTGACCACTTAAACATTATATGTTTAGTTGGCAGGGTTAACCAGGACTCTGACACAAGGCCAAAGTCTTTCTGGGCGGTCAGACATTCTTCTCACATGCCAAACCATGAATTTGGACATGTGAAAAACTTTTGTTATGTGACTAATTACTTTGCCTGGTTTACATCATCCTCTTCAGATACTTGCATACTGACACATGAAATAATAATTCTGGGGGATTCCCTGTGACGTGTGTGTGTGTGTACCGGCACCAGTCCAGACCATGTGTCAGAGGTTGGGAACCTCTGGTTTAGGGGGCTTGCAGATGGGGAACGATAATCATGGTGCGGTAATGCAATCGTATTTACATGAGTGTGGTCCTGTGAATTTGTTGTGCGCGTGTTCATTTCGTACACAAGCCGGCGATTCACCAGATCTGGATTGAGTGGATTCTGTTTAGCTTTTTTTAACGCTTGTGTCGTGGCCTCCCCTTTTAAAAGTAATAGAGGCAACTTTTTTAGCTTCTACTTTGATGCTCTGGTGAGGCAACGTTTTGGCCAGTTAGATTCTGTTTTTTAAACAAATCTGTTTACAAACAGTTTTTGTACACACTAAAGTTGCCTCTATTACCTTTAAGCCTGCCTGGCCTAACCTGAAATGATTTTGGCCTAGGGGGGGTGGGGTGCCGTCACTTTTTAGACGGCAGATGAGCTGATCTGATTTGATCTCACCAACGTGTTGTCATTCCCCGGCCCTCCACTGCTGTGCTACGTCCCACCCCGGAAGGTTGACTCCCCCCTCTAGGCCACTGTGGGTAACTTAGTCCGGGCTTTCTGTTTTCGCACAACGCGGACAAAAATGAAAGCCTGGGTGTCGAGGCTACCTTCAAGCAGACCTGGAGCGATGTCGCTGACCCTGGCAACAATGCATGCTTTTATCACTCCCTGTCTGAAAGGCCCCTTAGACACAAACAAAAGGAAATTAAACTGAATGAGTAGAGAGATATGAGTAATATCATGGACTTTGTCAAATATATTTTTCAGATGGGGGTCTGTGGCAAAACACTTCGATTTGGGTGCCATGAAAAGTTTGAGAACCACTGCACTAACACACCTATTATTATCTATTAGTAATTAGTAACGAATCCATTTGTTTTGTTTGACATTACGGCCTTGATTATTGGTGACCCGGTAACCCACCGCCTTCTCTGGGTTCTGCTGTCTGTTTTTAGAAGGACGTCTCTCTGTGGTTGTTGTTTGCTTTCATTTCTCGTCAGTACTCAGAGATACTGTAAGTAGCCATGCATGGCTGGAGTCTTAACGAGGAAGAGAGTTACTTTGGATAGCTTCCAGCTTCTTCAAGCGATGCCCCTTCGTTCAACTGGAGCACTGCTACTGTACCACAGGCCTGCTCAGTACAAGAAAATGCTAATAGATTGGCTTCTGAATGCTAAAAACTAAATTTGTGTGTGTGTGTGTGTGTGTGTGTGTGCGTGCGTGCGTGTGCGTGTGCGTGTGCGTGTGCGTGTGCGCGTGCGCGTGCGCGTGTGTGTGTGTGTGTGTGTGTGTGTGCCCACAGACACTGAAATCTATAGCGTAATTCAATGTTGGAGACCTCTCAAATCAATGAACGCGGAATGCATAAGAGAAACAGTTGCTCAACAGCATGTAATTAAACTGTGTGTGTGTGTGTGTGTGTGTGTGTGTGTGTGTGTGTGTGTGTGTGTGTGTGTGTGTGTGTGTGTGTGTGTGTGTGTGTGTGTGTGTGTGTGTGTGTGTGTGTGTGTGTGTGTGTGTGTGTGTGTGTGTGTGTGTGTGTGTGTGTGTGTTGTGTGTGTGTGTGTGTGTGTGTGTGTGTGTGTGGGGTTTCTACCCATGGCTGTCTCTGGTAATTTGTATGATCAAGGGAATGTAAGCTTAACGAATTAAAACCCAACTTGGAATTCCATACTTCAGTTTTCAAAATACACCAATTCCCACACTATATTTGCATTCATTTCAATATTGTGTTAATATTCATGAACAAACCATAAGAAAGAAAAAAATCATTAATGTTAATTGAAAAGGGACACGCAAGGCACAAATTGAACTCTTGGAACACATCCAAGACTGTATGTGCTGTTGTTAATGTGCATATTTATAGCAGAGTTGTAGCCTATCTTTGAATATGCATGCATAATGGTCTTTGAGAAACTGTTTTGTTTATTAAATTTGGTCTATGGAATGTAAACCTTTATAGAGAGACGTTTATATTGGAATAGTGGACCACAGTTGGCCTTTGTCCAGTTTGACAGTAGTGTAGGAATTGTACAAAATAAGGTTTAATTTTCTGTTTTGGTATGTTCTTTGTTATGACATAACAAAGAACATCCCAAATCAGAAAAGGACACTAACAAGATACCACAAAGTGACACCAACAATAGATTTTGCCCAGGTTCCAGATTTGAGTGTGTCTGTAGCCACAAACATTGTCCAAACACAAACATTAATTGCCATCGATAATGAATGGCCAGTTGTGGATGTTTGTGTGAACACAGAAATTACGCAAACACATACAGTACATTGAAGACGAAGGTGAGGAAGTGAATGAGGTCTTGTAAGATGTTAACAGTGGACTTCACTTGATACGTGTGTGAAGGGTTTTAGGTTTATAGAAAGAATGACTAAAAGATGCCATAGTGGGGTTCACCTCTCCCCCCCACTAAGTCAGTCAATAACAAAAGCTTTATCCACCACTGCACATTCAAAGAACGGGAGACCAATCAAGATTCCTCAAAGTTTTTGACCCTCTCTGCTCTCATTATTGAGTCATGACAATAGAGGTGCGCAGTGACGTCACCGCCCCTGTTCCGGAAGTCTTTTCCCCATTCATTTTTCTCATAGACTTTTCGAAAATAATTTATATCAAGACGATTACGCCGCGGCCAAAGCCAACTCAGGTCGTGACAAATCATGACAACAAACACAATATCGTCATATAATATATAATTGGGAAGAAGTAGAAAACGGCATGATAAAAGACTTTTTGTTTCGTTTTTCATCTTAGAAATTATTTTATTGTCCCAAAAGTTTGTGTGTGTCATCATGATTCGTCACGACTCGAGTTGGCTTTGTCCGCGGCGTAATCGTCTTGATATAAATTATTTTCGAAAAGTCTATGAGAAAAATGAATTGGAACAGGGGCGGTGACGTCACTGCGCAGCTCTATCGAATATTTCTGCGTGCAGCATGCATAAAATTGTAGAATGTAGTCAATTAAGGCATAGTCTTTATTTTTGGACTGGTCTGATATTAATAAATCTAGCTCTAATTAATGTAAAAAAATGGGCTGCAAAAATCCTCAGATCTTTGTAGCATTGATGTTAAAGTGCTGAACGTTGTGTGTTGGCTGTTAGCATTTGTTTGATGCTTTCTAACATGACTGAACTGAACTCAATTCACTGAATTGTGGGCCATTGATCTTTTGCCATAGTTTGGAGAAGGCCAAAGGTCCTGGCTTGGCATTTCAAACCATTGAAGTGAGAAGAAGTTGAAGTTGAAGTTCTGCCCTGAAACTAAATTCACATGCTTTTCCAAGTTTAAGCAAGGTTATTGTAATCTGCTCTGTGATACAGTAGATACGGCACATGCTCAAGGGGAATAACAGAAAGCTGCTCTATTAATAAGGACCTCGGTGTGTGTATCTGTAAAATTAATCTGTGAGCCGATGGAAACCCTGTCACACGACCACGTCATGAAATGCGTGGGCAACTGGGCACGGCCTCATAGGTATATGTATTGCCTTAACCGGCAGTGAAAGATTGACTTTATCTTCAGAAATGTTACTTCATCAGAAAGCGTCAGCAAATCAAAAACAAAATAAACTCCTAAATGACCTTTCAAGCTGTTTACCATGCCGACATTCTTCCATTGCAGCACTGCAGCCTGTGGCTGATTTTGGTCCAACCCTGGGATTGGCATTTAATCTGTCACTTCTGCAGGGCATTAGCCTATATTCTTAGCATGGGAAACATGCATGTGGAGACACACACACACACACACACACACACACACACACACACACACACACACACACACACACACACACACACACACACACACACACACACACACACACACAATCAGAAAGTAGCAGACCTCAGTATTGTGTTGTGTACCAACAAGCCCAGGGCTGTATGCGATCCACACACAATTGTGGCTGTCTAGTACTGACCATGCTTTTTTCAACTAGATTCTTGGTCTATGCTGTCCTCCGTTGTTATGTTGGGTTGTGTTATCCCTACTGGCCTGACTTTCGATCTCAAGCTATTCCTTTTTAGAACTTTGCTTCTATCCTTTTCCATTATCCTATACTATTCTATTCCATTATACAGCATCCAAGGTTACACAACTCCCACATAGACAGGTGGAATAACTGAAGGTGACTTGGTGTGATGTGATATGATCTGACGTGAAATTGTGTTTTTCACATGATTGTTTCTGACAAAGCATAACTATGTCAGGTCAGTGTGATGTATTCAATGTAAAGAGATTGCAGAGAGAGGTACTGTGGTAGCCTTGAGGCCAAACGCTGTGATGGACATTATATAGCGTGTGATTATTACCTTTTATTGACAGTAGGCTACTGCTGGTTCACAATATATGCCCTCCTTAAGAATACGTAGACCTAGTGTCATTTAGTAAGCAATGTTTCCTGCTTTTGGAGGAATGTTTTTTTTTTTATTTGTCACCTGGGAAACCCACAGTTTATGCTATGGTGTTAGCAGCTATGATACATTGTAGGATACTGGTAGTAATATTCAGTACATGTACAAGTGTAAGCGCAAGAAAGGGGAGAGAAGTATTGTGAAGAGCTGTAAAATGAATTATAATGTTGAAGATTATTGTTATTTATTACTGTTATTTTGGAGACTATGGTAGTGTACGATGCATTTTTAATTATTCCACACTCGCATGTGGTTGGTGCCTGCCATGTACTGTATGTTGGTTGTTGTTTATGCAGAGCCAGGCTTTTGAAAACAGGGCAGGACATGTAAGTTAAGTGAAGTAACTAATGTGTGGGCCTGTAGAGCTGTCAACTGGCATAGACATTTGGACAACTGGGCTGCTGATCCACCAGGTGTCACTGGTTAAAGCCCAGATCCTGTCAGCCTTTGCTATTCCTTTCCCCCATTTATATACTACTACTAATAATAATAATAATAATAATAAACTGTAATAATAAACACTATAAAGTTTGATTATATTATTACATGCTAGTGCAACCATGCCATAAATTCCAGTTCACAAAGATGAAGGGCCAATCCATTCATCAAGAAGAAAGGTTGAATGTGCACGAAGAGCCCAAAAATGATGTTATAAATCATTGGTAAAGGGAAGAACAGCTTGCAGCGTTGTGTGTGCTGGTTAGTGCATACTGTGCATTGATGGAGAAGAAATTAATATATTCATCCCATATTGTCCCGAATATAAGACGACTCGTTTATAAGACAATCCTCATTTTTCAAGACCCATTTACAGAAAAAAGAACATTGAATGTCAAATAGTATAGCCCCTGAATATAAGACGACTCCATTTTTGGGATATTTCCATTGGGAAAAAAAACATAGTCTTATATTCAGGCCAATAGGGTATTCATCTCAAATTCAACGGCTACTTGCCTGAAAGTTATATCCTGGCAGATTTACAGCCTGTGTTAAATATACTCTTTTACCAAGTAACACCACAGGTTACAATAGAAAGAAGGTTACAATAGAAACATTGGTTCCAATGGCCCTAATTCCTTGGACATCTCTGGGCACGCAAACAGTGTCTCTTTTCATTTCATTTTTATTAACCCAAATAGTTTGGTACTTAGGGTCCTGTGGCTAAATCCAAGCTCTCCACTTGCTGTATGCATTTATGACTTGAAGAGTACAGTGTCAGGACAACAGTAGCCCCAGGATGTGTCTGTGAGGGTGTTGGTGAGCAAGCTTCAACAACAGAATCCTTAACATCAAAAAGGAGGAAATTCTACTGATGCTACTAGTTACGTCTAACAATATTGTCTTCTGAATGTCCCTTGAAGGGTCTCATACTTTCCCTCACACAGACGCATACCCACACACACACACACACACACACACACACACACACACACACACACACACACACACACACACACACACACACACACACACACACACACACACACACACACACACACACACACGCACACACACAGGACATCAGTGGCCTGTAGATATAGTCAGAGGGTGCCAGTGATAGAGCTTAATAGAGGACCATTAGACCTCCGTGCCACAGTATGGAGTCCGCGGCAGGGATTGGTTCAGACAGCTTCCACTGCTGAGCCAGCATCCAATCATCTGGAATTTTCTTCTGTTGGGATTCATTGCGTGAGTGAGTACACACTCCATTTGCACTGCATTTGTGTCTTGTGTTATAAAGTGTGTAAATGTGCCCGTGTGTGTGCCCACCTTGGACGAACCCTCTTCACAAACAACCTGTCACATTCCGTCTGTAAAGTGGGTTTGAATGCAGGGCTCAGCACAGCATGGGGCGCGCATGCGTGCAAGTGTGTGTGTGCGTGTGGTGCCTCCAGATCTGTATTTGATGTGGGCCTTGGTCTGACTCTGCGCAGTATGGGGCTGATGTCTGAACCACTCTGTGTGTGTCTTAAAATGCAGGCTTCCTCCCAGTATGGGGCTGATGCTTGAACCGGTGGTCCAACTCAATCCGCTTAAATAAGCCTTGATTTCACCCCTGGTGAAGTTAAGTGTGTGTGAGTGAGTGTGTGTGTAAATTCTTAAGCCAGTGGTGAGTTCACCCTCCCGGTCCACAAATGGGACGAGAATCCATAATTCACTTTGGAGTTTTTGAGAAGTAGTTGGGAGGGGATGGGGGAGGAGACATTAGGACGCTTATAATGAGAGAGCCAGAGCTTGTGTGTAAGAGAAAATGATTAACATGCGGAGCACGGCTTGATGCCACATGTCTTTTTGAAGTATTAATGGTGGACATGTTAGCCTTGGTGCATTTCCTCTCCTGTGCGGAACTGGTCTGTAAGGATAAATGTTTAATAGTTTTGGAAGAAAATAAAATATCATAGGATAGTGTAGGGAGTTGGTTGCCCTACTTATAAAGTATACTTACAGTAACGGGAATGTAGAGGTGTACTGATCAGATTCTTTTTTACCCTTATCAGCGTTTTGCATAAGTGGCAAATATTTCCAAAATTATATATACATTACATATATTAAATTACCTATCAGAGAAGGGTATTCTGGGAGTGAATATTGGATGATATGGCACTGTACATGTGCACAGGACACACGTGCAATTCTGAATTGATGTTTTCCATTCAAACTGCCTGTCTGGAAATCACCGTATTTGGTGCTAACCCACAGATCGACCTGTTGGGCACAGCGATTTACATTTTCAAGAGTCACTGTAGGGCAGGTGATGTCAAACTCAAATACACAGCAGGCTAACACAGAAAAATAATTGTACAAGTCAAGGGCTGGAGACACCAGACTGTGTTTCAACACAAGGGCACTGATTTGTGAGGATGTCGGCAGACGGCAAAAAACATTTTTTCCTTAAATAAATCAATGTACCTTAATTTAATAGCAAGATAAATGCAAAGATGAAACTACATGCATTAACATGGTGTGTGCAACCAGAGGGCCAGTTCTAATAGTAATTAAATAGCATCCAACGGGCCGAAGATCATTCAAGGGACTGATCTGGCTCCTGGGCCTTGACTTTGACATATATGCTGTAGGGTAAAGTATAGGACAAAGAACTGCATATAATGGCATGCTTTCTTCTGTATGTGTCCTGGTGGTGGTGATCGGCTGTGTCCAGTGTGCATCATGACTGCCCGGGGAGCTGTGAGTATGGCCAGCCCCAGTGCGAATGAGAAACCACTGGGCTTTGTTAGAGCCGTGACCTACCCACTGCGCTCCACAGGACTACAGGTCTGCTCTCTGCAGGGGACCAATGCTCTCCAAACGTCCACCGTTTGACCATCATCATCCAGACTAGTTCTGTTAAACAAGTATTTGATTGAGAGAAAGCAAGGGAGAGACAGAGAAATTGAAAGTAAGAGAGGTAGGAGGAGAGAGAGCGCGAGAGAAAGGGAGAAATTGATCCTGGGTGTCAGCCGTCACTTGCAGTAAAACAATGTCACAGTATGCGGTGTGAGGTGTTTGCGGGTTGGCGTATATTGTTAATATTTGGCCTATATATTGTGTGTTTTCCACGGGGAGAGAGAGCTGAGCGTCAGTGACTGATGGCGGCTGTAATGGTCATTATGTTCCTTGATAAATCTGCTGCCACCTCTGGGAAAGGTGATGTTAGAGGGGTCAGAGGTCAGCTTGGGGTCGTCCGAGGTCAGGCTCATCCTCAGCCAGTGACAAATCACTTGTCTGCGTGTGTGGCTGATTGTGTGTATCTGGTGTGCACGTTGGTGCATTATGTGTGCGTTGCGCGTGTAATCCATGGAGACGAGAGAGATATATTCCATGTGTCATATTGTGTGTATTGGGGCATCCCAGTGGTAGAAGTAATAATGTGGGAGTCAAACCTTGTATCTCCACCTTTCTTTTCATTAGTTTGTCTTTTCACATTTTCTGTCGTAAATCAGTGCCCTGTTTTTGAATTAGTTTGTGACGCTGTCATACAGCCACGCGTTGGGGGCTTTATTTTTGTCACTGTTGGTAATTTCGGTTGTCATGCCCAAAATAGGCATTTACAAACCCAACACCTTTAGCCAATGAAAAGTAAGTAACATAAGCTTGTGTTGTGACTTAATAACTACATTACACTACAGCCGCATTGGAATACAGTTTGTCTTTGTCCTTTTGGCCTATTCTGTTCTTTCTGTGACGATATGCAGTATACTGTATATCGACTGCATCCACATTTTAAAAGACTCTACTGAATATGTACCTGTATTTGTTTTGAGTTAATTTGAGACTCACACATCTTTAACTTCAATATTCAGAACATTTTCTTAATGCATGTGGGTAGTGATTTGGCACTCTAGATTAGTTTTTGAAGATAACTTTTTGTTTTTGGAGCAAGCATTTCCCTTGTAAATAGCGCACAGTGTCAGATGCTAGCCACGTAGCCCAAAGTGATTTCCGTCCCACGCTGGTGATTTTTCACAGTTAGTCATCGTATGGTCTGTGATCGCTCCAACAACACACGCACTAATTCTATTAGTGAGTTTCCGTTTCATAGCGTGGAAAAAATATGTGCTGAAGGATGTGAGATTTCCTGATCAATAATGTGAAAAGCTTCATTTGGTATGAAGTTATTTCCCATGGTGCCCCTCTCTGACTGTGTGTGTGTGTGTGTGTGTGTGTGTGTGTGTGTGTGTGTGTGTGTGTGTGTGTGTGTGTGTGTGTGTGTGTGTGTGTGTGTGTGTGTGTGTGTGTGTGTGTGTGCGCGCGTGCGCGTGCGTGCGTGCGTGCGTGCGCGCGCGCGCTACATGTATGTATGGCGGTTGTCCCCTACAGGCATGTGGGAGGGCAGCTCTAAGCCTCTCAGGACCCTTCACAGTCCTATGACAGCAAAGAAAATATGAGACATGCACGCACGGCGCGCACACACTGACACGCATGGCACACCACACATGCATGTGGGCGGGCACACACCCGCACACACACACACACACACCTGAGGGCTTGATTTAATCCAGAAGTTCATAACTCATTCGTTTGAAACCTGCCCCCACCCCCCATCACCCGCACCTTTTTTCTCTGTTTCTTTGTCTATCGTTCTTTCCTCACTAGCTCAGTTCCCCATCATATTATTAATTGCAACAGATTTGTGTGTGTGCGTGTGCGTGCGTGTGTGTGAGAGAGAGAGAGAGAGAGAGAGTTGGGACATAACACATCCCACTTCATTAACGACAAAATGAAGGCAAAAAAAGAAGAATGATTTACAATTCTGATTCAGGCCCCAAATGGGAGTTGTGTTGGAGAGAGGGAGGGAGGGAGTCTGGGGGAACAGAGAGGGGTGAGGGTAAGAGAGCGACTATACTATGAGGAAAAATGCATGAAACGGTAGGACGAGAGAGACATACAACCCCAAATCCGTTGAAATTGGGACGTTGTGAAAAATGTCAATAAAAACAGAATGCATTGATTTGCAAATCGTTTTCAACCTATATTCAGTTGAATACACCACAAAGACAATATATTTAATGTTCAAACTGATAAACTTTATTGTTTTTTTAAATTATACAATCTTTTGTAAATTGATCCCTGCAACACGTGCCAAAAAAGTTGGGACAGGGGCAACAAAAGACTGGGAAAGGTCATGAATGCACAAATAACACCTGTTTGGAACATTCCACTGGTAAACAGGTTAATCTTAAACAGTTTAATATCGTGATTGGGTATAACAGGACCATCCCAGTCGTTCACAATCAAAGATTGGGCGAGCTTCACCACTTTGTGAATAATTCTAGGAGAAAATCATCCAACTGTTTAAAAACAATGTTTCTCAACATTCAATTGCAAGGAATTTGGTGATTTCATCATCTACAGTCCATAATATAATCAAAATGTTCAAAGAATCTGAAGAACTTGCTATACTAAAGTGACAAGGCCGAAAACCAACACCGAATACTTGTGACCTTTGATCCCTCAGGTGGCTCTGCATTAAAAACTGACATCATTGTGTAAAGGATATTACTGTGTGGACTCAGGAACACTCAGAAAAGTTTACATAATTTGTCGCTACACCTGTGAGTGCAAGTTAAAACTCTACCATGCAAAGCAAAGCCATACATCAGAAAGGTTGGTTTGAAAAACAACCAGAGAAACAACCAGAAATGCCTTCTCTGGGTACAATATCATTAGAAATGTGGACTCATCAGACCACAGCACACTTTTCCACTTTGTGTCTAATCATTTCAAATGATATTGTACCCAGAGAAGGATTTCTGGTTGTTTTTCTGGATGTTTTTCAAACCAAACTTTCTTATGTATCGCTTTGCTTTCCATGGTAGAGTTTTAACTTGCACTCGCAGGTGTAGCGACAAATTATGTAAACTGACAATGGTTTTCTGAGTGTTCCTGAGTCCACACAGTAATATCCTTTACACAATGATGTCAGTTTTTAATGCAGAGCCACCTGAGGGATCAAAGGTCACAAGTGTTCGGTGTTGGTTTTCGGCCTTGTCACTTTAGTATAGCAAGTTCTTCAGATTCTTTGAACGTTTTGATTATATTATGGACTATAGATGATGAAACCACCAAATTCCTTGCAATTGAATGTTGAGAAACATTGTTTTTAAACAGTTGGATGATTTTCTCCCAGAATTATTCACAAAGTGGTGAAGCTCGCCCAATCTTTGATTGTGAACGACTGGGATGGTCCTGTTATACCCAATCACGATATTAAACTGTTTAAGATTAACCTGTTTACCAGTGGAATGTTCCAAACAGGCGTTATTTGTGCATTCATGACCTTTCCCAGTCTTTTGTTGCCCCTGTCCCAACTTTTTTGGCACGTGTTGCAGGGATGAATTTACAAAAGATTGTATAATTTGAAAGAACAATAAAGTTTATCAGTTTGAACATTAAATATATTGTCTTTGTGGTGTATTCAACTGAATATAGGTTGAAAACGATTTGCAAATCAATGCATTCTGTTTTTATTGACATTTTTCACAACGTCCCAATTTCAACGGATTTGGGGTCGTAGTTGGAACACGGACAGATTGAAACGGAGGAGTGGAAGCACAGAGAAAGAGCCAGTGTAAAAAGACCGGAGTGGCGTTGAAAGAGGAAGAGTGGGAAAGTGACAGAAAGGTGGAGGCGATGCGTGGGAGGCTTTTCCAATTAGTGATGCTGAAGGATCCACTGGAGTCATATTTATTCAGCTTTAATTGAGATTAGTTATTTTCAGGAAGGCAACACGTTCCCCGTTTAGGGATGGAGAGAGAGATAGACGGGCGGTGAGAGAGAGAGGTGGACAGAGAGAGACATGTGGAGAGATGTGATGTATCCCATGAGGTCTGTCTGTTTCCTGCAGGTAGTTTGTCACCTAGCGGGTGATCACACATTTTTACAAGGTCACACCATTACCGCTCTGGCTCTCTCTACTTCGCTCACAGAATTCTTCCCTCCCTGTCAATCTACTGCCAAACTACCCCCCCCCCCCCTCCCCCCACACACACACACACACACACACAATCTACCATCTCACTCTTTCTGTCAAGGAAAGGATGACGCTATAATGAATAAAATCATTTTATTCTCTGTTTCCGCAATTGGTGGTTTGTAGAGCATGTTAAAGAACCTTATTTAGACTGTTATCTATTTTATTATTATGTTTTTCTTGCAGGTTTCACTTGTATTGTATTGTTTATTGTTTTTGTTTTTTGTTTTTGCAAGATGTTTTCCTTCAGCTTATTAGAGTTCGACGTCCATCCAGGCTCCTCTTTAGGTTCTGCATTTGGGTCTACAATTATGTACCCTTCATGCAGTGGTGTTTCTTGGCAATATGGAGCCCCAGGCAAGATTTTCTCCTGTGAAATCTCCTGTGAAGTCATACCTATGACAGCACAGTAAAATGGCGCCCCTGAAGGGAAAAAAATTCTACTGTATCCAAGATCTATCCACTTAATTCGTATTTATTCGTCATCCTCTGGCAATTCTGTTATCCTCTGCTGACCATATTGTTAGGTGTTGCAGTAGAAACCTTCTTTGTTGCCATGTCCATTCATATCAGATTTGTCACTTGTTCTTTACAGACAACTCCTCAGAAGAAGATTGGTAAAATAAGACATATTTTAAGATTGTTTTCCGCCACACCATTTCCTAGTACCGTACACCTAAAAAGGTGTCAATGCAATGTTTTGTTAAAATCAAGTATTTCGTTTAGAAGCAATAAAAGATAAAGGGAAATGGTGTTAAATGTCCCTCTGTCCCTCAGGTACTGTCAGAGAAAAATATACACATTACTCGTCTTGCCAGGAAAATGACAGGCTTATCATCATATGCTGGCATTCCTATCAAACAGTACAGCTGAGAAAGAGAGAGAATTTAACATGATGTTAGTGTAAAAAAGTACAAGACCTTAAGGGTTAAGGTGCACCTAGAGTCTTTTAAAATCACACTGGGGTGTCATGTCACCACAAAGAACATGTGTGTTCTTCGTGGGGGAAAAAAATCTCCTACATAATTCACTATGATCTGACCCATCAGAGGAGGACCAGTCTCATTTACACCTCATTATACCATGCACTGAAATGTGTAAAAATGGAGATTTCCCCCTTAAATGCCTCACATAGGTTTATATTCAGTTCTACGTTGTACTATGCAATACGAGCATAGTTAAACATAATTACTGTCCACTTTAATGTCAATTTGTTATCGTGTTTTGTCACTCTGCTCTGTTCCAAGTGTGTGCGTGCAGGCTTGTAATGGGACAGATCTGAATTTTGGATGCAGTGTTAAGTCTATACATTGTTGTGCCTATGACTTTTATCCTACTGTGCATTTATAATAACCATTGGCAAGTCTGATTGCAGGCTATGGCAGGCTAATTACAACCCGTTCAACTCCGTTGAAATTGGGACGTTGTGTAAAATGTAAATAAAAACAGAATGCATTGATTTGCAAATCGTTTTCAACCTCTATTCAGTTGAATACACCACAAAGACAATATATTTAATGTTCAAACTGATAAACTTTATTGTTTTTTGAAATTATACAATCTTTTGTAATTTGATCCCTGCAACACGTACCAAAAAAGTTGGGACGGGGGCAACAAAAGACTGGGAAAGGTCATGAATGCACAAATAACGCCTGTTTGGAACATTCCACAGGTAAACAGGTTAATCTTAAACAGTTTAATATCGTGATTGGGTATAACAGGACCATCCCAGTCGTTCACAATCAAAGATGGGGCGAGGTTCACCACTTTGTGAACAATTCTGTGAGAAAATCATCCAACGGTTTAAAGACAATGTTTCTCAACATTCAATTGCAAGCAATTTGGTGATTTCATCATCTACTGTCCATAATATAATCAAAACATTCAAAGAATCTGAAGAACTTGCTATACTAAAGCGACAAGGCTGAAAACCAACACAGAATACTTGTGACCTTTGATCCCTCAGGTGGCTCTGCATTAAAAACTGACGTCATTGTGTAAAGGATATTACTGTGAGGACTCAGGAACACTCAGAAAACCATTGTCAGTTTACATAATTTGTCGCTACACCTGCGATAAAACTGCGTTAAAAATGTACCATGCAAAGCAAAGCCATACATCAGAAAGGTTGGTTTGAAAAAACAACCAGAAAAACAACCAGAAATGCCTTCTCTGGGTACAATATCATTTGAAATGGTTAGACACAAAGTGGAAAAGTGTGCTGTGGTCTGATGAGTCCACATTTCTAATGATAGTGGACCCAGAGAAGGTATTTCTGGTTGTTTTTCTGGTTGTTTTTCAAACCAACCTTTCTGGTGTATGGCTTTGCTTTGCATGGTAGAGTTTTAACTTGCACTCGCAGGTGTAGCGACAAATTATGTAAACTGACAATGGTTTTCTGAGTGTTCCTGAGTCCTCACAGTAATATCCTTTACACAATGACGTCAGTTTTTAATGCAGAGCCACCTGAGGGATCAAAGGTCACAAGTATTCTGTGTTGGTTTTCAGCCTTGTCGCTTTAGTATAGCAAGTTCTTCAGATTCTTTGAATGTTTTGATTATATTATGGACTGTAGATGATGAAATCACCAAATTGCTTGCAATTGAATGTTGAGAAACATTGTTTTTAAACCGTTGGATGATTTTCTCACAGAATTGTTCACAAAGTGGTGAACCTCGCCCCATCTTTGATTGTGAACGACTGGGATGGTCCTGTTATACCCAATCACAATATTAAACTGTTTAAGATTAACCTGTTTACCTGTGGAATGTTCCAAACAGGCGTTATTTGTGCATTCATGACCTTTCCCAGTCTTTTGTTGCCCCCGTCCCAACTTTTTTGGTACGTGTTGCAGGGATCAAATTACAAAAGATTGTATAATTTCAAAAAACAATAAAGTTTATCAGTTTGAACATTAAATATATTGTCTTTGTGGTGTATTCAACTGAATAGAGGTTGAAAACGATTTGCAAATCAATGCATTCTGTTTTTATTTACATTTTACACAACGTCCCAATTTCAACGGAGTTGGGGTTAAGTATACCACGTTCATGAATCTTAATAATATGAAAAGTATAGGTTGCACTTCACAAAAACGGAAGTGGATATAGTAATAATTACTTAATGTGGAAAGGGAAGATAGACGGAACCGTGACATATTTTGGAGAAGTGGAAAGACAAGTATCTCTGTTTCTGCCAGGTCTTTTTGGTCTGGCAGTATTTTTTATTGAGCAGGACAGATTGTATTTGTGTATTATTGAGGTTGATTTAAACTTCGTTGCACTACAGCTCAGCACAGCAAACACAGCCGACACATCCACCTCACAATGCATCGCAAGGTCACTTGTGTTGTGAGCCTGTACATTCGGCCACCCTGTAACACAACGGACTTCAGATCCTCTGGAGAACAGAGGGATTGTATAAGGTCGGGTAAAATGCGAGTGGATATTAGATGAGATGAGAGAGAGGAGAAGGGGAGTGAGGGTGAAAGAGAAAGGTGGGCTATGTGTAAGTGCTGAACATCCATGTGGGTGTGTTGCATCCAAAGAAATGAGTAAATGGAGTGTGTGACATGAGATGTTCTGAATCAGCTGCTCCCATTTAGTGACTGTACTCAACCTCAACTTCTCCTACATGTTCCCCTTTTCTGTACACAGTAATAGAGCTCATAACGATAAACAATGATGCAAACAATTAACACATTTGAACACATTGATGTTGAGGTTAAACTGAAATTCACCCAATACCCATGGGCCAAGGGGGAGTTCTGCATTGTGGCACTTGATACCGCTGTCTTCAGAGCAGCACCACCTGTGGTATAAATGCTCTGACCACAGGATTGTTCTTGACTCTAAACCAGATGTTTAACACCAGGAGTTGCGTTGTAGTCATGATATACTACAGCCTGTTGTGCGGTTTTATTATCTTGTTGAGCTGAACTCGGGACCCCTACACATACTTTTTGTGACGCCATCTGGAATGATTTTGGTGCTGTTGGAATGCAAGGTGTTTTTTGTGGATGTAAGCTTAAATTGCAATAGTCCTATCTATATGGCCTGAAGCAGAAGGCTCAACACGGCTACACTGCTAGCCTCTGAATCAAAGTAAAAATGTCAGCGTGTGGCAAGCTGGGGCAGGGGCTAGTTGGACAATGCTAAGTGAATGCGGGTAAAATGTCAGGGTCGGATGGAGCCTCTTTGACAGATGGCATATGGATAAATACCCCACTGACCCTCTGCTCACCTGCACAGCACCTGCTGTTGCTACTCACTCAACCTCATTCTCCCTCTCTGTATCGCAGGCAGTAGCTGTGCTGTTCTGCCAGGCAGGTGGCTCTCTGTTGCTATGTTTGTACCTCTCTCTCTCTCTCTCTCTCTCTCTCTCTCTCTCTCTCTCTCTCTAAAAGGATGGATGACGTAATTACCTGTACATGGACATTGACTCCCAGGATGCAGGGTTGCATGAGAGAAAGGGAGAGTCTGATCGACTCCAGTTGGCCTGTGTGTGTGTGTGCGTATTGTGTACACACACGTGTGTGTGTGTGTTAGCGAGACCCAGCCTGCCAGCTGTCGCTGTTGTAACCACTGTCTTTAGTTACAGAGAACAGTTGACACAGAAACAACCCATGAAAAGAGAGACGTTATCAGCCTGGGTCCTGTTCACTGATACATGTATACACAGTTACATGTTACACAGGGTAGAGTCTACCTTGGGATAAAGACACAGCCAGGCACGCACGCACGCACGCACAACGCACACACACACAGTTTGCCTGCAGTTTGTGAATTGGTGTTTAGTTGCACTTCTAATACAGTACATTATGGTAGATGATTGTAGATGATTCTGGCATATAAGATACTCCCATTATCCACAACTTCCCTACAACCCATAAGCCTTTGTGTTTGTGTGTGCAGAAGTTCCTTCTCTTGCTGTGTTGCCAGATTTGCAACAGAAACAAGTGAACAGGTTTATAAAGACCATCACAAATGGACACAGCTGATCTACAACCCCGCATCTGTAATTTAAAACGTAATATTTTGAATATATTTTTAAATATTCAAATAAAAAGCACACAGTATTTTCTGATGGTTGACTGTGGACAATTACAATTACAATCTTGGGTTCCTTGACATGAGTAGATGTGGGAAAACACTATAAGCTTTAGAAAGTAAGCTCAAGCAAACGACTACTTTCACTACTTCAGAAACAAGCCCAAAAAACAACAACCAGCAACTACCAATAATGTATTTGTAAGTGACTTCTGACAAAAAAAGAGTCAATGTTTGCTTATAATAGGCAGGCATGGCAACACTGTATGAATGTGTGTGCTCTGGTTTTGGTCCCCACCAGTGCCTTGGCAGGGAAAGTCGTGGATACCTTGATCCACCCCTTTACAACTGCTCTCTTAAAACACCTTGGAAACTGCTCCACACCTAGCTCCCACCTAGCTCCAAAGCTGTTTTAATTAAACTCCCTTTTTGCCGTCAGAACTACAGACTCACTCCCAATTCTTTGCTGCATGTCTGAAAACTTGGTGTCTATAACCTCAAACTCACCACCGAGCACTTCACTGTCCTTGTATCCCCTCTTGATGAACGTTTATCTACTATAGTATCCATGGCATCTG
Organism: Benthosema pterotum; assembly: GCA_039105355.1. Lineage (NCBI taxonomy): Eukaryota > Metazoa > Chordata > Actinopteri > Myctophiformes > Myctophidae > Benthosema > Benthosema pterotum. The sequence goes on along the minus strand of CM076967.1, from coordinate 31,501,141 downwards.
TTTATCACCTGTTCTTATGTTTTATGTACTCTGCAAGCTGCTGCTATTTAGAGAACAACCTCATAACTTCTCCAAGTGGGCTCCCTCAACATGCTTAACAAACATTGGTGAAACGACTTGGCTGTAATAACACCAGGGATCTAGGCATGGGCATGGGGGGGACAATGTCCCCTTAAATGCCCTGACTGCCCCACCAAACATGATGGCATGCAGACAAGTTGAATTTCAAAGATATTTCAAATTAAAGTGCTTACCATTATAACGACTAGACATGAGGCCCGCTGCGCGGGCCTCACGCCTAGACTTGGCGCCATTGTGCAGCCTTCATACACTGGCAAGTGGTGCTCACTCAAAATTGGAAGAAAGTAAAGTATTTTTTGGACACTTTGTAACACTTTCCATATTTCAGGCAGCGTATTTTTTGTATGTAAGAGGAATTGTAATCGTAGTGAGTAACATGAAATGACTACAAAAGAGTATGAACATGAACAGGGAGGTGATGCAGCAGTAATGGGGAGTAATAGATGAAATTTATGTATTTGTTGAGTATAGTTATAGGAACTGAATGGAGCCTTGGGTGTGTAACTTAGTGTCCAAATGGAACCAAATGGAGCTGTTGGAGATGGACACAATCAGAGTTGTAGGCTATATCATGAGTATTGGTTTCACAATATAAATTGAGGGTCACAGAAAGAGAACAGGCAATAAATGGGGCCAGGTCTGTGTAGCCTAAATCATGTCCTTGCAATTAAAAAATGAACGCTGCAAGAGCTTAAAAATGTTGTTTTATAGGGTTCATTGGGGTCGTTGTAATGTAAATGTTTGTATTTTGTCATGGAAGGTGCTATACAAATAATGTATTATTATTATTATTAGTATTATTATTACTACTGCTACTATGCATACATTAGTGTAGAGAGAGAGAGAGAGAGAGAGAGAGAGAGGCATTAGAGCCACCTAATGTCAGAGTCAGGACATTCATACTTCCGTCTGTGTTGTTGTATGGCTCTGGTGTGGACACGGGCTGTAAAACGGTGACGATTTTGACGTCACCGTTTAGTTGGGTGCAATTTGGGAAAAGTCGGGTCCAATTTGGGAAAAGTCAGACGTTCGCCCATGTTATGTGGATGGTGTGCCCAAAAACGGTGACGATTTTAACGTCACAGTAGGTGGGTGCAATTTGGAAAAGTGAAACTTGCATGGATTATATTTTCATAAAAACGGCTACTGTACAAAAAATATGACAGTTACATGGATGTAATATAGCCTATGCTGTGTGGATATAGGTGCTGGAGGTGTTGTGCATAGTGAGATGTGTGCAAACATTGTAGTTTGGTAGGAGAAGCGTCACAAAGGCGAACGGATAAACGGGCGAGACGCTCTCCTATTATAGTAGCTAGATTTGAAACACAACTGCCACTGCTGCTACTAACTAGCTAGCTACAGTTGTGGCACCATTAAACCAACCCCATTTCATCATTCAAAACAGAAAACTCTGAGTCAGACCTTTAGCTTTATACAACATACATGCTGAGTGCCCATTCAACAACAACTGTTATTATTGATGCTTACTTGGCCGAAATTGCTATGGGTGTGACTTCATTGCCCATGGCGCGAAGCAACACAGGCGATGAAATCTCCCCCACATCATTTTCGCCTGCCTCCCCAATTGGGAAATGTTACATCCGGGCCTGAATAGCACATTGGAACACGTTGATATTGAGTTTGAACTGAAATTCACTGTCTTTATTCTTGCTTTGGGTGTGTGTATAAATGTGTGTGCGTGCATGTATCACCATATACCAACACATGGCTGTTCGAGTTTATGCATGTGTGTGCTTGTTCACTCGTGTGTGTGTGTGTGTGTGTCCTCTTTCAAGCACCTGTAAAGCCTATAGCATGTCCTAATAATAGAGTGCCGTTGTTTTTTGTTGAGCTGACCGGCCCACAGGCTCCTGGAGGATGGAGTCAGCTAAACATGCACTGACCTGGAAAACACAGCCACACTGTACAGCTACCGGCTAGAGGTAGCTACAGCATGGCATGATCCATATATAGCTATATCATAGCTCTGGTCAAGAGCTCCACTGCTTCTATGAGTCTGCCTTGCATTGGAGCTCTGTAACATACAATGCAATCTGCCATTACTAGACCCCACCAGCCTCTCTTCTGGAGTGGGTATATAAAGAGCGTTTTACAGTACCTACTCACCAAAACAAACATGGCCAAAAAGTCCATTTTATCCGAGTGGTGTGGGGCTCAGAGTGTTTCCTCTAAGGAAAGTAGGCTTTCTAATCACACGAGCTGTGCTTGTTTTGGTGAGTAGGTAAAAAGTTATTTATATATTCTGAGTAATGGCAGATTGCATTATATGTTACAGAGCTCCAATGCAAGGCAGATTTATCGAAGCAGTGGAGCTCCGGACCAGAGATATCTGTATCATATACAGTATATCATATACAGTAAAATCCTGAGTTTTAACTAAACACAGAGGGTATAATTTGTTCTCTCTCTCTCTCCCCTCATCCACAAAGCTCTATTTTCCGTCTAATCCCTTGAGTGCATTTTCATTGTCTTTAGAACTCGGGGGAGGCTAAGTGCCAGCGGACCTATCTGATGGAGCTGCAGCCTGACACACACACGGATACAGAGATAAAGATAGAGATACACTGGTTTATCTCGTGTGTATGTATGTGTCTATATGATAAAAGTACAGAGGCGTGTGTTCGTGACACATGTGACGTTATTCGAGATGACAGCTCAGAACTTATGACCTTTGGTCGCATTATCCTTGTACCTGGAGGGGGGGAATTTATACGCTCGCACGCATGCAGCTGGGTGGATGTGTGGATGTATGGATGATGGGGAAGAAAGGAGGAGGAGGATAGATTGAAGTTGGAAGGTGGCGCGGGGCGATAAAAGTTTCTTATCTACCCTTTCTGACTCTTTTAAGTGTCACTGTTGTTGGTAGATGACAACTGATGACAACGGTGACAGTTCTGACACTAGAATGAACCGTCACTTCATACTTGTATAATTGAGCTTGTGTGACTGTGGTGAGTGAGAGTTTGTGTGATGATAATCAAGTGACATTTTTCTGCTCGTCGTCAGATATAGCTCGCGTATAGAATGTCAGACTGGAACAGGGACGACTATTTAGCCAAACTGTATTCAGAATGACACCAGCCCAAGGCTTAAAACTTGACCATAGGTATGTACTATATGTGACACGTGTCCATGCACACACGCAGATGCAAACACACAGGGTCGCTCGGTCACCTCCTTGTCCTACCCGGGGCAGTTCTTAACCTATATGGTGCTGTGAGCAGACATACAAGCTAAACATGTATTATGGCTGAATAGAGATGGGGAGAATTTGGCCACATGTGGCTTATAGGCTATGGTACATTCCCTCACTCATCTTGAATTGTGCATTATACATGTGTGGGCAGTAAAGAGGCATTTTGGATTTCTCATTCACTTCTCTGGAAATCTTTATTCTTCTGATTGTCTTGGAATGTCCGTCAGACAATTTTGCCTACTTTCTTTGAATCCTCCTGCAATTGAGTCAATGTGAGTCAAGACAATGTTCTTTGGGATATTTCTTGATTTTCATCAGAAATACAACGGTCTTGCAAATGGCATGCATTCTTCTCACAAGACACCTCTGCTGATTTCTAAATGTTAGGGATGTAAATGGGCTACTTTCATATACAAGTATACTGCAGTGAAGTGAATACAGATGTACTTCTTATTCAGTAAATCTTCTTTACTCCTTAACTCACTGCAAACCACCTCATGAAGTCCTTTAAGTGGTGATTGCACTAGAAAACCCAGAAAACACCTCACACACTTTACAACTATAACTGATATAACTTTAAATGCATTTATCTCTGAATGAGCCCTGGAAACAATGAAATGTGAAAATACAGGCTTTTTGTCAAATGTATTAAAAAAAAATGAAACACATCACCAACTCATTTTATTTTTCCCTTAATGGATTTTCTATAAATTATTTTCGTTACTATTGAGCATAAGGAGAGTGAGCTTTTCTGCTAATCTGTCAAAGAGTTAAAATGTTGCAAACAAAGTTATTATTGATGAAGCCATGCTTGTGATGTTTAAAACAATTATATTAAAGGATGACTTTCACCACTTCAATCTACCTCCATACAATTGGCCCTCACTAATGTTCATGATAAAATACCACAATTATTTTCTACTTGGTCTGTGTCTCATAGGAGGCCAGTGGGCAATTCAGAAGCCCATCCAGCAGTCACATCATCATTATGCAGATTTTTTAGCTTTGATTCCCATCAGTGATGTCACTCATGGATGGGTTTTTGAACTGCCGACATGCAGGTTGAACACAAAAACATAACCGTCTTTTCTCAACAGGTTTCCTTTTGAGGTGTTCAATTCATAATGTTGTTCACCGTATATGATCGCTAAAGTAACATTTGATGATGTTGGCAGCTGTAGTCATTTATGAAATGGAATATCTCTTTATTTTCTAAACCTCCTTTCTTTTTAAAGCACCACTCCGCCCACCCACCTGCCCACCCCTCCTTTCCTTTCTTCTCTCTATTTTTTCTTTTACGAACCTTGCCTCGTAGGGTACTTTTTAATTGCTGTCGACTCAAACTAATAATAATAAATAATAGAAAAATACTGTCTCTTTTAACCTATTATTATGTCAATTTCATGAAGAAAACGGGAGGGGTTGGTAGGTAGGGGGTCTGAATAGCTATTTAATCACACCCGTTGGCTTTGTGGGCGTGCGGTGCATCCCAGGCTTTTAAAGGAAAGTTATTTAGAATAAATAAGGCTGCGTGGTTAAATGAGGAGGCCTTTTAGAGGGACTGATAAGCCCGCTGCATGGGGGAGCAGCATCAGCCTGGGAAATTAACTGGCTGAATGGACACTTACACTATGCAGCTCTCTAATGAGACTGCCTCAGTCTGCATTGCACCTCTGCTGTCCCCTAATAGAGCTTTGTATTTTGTGTGCATGCATGTGTGTGCCGTGTGTCTGTTGCCTTTCATATGCACACTCACAAACTGTACAGTATATGGATGGAAATGCAGATGCATGAAATTGTGTAGACACAGTTACATCACTGTTTGTCATTGCTTTTTTATGTTCATAAATTAATGACCTATAGCACACACTTTTTTGCGAGCATCTTTCGAAAATTTTCAGCTCAGCAAGATCTACTACTGTAGTCTGATTTTTGGCTGAAATTGGTTTCATCTGAGGGTGCCCAGTGACATATGCCTTGAACATTTTTGTTATTAACCCACAAATAATCCTACCAAAAAAGAGATTCATGGTATTTCATGCAACGTACTCTGAACAGGTAGCCTATAACTTATGCTTCTGAACTCTGATCTTTAGATTTTGAATTATGCCCAGCAGGGAAAAGTTTGTGCGTGACCAATTAAGCCTCCAGGGGTCATTGAGTGTTACCGTTTCTTTCTTCACCTCAACTCCAACCACAATCAGTTAGAAAAAACACCTTCTGATTTCTGTTGAGCCATTTCCAACATTTCATCTGTTAAGATTAATTTCCCAACAATGCCTTCTCTAAGTGTTCTGGGCCTTTGAATTTCAAGCTCAGCTGAAAATCTGCCTTTTTTCAGTCAACTTTTTTTTTATAAACAAATATATTTTATAAATAAATATATAGACATAATTTTAGGGGGCACCCCATGTGTTCTACCTGTACAGGCTTTGAGATCTACTGGTAGATCGCAATCTACCTTTTGGGCACCCCTGACCAATAGTTTTATACTATAGAACATATGTCACTGTCACACAGAAGTAGTTAATGTGGATGTGGCGTCTGTATATAGGTTTAACCAATGAAAATGTATCTTTAGTAAATGTCTACATTGGAAAACAGATTATTTTATTAATTGCCTGAAAATTATGAACTGTGATGATAAACATGCATTTCTGCACATCCTGAGTCCTGTTTCACAATTCCTTTTTTACCTCCATTGTAAACTCTTTGCCTGCCATTAATACAGTCCTCCACATTATGTCCCTATAGTAAATAAACATTTCTGTGTGCACATAGAGAATTTGAAATGTGTATATCCAAGTCTTCATACAGTACCAAGTGAGCGTGTTTATGTACCATACTTCTGTGCCATTGTGCATCCCTGGCTTCTCTCTTATGGAACATCTGCGTCTGCCAAGTACAGTGAAATGTTGATGGATTGTTTTGCTCACTGGTGAATCTTTAACTTCTGTAGTATAGCCTTCCATCGGAGGCCTGATGGTGTTCAGTGTTTACCTGTAAAACAAAGTGTACAATTCCTGGCCTATTCCCTCCAGTAGTCATTTGATACTCATGTTCCAACAGCAAAGAAAAAAAAAATCCCTCAACTCACTCGTATTCCTAGCATTGTTTTGGTCTTTGTTGTGGTTGCTCAGAAAGAGAAATTGTTGAACTAGTCTAAACATGACTGAAACCTTTTGCTTGCACTGGGCAGGAATCTGCGCATTATCTCCCTTTTGCCGATGTGATCATCACAACACTTCATATTTGGGAATCCAAACTCCATTGTTACCGACACGGTTCTAGTCTACTCGGCGAGCAGATGATTCATAAATGTTCCATAATGGACTGGATCTTGAGACACTTTGTCAATGCAGTAACCTTGGAAATGCCTAGCTGGCTGAGAATCTGGATTTAGTGCAACTTTATATACAGTATATATCGATAAATGCATTGATCTATGGTATGCCACATACTGTATGTATGTTCAGTATGTACGTATCTACAGTATCTGTGTTACTGTAATGCAATATGCATCTGTGCAGCCTTAAGCTGCTGTAATAACTATATTCAGCAGCTGTAGTTCTCTGTGTAGCACCAGTCTGTGCGATATGTCCCACAGCTTTGTCCCACAGCATTCTCCTTGTAAGACACAGGACTTTGCATAATAAATATAGGCTGATCTTTATAGAGGAATTTAATCTTCACACTCACTCACTCTCCCGACCCCCCCCCCCTCCCTCCTCCTTCATTTCTCTCCCTGGTGCTCATCACTAATGCAATTCCCAATATGTGTATGCTTGTGTGTTTTTGTGCAGGTGTGCCTTTTGGCCTGGCCTTTTTATTCACATTTTCTCCATTATAAACCATTCAAGCGTTGAATACAACTCATTTATAGTAATGCAATATTTATCACACATTCAGCTGAGTTTTATAAGACAGATGTCATCCATTTCAGTGTGTTGGGCAGGTGTGAACAGCACATTTTAAAGGCCATAATCCCAGCGCTTTGCGTTTTCTTGGAACCGCCTTTACTAGGCCCCTGCTGCTGATCAGGCTGGATCCCATCTTGGATAAGCCCGAAGGCCACATGAACTCGCCATAAACTAGCCATGTTTTAGGTGTATTGATTGGCAAACAGATTGGCTGTATCCTGTAAAAACAGCTCTAACCTGAATGCTTTTATTAACCACATTGCTGGTAAATCTGGTAAATTGACAGCATAATGTGTTTTTCTTTCAGAGTGTGCTGTAGCATTGTGAGATGTAGGGTGTGGCTCTAGGGTAAGGAACATGCTCAATGCCTGTGTGTGTGCGTGCATGTGTGTGTCATGTCCTTTGCTGACACTGTTGACATACAGCAGTGCACAAACTGAAACACCCTACAATAGTTTATGTTGTCTCCCTGAGTCTCTTACTACTGTGTATCAAATCAGACCCACAGTGCAGTGAGTGTAACCTGTGGATTTTGATGATGATGATGGGTCTGTATTTCTCTTAGCAATGAACTATTTAAGTTGAAGCTCACAAGGAATAATGAAATTACCCGCAATTCCCAATAGTGGCCCAACACAGGGAGGCAGCCAGAACCTTCACAAATTGCTTGTGGTCGGATACAACTCAGCCATGGCTCCCGACATGCGTGGCCGGTTAAGGTAACCCATGCCCGGTTACAATTCACCTGTGGCTTCCCTGTGTGGTTAAGGTTTGGGGTAGGGTGTTGCACTCATGACTGTAGGAATGTTGCTTTGTCTAACCTAACCCCATAAATGTGCTGCAGACCACAATGTTTCATGCTGACTAGTGACCCATGGCCAGGCACACACAATTATAGCAATGCAGATAGATAGCTGCTGTTGTAAGTACAGGCTCCACTGTCATGTACAAGGTTTGTTGCCAGGGACGTGCACACACAGCCATTAAGGGGGCTTCGGTCCCTGCCTTTTAACCCATTTGTAAAACAAGTGCCAACTCTGGATGACGAATGCAGCATTTAGACCTCTATGGTGATAGAAATGCAATTGCCATGACATGCCGAAAGGAAACATTCAGCATTTTTTCCTGAACTTGATCGCAGCGTTTTGCATTGAACAAATGTGTGTGTGAAATCCTTGTCGTTACACTGCATCCCAGTAGATTAAATTGGGTTGTGCCCCCGAAAATAGCAGACAGTAGATCTGCTGTTTTTGCTATTTTTTTATCCTCTTAGGGGATTTCAGGCCCTTCCTCTAACACTGTGCACAGATTGTGCATGTCCCTGTTTGTTACTGCTCTCTAACTGTGCGCCTCTTTCCTGGGGATACTGTTGATTTTGCTTGGCACCACTTTAAATTCTTATATATATATTATAAATTGAATGTGACACTAAATGTCCATTGTAAATAGTCTGGGGAGGGACAGGCACTGATATAGAGAGAATGACAAATGCTGATTGGGAAATCATTTATCTAGATATTCTCAGACAGTTGACAGAGGATGTGATTAAATAAGATCCTGCCTTAAATCTCCCTCACTGGAAGATTTGGAAAGAGGCCATTAAGAGAAGACTAACGAAATTGACAACATCAGTAACAGAGCCAGGGACCATCTAATGTGAGAGTTTAGGGAGAATGGTCATTCATAGCTCAGACTCCTACTGAGGAGCAGATGAGTCAGTGATTCATGTCATTAATGCTGCACAAGACTTTAGCAGAGAAATAATTAATTCACAAAATAGGGAGTACTATTTGTGATGTTTAAACTCCAAACATCTGCTGCCTAAAACATTGAGCAGGTTGTAATGTCGTAACCTTGTGGGGATAAAGGGAGAGGCAGCGTACTGGTCTCATGCTTCAAGCCATGAGCAGTCGCCTTCTTTTCACCTGGCACCTGGCTTGAGACACCACCAGATGGCGATGTTGCTGCTAAATGATTTAAATAAAACAAGTTCACTTCATGACATCATTTTATAGCCATCAATTACAGGTGTATTCATTTACTTACGTTTTGCTCATAAGATAAATGCAACTTGAATTGAATTGAAGGCTTATGTTACCTTCGTCTGCCTTCAGGTAGATTCCCAGTCCTACAGACCTAACTTTTGCACTGAAAGCAGCTGTCTTTATTTATGTTGAACTTTGGGAAACATGGATGCTTTAAATTGGAGAATCATTGCCACACACACCCACTGAATCAGAATATTTAATTTGCTTTTTTCTCCTGCTGTTCATCTACTCCCACTGCTAGCAAAGTAGGACACAAAACAAACATAAACCTTCTGTCTGCTTTACAACTGTGCTCCATTAAACAAGCGAGAATAAGAGGCATAAAATGGTCCTTTTTGTTGTTAGAGAAAGAGCCATTAAGGAACTGCTGGCTTTGGAACTGGGACACTGACCCGTGCTGAGGCCATTTAGTTATTTTATTTAAAAAGCAAAATGATGACTTAGTAAAGGGCCAAGAGAGGGTTCTCATGTGCGTCTGTGTTTACTGAAAGACTGATAGCCCTGTCTAGAAACCATACAAGTGCAAGTGAAGTGGAAGATTTAATATATTTATGCAAGCATGCACGCTTGCATGGACTCACATCTTAATTGCTCGAGTTGATGGGTACTTAACCCCAGTCCTTTCTGCTTATGCTAATGGCAGAAGGTCAGGGCTGCCTCTGATTGGTTCTGCTGGTCTGCACTCAGCTGTGTCAGGGTGAAGGAGGTGGAGGAGAGGACAGGGCGCTAAGTTGTGTCAGGGTGGAGGAGGTGGAGGAGAGGACAGGGCGCTAAGTTGTGTCAGGGTGGAGGAGGTGGAGGAGAGGACAGGGCGCTAAGTTGTGTCAGGGTGAAGGAGGTGGAGGAGAGGACAGGTCGCTAAGCTGTGTCAGGGTGGAGGAGGTGGAGGAGAGGACAGGTCGCTAAGCTGTGTCAGGGTGGAGGAGAAAAGGACAGGGCACTACGTTGTGTCAGGGTGAAGGCACTCTGGGCAAACGGTGCGCTTTTGAAACTATGAACTATGAATGGGTAGTTGCGGAAGTTACTGTACTCACAGTCCCCAGAGAAACAGAAAAAATGATTCCAACGAACAACAAAGCAGTTATAAAAGTGTGCCAAGTGCCAACATTTACAACAGCTTTGCAAGCAAAAAGGGAGAAATATAATGTTTCTGGGGTATACATTTTCGGGATACCAGCTCAGTGGCCTTGTGGTTAGAGTGTCTGCCTTGAGACTGGGAGGTCGGGGTTCGATTCCCGGCCGGGTCATACCAAAGACTCTAAAAATGGGACCCTGCTTGGCACTCAGCATCAAGGGATGGATTGGGGGTAAGTCCCTGCGATATACTAGCGTCATGTCCAGGGGATGTACTTGTACATCAAGCTGCCTCACGCTACAGAAACAGGAGATAGGCTCCTGACCTATATGACATCATGGCCTGGCAAGGCAACTTACTATACATTTTCGGGAGCACCGCGCCGTGATTGGCAGGAAAAATGATAACATCCGGCAACTTCCAGCGGAAGTTAACTAACCGGAAGTCCCACCGTTTCATTCAGTCGTTTTGGGGTACCTTGCATCCAGGCTTTCATCTCGCAGCGCGGATGGAAGCCGGGAGATCGAGGCTAGGGTGAAGGCGGTAGAGGAGAGGACAGGGTGCTATGTTGTGTCAGGGTGTAGGAGGTGGAGGAGAGGACAGGGTGCTACGTTGTGTCAGGGTGAAGGCGGTAGAGGAGAGGACAGGGTGCTATGTTGTGTCAGGGTGAAGGAGGTGGAGGAGAGGACAGGGCGCTACGTTGTGTCAGGGTGAAGGAGGTGGAGGAGAGGACAGGGCGCTACGTTGTGTCAGGGTGAAGGAGGTGGAGGAGAGGACAGGGCGCTACGTTGTGTCAGGGTGAAGGAGGTGGAGGAGAGGACAGGGCGCTACGTTGTGTCAGGGTGAAGGAGGTGGAAGAAAGGACAAGAGACTGTACTGTTGCATAGGATAAAATACCGGAATAAAGTGGAGGGGAGTATAGCACAGAGTAGACTTGATTCTGAATACAATAGTGTGTAAAATGCACTTACTTTTGAGGGCACACAAAATATTTAACATCAAATATCTAATGCTGAAAAAAGTGCACATATGCATGTATGTGTGGATAATACTGTATGCATGTGTGTGTGCGTGTGTGTGCGTGTGTGTGTGTGTGTGTGTGTGTGAGTGAGAGGATGCATTTATATTTTCATAAAGAGAGATTGAACTACTGTGCATGCTGATATTCTATTCAGTGTCATCCAGCCGTGAGTGAGCTTTTACACATAACATGGCAGAGATTACAGTATAAACACTGGTCATATAACTATTGATCCTGAGTGGAGTTCCCCTTAATGGAAAGAAAAAATGTTGCGATGGAACACGTGAGTTGGGTTAAAATCTGTTTGTCATGCGATGTACTGTATAAATGAATGCTTAGATAAATGATGTAATGTAGTTTATCTTGTTTTTAGCTCCATACAAAAATGTGGATGAAAGTATATAAACGTTACCATTATGGCTTCTACAGATTTGGTAATAATGTTTAACAATATTGGCACCTGAACAAGTTTGGGTTTATATAGTCAGAAAGTTGGAAAGACATCTCATTTAGCATGGTATCTCAACTCCAAGATGGGTCTAATCTGTTTCCCACACATTTTCTTCACATTTTTCTAATTTATCTGATAATTATACTAACAGTGCACCTCTTAATACTCCTCCTATTATATTGAAGTGCATTTGTTTTAGAAGTTGTAGTAATGCTCATATAGGTCAGGCCTTGTGTTCCATACATACAGTACCTGCGTGCATGTTAACGTCATATGCCAGTCAGTCTGGTCAATTCAACAGGACATTTAGTCGTGTCTAATTTGACTGATTCACCGTGCCCACTGAGCTGTTAAGAACCAGTATGTACAGCGCGGCCCCGCTTAGCACATATACATTCAACAGAGGTCATACATGTATGCATAGACTTAAACTGGGTTCGCCAGGCCACGAGTCTCAAGTGTATGCGAGTGCACGCCGCATGGCATAATGTGCGTGCGCGTGGACGTGTGTGGACTCGGGGCTATACACTGCAGTAACACCAACTTGACAGGGGGCTGCAGAGATGTAGGGCGAGGTGCCAAGCCAAGGAGACGCATATACAATAACACACACACACACACACACACACACACACACACACACGTGGACGCAGGCACGCCTCGTCCCCTGATCTCAGGGGACATCTGCTCTGGTCCGGGTCACTGGCAGTGAGAGCACTCGCTCGGCCTCGAAACAATCGCCGTGGCCGTCCACATCGCATAATCCCATCCCATCCCATCCAAGAGCCGTGTGCGACATGATTGGCCCATTCCCCCCGGGGCGCCGAGGCGGCGGCTCAGGCACTGCTGCCTGATTCGCGGTGTCAGCTGTGGCGGTGTGTGGGCGTGCTGTGTTGTGTGTGCGTGGGCGTGTGAGTCTCTACAGGGGTGGGTGGGGAGTGTTTGGCACATTTTGGCAGGAGACACTATGAATTATGCAGATCCTGCTTATAATGTGTCCTGTGTGCATATATACACACAGTGTGTGTAGGTTCTTGATAAGAAGTGCCAGGGAACTGGAAACTTGGTAGGCACACTGTCTGCCTGGCTCTCTCATATCTATTATTTCAGATTATATTTTAACACTTTCACCCTGACAGCTAATTCTCCCTGTCTCTGTTTCTCTCTCTCTCTCTCTCACCGCCAGTCTCTTCACTGTCTTTTCTCCCTTGGTTCTGTACATACACCAACCAGGAGTCAACCAGAACTATTTCACCTCAAATCATGAATATGTAGTAAACATGGACCCTTAAAATTACTTATTATTACCTTATAAATAATGCATTAAAAACAAGGGGTGTTGGTGAATGTCATTGATATATAAAATGTCAGTATCAATATATTATTCATTAAAACACATTTTAAATGCAATGTTTCTAATTATCCTGTTTCTAAATTGAAAACAAGAAAGGCACAGTTTCACAACAGGACAAGCCCAGTTGCTGCAAACATGCACCCTAACCCTGTACTTACAGTTAGATTATCCATTCTTTATAGGCCAAATACAATGTTCCTATTTGCATGGGACATGCCATGGTATGTGTTTGACATGTAGAGAAACTGGTTTCACACCGTGATTTGTAGGCTTGTAGGTAAACATACTGTACGTGGCATGTTGTACAGTTCTGGTTTGCTTAGCATCTTCCCATCATGTGCAAAGACAGACACAACAAACTTTAAGTACTACTCAGTCACTAATTGAATTCAATTCCAGAACTGATCCAAGTTTGGCCTAAACGAGGAATGTACTGTGTGGTATAGAATATAATAACCACCCTGGTGTTAGTCCAGATGCATGCCATCCCACTAAGAGAATGATACCGCACTCCACAAACTGTTGAGCTCATATGTAGTGAATCTTATTAGATACTTAAAGGCATGTTTTTCTCCTGTCTGCAAAGTATTGTCTTGAGTTGAAACGAGGACTGCAAAATCCGTCTTTGAATGACTGCTGTCAAATAAACACATGAATGAACTATATTTTTCACCTCTCCACCCCTCATTTCTCCATCCACGCCTCCTGCTCACTCTTCTGTTCTCCGGTGATTTGCGTGATAATGCAAACAGGCCTTGCATTCATAGAAGCGACGTTTCAGCCCTCAGCCGCACGTTAATCTCTTCTCTCCAACTCATCACTCCTCTCCTCACACACACTCACACGCTCCCTTTCCAACCTTCCACCACTCTGGCTTTTGTTTTGTTTTGCTGAATAATACAAACAGGTCCTGAATTAGAACCCGGCTGACAGTTTGTGTGTAGCTTCAGTGCTCATCCCCTCCCTTTCCTTCACTTCCCTCCCTCCCTTGTTGCAGCTGTCAGCAGGCTTCATTATTAAACATTCATACAGGAGTCTGGGCAGCTTTTCCAGAAGCTCTTGTCAGACAGACCGAGCGTCTCAAATCAGGCTGCCTAACCGGGGGGGGGGGGGGGGGGGGGGGGGGGGGGGGGGGAGAGAGAGAGAGAGAGAGAGAGAGAGAGAGAGAGAGAGAGAGAGAGAGAGAGAGAGAGAGAGAGAGAGAGAGAGAGAGAGAGAGAGAGAGAGAGAGAGAGAGAGAGAGAGAGAGAGAGAGAGAGAGAGAGAGAGAGAGAGAGAGAGAGAGAGAGAGAGAGAGAGAGAGAGAGAGAGAGAGAGAGAGAGAGAGAGAGAGAGAGAGAGAGAGAGAGAGAGAGAGAGAGAGAGACAGAGACACACACAGCCTGGTATGTTTTGCCCTCTCTTGTGTCCTCTTAAGGTTGGAGTTTGTTTTGGGTCATTTGTGCTAAATGATAGATGAAGTACCTTTGTACTTACAGTGCAGAGGTGCATGGCTCCCTCGCTGTTATTTTGATTTTTGAGACAAAACAAATCAATCTTGCAATGCATATTGGACAAAAGCATCCGGTTTGTTTTGTCCTGAAAACACTCAGCAGCAAACTGTTTTATTTTTTATTTTGTTTCAAGACAAGGCCCCAGAGTTACAGCAGTTCATTTTGTGTACATAGTGCAGACTGTTTTGTGTGCATGTCTAATGCGTGTGTGTGTGTCTGTGTTTATAGGAAGGCCCAGGACCAGCAGAAGAAGGTAGTGCTGGCAGGTTGTGTACCCCAAGCCCAGCCACGCATGGACTATCTCAAAGGCCTCAGCATAATAGGGGTGAGTGTGTCCAGACGTGTGTTGGCGTGCATGTGTGTGTGTGTGTGTGTGCGTGTGCGTGTGCATGTGCGTGTTCCATGTCTGCATTTAATCTTTGAGCCCAGCAGGCTCACTGTAGTGTGCAAATGGCAGTTGCCCCCTACACACACACAGACACATACACACACACACATACACACATGTGTGCACACATGCACAACTGGACCTGGCTGCCGTCCCGCTGTGAATGTTCTCTTCAGGCCTACCCACTGCTCAATGGATCAATAAACCTCCCTGAGAGACAAGACCATGACTGCTGATAGGAACATGCAGAGAGGAGAGGAAGGGGAGGCCATAATACAGGGAGGCTGAGAGGAGGAAAGGAAAGAGAGGAGACGAGGAAGGAGTGTGACAGAGTGGAGGTGGAGATGGAGGGTTTTTTTGTAAGAAAACGTGAGGAGATGAGAAAGGCGGTATCGAAATATATTGTCAGGGAGGGACCTTGTATCTCCATATCTCCATGAGAGTTCCTGAATGCCGTTTACTGAAAAGTAACACTTTTTTGGGGGACATACAAGGTGTTCTTGAAATGCTGGAGGGAGGGAGAGAAACGGGAATGGAGAGCGGCTCATAGCGAGAGGCACAAAGAGAAATAAGTACTGTATATGAAAGGGAAAAGAAGGTAGGAAGAGTGAGTAGGCACATCCTTGATAGTGCTCCTCGACTCTATAGCTCACTGTACAAAATCTCCCTGTCGGGCACCAGGAAACCTAATAAGTCCTAAAGCATTACTTTTTATAAAGTTGGAAAAAAGACAAGCTGTCTTCCAATGTAGTGAATTTAGTTAGTCATTCACACTATTGGGTTACAAAACAAGTAACACCCCCCCCCCTCTTCCTAATAATACCTGTACCAAATATAGCAGCATCAACAAACTCACGTTACATCACATTTAGACGCTGCTGTGAGCTTGTACTTTTTGCTGCTTTTGTGTGACACTGCCATTTGACAAGGTGTAAAGTGCGGCCTTCATTTATAAAAGAAAAAAAAATCTATAACTAAAGAAGATGGAGGGAAAGGCTTTGTGTCTGACAGAGATGATAGATCCACAGTGCAGACTCCCGTAGTGAGGTGGGTCCGATCGGTAGAGGAGGTGAGTCATTGGACAAGTGAATGCAGCGCTGACTTTTGTTGGCTGGCAACCCGGAGACGCCATGGGTCCTTTCTCTTCTCTGTTCTCTTAAAAGGATGGCAGCGTGCACTCTGCCCCCTGTCTGCGGTGGTTAGAGAACACACAGGGTCACACACAACAAAGAGGCCTAGCTGGAATTACATGAGGTGCTGCAAGCGAGGCGCACACTTCCACCTGACCTCATGGGAGTTGCCAGTGTGAGCAAGAGTCAGGACAACAATGGAGAAAAATCGATGGTGCTATAAAAAAGGTGTTTTAGGCAGCTGCTACTGACAGTGACGCATACTCCCCCCCAAACAATGCCTCACAAGTTATTTTTGATGCCCTGAAATTCTGTGCCCTGAATGTATACATGTGCAACTTGTTTCTTTAGCACTTTAAATGCTTGATCACCAAACCTGTTCGACTACAGTAGCTAGAGTTCACTTTGTAGGTGCCTTTGGATGAGCGCATCGGCCCATTTCCTAAATTTTAAATTGTCTGTAATGTTTGCCTGTTATCCGGTGCCACGCACAGACTAAATTGGGTGCACTGCACTGCACTGCACTCAAACAGATTTTCCTATTTCAATTTCAAATCGAGCTGAAATGTTATTTTTTGAGTATCTACATGGAGTGAAACAGATAAAAATGGGATGAATTTGATTTGAACATTGAAGGCAGTGTTCATAAAACTATCAAGATTCTTTTAGATACTGTATTATCTTTCTTTTTGCCATGAACGTTTTCAGAAAAGAACTTGCCGTGTATTTAGCTGTGGTTTTTTTCATGCAGCTGGGATGGGCCCTGTGGTGTCGGTAACATAATGAATCTTAGATGTGTGTGGAAGATCGATTGATGACTGGAGGCCATTATAATGATATTAAAAACAAATCTTATCACGATGGGATTTTGATATTTAAAAAAACAGAGAAAAAATGTATAATTGATACTATTCTAAACAGGTGAATGTTATCCCCGAGGATGTGATCTAATGGTTTCCATTTTCAGATCTACTTTCCGGGTTATTAGAGAAGGATTGCAAATGCAAGTAAGTGTGCAGCGCACACTTACTCAATATTGGGCCTAATCATTTCCATGTGGTGTTCTAAGTACATGTGGTATTTCACCATCATCTGACAGCCCTGAGCCTAGCAAAAAAAATAAAAAAATAAAAAAGTCTCACATGAAATGAAAGTTGGAAATAACCAGAGTCAGAGTGAACCACGTTCAGTTTGATGTGCATCTTAGATTTTACATTTTCAGTTATTCTCCATAATCATTGTCTAATGAAACTGCTTTGAACATGTTGGACTGTAACAAAAAATCTGACCAACATTCTAGAAGTGTTTCCAATGTATATTTAATGACCTCCATCAATCCACATACAGTAGTGAACTTAAATGTAGGCTCCAGAACAGCCAAGCTGCCACAATCGAATTCCACTGATGCTAAATTAAATCCACATTATATGCTTTTTGTTTTCCGGTGCAGTAATTGAACAGTTGGCAGACCCTTTTTGCAGCAGTTCAATATCCTACGTTGATTACTGGCATTTACTACCACTGTGTTTTATAAGGCATGGGGTCCTCAAATGTTACATTAAATATATTTTACCATAAATAATGCCATTACATTTGAATAAATGTGGCATGCCAGCCTGTAACATAATTACTTAGAAATCAAGTGGCATGTATGGGTAATATAATTACATGCAGTTATACAGGCCTGTACGTGTAACATCCTTCAGGCGGGCCGATGTGGAAACAGCTGGTGAGTTTACCACTGCAGGCCCTCTCCATTGTCAAGACTAGATTGAATTATGCATTGATATACACACAGATGGATAGATGGATGTGTGCACTCAGTCACACACACGCATGGGGCACTCGCAAACTTGGAATGCCAGATCTACATGCATGTCTTTCACAAGGACACACACACACACACACACACACACACACACACACACACACACACACACACACACACACACACACACACACACACACACACACACACACACACACACAGCCCCCACGTATCCTTGGAAGTTAAAATCGGCTGTAGAATGTCATTGACAGTTGGTGGGATATGCAAATTACACATGCAAATAAGCTGGGACTAATTTGCATGATGTGATTGCTGTAACGGATGGAGTGAAGGGAGTGGGAGACAAAAAGAAAAACTGCCATCACCTGTTTCATTCACTCATGTTTAATAACTAGTGTGTGTGTGTGTGTGTGTGTGTGCATGTGTGTGTGTATTCGTCCATGTATGGGAGTGAGCGTGCATGTATGTGTCTACTTGTGTCAGCTTTTTCCGCCTGTGCATAATGTTTGCTTGAATCAATAGGAATGAGAGCTTCAAATGCAAAGCAAACACACAATGTCACGCAAGCCCACAGTGATTCATCTCTTTCTGTACCGAACATGTCACCTCCTGTATGTAAACCACATCACACACGCACATAGCATGCTGTTGGCTAGGTAAACAAAGCATTACATTGGGAACACGACGACAACAAAGCCAACACACAAATCTCACCATCCAGAATGATCAGTTTGTTCTTATGTTTGGCTGGATATATACAGTAAATGACCACCTAATTCTTTGGTTCATGTAATAAAGTGGGTCATGATAGGACCATCTGTCCATTATGCTTCACTTTACGAGTATTTGTTAGAATAGACTGGAATATAAGAACACATTCTTAAATATTGAATGAAGTGGGCCTCATTTGGGTAAAGCAGCCACAAAAAGTCGCAATGTCCAAAACCATGAATTTCTAGAAAAATTGCAAAGTGTGCGTGTGTGTATGCTTGCTTTCTGTGTGCACTCTTCCAATTCACAGCAACTTTTTTAAAGTTGCTGTGAACTTCACAGCAACTTTTTTAAAAATTGGCCTCATGATGCTGATATACTCTAGCAGGCCACTTCACATTTTCCAAATATCTATGAATCTTTAGTTACTAACCTATGAAATGTCTACTGACATGTCCAATAACTAATAATTGATATTATGTCTCAGTGTTACGGAGCTTTGTGAGCTAAATCTGTGACTAAGATGACGAAGATTTGTTCATTAGCATCACAGTCACACTGGAAAATTACTATGCAACAACATTCCCGCAATAATTGGTTTTCACATCGACAAGAGTGTCCTGACTGCAGAGTGTCCTGATGGCATTTATATCTCTCTTGCTTTCTCTCACTTCTTGGTATTTTATCCATCTACAAGGACATAGTGTTCCTTTTTTCATTCATTATGTTCATTCAGTGAACAACTAAGTGCAGTCTCCTGTTGCCCACTGTCTGATACTGCTCACGTGTGTGTGCGTGTGTGTGTGTGTACATTCGTGCGTGCAAGACTGCTGTTCTGAATAGACCCAGATAGCCTGGCCATTAGCAGAAAATAGATTTTTGTGTGTGTGCGTGCACATTTTTGCCCGCATACATGATAGGGGTGGGACGATTCACTTAGCTCACGATACAACATCGATATTTAGGTATTTTAGGTATTTTATCTTTTACAAATTACTTGGCTTTCATTTACAAGAACATTTTAAAACAATTCTAAACATTCTGGACCATGAAATATTTAATCAACTGGAAAATTTTAAAGCATTTCTAAACAATATAGGCCATGAAAAGTTCAATTATACGCTGCCAATGTTTCTGACAAATTAACAAATACACAAACACACACACACACACACACACACACACACACACACACACACACACACACACACACACACACACACACACACACACACACATATATATATATATATATATATATATATATATATATATATATATATATATATATATATATAAAATTGAACCAGGTGATTCGATATTGGCATTTTTATATTTTTGCCCAGCCCTGGTACATGGTTAAGAGGAGCTGCATGTCTCAGTGTGTGTTCATGTTAGAAGGGTTGCTCTGTGTTGGAAGTAATTGTCCTGGAGACGTAGCGTGTGGACGCCGGGGCACAGAATGTCACCTCTAAGAATAGCATGTGTGAAGATCAGATTGAAGAGACCAGGGTGGGAATGAAACGGGAGCAATAATGGAGGGATCATCGTCCCACTTCCTGCCTCCACTCTATTTTATTTCCCACTTTTCTTCTCTATCCCACACCTACCCCTTCCTCCTCCGCCTGTCATCCCGATCTCCTGCTCTATGTTTTGATGTCTACCTTGGGAACGGCGCTTTGGTGAAGTCATGGCGTGCTATCAATAGATTAGTATCTCTCTTTATGAGACTTTTTATGACCCAGCTTGGACCATATTGAGGACCATTATTGTCTCTAGTCCAACGGTGTTCCCCTTTCCTAATTATGAGCTATTATCTCCAGTCTCTAAGTCGGTGTCTTATCTTTCTGTACCTGTCTAGGGTATGCACTGTATGCTTCTGTCAGGGGCTGGTACTTATTCTTTTATCCTTTCTCTGATGTCTATTGTTTCTCCCTGAAAGAATCTCTTCCTTGTCCCAACACTGTCTCTTCCAGCAGTTGATCTCCAATCATTCAAACTGAGATTCTGTCGATAACTAATATAAAGTGGTCTTATAGTCTTTCTCACACATCTCTCACACACACACACACACACACACACACACACACACACACACACACACACACACACACACACACACTTGGAGGCGTAGAAGAAATCTATACCATCTGATCTCTCGTGTGCTTGTGTGCACATACACACGCACGCTTATATTGTTTTGTTGGGATATTGTGTCTGTACAATCTCAACGATTTTGTGTGTTTGTGAATTGTCCACAATATTGCGTTGTTGATCATGTGTACATGTTTTGTTATCAATAACCTCTTGTGTGTATTTCAGGTTCAACAGATTGATCGTGTGGTGGAAGTCGTAGACGAGGCTGTCAAAGGTATGACCGCACGGACGCACACACACACACACACACACACACACACACACGGGTGCATTTTTTGACACACACACACACACACACACACACACACACACACACACACACACACACACACACACACACACACACACACACACACACACACACACACACACACTCACACGGACGGGTGCATTTTTTGAAATGTGAAGTTGACAAATGTAACATTTGTGACAGTTTGATTAGTTGAGGATGGAATTGGATGTACAGTATGATAAGAGTTTCACAAGAATTGCTTGTCTGATGTAATGGTGATCATGTCTCAGATCCAGTACTAAGCATTGTCCATACAGAGCATTCAGTGTGGATCTCTGCTTATTTAACCCTTCAACTAATGGCTCTTATGCATTACATTCAACCATTCACATGGACATTTGTGCACCAATAATAATAATAATAATAATGGATTGCATTTTTATAGCGCTTTTCCAAGTGCTCAAAGCGCTTTACAATGGTCCATTCATTCATACATTGGGAAGTAGAGCGGCGAACAGTCGACGCCAGCGTCCCCACTTCCCACATTCACACACCAATGGTGGCCAGCTCACACCAACCAACTCATTGGAGGCAATTTGGGGTTCAGTGTCTTGCCCAAGGACACTTCGGCACATAGACAGGAGGAGCCGGGATTCGAACCGCCGACCCATGGGTCATTGGACGACCTGCTCTACCTCCTGAGCCACAGCCGCCCCAATTGTGGCAGAAACCGTGCAAGGCACAACCAGCACATGGGAGCAATTTTGGGTTCAGTGTCTTGCCCTAGGACACTTCGACATGTAGACAGGAGGAGCCAGGATTCAAACCGCTGACCTGGTTCTGAGTTTGATATCAGCTTCTCCTGGCGTCTTGTTTAAGTGTTCTTGAGCAAGACACCGAACCCAGACCTGATGTGTAGATCGGTGTCTAGCATGACTCATGAATGCAAGGCATTCATCAAAAAGCTCTAGCAGAGCACTATATACTGTAAATGCAGACCATTTACCATTTGTCAGGCTTTCTTAACAGCCTGACAGGAAAAGATGTCTGATAGTGATTATATCTGCAAGTTAATTTGTTACTGAACCACTGTTCTTAATTGCTAATACAAAACAGAATTTTGTATGTGCATGCAAACCCATCAATGTTTCTCTAATGAAGATAACTATTTAGCCTTTTGTGTGTGTTAATGTGTGAGAAGACACATTAACATGCCTGTAACAAAGGACACTGAGCTGTTTTATTTTTATTTTACAATGTCCCATCAATCACTAACCCTCTGGCAATGCACATACATGCATACATACTGTATGTACATACCTACATACATGCATACCGACACGTCCTACTTCTTTCCTTACATTCTCTCCCTCCTTAATTCTTTCCTTGCACTCATTATTCTCTCCTTTAATATCCACTGTCCATAGAAGGTCATTTCTCCAGTATCATTAGAGTTTTTTTATGAGCTACTATAAAATCCCAAGAGCTGTTATTTCAGCGCACAGACGAGAGCAGACCTCGAAGTCATGGAGGATTCAGTATTACTAATTGTAGTACTATTCACTAAATATACAGTGTGTCTGCTGCTGTTGTCTCTTAAGTTTCCACACAAGCCAGGAGTAAGGGCATTTTGTTTCTATTCCTCCAGATGAGGCTATATTTATTCTGTTTACACTGTGATAATGTTGAAGAACTGCTGCAGCACTGTGGGAATTCTAGCACTACTGGAATAACTATTCACTTGCCTACTGCACTGCTCCTTACCGAGCTCAGTTTGTATAAATGTGTAAATATTTTGGGCTGTACAGAATAGTTTGAAACTTAATTCATAACATTTACATTTTCAAACAACATTTGAATGTTGCTGGAATGCAAAACGCAAGCTATTTTAATCTCTGCAGAAGTGTAAATTAAGTATAGGCTAGAAATGCTGCTGCACATGGTAGAACGTGCATTCACTGCATCTGATCAGAGTGAATTTATTGTGATGGAAATGGTAATTCTAAAGAGCGTGGAGACACTGTATCGTTCCGACAATATTTATCGCTGTATCGACCACCCTTAATTTATGCCCCTTGATTTGCGTACTGTATATTTAAATACATGAAACATATTTGTATCCTACTACTGAGTCTAACATTACTGACCTTAAAAAAGGAGCTGGTTCAGTGAAGTTTTAAAATATGTTATACAGTACTGTGTTATACAGTACAATGTTATACAGTACTGTATGTCAAATTGCTGAGGAATAA
The DNA here is from genome assembly GCA_039105355.1 of Benthosema pterotum. Lineage (NCBI taxonomy): Eukaryota > Metazoa > Chordata > Actinopteri > Myctophiformes > Myctophidae > Benthosema > Benthosema pterotum. The sequence goes on along the minus strand of CM076967.1, from coordinate 31,477,819 downwards.
TAATGTTTTTGAGGAATAATAAGTGTGCGCTCCAGAATGTTGGCGTGTGTGTGTGATGCCCCTAGGTGGGAGGGTGGCTGCCTGGCTGAAGGCCACCTTGATCATGGTAGCTGTTGTGGGAGAGAGACGACATTACTCCAGTCATAAGCTCCTGCCTCTAACCTTTAGGCCACCACTGCTGTCTGTGTCATTATTAACGGTGACACAACTCGGAACACAGCTCGCTAACAAGCGGGCCTTTGGCTAAATCTTCAATGCTTTCACTGCAATACCAGCTATGTGAAAGAAATCTGTAATGGCACGCATGCGAATAAACATGTTTACAAGGCCACCCAGTTGGCTTTTATGCCCATTTAAGGATGATAACAACCGCTGCCCGGGACAGTGTGTAATAGTGCTGCTGTATTCACTAGCTTTTGATCTTTGGGGGTTATTCACGTTATTCACGCTTAGACTGCTGCCAGAAAGCAATCTTCTATGGCAATGATCTCTGCTCCATTCTATTAGTGAAGGGCTACACGCACACTTTCCTGTTTGATAAGTGTAGCTGTCACAATATATGAAGACTATTGGTAGTCTAGAGAAAAATGCATCTGTTGCACAGCCCCATTGTCCGCAATTAATAGAGGCATTTGTAAGGCAGCCTCTTTTAGTGGTTGGAATTTCAGGTCTTATTGAATGCTGTTGGGCTCATGGCCTTCTTCAGAAAGTCATCTCTGCTGTGCAAATCAGACTATAGAAGAAGGTGCCATTGTCTAGCTAGTGTTACAGCAACTGAGAGTAAGGCCACACAACAAAAAAACGGCGAAATACAGTTGTATTCATGCCTTCCCTCTCCATGAAATCTGCCATTGAAATGATCTCTGTTCCATTCCAATAGGAACTAACTTGAGTAGCTTTTTTTGTTATGTCTGTCTGTCTGTCTGTCTGTCTGTCTGTCTGTCTGTCTGTCTGTCTGTCTGTCTGTCTGTCTGTCTGTCTGTCTGTCTGTCTGTCTGTCTGTCTGTCTGTCTGTCTGTCTGTCTGTCTGTCTGTCTGTCTGTCTGTCTGTCTGTCTTCCTCTCTTTTCATACTGATCTGGGTGGCAGATGCTAACCTTGGATAACTCGTGCGTGTGCGCGTGTGTGTGGGTTTGTGTGTGCGTGTGCGTAGTGTGTGTGTGTGTGTTCGTCCACGCGTGACAAGTCCAGGTTAATGTATCTCTTCAGCTTCAGACCAGTGGCTATAAAGACTCCACATAACCTTCTGATCCATATTTCACCAGAACAAACATACACTGTTTGCTTGTCTGGAGGCTGTAATAGAGGAGGTGGATAATTGGAGGAAGGGAAGAGAGAGATGGGAAGTGAAGGTGGTGATGGGGAGGTCAGGGAGCAAAGGAAGTGGAAGTCCAGGTATCAAGGAGTTAATTATCACGTTTGGAACACAGTGGGGGAAAAAAAGATATGGCCACTGCCATTTTCAATAAACATCTTTGTTCCTGTAAATGGCCACCAGTCTCTAGGTGTCTGGTAAAGCAAAAGAAAAAAATAAATCGGGATGAAACAATGAAGCTCTGGAGCTTGTTTCCATTGTGGTCCTGCTAATGAATCATTTGGTCATCAACTTCCAGAGCCTCCGGAGGTTTGCCTTGAACAAAGGTTGGAAACGTTTACGCACGGCGAAGGACAATGGAAATGATGATAGAATGATATGTAATAAACATCAAACACACACATGATGATGATGTCAACATAGCCGGAGGATAAAAGCTTCACAACAGGCCCCTGTCCTCCACTGTACCTCCTTCCCTACTGTTATTTCATCTGTTTATCCAGCCCTCCTTCCCTCCTCTCCTCTCCTCTCCCGCCGCTGTGTCCCGGGAAGGTTCTTTATGAGAACAGGGGACAGGAGGCATAAGTTACGCCGAGGCATCGGGTCAATATGTCATCTTTTTATCCCCCCGTCCTCGTTCCTCTTTCCATGTATCCATCCTTTATGTCACGTCAATACTTTGTCCAATAGAGGCTTCAGTAATCACTTGTTTAACAGATCTGTGCAAGGCTGGTTTGTCCATCTGTCTGCATCACCCTGGATTCAACTCCCTCCCCCCCGTCTCCTCTCTCTTCCCTTCTGTAGTAGGTGATGTTATAATACGCCATTAGTGTACGAGTGGAAGGAAGGATTTATGTCCTCTCCCATTAATGGAAGACTGAGGAGAACAAAGGGGGGAAGAGCGAGAGATGAGGACAAAAAAAGAAGAGGGCGGAGAGAAAGGAGGTTCGGCAACAAGAAAATGAGATACATATTTGTGTTTGTGTGATCGTTGCTTCCTCGGCGGTCACTTCCTGTAAACTGTATAATTACGATGACAAATAGTCCTAGCAGGACTGAAAGCCTTCCTCTGTTTGGCTTACAGCGGTCACAGTGTTTACACACACACACGCACACACACACACACACAGACTTCTGATATTGAATTTAGATATGGCGGCACTCCTGCAGTGACTCCATGCTGGTACTGAGATTATTTCTTGACTTATAATCATGCTCGCAGCGTTTCTCCTGTTTATGTAAGAATGGGTGAAAACAATTTCAATTATTTGGAAAATATCAGAAAATATGTCGCCACACCATGTCTTAACTTTCACAAGTTAATTATCAGTACAACAGCTTGCCTCCCCATATAGAGTTATCTGAATTTTGTTTTCATCGTTTAATCCATGATAGTTGTCACATTTTGATGACATCATTGGACTGGCATGCAAAGGTTTCTGGGAAATTGAGGCCCAATACACTGGTCTTTCCAACACTATGCCAAGCCATAGCATCATTTTAAAGCAGATTTCATGGCAAGCAACAAAACAATGATCAAGTCGGTGCAGTATCTCTTCAAAGGATTGTGAAAACTAGACAGGGAGATCTGGAGGAAAGAAAATGTTAATTGCTACTAATAATATAAATAAAAACATGACAAACAACAAAAAAATAATGGAAAAACAACAATGCAATGACTCAAAGTGAACCAATTAACCCCAATGGTCCTCCAGGAAGTTCCCTGCTAAATGATTGATAGTTTGTGACTTTGGAAAAGTTGTTGTTATGATGGGTTTTATATCCCCAGTGTGATTGTATTTGTTCTTTGACTTATTATTTCTCATTTTGATTTACGCATCTTGGCTTTGTGCTTTCTCTCCCACATTCCTTCCATTCTCATGTAAGGTGTTTACACTGCTGGAGTGGAGGGATGAATAGATTGAATGAAGGATAAACGGAGGGAGGGGTGGATGATGGATAGATAGCTAGATAGATGAAAGGAAGGATGAGAATAGCGCTAATTCCCAATCTATTTTTTTCCATTACAATCCGTGACCAGTGTCGGGACAGATTGGACGATAGCGAGGTCAGATGGAATCCGACTGCCAAATCCCAGTTGTTTTCCATGAGGGAAGTTTTCTCATTTCCCCTCTTGTACCTGGGATATTACGACTGGTCACGCTTCGCCGATTGGCTCTTTGTCCTCCTTCGAGGGCCAGATTGTCATTTTTATCTACCAATCGATAGCCCTTCCTTTCTGCCCTGAGCCCGCCCCCCAAGGGACTAGTGTAAAAAGGGATGGAAAACAGGAAGACAATAACACCCCTGAGTGGCTCCTTCTAACACACACACACACACACACACACACACACACACACACACACACACACACACACACACACACACACACACACACACACACACACACACACTGCTTGCTTTACATCTGACATCACATCTCAGAAAGTATTGGCTTTCATCTTTTTTATCTTCAGTAGAACCAACCAAACTGGCTAATATTTGTGGGGCAGCAGAGGCTCAAGGGCAAAACTGAAGCCATATGACCCTAATGAGCAGGTTGGTGCCATGCATGGTTTCCTCTGCCATTGGTATAAGTGTGTGTCTGTGATTCATGGTTGAATGTAATACACAATCTATGTAAAGCGATTTGGATAAATGCACCATATAACTACACCATTTATCATTTATACTCTACTTTGCTATGCTTATCAGTGTATTATTAGTATGGCACAATGGACATACGTCTGTGTTAAAATGAGGTGCAGTCTAGCACGTTGGTATCTTATGCACAGGGAGTGTAAAAAAGTGATTATGTTTTATACCATTCTGTAGTTGCATTTACTGCAGTAAATGACAGGATCAGTGACAGCACTGATATTTGATTATTTTTTAGCCTTGTGTTTCTCAATCTGTGGTTTGAAATACGACACTATAAATGAATCAAAAGTATTCAGCAAAATATACAGACTTACCAAACCCCTTCAAATAATAGCCTATTTAAGATTGGTCCAACGTGCGACCTACAATGTCAGTAATGAATCACTCTGTGCACGATATATAAGCCTCGCAGCCACCCGACCCTCTCCTACGACGGCAGAACACAAGCTTTTGGCGTCAGCAACGTAGCAACGTGGACGAGAGCCACACTGTAGAGGAGCGTCAACATGGAAACCAGAGACGCCAGTGGAAGAGGTGGATCCCGTTGGGGTCGCCTGCTTTCTTAACTATGTTGGGCTTCTGGCGCAACTGCGACGGACCACGCCTACATTCTCGTCGTGTCCAAGGCCTAGAGATGCTATTAAAAGGACTTGAACTCCACTCAGTAGACTGCCAACTTGCATATTGCGCACAAGTGGGCATGTGTGCGAGCAGATCCAGTGACCAGAGAGCAAGATCTACAGTATATATCGTAACCTATAACCCCCCCCCCCCCCCCCCAATTAAAATTATACTGTACTCTCCTGCTTTGTTAATCATGAGTTAAAGCTCTCGATGACTGTTTTTAATTATGGATAATTAATTGGTAAGCGCACAGCCCAGCTCTAGTGGTGTAGGCTTTTGGCCTACACAGAAGGCCCCAGACCTGGTTTGCTGCCATGCAGCCAATGAGCACCGCCCCACACCTGATTTGCTGCCATGCAGCCAATGAGAAGACTTACTTCATACCTGCTACACCATAGTGATCGAGAATACCATTGTGTATGTCGTATGCATATCCGTATGTCGTATAAACACGGTGCTGTATAGACCCTCCTCCCTACCAACCCACCATCACACTGTCCAAAACATTCAACACTTTTAATTGAGTTTCTCACCCAAAGCTTATGCCCTGGTCTTTTGTTTTGTTGTGATTATGCCTTTTTATGTCCAATGTGTTTTTCTGTCTGTCTGTGGTATATACAGTATTTTCATTTTGCATTATGCTGCTGTAATGTAGCAACTCCCCTGCAGGGACAATATAGTACAAGTCATCTCATCATCTAGTACATAATTTGGGACCTTACAAGTTTATAAGCCCTGCTACTAGCATCCAGACATGGCCCACAAAAAGGAAAGCCTGGGTACCACGTCTACTACGGTAGCATGTAGTACAATTGAGATCTTACTGCTCCTATGACCAGACTTTTACAGTATGGCCGAAGGGTGCCACTAGACGAAGTTCACCCAGATTGTAGGGTTCATGCCTTTAGATTGCCTTTAGGTTTTGAAATATGTTGTGTGAAAACTTGTCACTCTGGATCTTGAGGAAAGGTCGTGATCATTCATTCAAATGGTTCGGTTCATGCACCAGAGAGTGTATATGTGCTCAGCAAGTTTAAAGGCAATCTACCCATTCAATTTTGAAATCGTGTGTGTGTGTGTGCAAGTGGAGATTTTGGCCTACGGGTGGTGTTAGCGAAAAGCCCTTGGGATCACCAAAAATTAATGGGAGCATGAAAGTGCACAGTAAATTCCACAGCAATCCAGCCAGTACAGTAGTCTTCAAGGTATTCAGTTTGAGAAGTGGTGGACAGACTGACGCACCGACCTTGGTGCTCGATTCTCCATTCTCCGAAGCGGAACAGAAGTAGATTTAGGGGTTTGGTCAGTACTGGTGTAAGAGAAGTAATGAAACGCTTTTATTTGTGGAATGTAATGATTTCCTATCACTCACAGATGTTGCTATCTTGCCTTTCTGTAATCCATTTTCAGTGCCCTGATCTGCGCTATGAAGTTGCTGATGGTAGATTTGAAGTTGTATTTTTCATTTGGGTTGTTGATGCTGGTGCCCATGAGAGATCAGTGAAGCCCCTGCAGGCTAAGCACGTCAAACGGCTCTATGATAAAGTGCATTTGACTGTTTTGTTTGTTTGTTTGTTTAATACCTCTCTTTGTGTTATTTTGCAGGTCACTCAGTTCGTCTCTTGAGTCAGAAGAAAGATGGAGGCAGAAGGCTTGGTGGAGCGCGATTAGACCTGCCCAAAATCCGAAAGAACCCACTCATAGAAATCATCTCCATCAACACTGGGTACGACTCAAACTTGCATGCATACACAAACACGCACGCTCGTGCGCACACACACACACACACACACACACACACACACACACACACACACACACACACACACACACACACACACACACACACACACACACACACACACACAGGAACACGTGCACAAAGATGCACACATGGATACACACAGCTCATAAAATATTCAACTAAACCTATGAATTAAAATTTTCCACTGCTTCCCTGCTGTCATTACAGATGACATTGGTGTGTTTGCTCTGGTTTCATAAAGCAGAACATCCTTGCACCTCTGGTTGTATCAATTTCCTTTGGTTTGATTTGTGGTTGTGACAGTTCTGTTATATACAAACGTTTGTATGCTTACGACCTTGTGTGTATTTTTTTTTTGCTAATTAAATCCTATGGTTGTGTATAAGGCTGTCCCCAAGCATTCAAAGGTTCAGACACTTGGTCCTCATGTTACCACTCACTCTAACCGCAGTGGAGGGCCTCAAATCTTTTTCTTTTTTGAAATTTTAGTTATTAACTAAAAACCTAAGCCTGGCAATGTTAGTGTGTGTGTGTTGTGTGTGTGTGTGTGTGTGTGTGTGTGTGTGTGTGTGTGTGTGTGTGTGTGTGTGTGTGTGTGTGTGTGTGTGTGTGTGTGTGTGTGTGTGTGTGTGTGTGTGTGTGTGTGTGTGTGTGTGTGTGTGTGTGTGTGTGTGTGTCTCTGCTGTGCTGACCTGTGATCTCACAAACCTTATTGTCCCAATTCTGGGTCTGCCATAACAGGCAAACATTAAAGCCTAATGGTCCACCTATTTCTAAGCATATGTGTTCATTGGAAACTTTTATTGAATAGATTTCGTTCAGAGTAGAAGAACGTAGGGGACCAAATAGATCCCAGGAGAACCCTGGTCAATGGATTATATTAAATGTTTAAGTAAACAGCTCTCAGATTAAATGATAAATGGAGCATTTACCCTATTGGCCTGAATATAAGACAGTGTTTTTCCCAATTGAAATATCCTAAAAAATGGAGTTGTCTTATATTTGGGGATTATATTATTTGGCATTGACATTATATTGATTTGACTTTTTACACAAATTAGTCTTGAAAAATGGGGGTTGTCTTATAACCAGGGTAGTCTTATATTCGGGACAATAGTTCATTCTATACCTCATGCTTTACAGTTTGCACTACTTACAGATACTAATGCAGCGGTTAAGCAAACCAATTGTGCACTTTATGACTAAAGCATGAAACTTTCCACAGTGTTTCTACACACCATGAAGTTTGTTTTAAGATGTGGAAGCACTTCTGAGCATGAATGTTTCTATATGCCAGAGGCTGTACAAATATCGGGTTGTCAAAAACATGTATTTTTCACTTTTCTGCAGACACATTGATAATATATCAACAAGAAGAGTTCTGGAACCCACTAATTATCATCAAATTTCTTCAATGGGTTACATCACCAGTATAAGATGTGTCATTTGTGTTTCAGGGTCCATTAGGTCACACAAACTTACCTCACATGACCAAAGACAAAAAACGGATTTTCACCAATTTGTGTTAAATTGGATTGAGCATTTCACATCTCTTCTAGACATTTCCTAGTTGGAGTAAAGTGTCTCCTAGTTGCAACAAAGAGTGTCTACAATGCAATGACACTGTTAGTGAAGCCTAACAGTCTCCTGAGTAGGGATGACACGGTATGAGATTTTGGAAACCTATACCTCAGTGTTTTCATGGTATTTAAAAATGGATAAATAAATACTATGACATAGTATGTATGTATTAATTTTAAATACCAATTTTTAAATACCATAGGTATGTGCTATAACCTACAGCAGAACTGCACTGTGCATGTTCAGAACTGCATGCCCGGAACTGTTAACACTGTCAAACTGACATCTGGAGACCTTGGGTCACCGAGAGTCATTGACTTCAGAATTGCTTTCTGACATGTTCCAGTCTCCATTATAATCAGGGCTGCACATAACTATTTTGGTCTGGTACTCAGTGGAGCACCAGGGGATGTTACCTGGTGCTCCAAAAATGCGGCGACCCATATCGGCGACCCATATCGACCCGTATCGGCGACTCATATCGACCCCTATTTTCAGACCTCCATTTTTAGGGAATAGATTGGGGGAACAACACAACATCTCTAAGGTGCATGTCAATGACATAACATTGGAAATGGGTGGAATTCCCCTTTAATGTGTTCTCTCTGCATGTTAATTACATAACATGTTGGAAATGGGTGGAATTCCCCTTTAATGTGTTCTCTCTGCATGTTAATGACATAACATGTTTGGAAATGGGTGGAATTCCCCTTTAATGCGTTCTCTCTCTCTCTCTCTCTCACACACACACACACACACACACACACACACACACACACACACACACACACACACACACACACACACACACACACACACACACAGCCCCGTTGCGTTTAAGATGAGGGGCGAACGCAACGGCAACAGGGCTAAGCAACATTGTGCATCAACCACTTTACAGCAAAGACGTCTTTTCTGTGCAGTCTCTTTGGAGATTGCGGTGATGGAACACCAAAATAATTCCTTAATGGCGCTTGCTTCTTGGACATTTGACGAGAGTTTAGCTGTAAGTTAGCAGAATAATGTCTCAGTGTGGGCTACTAGCAGTAGCATAGATCGATCGAGGAAGGAGGTAAAGACACACTGCGTTTGGGCAGTGTCAGTGTCGCCAACTGCCAAAATCCAAAATGCATTAGTGTCACTTCAAACACGCACTCGAATGCATTAGAATAAAATTAATGCACTACAATGAAACCAAATGGACCCTTACGCGTCCATTTGGTTGGGGCCTGGTTGGTTGGGGTCTGGTTGGGGTCTGGAAAAAAGCTAAATATAGTGACAAATGAGTCAGGTTGGCAACACTGGCCAGTGCACCCATGTGTCCACAAGGTGTGATTGGCCAATGGGGGCAGAGCCATCTAGTTGCGACAGTGAGGGGTCAGAAACTGAGCACTCCAACTGCTATTCATGCAGCCTGAATAGGGACAACTGGAGTTGAAAATACATTGTAGAGGAGCCGCCATTGGACTGGCCCAATGAAGTGAACGGAGTTGGCGAATTTATATGTATACTAAGGCTTCTGGCCATAAACAATATTAATTTTTATTATGAGCCCCATCTGTGGTGCGCAAAAGCGTTCCCCAGCCCGTAATTGACCGCGCCATGTGCTTGATTGGACGCGCATGCGCGCCAGTTCTGTGCAGTCCTGATTATAATATATTATGAAATGGAGGTTTTGTTCCAAGGAATCACAACAGCAATACAATACCGAAAAAACATAATTGACAGGTGCTCTTCATACAGCTCCAAAAGAGTCTGTATGAAGAGGTAAGGAGGTAAGATAAGGAATTGGTGGAGATGGTCAAAGCCAAGAAGCTTGGCTTCACTATCGCGACCAGAAGGTCTACGAGACACCCTGGGGAACCCTGTATCACCCAGCATCGGGGCATTACTGCACGTGCCAAAGAAGATAGCAGTACAGAGGATGAGATTAGCTGGACACTGACACCGATAACAAGAACAACCAACCAAAGGTACTGTGGGAACCAACATACGGGCATGGATGGAGAGGACGTCCCACACCTACGTATGTGGAAGTACTAAAGGAAGATGAATCAACACACAGGCATGGATGGAGAGGACGTCCCACACCTACCTATGTGGACGTACTAAAGAAAGATGAACCAACACACAGGCATGGATGGAGAGGACGTCCCACATCTACCTATGTGGACGTACTAAAGAAAGATGAACCAACACACAGGCATGGATGGAGAGGACGTCCCACATCTACCTATGTGGACGTATTAAAGGAAGATGAATCAACACACAGGCATGGATGGAGAGGACGTCCCACACCTACGTTCTCTCCATCACTGCCTGTGTGTGTTGGTTCATCTTCCTTTAGTACGTCCACATACTGTATATGTGGACAGATGTATGGAAAACCAAGATGACTAGAGACGCTGATGGAGGGCTCGTCTGAGGACTGTATGAAGAGATAAAGGTGTGGGACGTTCTCTCCATCCAGTACACACTCTTTGGCTGGTTGTTCTTGGTATCGGTGTCAGTGTCCAGCTAGACTCATCTGTACTCTGTACTGCTATCTTCTTTGGTACATGCAGTAATTACCCGATGCTGGTTGATACAGATGCCGGTTGGTGATGTGCTCATCCTGGTCGATGTTCAGTACCACACGCAGCATTCTGGCGTAGCACCCATCCTTGGAATTCTATAGGGCTTGTGTTAGTGTCCAGCATTTACAGCCATAGAAGATGAAACTGATGTTGATGTGCTGGGGTAGGTTGGATTTCCACACACTGGTCATACCATTAGCCATTGATCTCACCCAGAATTGCAGCCTCTATTGTTATTAGGGGCAGATGTCCTTGGGGAAGTTATAGGTCATAACCTCAGTCTCAGCAGGCAGATGTCAGTGTAGTTCAGGTCTGTGAGGGTTTCCACAGGGTGTCCTGTAGACCTTCTGGGCACGATAGTGAAGCTGAGTTTCTCGGCTTTGACCATCACTACCAATTACTTATATCTCTTCATACAGTTCTGTTTGGAGCTGCATAAGAACTACATAAACAATGAATGTTCTGTCTTTATTTTATTGCTGATGCTCACTCTCCTCCTAGATGTTTTTAATGTCATATCAATGTCATACACAACGTCATAAAATGTATATCAAACACAACTCATCATTTCTGTAGTCTATTGTTTACTTTTAAGTTATCATTAGAATAAAACTTCCACTTAACAAACTTAACATATTATTATAATAGAGAGGAACAACACGTGCCAAAATGCAATTCTGAGGTCAATGACTCCTCAAGGTCACCAGAGGTCAGTCTGAAAGTGGTGACAGTTCTCTGATGCAGATCTGAACATGCACTGTTCACTTCTGCTGTAAGTATAGCAAATACAGTATTTTAGTTTTAAATACCATGAAACACCTAGGTATAGGTTTCCAATAGCATAACAATGCTGTAAAATCTCATACCGTGTCATCCCTACTCAGGAGACTGTTAGTCCTCGCTAATAGTGTCATTGCATTGTAGACACTCTTTACTGCAACCAGGTAATGTCTAGAAGAAATGTGAAATGCTCAATCCAAATTAACACAAATTATGCAAAATCCGATTTTTTTGTCTTTATTTATGAGAGATGTTTGGTGACCTAATGGACCCTGAAACCCAAATGACACATCTTATACTGCTGATTTAACACATTAAAGCAATTTTATGGTGATTAGTGTGTTCCAGGACTCTTCTTATTGATATACTGTCTTTATGCCTGCAAAAAGTGAAAAATCCATGTTTTTGACCACCTTACATTTGTACAGCCTCTAACACATGAAAGCACTTCAACTGAGAAGTGCTTCCACATCTGAAAATAAACTTCATGGTGTATAGAAACACTGTAGAAAGTTTCATGCTTTAGTCATAAAATGCACAATACCTTCCATTTCATGAGCTTAACCGCTGCACTACTTACAGATACTAATTCACCTACATATAATGGAGAAAACCATGCATGGTACCAACATGCTCATTAGGAGCAGTTAAGTGCTGTGACTTGTTTAAGGACATTCTTCAACAGTAACCAGGGGGACAAATGACTTTTCTATGGTATCTTTTGAGCCACCGCCACTTAAACAAACGTAGCCACTTATATTTGGTATGGGAGTTGCAAAGGGACAAATGAAAATATTCTTGTTGACGTTGTTCTAAGGCTTAGGCCTTAAATTACTTGTCACATTGTTTTGGCCTGTTTATTATATTCAGTGCATATGCACAGGAGCACTGACACACACGCACGTTATTCTAGAGCCTGAAAAGTGTATACATTACACTATACTGTAGGTGTGGGGGATTGAGGTAGGATTGACATGGATACTAGACAGGATTTAATGTCCAAACTACTGTAAATCAACCAATTTGTGCACTGTGCATGGGACTGCCCGATATGTAGCAAGGACGAAGCAAAGACATGAATAGCAAATGATATAGCAAAGACCTAGCAAAGCCATGAATAGCAACTGATAAAGCAAAGCATGCATTATCTTGTGCTGGTGAAACTCCACATGACCAGGTGAAAAGACACTTACTAAGGACACTGCGCGTTTCATGTTACTTATTGGCCTACCAGTAGGGGTCAGCAGTGACATGGGACTACGGTACAGGGGAATTAGCACTTGGACAGCATTAGGTTAAAGAGGGAAAAAAAAACTAATTATAAAAAAAGTGGTCCAGATATGGCTTCTGAGGACCTTTGAAGGATGTGCCTCTTTGTACAGATGTTTCAAGTCTTTAGAGCTCACTGATCTTTATTTCTGACTAAATCCTCTTAGATGCTTCTTGATCTAATCTCCCTATATGAGCTGTGTGTGGGTGTGTGTCTGTGTGTGTGCGCACGCACACGTGTGTGTGTGTGTGTGTGTCTGCAGGGATCCAAGCAAAATGCTTTATGGATTATGGTTCAAATGAGGTCTCTTTCTCTCTCTCACTCTCTCTCTCTCTCTCTCTCTCTCTCTCTCTCTCTCTCTCTCTCTCTCTCTCTCTCTCTCTCTCTCTCTCTCTCTCTCTCTCTCTCTCTCTCTCTCTCTCTATCTTTCCCCCTCTCTCACACACACTTTCTTGCTCTTTTTCACTCACTCACTCACTCACTCACTCACTCACTCACTCACTCACTCACTCACTCACTCACTCACTCACTCACTCACTCACTCACTCACTCACTCACTCACTCACTCACGCACACATCACACACATATCACACACAAATCACACACATCAGTGTGCATATCTCTCTGTGGAGGTCTGACTGCAATGACTGTACGTGTATTTGGGAACACCCAGTGCAGTGCGATGTCTGTCAGTGTGTTGTTCAGAACCACTCAGACCAATATGCCCATGTACTATATAGTAGTATAGGAAGATCTGTTTGTCCATAACTGCTGATCTAATATGCCCAAAGAAACAGGTACAATGGGTATACTGTACTTAATCACCAGGTGTTGCAAACAGTACATGTTACTCTACAAGTTACATAATGGTCCCTGATTGGCCAACACCACGGATTGGCCCGAGCTTTGCCTCTGGTCTCTGGTTTGTACTGTTTTTTGTTTTATTACATTTTTATTTTCATGAAGTAATCCAGGGGTTTTCAACAGGTGGTTCGAGGTCCACCAGTGGTCCTTGAGAGGGTTCCAGGTGATCCCCAGGCTAAATGATGGAAAGTTGGTTAACTCTTGAGAATGTAAAAATGAAACCAAATGGACCCTTGCGGGTCCATTTTACACTCTCAATTAAGTGGTGATAATTCAGATGATGAATATTTTAACTCTTAAGAAGTCTACGCTGTTGCACTGGGCACTCTCGGAATAAATAAAACAAACAAACAAACAAAAAAGAAAAATGTATAGTGCTGCTTTAACAGACATTAACCTATGTTGCAGTGTGAAAATGACTTCTTAAAACACAATCAATTCTTCAATATTTAGCACATTTGACCAAATTAAAATTAAATTCTCTTCAGAAATCAATTAGTCAAAATTAAACAATATAAGCAATACGATTTCTGCTAAGGATTTATTGTAATCTCGTCTTCTCCCCGACAAAATAATAGGAAAGTATTGATAGCACTATTGATATAGACTAGGATCATTAAGCACTCTAGAAAATGGTGTCAATATCAATAAAAATTAACCATCCCTATCCCTGATCATTACTGTGTTACCGTTTGGTTTCAAAGTCCCCCTAACCTCTGTATCCAAGTTGTTTGCCTTCCACACTCTTAGCATGCCAGAGAATGGCAGTGTGTAAAACTGTAGCAACATCATTAGGTTACAAACATAGACAATATTCATATTGTGTATATTATGTACTGTATACTTGTTTCTCAGGGGCGTGTTATAGTGCCACCAGTGGGCATATTTTGATCAATATTAAATATCATGTCCAAACATCACGTAAATTGCTAAACAGTATCTCTAAATATCTCTAACAAAATGGACCTTTCAGATTTTTCATGGTCCATCCTGATTGGATGTCTCCCAATGTTTACAGTGCTCAGTCTGGAACAAAATACCGTCATTTCCGGATTATAAAGCGCACCTGAATATAGGCCGCATCGGCCAAATTTAGCAAAAAAATCAATTGTGTACATATACTGTACAAGCCGCACTGGAATATTAGCCGCGGGTGTTTTAATGCTTAATTACCATATTTAAGGGTTCTTGCACAGATGAGATTGTCGGCAACAAAATGCTGTTTGAGAAGCATCCTTTTTATTATTTCAACGACTTCAAGAAAAAAACGCATTTGTATAACTCATTCAAGTGTTTTAATCTATAGTGCAATAGTACAGAACATGTACTGTGCCGAAACTGTAGTGTTTCAGTGTAACATTTAACTGCACGTGCTGTATGTAATTAACCGCTAGAGCCATAGACCAGGGACGGATCTAGGCATACACATGGGGGGGCAATGCCCTCTAAACGCCCTGACTGCCCCACCAAACATGACGGAATGCAAACAATGAAAACTTCAAAGATATTTCAAATCAAATGCTTATAGCGGTAGTTAAACATTGACTAACTACAATTGTGGCACCACTAAACCAACTGCCATTTTCGGCTGCCCCCCCGATTGAGAAATATTACATCCAGGCCTGGCCATAGAGTGTAGCCAGAGATACGCAAACTCCGTTCACTTCATGAAACCAAATGAGCGCTTGCGGGTCCATTTGGTTTCATGAAGTGAACGGAGTTTCACGATTACACTCTCAAAAAGTTACCGTACATCTGGTTAAGCAACTGTCTATCATTTAGCTGGCGACCACCAGAAATCCTCTCAATGCGCTCGACGAGGCAACATCAATGTGGCGTTTTTCCAGTCTTTTTTTTTCGCCGCCTCCTCCTCCTGATCGCGCTGCTGCAGCAGTCCAGCCTTTCGAAACCCGTTCGTGATCGTGGATGTTTTGACACTTTTCCACGCAGTCAGGATCCACTGGCAGACTTGAGAAAAAGTTGCTTTCCGCATGCGACCAGTTTTGGTGAAAGATTTCTCGCCGCTAGTCATCCAAGCCTCCCACTTTGAAAGCACGGTTCACACTGATGTCCAGGGGCTGCAGGTGCTTCATTGTGCCCCCAGGAATCACGGCAGGAATCGAGCACGATTTCACAGAATCTGTTATATGGGCCCTCATGCTGTCCAATACAAGCAGTGCTTCTTTGGCGGTGGCGGCGACACATACTGTATAGTTGTGTTTGTCTTAGTAGTGGCTGCCGCTCTGGTACATTAGTTTTCACCTTTTGTTTTTGTTTTTTGTTTTTGCGTGAACTGCCTGTGACCTGTCCCCCTACATTTCCTGCTCGGGCCGCTTAAAGTTGGGGTGCATACCGTGCATTTAGACTTAGAACGCCTTCTAGTGTTCGGAAGGTGCTGGGTTCGATTCCCAGTATGACCTGTGGGAGTTTGCATGTTCTCCCCGTGACCACGTGGGTTTCCTCCGGGCACTCCGGTTTCCTCCCACCTGAATGAAACATGCAGTGTAAATGAGTTATGATTGTGCGTGAATGCTTGGTGTTGGTCGGAGGGGCCGTTGCGCACAGATTGGTTGCCACGCTTCTGTCAGTCTGCCCCAGGGCAGCTGTGGCTACAACGTAGTTACCATCACCGGTATGTATGGGTGATAGGGTGTGAATGGGATAGTCTGTAAAGCGCTTTGGGTATCTTGAAAGGCGCTATATAAGTCTAAGTATTATTATTATTATTATTAGTGTTCGTTAGCTGTAAACATCCATACATTAGCCGCACCGCTGTATAAGCCGCTGGGTCCAAAGCACGGGAAAAAAGTCGCGGCTTATAATCCGGAAATTACGGTACCTCAAATCATCAACTCCCAAGAGACTGTAGCAATATATGGAGGAGGGCAAGTTATGTAAAACAGACACTTACATTTTTAATTATTATTATTCAGATTATTGTTCAGATTCGTAAAGCAAGAAAAAACACACAAAAAGAACAAGACACCGAAAATATCACCAAACCAAAAAGAAAAGTAAAAGAAACATGTCAACATGTCAACATCAATCTTACATATCCACGTACATACCCACATTTTATTTCCCACTACCATCGTCCATCTGGTCTTACACCCTGTTTTTAACAGAATGCCACAAATAATGAACGTAGCATCTGATTATGGTGAAAATGTGTACGCGCCTTCGCACTACACGAGGAACTAATGCCACTCTTTTCACTTTGCTTTATTATAGCACCACCAAGATGATGACTTGTATTATACCATGCATTTTTAAAGTAGGCTACTCCTACACCTCTTCAAGTACATTTTTGTGTAACTAGAAACACACGCAGCGACCTTTTGGAGAGGTTGTGCACTGTTGACTTGTTTGTTATAAAAGTCCCCCCCCCCCCCCCCCCCCCCGCCATACGTATGGTTTACCCTTTCCTGGCCCCTCTATGGCCCCGTGACATCCAGTGGACAGATCTATGTCATCAGTCTGTGAATGCCTTTGTGTCGTTCTGGCTTGTTAAATCTGCCATCTAACTTTTAAGCTTGCATTTGTGAATGTCTGCTTGTACAAAGTTGTGTTGCGTGTGTGTAGGGATTGTGTGCTGTTAGTGTGCATGCAGTGCACTGCAGTACACGTGTGTGCGTGTGTGGAGATGTGTGCAGATGTCAATCCCTTTCTCAGCCCTTAACCAGCAGGGGGTCTGTATGTGAGCCAAATGAGCTGCTTGTTGTTTTGGAGAGAGAGGGCCCAGACTGGCTTTTTAAACCAATCCCTCGACTCTTTACTGTGCTTTAATTGGAACTCTACTTTTAGCAGATCCAGGGTTTTTAACAAGAACCATAAAACGGTTGTTGACATTTTGTCCTTTTGGCACTCAACAGGAAGCACAAAGATTTCTAAGCTTATTCATACTGTATTTTTAATTATGTATTCCGTGTATTTTCTTCTATTGTTAACATGGAGAGCAGTTCAGACCAACATTTAGTCAATGCGACGGCATTCACAAACGGCTGCATTCAGTGTGCGTGAGTGTGTGAAAAAAGAGAGAGAAGGTAATCTCGTCAAATATCACACAGTATTACAGGCACCTCAGTGACTCACATTTTTAACACACTCATTATAACAGCCATGTTTCACTTGGTGCAGTTTACAAATGTCTAAACACTATGGGCTCCATTTTCGTTACATGCTAAACCCCTTATCCAAAAATGGAGCCCTATGTGTGTGCGAGTGTGTGTTTCAGTGTGTGTGTGTTGGGGGGGGGGGGGGGGGGGGGGGGGTACTGTATGCATTCTGTTTGTAGTTTTTAGAGAATCTTATTGATATTCCCAATGGCGTCATGGGTGACATTTGAGGGATGATCACACAGTGAGGCCTTTGTTGGAGACATGTGAGCACACACACACACACACACACACACACACACACACACACACACACACACACACACACACACACACACACACACACACACACACACACACACACACACACCAGAGCTATTATGATGTCACTAGTACTTGCTCTGTCCTCAAAATTCAATCTGCATCAAAACACATTTAAGCTGTGTTACAGAGGTGCTGTGGGACAATTACTATTCTGTATGAGTCTATTTTGTTTGGTTAGTGTCTTTCCTGGAGATAAATTGTTAATTTTCAGTGTATGCCTGCATGTGTGTTCTTGTGTGCATGTGCATGACACATGCGCTTCTTCCAAACAAAAGGTTAGATTGACACAGCACTGCAGGTAGAACCACTTAAACAACCCATCTCTGTTTTTATTAATCACCATTTCGGTGGTCACCAAAAAACGGTCCTTGAATAGGCCTTAAGGGAAATGTGAAACATTTGGCACAGCAAGTTTAAAGCACCCTCTGTCATGCCTCTCTTGGCCTAGGCTTGCTTGTGATGGTGATGGTCCCTTTCTTAGTCTGACACCGTCAAACCCTCTACACCAGTGGTCTTCAACCTTTTTCATACCAGGGCCCACTATGTATTCATCATTTGAGCCATGGACCACCATTTGATGACATTTTAGCCCCACAGTCCCAAAGATAAAGATTTCTTTTGATTTTATCCACAATACTAGGAGGAATTTAAGGAAACAAAACAGTCAAACATACAGTTCAAAATGACCATTTCTACATTCTCTCATTGTGTAGACTTGGGCTAATTCAGATGATGAATATTGCTTTACACTGAGAGTGTAAACCATGTTTACGCTCTCAAAGAGTTACATCTGGTTAACCAACTTTCCATCATTTAGCCTGGGGATCACCTGGAATCCTCTCAGGGACCACTGGTGGTCCCCTGACCACCTGTTGAAAATCCCTGCTCTACAGGAGCTAATGCACCAATGCAAATGAACTAATATGTGAAGCATACTTCACACAGCTTCACCAATATGTGAAGCTGACTGTCATCACGGCACTGACCTCAACTCATCAAACCCTGAGGATAGACATGCATGGTTTGACATACTATACACTCCTGCTTCTCAACTGTGCCGTATTAATAAGCTCTGTTGTAACTGGTAGTTATAGTTTGTTGATTACTTTTGATGCTACAATAGTTTTTAAAGGTCTTTAAAAGTCATGCAATTGACACTACACTGTCATCTGAGGACTTCACAAAACCATGTGGGGACGTCATTCATACAGCATTTTACTTTTTCTGAACATCCTATTTTTTTTTTTTTAAGTTTCCCTTGAAGCAAACATCTTCACACATGAATACTAGGGTGGTAGCCTTTTCATATTCTATTGGCTACGCAAGAATAACTTGACCCACACTTAATAAAAAGAAAAAGAAAAAAGAACCAGTTAAATCAAATTGTTTTTGGAGAATGCTGGTTTTATTTCTCATCTGTATACCCACTTACAAACTCCACATAGCCATGGCTTAACCCAAAATATTTCCTAGTGTCAGTAATTGAGCTCTGATGGGGCCATTTTCTTAGGCTGTGATGTAGCCGAAATTAGCACACCTACAGCTCTCAAATCCCAACAACAGATTGGCCCAGCGCGACACCCGGGACTACCTATGGAAATTCAATTTAAGTTTCAAATTGATTTACAATATCACTTCCATTAGGTCCTATATTAATTTCATTTACACCTCTTAAATTGTAATTAGATTGGCGCTTCACCTAGTGTTAATTTGATCCCCGTTAGAAAATAAGGCAATTCTGCACAGCTTGCACAGAGTCCTCACATGCCCCCTGCTTAGATTTAAAGCCACATTGCCTGGTATCTCCATTTTACGGAAAATGTGGAATCAAGGTGGTATGGATGAAACATCTTCCATATTTAATGATCCCATTTGCAAACGGTGACAATAACATCACCCAGTGCAGCTGAGAGTGGTTCACCTTTACAGTACATTGACCATTCACTGCTCTTTGCGCAAACCTAAAAATGGTTTGATCTTGACTACAGTAGTTTTGGTCAATCGTCTTATCTCTCAGACACATTTAGCTCCAGGCCAGAGCTGCTTTTGCATTCTGCGCTGGGTTGGAAAAATACTTTTTCTGTGCTTTTTGTTACGGTCTGTCTTGCAACCGATAACACTCCAGATAACGGCATTAGGGTGCTTGATGCTGTTAGGACGACTGGTTTGTATGTTTTTGTTTTGTATGTGTCTGCGTGTGTGTATTTTGCCGAGGGGCACAAGACATTGTAAAAAGCTGATCTCTCTTCACAGTTGTGTGTATGTGCGTGCGTGTTTCCAGCAACAATAAAAGCCCTATTGTGTGTCGGCGGAATCGTGATGCTGCAATAGTCATAAACAAGGCATTTACGACCACTGTCAGAGAATGGGCCATCAAGTGTGTGTGTGTGTGTGTGTGTGTGTGTGTGTGTGTGTGTGTGTGTGTGTGTGTGTGTGTGTGTGCGTGTGCGTGTGCGTGTGTTTACACACATAAGGGAGCAAGTGTGCGTGTGAACGATTATCATTAGTGCTCAGTCCATTGAAAAAGAAACATTTTTTCTTCCTCCTCTGACACAATTTCTCACAGCTCATTTAATTTATCTGTCTCTTACTGCTCTCCTGTTCACTCAGTCAGTCCAGACACATTTTCAGCGCTTGCTGGCATCGCTGTGCCGAAGCCAGTGTTAATGATACTCCGCTCATAGTGTATTCCAGTGGTTTTCATCCTTTTTCCTACCAGGGCCCACTATTTATTCTGCATCTTAGCCACAGACCACCATTTGATGTTGAGTTTAGTCCCTCAGACCAAAAAGCAAGAGTTTTTGTCCACAATTTAGCTGAGATACCTGGCGAAATGTTGGTCAAAATAACAATTGTTCCACAATTTCTAATTGTGTATATAGATTCTTGAAAATGAAGTAATTCAGATGTTGAATATAATTTAACTCTTGAGAGTGTAAAATGAACCAATTGGACCTGTGAGGATCCATTTGGTTTCATTTTAACACTGAAGAGTTACAGATCTAAGCGTCCTTTTGGTTAATACCAACTGTCCATCATTTAGCTGGGGACCACCTGGAATCCTCTCAGGGACCACTGGTCACTGGTCCCCGGACAACCTGTTGAAAACCCCTGGCGTATTCTACTGCCTAATGACAACCTAATAACAAACAGGAAGGCTTTCGGATGGATGGACCTGTCAGGGAAGGATTTTAGGGACATTGTAAGCGCTTGCAGAAAGGCTGTGTTGTGTTCCACTGCTGCGATTTGGGTGAAAAATCATATATCCATAGTGGATACAGAAATAACAATACAATCTATAAATGATTATGAAGAAAATATTTGCCTGATAATGTCATGCCAAAAGACCATGCTCGGTCTCGATTATAAAAAGAATCAAATTCACGCAGGCATTGTAATTAAATAATCGAAATGAATAGCATTTTAATCACATATCAGTATTTGACCAGAGAAGCTTTTTCCCAATTAAAACTGATTCTGATATGCAAGTGAATCAATGAGTTCTCCTCCCTGGGTTTACAGTTATATTCAGTACGTCTGAAATGTGTTCTCTGATAAACGTTCTGTGGTGCAAAAACAGATTGTTTTTGTTTTTGTGATTAATTCAACAAAATGTATCAGTTAAAATCCCATCCCTAGTAAATAGTAAATACTGATTGTCAAAACTTGTGGTTAACAGCTTGGTATGATCCTGTTTCTTTTGTTTGACTCCTTTTCCTTCGCACTGACGTATTTTTCTTATCCTGTGTATGCCTTCCCAACAACACTCAGCGCTAACATGTTTAGCATGTCTAACAAGCTCAACATTCGAAAGGCATCCAGCTAATGTAATGCAGCTACTAAGCCATGCCAGTCTTTACAATACACCCTGGCTGTATTTATTATTTTTTGGCTTTGTTATGGCCAGTTAATACCTTCAGGAACACACACTTAAAGTGTTGACAGACACATAATGCCACCAGACACTGTGTGTGTGTGTGTGTGTGTGTGTGTGTGTGTGTGTGTGTGTGTGTGTGTGTGTGTGTGCGCGTGTGCGCGTGCGCTTGTGTCTGCACTCATAAGTAAGTGTGCGTCATCTTGTGTCTGTCTTTTTTTGGTCCGTACAGTATTTATAAGCCAGATAAACAGTTGAAGACTGAAGCGAGGGTCTTGGCCCATTTCCCACGGACCATTTTCTCTGCCTCCATTAGTAGGATGACTAATAATGACTACAGCATTGCGCATGCATGCACGCATACACGCGCACACACATGCTTGCTTGCGTTTCTCAGAATGACTGGTGGATGGTGGGTTGTTGTAGTGCTGTTGCTGTGTGCATGTGGATGCTTGTGTGTGCCTTGTGTCCATCATACCGTACCTCTGTGTATATTTGCGTGTGTGCAAAGCGTGGGTGCGTGTGTGTATATGTTACTGTATGTGTTGAGGCTAAGAGGCCCCTAGTGACTTGGCTCTGTTTCCTGAGTGATTCCAGTCTGGCTCCCGGAGGGTTCTCTATTAAGCTCCACACAGACACAATGAGCCTTATCAGCGCCGCCGCTGACCTTAACGTGCAAGTGTGTTAGTTCACAGCTAAAGTTTGACATTCCTGTGTGTGCGTCCCACATCTCTGGCCAGGGACAGCTGTAGACAGACACACACACAAACACACACACACACACACACACACACACACACACACACACATGCCCACACACACACTGTGTATTTTTGCCTGACCTGTAGGTTAGTCACAATTATTGCGTATTTGTCTAAAAGCAATCATTTGAGGTCAGAAAAACTCAAAAATGAATATAAAATGTATTAAAATGCGAGTAATGTCTCACCACATTTTAGTCAGTTGTCATATCGGGCAACCAGAAATGTCATTTCTATTCATTCAATTTTCAATGCCAAAAATTATTTTTTCCGACACAAAAATGTGCTGCGTCACCATAATTACTCCATAAGTATTCCAGGTGAGCATCAATAAAAGGCTGGGACTGGACCAGAGTTTATATAAGCAGAGGAGGCATTGAAACGGCAATCTGAGCCAGCCTGACCATGACTTGGTGTTGTCTGTACCAATATACTGTAGGTATAAACAAACAACATATTTGTTATGCACAAATAGAAGCAGTGCAGTACAATCCAGCGGGTCAGCCAGGCTGTGCATGGGGAGGAGGGACAGCATGTGTTTTTATTCCCTCATTGTTGTCTACATTACATTGTTGGCAGCAGGAGCAGGAAAAGGTACAGTGTGGTGTGTAAACACTGTTGGCAAGGTGAATTGCAAAAATATATATTTATATGTTACACTGCTTCTTGCGTAAACAAACACAATTGTAAAAAACTAACCCTAACTATAGGTAGATTTTTGAGCAGTAAATCTTTCTCACAGCGCTGCGTTGTTTTCTTTTGGAAGACGCTACTTTCTATCAACCTTTCACCTATTTCTGAACTTTCGGCTGCAGAGCCTCGCTACTTGAAATACCATCATCATCCCACCGACTATAAATATTTAAGTAACGTTTGTCTAGCTTCCTTTGCTTCACGTTGCTTTATTGATGATGGCAAGTGGATTTTGTCTGGGCAGGTCTGCTTTGAAGCTGAATTTAATAGCTCTATTGATTTCTTTCTAGATGAAGAAAGTAATGAAATGGTCAGATGTGTTGGCTGATAGAGACCTTTGAGGAAATGATCCATAACAGGGTTTGGTCTGTGGTCTTTTGGGCTTCTAGAAAGTGTTTGTGTGTGTGGGTGTGTTTGTGTTTACTGTATATATGCTCATATACACTTTCAGTGCAAAATGCATTATTGTGTTTATATAACAGTGCCATTTGAAATGACATAAGAGAACTGTTTGTGACTGAGTGACTGTGTATTGAATGTGTGCTTGTGGGGCTATATGCTAGTATGAATGGGACTGTGTGTGTGTGTGTGTGTGTGTGTGTGTGTGTGTGCGTGTGCGTGTGCTTGTGCGTGTGCGTGCGTGTGCGTGTGTGCTGGGGTGCATAAGGAGTGATTGATTCACTGGTGTTGTCTGTATAGCTGTTGTGTGTAGTGCTGGGAACACTTCAAGACAAATTGCCATGTCTTCGCTCCTCAGGACCAGGCATGGCCTTCCCATCACATGCACACGCACGCACGTGCACAACTTATTTTTAAAACTAGGCCAGTTTGGAGCCAAGGCACTTCTTATTTTAGACATTGGCACTCAACTCCTGCTTGGAAAGGGCTACAGCACTTGTGACCCCCGCAGTCTGTGTTGACTTGGAAAAACACCCATTTGAACAAGCTTCACTTCTACTGGACTTCACATGGCTTTAAGCTGGAGGGAAGCAGAGCACTAAAAGCATTCAGGACTCCACCACAGAAACACACAGACAGAGCAAAACAACAGCCAGTTAATCCTGTGGTGACAAGCCCTTCACTCGTGCACGCACACACGCTCTCTCTCTCTGTCTTTCTCTCTGTCTCTCTCCGTCTCTCTCAAACAGTTCAAAATGCAAGCTTGCAATAAATAAGTGGCATCTCTCTGGCGTTTGGCATTTAGCGGAGCTGTCCTCGCAGTGACTGGAGCCACAGGTAGCGGGTTGAACAACTTGTTCAAAGACAATCCAACAAGACACGCCGTAATGTAACGTCTATATGGAGTACAGACGCGGCGCAGAGACGGAACCCTGTGATCTCTCACTTTAGGAGACGTTCTCTCTTATCTACAAGGACACCGTGACAGCTTTTCTCTCTGCTAGTAACGGATGCAGAAGAGCAGCACGCACATGCATCAGACATCTGCTTACCACACTGCTTCCTTTTCACTGCGTTTGGAAAAACGGTTATAGGCTGCCTCCCATCCGCGGTCACACGCTAAGTTAAGTTCATAAACGCTGTTCGGCATTCACTTTTATCATAATACTCGGTGTTATCGCATCCCCTTTCACACTTGCGTGAGCATATCAAATCATAGTGCGTTGCACCTTATAGGACTGACTCTACTTCTCTGTGTCCCAATCTGTGTGAGGCTTCTTCTGATGCTGTGGTCTTTTCTTAGCACTCTTTGTGGCAGAGTTTCCCATTTTGCAGATCAGTTGGATTCAGCATATTGTGTTTCTAATGCCAGAGGCCACGACTTTATGTGATTAATAAAACAGCAACGGCACTGTTCGTAGTTTTTTTTTTTTTACAAAAGGAGACTATCTTTAAAGAATAGAATTACTAAGCGAGTAAGAGCATGACATGGTCCATGTAGCGATAAAAAAGTTTCTGCTTGAAAGAGAATAGGGAGTGGGGAGGGGGCTGTCAGAAAGAGAGGGAGAAGAAGGGCAAGTCATTTGCGGAGTTAAAACCAGATTTAACAAGGACTGTGTGCATTTTTGTAATTGTGGTATGGAGCTGGACCCCGGCCTGAGAGAAAACACAGAGATGGATATAGCATGAAGCGCCTGAGAGGGGAAGAGAGACCAGTGCACGCACACACGCACACACGCACACACACACACACACACACACACACACACACACACACACACACACACACACACACACACACACACACACACACACACACACACACACACACACACAATCAAATATCTCAATCTCGCTAGTAGTGATCTCATATTTAAAGTGCATTTAACAGCTGGCACATGCACTATACATTCGCTGCATAATTGCCTCTGGTAGTCCTATCCATCCCTTTAACTCAACTCCAGCCACATCCATCGCATCCAGAGTTGTTTTGGCAATGCCAGGGCCAATGATAATTGATGGTAGTATACTTGAATCTATCTCCAGTGGTCCATTTGGTTTCATTTTTACACTCACTCTCAAGAGTTAAAATATTCATCATGTGAATTAGCCCAAGTCTACGCAACTATAGAATGTAGAAGATTAATGGTCATTCTTCCAGGCAAGCATCTAGCGCATTATAGTGCATTTTGGTGCCACTAGTGCATTGTGCATTTTGGCAGTTTGCAGCACTGTCTATCTCTCACTTACGTAGCAAGGCACAACGAACAGAAGGAGGAGGCATAGTGATGGCTGGTTGAAGTGATCCACTGGGTTACCGTGTGCTTCCTCGTACTCTCACTCTACTGGCCACGTATTAGTTTGGATTCTAGGTCCTGTAGGACACACTACAGTGCTGCAGAAGGCCAGATTCTCTTATTTTTGTCTTTGTCTCAAAAAACAAAAGCATGCAGGAACACGCACTTACACGCACACAGACAAACACACACCTCACACCACACACCTCCAGCCTTCCTACTGTTTATCAAACTAATGTATGGGTAGTTTTCAGCTCCAGTGGTCTGAACAGATTATTCTATTTCCCTCTATCCCCTGTGTACCACGCACACACACGCACGCACACACACACACACACACACACACACACACACACACACACACACACACACACACACACACACACACACACACACACACACACACACACACACACACACACACACTCCTGAGAATTCACAGACAGGCACACATAAGCAAATGCACCAAAACCACAAATATAGGGTCAGCCACGCACACACTCACCCCATACAATTTCCACTCACTTGACACGCGCACACACACATGCATGCATGCACGCACAGACAGAAAGAGGGAGAGACATAGTAAATCCAGATGATTGATGTGTCTCCTTGGACCAAATGAGATTCTCTGTCATTACAAGGCTAAGATGGGACCTACGGTATGGAACCCCTGAGCAATCGAATTAGCCCTCTGTGTGTTCCACATGAGTGCACGTAGCACAAGCGCGTGCGCACACACACACACACACACACACACACACACACACACACACACACACACACACACACACACACACACACACACACACACACACACACACAGTCTCTATTTGAACGAACACTCGCATTTCCCAAGAAATAAACAAATGTCATGTACAGAGACACATAGAACAAGCTATCGTTGTGTGCATGTGTGTACGGTAGCATTGCACAGCATGCATGTCTAGGCATATACTGTAGTACATTTGCTACAACTCATTTCACAAAAAAGCAACTAGACTATTAAGCTGTCTAAAGGAATGTCCACTACTCAAAGAGTAATAGTCGTTAATAGACTGGGATTCATAACTGTTGACAGCCTAATCTCAGTAAGAACACCAGATCTGATCTAGTCTATCAAATATTGGTAAGTCGGTGTGATTGTAACTTACAGTGGTCTAGTCAGCCAATATGTCTGTCAAATAGTAAGCCAGTCATTCAGTATATACCTAATTCAGGCATGTCGATGTGTTCAGAATGTATGTAGCCCAGTGTTTCACTTAGTTTTAGTTGGTCATTTTTAATCAAATTTGTCACATTGAAATGTATTGGTTGTAGTCTACAAAATATCATATAAATTATAGTCGTCTAAATCTAGAGTTGATTTTGTCTACAAAAATGCATTTTTGCAGGCCTTGATCTCTGACTTTACACTTTGTTGCATGCTGAAAATTGCACTACTCTACCCATGAGCCACTGCTGCACCACTTGTAAATCTGCTATTTTCAGAGTGCAACACCCGAGCGCAGCCAAACATAAAATGACTTCTCTTTCACTCCTACTACAATTGATATCTTCTCCAGTAGTCCCACTCTAATATCCAGTCAAAACAAGAAGTTGGATCCCTCTTGGAGCTTAACTGTATAACGAAACATTTATCACACATGCAAGTGTTCACACACGTACGCACGGACATACACAGCCACACACGCACACAGACATGGTTCCATCAGGCAGCATGAGGAGCACGAGACGTGCAAACAGAGAGAGTTCATGAGGTCAGGCACAAAGGCTGGATTCAGCAGAGAGGACTGGGCCCCAGCTGTGCCAGTACAATGAGACGCATGCGCGCACACACACACACACACACACTCACACTCACACACTCAGCGACATGTACATTTGAAACCAAGTACACCATGCGTAACATGGTGAGAGATGGTATTCATATTTTACTGTGTTGGTTGACATTTTGGGAAGACAGGAACATAATACTGTCCTATTTTCCTTGACTCAGTGAGACTTAACATTAATATTTTGGAACATTTGCTTTGGAACATTCACTTTGACTGTTGGATGACTGTATAGACGGCCTGTACAGTTGCCACATCATCGTAGCTTGTAAGCCGAGGTATTGCTAGTAGGGGTGCGTGATTATGAAATTATGTCTGATGTCCAATATCCGATCTCCAATTATTTGCATGGTCATATCTGCCAATACCGATTCTGACCGATTCCGATATTATAAATAAAGATTATCACAATGGAAATAAGTCTAGGCCCTATAGGGACTGTGCCCAACCTTTTTTGACCCAAGATCTACTTTTCAGCAGCGAACCCCTCTGGGATCTACCAGTCCAATATCAACATTTCAAACCACACGCATCGTTGCCAGCCTGCAGAACTTCACAACAACACAACACTACTTTGTTTTACCACTTTACTTTATGTTCATATAAGCATGAAGTACAACAGACTTGTCATAAATAGGCCTACAACAGTACAACATAAGTACAACAGACTTGGACAAACACTGCCATTGCAAATGCAATCATAATAAGAACAGTCCAGATACATACACACACACGAAAATCGCTCTTTTTTTCTTTTCCACCCCATTTTTTTTTCTTTCCTCGCCACATCTCCCGAGATCTACTCGTGATCAGGCCGAGATCTACCGGTAGATCCCGATCTACTGGTTGGGCTCCCCTGGTCTAGGCCCTATAGGGACCTGGCCCAAAGACTGTTACTAAAGTATTCAGTCAATAAATTGCATGAACTCTTTTCCAAATGCCTGTTTTCACAACCAATTGACTACTGTATGAGATGTGTGTACAGATTAGACAAAATTGTTTTTATTTTGTATTCATTTTTGAGAAGACTGATTGTGTGCATCCCTTATTTTCTATAGCATCATATGAAGCAGATTTTGTCACCAGAAATCTGTGTGGCCCACAATATTGTATGACCACGCTGTACAAATATGGTGACTGTGCAAACGCTAGAAATGTGGACAAGAGGTTGTGTGAGGAGATGTCAAATAGCATGCCCACATCTGTATAACTAACCACTAAAAGCCTCGGGAGACAACCTAATGTCCTTCGATTCTTTGGA
Source organism: Benthosema pterotum (assembly GCA_039105355.1). NCBI lineage: Eukaryota > Metazoa > Chordata > Actinopteri > Myctophiformes > Myctophidae > Benthosema > Benthosema pterotum. Next base: position 31,448,824 of record CM076967.1, on the reverse strand, counting down.
AGAAATGGCCCAGATGAAAGTCTGCAGGCAGAAGTGCATCTCTATGCCAGATTTCGGAGTGTAGCGTAAAACTGCATGTGCCGAACGCATGCACATCTGCCAGTCACCAAATTTGAATAAAATCAGAACCACGTACACACAGCCTTAGTCCACAGAACCTTAACACCCTTGTACTTTTTTTGCTTTTGCAGTGCAGTGCTCTTAAGAATGTTTCAGGTCTTTGTTTACTTACTATATATAACAGCTTAACAGTTTTAAGACGTTGCTTACACATACAGCCATGCTTCCCCCCAATGAGCACCATGAGCCAAGTCCCAACTTCTATGAAGTGAAAGCTTTGTTTTCATTAAAGCTCTCCCTCTCCATCTCTCTCTCTCGCACACACACCGACACACGCACACAGCCTCATAGGTTTTCATTCTAAGCTGCTTTGTTATTAATCTGTGGAGCTAAGAACTTTTTTCCTTCCTGATTCTTTGTCTTTTCTCTCTCCGTCTCCGAGATGCTTCGCCAGGGAATTCTGTCGCTGTCTGGGGGGCGCCCTTATGTGTGTGCGCGTCAAGAAATAACAAGGCTTTCCTCTCTTTGTTGCCCAGACGTGGCCACTGTGAGACAATACAAACGAATACCCTCCAGTTTCTCTCTCTTTACCTCTCTCTCCTATGCTCTCTTCTCCTTCACACTGGGGAGCTAGCCTCTCTCTCTCTCTCTCTCTCTCTCTCTCTCTCTCTCTCTCTCTCTCTCTCTCTCTCTCTCTCATTTTGACAGTGGTGATAAACTATATTGTAGTCAAGCTCCTCAGCTACCTCTGTGGTGTAATTAACTATGAGGAGAAGAAGACTCGAAGGGTTAGAATCTCACCATGGGGACCGCAGAGGAAACGGGGGAAGTCGCGCTCACAAAGAGTCACACAGTAAAATTGTCAGTGTTCATTTAACTCAGACCGTACACATTTGTACAAGATTTGTTCCATTTGTACACACTCTGAGGTAAATTTACACTGTGGATTTTTATTTTTACTGTGTCTCATTCCCGGGAGAAGAGCACCGCTCGCCACCTCCTCGCAGGCGGCTCTTGTGGTGCGGTTTTCTGTTTGGGACGCCATGTATAGAAACTTTGTTGACGGCTATAGCCTCTCTCCAGAGAACACGGCACTGGTGATCTGCCCGCCATTGACAGCATCCGCTCTCATCTAAATGAGCGTACAGAGACAGCGGGACAGATTGGGTTAGAGTTGGAAGAGAGAAAGATGTGTGGGGATTAGGGGGAATTAGGAGCGTGGAGAGCTGGGGAGAGTGTATTCAGATCAAACAGTCATTAAAAAACCTTATTCCTCAGGTAGCTGCTCTGATCTCCATGTCCTGTTGCACTGTGATGTGTTGTCAGCCTAACCTTCCCCTCAGGGTAGATGGGCACATTCAGCATGGTTTGTTTTACTTGATTAAACACTGAACTAAGAAAGCAAGCCTATTCCTCCTTGTACTGTTTATTTAACAACTGATAAACCCCGGCAGCCGTGTTGTGGGGGCACCTTCGCAGAAAATATTGAAAAGTTTTCCCCACATTAATGGGACAAAGTAAATATACTATTTCATATTCCTAAGGGACTCTGGATATCCATATAGGGTTATTTTGATTAATACTTCACTGTTCCACAGTTCCCTCTCCAGAGCAACATTAGTGAATTCCTCCTGTGGGATCTGAGACATTCCAAGGCCAGTGAGTTGATGTGTTTCCTCCAACTGGGCCTTTTTCTGCCCCGGGGTCTCCTTCCAGTGGGACCTGCCTTAAGGACCTCCCTAGGGAGATGCCCTGAGGGGCATCCTAACCAGATTCCCAAACCACACACTGAATTCTTTACAGGCGAACTAGTAGCGACTCTACACCGAATCTCTCTGGTGTGCCTGAACTTCTTACCCTCTATCTCTCAGGGAGATTCCAGCCACACATTGAAGAGAACTCATCTTGGCCACTTGTATTTGCAAACTTATTCTTTTGCACACTACCAAGGTTGCTTGGTAGTCAGAGAGCATTGCGTTCTCTGCATTCTTCAAATCACTACGGCCCTTTCGACAGAGTGGTTTGGTCAGGAATTCAATTTGCACTTTATTGAAGATGCAGAGCATTGTGCCCTTTCCAGGAGTTTTGTTATGACATGAGAGTATTCCAGGACTGCAAATCAGACTAAACTTGACGGTTGAGAACTTTGTAAATACGGTATAACGTAGATTTTACATTTAGGTGCAGAGATTGTAGTCAGCATTAAGAGCCAACCCCTACTGCTTCTAACTGGTCTACTGACACTTCCCATCTTTGCTATGAGGTTACCAGAAGACAGAAGGTCTGTTGTCACTGACACAAGGTTAGTCTGTGTTGGGAAATAAATATTGCTTGTGTTGTCATTGTTTACTATTCTAGGCCTGCATACCACCACTATTTTCCAACAGCCGCTAAATAACAGTTTTAGGCTGAGATTGAGAACTTGAGCCACGAGAGACACTGTTGAGCATGCTAAAACATGTGTTGAACATTGCAAAGTTCATTGGGGTCAACTCACTCAGCCCAGTTCCAGTTGCAACCCAATGCCCCCCCCCCCCCCCCCCCCCCCCCCCCCACACACACACACACACACACGCACAAACACACACACCTACTTGTAGAAGGTGGGGCACCAGAGGTAGGCGGGGGCAGGTGTTGGTTGTGGATATTTAAGCCGCTTCTACAGAAATGCAAAAAAAAAAAGATATTTTTGATTACAATCAGAAAGTCTCAGAAATAAGCATGTTTACTTAAAATAGGCTAGCAGAAATAATGGATATTCAGTTAGTTGGTAAGAAGTCATCTTGTGATGTTTATTAGTTTTAATGTTCTGTTTCTACATGTAGCCAAAGCATACTCTCAAGGGCATGGGGATAATAAATGTGTTTAGTCTCTGGAACCTTGTACCCCATGGGTCTAACTCAGTTAGTGCCGAAAATGGAGATTGATCTTCCCTGCAGGAGTGGATTCTTAGGGGACATTGCTGGTGTTTCTCTACATGCTGCTGTTGTCGTCAACACAGTACAATGTTTTAATTTCCCATGTTTTCATTTCTGACCCCCCATCCCCACCCAACACCCATCTTCTCTTTGTTATTGAGAAGTCATCTGAAGTCACATTTAAGTTTCGAAGTCATGAAAACAAATGCAATCTTCGAGTATGGTGACCTGTCTGTTCTCTGAAAGGATCACAGAGGACAGGATTAAGTAATGGAATTCAGGCATGTACAACTGGATCCCCTATAGTGTGTGTTCTTCTCCTTCAGTCAGTATTAGTGTATGTTCCATTTAAGACCTGACTAGTTGTCACTGTCTGTTTAGAGTGATGGGATGGGCTAGGCACCTAATGCCTTGTTCCCATACTGCACCCATGTACGTGTACAGTAGCCTCTCTCTCACACACACACACACACACACACACACACACACACACACACACACACACACACACACACACACACACACACACACTGTAGCTATACATAGTACACAGTGTACATACACACAAGAAAGAATATAGGCATGCGAATGCGAGCACAAACCAAATAAGGCACATGCGTGCACGCACACACGTGCACATGTACATACACATAGGATAGTAACTGTCTCTTGAGATTAATGTTGGTGTGATCCACTCAGCTGGCCCTGATCACATTAAGATGGATGGACCCCCTGGTGCTGTGTGTGTTTCGGTGTCTGTGCGTGAGTGACTGAGAGTGCGTGTGCGTGAGGGTGTACTCGCGCACACTGGGCCCCATCTGTTAGTGTTTTCTCCGGGGCTAGGTCCTGTGACCTAGCTGCCATCTTCAGTGCCCACAACGTGGATAAACCGTAGCCTGAGAGAAATACATGGACACAGTGATAAAGCTGGATGGATGAATTGACTGATACATTGGTATAGCCAGAGTGCTACTGGTGCAAGCGTAAAAGAATAAGAATAAGAATAAGCTGCAGCCTGTTGATGGCAATATGCAATCTCTATAGATTTTTCTTTTTATTTGTTGGTTGTTGCAGGACAGCACATACACACCCTGTGCACACACGTGCACACACATAGAAAAAAGCATGGGTGAATCAGTTTCAGAATGTTGCATTGTTTGGACTTATTTAAGGCTTGTTGGGAGTAGATGGATCGATCACAGTGCATCGATTCATAAATGCCATTTATATTGCTGTGAAGTGGCTTGGGACGTAACTTGTGAATCTTGCCACAGTGACAGTTGGCCATCAAAAGCGACGGACAGCAGAAACCATAAAATATGCTGATTGAAAGCTATGGAGATGGTCCAGAGAGCAAGGCACTGACAGCCATCACAATTCATTTGACAGCAGTGGATGTACAGAAAACCAGTCGGGTTTCCAAATCTTCACTCATGCTGTCCTCACTCTGTAATTGTGTACGGTATAATCCATTTGCGGTTTTGTTTTTGCTGCTAGGCTTAAGAGATATGCTCATTGCTCTATTGCTAATGCTGCTGAACTCTTGGACGTGGGTCACAGTAGTGGGGCTGGGACTCTTCGCAGAGACATGAGTGACAGCAAATGGGACCATATGGTAATCAGGAATGTCCTGATATATTTCCAAACCGGTACCACAATTTCCGTGTTAACCCTTAACCCTGTGTTGGTCCTCTGGTTAGAATGGCATGACAAATAAGGGGCGATACTGATACTTTTCCAATACTGATTCAGTATTTACCCGATACAGATATGAGGAAAAAAATGGCCAATCCGATACTTTTCCCGATACAGAGTATCGGGACATCCCTAGTGATCAGCAATACTGTTGGCACAAAGAAACAGCACAGGCCTTGTAGTTATTGTGTACATTAGATATAAATTCTTTCTATACTAACTGTTGGCATAAAGTTAGTTAATCTATGCCGCCCAATCTATGCCTCCCCACAGAAATATGTCGGGAGCAGTGAACTGACTGCATTAAGTCACAAATTACATCCAAACTTTGTATGGCTGAAGATCCACCATGTACAGCTCTTCTGGATTCCGACGTATGGAGGTTTGAAAATCCTGCTCATTACCGATGTAAATGGTGATAAGATTTTATGACCCATAGCTGGTGGTGACAAAAGCGTTGCATAGCAACCGGATCAATGTTAAAAGATGCTGTAGGGCTAAACCACTATACTGTACAAAGTCAGGGACGTCAGGGAGCGTATACTGTATATACAGATCTAGAAAATAACACCCCCTGGCTGGGGGGTACGTATACAGTGTATATATGGCTTGACGGATAAATAATTAATGTTATGTTATAATTAATGCCAACTCAAGACACAGTTCTGCAGAATGTACAGTATGTGTGTTTCAGTTTTCCCTGTATTTCAATATGTAACTGTGTGAACCTCCGGCAATACTATTGCATGTCCCTAACGACATAGGAATGGAGACCGTTTTCACGGCAGCCACACAACCAGTGATATCTCTTTTAAGGCATCACTGTATCACTATGCTGTCGTATCAGTTGGGCTTTAGATACAGTTTTCCTGTTTATGTTGAGTTTCATGGAAATCCCAATCGTTTCGCTATAGTATAGGAGTATAATGCATATACATGCAGACATGTTGTTTGTTTCCTAGAATACCATAGTGATTTTCGATTGCAATATGCCATAACTAAGTTCCTTATAATGTTGTTATCATGCTGAACTGCAGTGGGTAGCCGAAAACATTTTGAACATAGTAGCGTCTTTATGTAGAGGAACTAAGCAATGAAGTGTTTGGATCCGTCGTCTGCGTCCTCCATTAGCAGTGCTGTATTATTAGTAAGTGGTCATGTTGTCCTTATGATGAGTTGGACTGTGTTCTGTATCGGTCACACTTGGGTGACAGTGGACCCACTTAAAAGGAGATGACTGAAGCCTTGCACGGTCATGAGGACACCATTTATTCACTTTGAGAATGGCTTAGTTTGTTCTGATTGTAAGTGATATTTTTGTGGTTGAGAGAGAGCGAGAAGTGAAAAAAATCTGTGAAAGCCACCATTGAGTATATTTCCCTCCCCCAACTCATATTTATTCCGCGTTGTAATGTTAGTCTCGTGTTTTGCCCCAGGCCAATGTTCTCTGTTCTGTTAACTAAATCAACAGCCAGGAACTGAAGGGGGAACTCAGTAAATGTTCTATTATGGTAACTGTAATTCTCCGCAACTGTTAATTCTCCCCAACCCCCCATCATCACTTTACCAAATTTGCGTATTATAGAAATGAAATGATAATGAGAAGTCCTGATAATGAAAGTCCTTAACCTCAACCTTTTTCCTTCAACTTCTTTATATATATATGCATGCACATGTGTGCACACACACACACACACACACACACACACACACACACACACACACACACACACACACACACACACACACACACACACACACACACACACACACACACACACACACACACACACACACACACACACACACACACACACACCAAGGGGTTAGATCAAAATGGAATGAATTCTGTAGTGGCCATATAATGAGCATGTCTTGGAGTCAGATCAACATACTGTATGGAATACCAGAACAGTTCATGGATGAAGGGTGGTGTTGGGGGCATGTAGTGCTCAATGAGTGCCCAGGTAGGCACCAGGCCTTCATTTTGAATGAACAGGCCTCACTCAATATGGAGTCATTGAAGAGGACGAACATGGGTGAAAGGATCAACATATGGAATGTAGAGTAGATGTAGAGTTGCTGGTCGGCTCCATATATGCATATCCAGGTGATGATCCAGTCTTTGTGTATGGCTATCCAAAGTTTGATGAGGTCAGTGTTGTGAGGGTACAGATTTTACTTTTCCAACTATTCCTCCATAAACCCTAACCTAAAGGTGGAAAAATCATTGTCACTCCCAAATATACTGTAACTGCAAATTTGACCAATTCTAACTGAGGTTGTGTCTTTGGGGAGGAGAGGAGAAAGACTGATTTTATTTTATTTTAATGCAAAATGAATTAATAGCGCAGACAGACTGTATCAGAGCTGAATTTGACATGTAAATGTGACATAAATGCTTAAACATGTAGATAGGTGTAATGTTAGAGGCCACAGAAGTGAACCTTTCAAGCCTGTTTTCTCAACTCGCTGGTTTCTGCAAGGCACTACTCTATAGCCATGTCTCAAAGACTGGTCAACTTGAACTCAAACTGAACAATCAATATGTCAAATTGTAGCTATGATATCCTGCTTTCACATGACATGATAAAACAAAAATGAAAAATACCTCAATGACTCACCCTTGGTCGTGCTGGGTCACAAATATCCAGAAAATATTGTGCATACCAACACATTACAAATGTGTGTGTAAAATCTATAAGGCTTTTTATATATAAAATAAACCTAATTAATTCCCTACGAGTACAAAGGAAGAAGAAAGCACAGAGCAGACAGACTGTCTTTTATGTTGTAAACACTGAAGACGGCGTCAGAGTTCACTGAGCTTCAAAGTAGTCAGTCAGTGATTCACTAAAGCCAGAGGCAAACCAGTAGAGGGTAGAGAGTTTACCACGCATGGCCTGCACTCAAACACCATCATGATGTTTTGGCCATAAGCAAAAAATAGATGAAAATAAATCAAAAAATAGGGGCTTGGGGGACATTAGGATAAAAAAGGAACAAAACAAAAAGGTTACTTTGAAAGAAAAATCATGGCTGTACTAAAACTGTACTGAAAGACAAATTAGGAATTTATACCACATTATGCCAGGGGCAGCAAGAAAAAGTACACAAATAAAAAAGTGTTTATGCCAGAGCCAGAGGCAAGCAAATGATACAATAGTTGTAGTTTGGAGCCTAAATATATGACTAATGCTGGAGTTTGTTTGATCAAGGCAATCAGAGAGGATGTAGGAAAACACTGTTGAAATGATAGTATTAACTATGGAATTGTGCATTTCCGATTGCGTTGGGCACCATCATTGTGTTGTACGGCTCTCCATGTATCATTAATGGCATTGTGTACCACTTGTGGTGTTGTTTTACAACACACACAACAATAATAAAGGAGCCAAAGAGCACGCAGTATTGACTCAACTGAGCATATGTCTCTAAACTCTCTGTGTCGTCTCTGTTTGTGCTTCACAGGTGTCTGAATGCATGTACCTACTGTAAGACCAAGCATGCCAGGGGAGACCTGGCCAGTTACCCTATAGATGAGCTAGTGGAGAGAGCCAGGCAGTCCTTCCAGGGTGAGTCTCAGTTATCTCACACACACACACACACACACACACACACACCACACACACACACACACACACACACACACACACACACACACACACACACACACACATACACACATACACACACACACACACACACACACACACACACACACACACACACACACACACACACACACACAAAACTCTCCTCTCTATTTTGGGTGTTTTGTTGCATTCTGCATGACTCCCTTCCCCACAGTCCATGTGCTATTGGAGCTTCACTTCCTCTTTGAAAGGAACAACACACACGTGCACACACACCACACTTGCACACAGGCAAAACACCCACAGCTGTCTTTCAGAGGATTGGAAGGCACTGAGTGCAGATGCAAGCGTCTGTCTGTTGACGCAGTTACAGCCTGGTGGCAGACACACTGCCTTGCAGCCAATACCATAAAATACAAAGGGCATTGTCATCAGTCTTGGGGAGCCTTGAAAAGCGACGCATTTCTCCTATTATTTTGAGCAACCATGGGCAGTAGAGAGGGGAATGCAGTTCTTCTCTGACCTCATTCACAACGCAGGAGTTCAATGCATACTGACGAAGCCTCAGCCAAGGGTTCACAGTATAGGGCAGGCATTTCCAAATGAGCATGACCCCCCTCAGAGAGGATGCCACTCAACTACTGGGAGAATGGCATAGTCCTCTGATCCAGAGCCTACAAACCCAAATCCCTGTGCCAAGTGCATAGAAGCCTAATCAAAGGATATGCTTTTGGGTGCTTTTTTTTTTTTTTTAATTGTTATCTATTTTACTATGGTGTAGTTGCCCCTTTGTAGAATGTGTTCCCTACCTATAACAAAGGTAGTTGTTGAATCTTGAAATGTTAGTTGCACTTATAAAAGTCTGCTTGCGGCGTGTGTGTGTGTGTGTGTGTGTGTGTGTGTGTGTGTGTGTGTGTGTGTGTGTGTGTGTGTGTGTGTGTGTGTGTGTGTGTGTGTGTGTGTGTGTGTGTGTGTGTGTGTGTGTGTGTGTGTGTGTGTGTGTGTGTGTGTGTGTGTGTGTGTGTGTGTGCGTGCGTGCGTGCGTGCGTGCGTGCGTGCGTGCGTGCGTGCGTGCGTGCGTGCGTGCGTGCGTGCGTGCGTGCGCGCGTGCGCGTGCGTGTGCGTGTGCGTGCTTGTGTTTATTGGAAGGAGGGTCTTAGCAACACATGTTTGTGTTTTTGTTCCTGGGTGGAGGGCCATGCCAGTTGGTGCTAGTTGGATATGCCCACTGAACAGCTGTTTGGCCCCAGCATCTGTTCTCCAAGAACTAGACTCCCAGCATTTTCTCACTGCACAGCAGCTCTAGTGCCACAGGCAGGTCAGTCAAGGGCAAATTCATGGATGGATACTCTGCTCATTTCTAGGGATGTGCGTGGATTTCTCCATGGCCCCCCACTACCCTTCTATTTATAATTATTCATACTATTATTGTTATTGTTGTGGTTGCTATAGGGAAAACACTATTGTTCTCGGTCTGAGATACATTTTGCCAGCAAAGTGAGCCTGCTTTTTGTTAACTTTTCCACAACAGAAAAGTGGAGCTTTTGCTCATGCTGTGTCACATGACATCACGATAGTAATATAAATGGTATGACGGCATTCAGTTCCCAGGGGAATCTTCATCACTTGCATCAGTGTAACCACACTTGCAATGTTCCAGAATCGCACCTTTTCTTGTTGCTATTGTTATTAATTTACTAGGTATTGCACTGGTATTGCCGTTGATTAGTAGCAGGCCTAGCAGCAGTAGCCAAACAGTAACAGTGGTGCTGGATCAGTAGTAGCTGTATGTGCACATGTAACCAGACTTATTCATGCCTGTCCTGGAGTCGTGTAGAACTCTTGTCAAGGGCATGGTTGTCTCAACCCCATGTGGAACCTTGCTCAAAACAGCTGTATATTTGCCACTATATCGCTCTGGGCTGGGCAGTCAGGGGCACACTTAACATCTGCTTTGACCTTTGTGTGCGTGTGCGACGTGCACGTGCGTGCGTGCACACACGTGCACATGTCTATATGCACATGTGTGTGAGAAACACAGAGTTTCACATTGGGAGGAAGTTGCCCGTTTAATAAATAAGGCAGTTTTTGAGATGTTATTGTTTTCCATCCTCACGTGTCAGACTGGTGTGAACAACAAGAAGCAGGAACTTGTGACTTGCGATCCCAGACAGGAAGAGTGTGTGTGTGTGTGTGCGTGTGCGTGTGCGTGTGTGTGTGTGTGTGTGTGTGTGTGTGTGTGTGTGTGTGTGTGTGTGTGTGTGTGTGTGTGTGTGTGTGTGTCTGTGTGTCTGTGTGTCTGTGTGTCTGTGTGTCTGTGCGTGCATGCGCATGTGTGTGCGTGCATGCCCGTGTCTGTGTACGTGCTTGTGTTTTAATTGCAAGAAGTGTTTTTTTTGTGTGAATCTGTAAATATACCACAATTTGTGGTATTTTATGGGTGTGTGCCTGTGTGCGCACGTGTGTGTATATCTGCATGTGTAGGATCCGTTAGAATACAGGAAACACCAATGTACTAGACAGTTGGTTGTTGTGCTAAAGGGTGACAGAAAAAGAGGAAGCTCACAGGGTGTTATACTGCCTGTTCAGTCTGTACACCAGAGCTCTATCCTGTAGACCTGAGAGTACTTCTGATGCAGACAGATGATGAGATAAGGCCTGTAGCAATCTAGTATTAAAGGGGGCCAGTTGTAGAAAATAAGGGATAGAGTTTGATCTGACACACACACACAGCATCGTGCAGGCTTATGTGTGCAGCTCTTTGACATTGAATTAGAATATGAGATGTATTTTCCCCTGTCTTCTGCCCTTTCTTGTCGCGCAATTTAAACGATCAGTCCATATTTATGGACGGGACTTCTTCTTTTTTCCCCGCACATTGAATATTTCTGCTATGGTTGAAATTACATTATAGCATCAATGTGCTCTCTCTCTCTCTCTCTCTCTCTCTCTCTCTCTCTCTCTCTCTATTAGCCACCTATTTCTTATCTGAAACAAATTGAGTCGCGCAAATAGGCAAACCCGCAATTTGATTTGCCATTTGATGTTTTTTGAATAAACACGGCTCCCGAGTATGAATGCTAATTTCCATTGGCCGGGCCGACCCCAGTCAGGGGCGCTTGATTGGTTTATCTCTGGAAACTTTGAAAGGATTTATGGGATTTATTCAAATGTGATTTGAGGTAAATAGCTCTCTTTCCCTCTGCAAAAATAGAGAGGCTTTTAGTCATGTGAATTATTCAAATGTCTGAATGTATAATTTTACATCAGAAGAGTTTAGTAATTCAGGGAGGTAATGGAGGGGACTGGGGATAGATGTCTTATAGGAAATGAAAAGTGCGTGTGTGTGCATGCGTGCGTGTGAGAGAGATGAGTGAGACTCGCGCAAGAAAGGCATCCTGACTTGTACACACTGTGTATGTCTGTTTCTCTGGATTACTGTGGCAGAGACACAGTGGACTTGGGCTCATGAATGACAGTAAACAAGCTCCCTACATCCAGAACCAGCCTGGAAACTACCATTGCCATCCTCTCTCATTTTCTCACAATTTGTTTGAGTGTGAATATATACAGTGAAACATGGTGTTAACCCATCCATTCGTACCTCTAGCCTTGACTGTTTACCAGGACCCTTAACTTTCAGCTAAGAATGGAAATTGTTCCGTTCTTAACTCAACACTCAGGATTCTGTTGCACGCATCCTATTAGCCAGTCTGTCTGCTGGCTAATTGCTATTGGTCTAACAATTCAATACCTGTGGCGTGTGTCCGCTCCGCGTCACATCAAGAACTCGGGCTCACCCGCTTGCAGCGCCACGCCCCCCCACTGTGTCATGGTCAACATTAATGGAAGCGATAGCGCTGCGAGATATGATTGAACCGGACCCCATACGGAGCGTGTTCCCAGCGGTCCGTATGAGCTGAACTGACGGGGGTTGACTTTGTCACACAATGCCAGAGCCCTCCAATCCCCCCCCCCCCCTGTGATGCTTTGAGATGAGGGAAGCTGTTGATTTCAGACAGATTATTCATAGATGTTTATGTATGATGCCATGTCAAATGGTTTGTACGTCTGCCCGTGTGTCTTTGTGCGTGCATGTGCCCTGCAGTTTAAATTTACAATACATTCCCTTCGTGATAGATTTTCCAAAATGTTTCCTGGCCAATATAGCACCCCTTACAGTCTACAGTAGGCAATGGTTGTCTTATTATCATCGCTAAATGATAATGTTGGCAGCGGGTTGTCCTGAACTCCAAAGCTACTCAAAGTTACATGTACAGCAAGTGGTTTGGTTGCATTTCTTTGAGACATGTGAAGCTAGTGTGTATACTGTATGTACCTGGGTTGTAGCAAATAGGGATCCATTTAGTGTGGTCATCATTCCAACTGTCATTACACTGTCTTAGTGAGATAGAAATAGGGATTTTACATTTTTATATTCTTTAAAGACAGACAGACGCACGCACGCACACACACACACACACACACACACACACACACACACACACACACACACACACCACACACACACACATACACACACAACCATTGTCACTCACATGACACACATGACCTCTTGGCAGTCTGACTCCTGACATGGTTTGGAGTTCTGGGCTCTACCCTATTGGGCCATCGCTTATAGCCAGAACCCATTTTTATAATGCAAGGTTAAATGCCCTGCTTTCCTCATAGTTTGGATTTTTGGACACAGAGCTGTATTTGGAAGGTCAAATCTCACTGTGTTCATTTGCATAGGTTCATATTAACTATGATGGAAAAATATACGAGTGCTCTGCAAATCCATGCATAACACCCACACATGCATGTACTGTACTGTATGCACACTACTGTATGCACATACCAACCGACACACTGGGTTAGTGTTTCACGCAGATGTTATCAGAATAGACATGACTTGGCTTTCCTGGCTCAAGCTGGATGGCATGTGACAGATAGGCAGACAGGCAGGCAGGCAGACAGGCAGGCAGGCAGACAGACAGACGCAGGCTTTAGCATGCTGGCTATAGCTCCAGCTAACATCTGTGACAGGTGTCACCTCCTGTTTGCTGCGGCTGTGAGGACGCTGTGT